>OX451738.1:150001056-151201056 GCA_948472305.1 Vicia faba | reverse complement strand
AAATAATCCGGCTAGTAACAAATTCTTCTTGACAGTCATGAGAGGAGTGGAAACTTCATCAATAGAGGTAACAAATAGATCAGTATCAACGGAATTAACACCACGGTTGTGCTTGGGCATGGGAGCAGTTATGACATTAGGCTTCTCATGAGCATCAAACTCAATCTCATTTGCTTCGGTCAGATCCTGTATCTTATTCCTCAGAGCCCAACAGTCGTTTGTATCATGGCCTGGACTCTCAGAATGGTAAGTATATCGGGCGTTTGGATTGTAACGATGAGATGTTGTGTTGGGATTCTTGGGAGCCTCCTTCAAGGTTGCCAAATTAGATTTTAACAGATGGGGTAAAACCTCAGACAACGTCATATTGATCCGGGTGAACTGCCTTGGAGGTCTTTCTACCCTTGGCTGATTGTTTCGTTGTTGAGTAGTCGCAGGCCTAGGTATCATCACAGCCCCTATCGTTGTAAGGCGCTCGGTTCTGCTCAGACCTCTTGGGTTATAAATAGAATTGACCTCCTTCTTACCCATGAATGGCTTCTTCACTATACTCGAAGAGGTGTCTTTCTAGATCTTGCCACTTCGGATCCGAGCTTCTACCCTTTCTCCAGTCAATATTAGCTCAAGGAAGCCATATGAGGAGCTACCAATCAAGTGATTGAAGAACGGACCAGATAGCATACCAAGAAACATGTCCACCAATTCCCTATTAGACAAATGGGGTTGGACTCTCCCTGCCAAATCTCTCCACTTCTGTGCATAGTCCTTAAAACCTTCACTTTCACCCATGGACATACTCTAGAGTTGAGTACAGATAGGAGCAAGGTTAGCATTATATTGATACTGCTTATAAAAAGAAGTAGCTAGATCTTCCTAGTTGCGGACATTGGTTCCCTCCAGCTGATAAAACCACTCAAGTTGAGTCCCAGATAGACTATCTTGAAAGAAATGGACCCACAAGTTCCTATCAGCAGTGTGAGGCTGAATCTTCCTCACATAAGAACGAATATGAAGCTTGGGACAGGAAACCCCATCATACTCTACAAATATCGGAGCCTTGAACTTCGGTTGAATAACAACCCCGTATACCAAACCCAGCTCTTCAAAATCCAGCCCTGGCACTCTTTGGATCTCCATCGGATTCAGACGATCCTCTAACTATTTGTATCTATCATCAGTGGGAGGATAATGTTCATCATTGTAATCAGTGTCATTATCAAACACCTCTGGGCTAGGGTCCTCCTCTCTTGTCTCTCCCTCTTGATTCTCCCCTTCTTTAGATGAGGAGGTCAGATTAATCGGTTGCTTCAATGGTCCCTTGAATCTTCTGCCCAGATTCAGGACACCAGCAGTCTTCTTTGTCTTCTTCTTTCTGTCTTTCAAGATAAGGGCCTTCAGATCTTCCCGCCCTTTAGCCAAAGTTATGAACATTTGCTGAAATTGGGCATTTTGTGCCTGGAGATCCTTGATACTTTGTTCAGAATTCATTATTTTCTGAAATAGACAGCGAAAACAATAAGAAACCTGTTATGAAACATGTTTATGCAATGTCATGGATGATCAGCGTATGCAATGATTTCAAGGATTCTTAAAGGCTCAATTTTACTTAACCAAAAGAAACACACATTTATTGTATTAATAAGTTTGAATTATTACAAAGGGTGCCTTTTAGGCTTACAATCAAACAAAACAAAACTTTAAGCAAAAAGAAAATTAGGTTTCCCATGAGCGCATCCTCTTCGGTGCAATGTAGGTGTTTATATTCCTCTCTTCATGAAGTAGCCTAGTGAGATCTAGGACCTTCTTCTTGCTGACGTAGAATTGAGTTTCAAACGTATCCCGCTCCTCTTTAAGTTGAACCCAGGATTTTTGTAACTCCTCATGATCAGTTGGCATGTCAGGATGAAGAACAAGATAATAAGTGTTTCCTTCAGCAACCGATTCCATAATCATAGGTATGATGGCAGGGTAAGGCATCATAAGAATTTGGGCATGGGCTCATACCAATTTGAGATAAGGCTCAAGAGGGATGGAATTCTTGTGCCCCAGTGTCTTGCTATAAACTCTATGTACCATGCCCTAAGCTCGCATGAACCTTTTACAGTAACCCTGGGTATCATTCTCGTAGTTGAAGGCGATTCCTTGGATAAGTGTATCATGAGGACCATCCCTTCTCGCATATCCAAATTGTCGCAGTGCCAAACAAGTATTGTAAGTGATTCCTCCTCGAATGCCTAAGAGAGAGACATTAGGGAATTCTATGCATCGATCAATGATGGTAACATTCTTCGAGGATCGAGGACACCAATGAATACCTGAATGTGTAAGAGTCATTAGCCTATGAGACCATCTCAAACCCTGTTCATTCTTCAAGATGTATCAGGGTAGGTGCGAAATAAACCACCTAGCCAAAAGAGGAGTGAAACATATAAGGGTCCTTCTTCTCTTTATAGTACGATTATGCAAAGAATGTAGGATATCTCCAAGCAAAGTAGGTACCGGATTGCGTGACAGGAAAACCTTAACCGCATTCACGTCTATGAGCTGGTCCAGATTAGAAAATAATACTAACCCATAGATGAGAAGGGCTAACACCTCTTCAAAATCTTGTAAGTCCAGGGTGTCCCAAAAATGATGAGCTTTCTAAAATAAGAACTTAGCCAAAAAAACCTTGACACCTCTCCTGGTTTCCCAATTTTCTACTATGTCAGACCGTTGTAAGGATAGAGATTTAGTAATATCTTCAGGTTTAGGGTCTCTTTCCATGCCATTGAAAGGTGCCTTGTTAAAGATATGTGTTGTACCACAAATTTTTCCCTCTCATATTTCTCAAGACATTGCAAGAATAATCTCCAAGTGGCTCAAGATTGCTCAAGAGTTGGACAGTCAAATCATCTCCTAAGGCAGTCAATCTCAAATTAGGGGTTTGTGTTGCATCAAGGTCCTTGCATCCAAATGACCTCAAGTGATCCCCAATGTCCTAATATGTTCTCAAGTTCATCCATGCCAAATTTCAAGCCTTGCAGAGGAAGTTTGGTCATCCAATTGCTAAAGAGGTCCAAAAATCGACTGTGCTAAGGCAAAAGTCAACTGTGACCCAAATACAGTCAAACTTCAAGATTTTTTGTAAATATTCTCATTTTGAAGGATATTTCATCATTTTATCAAGGGTTGATCATGATTCATCAAGGATTGCTCAAAATTCATCAAGACTCAAAATTTGCTAAATTAGGGTTTTGTAGGAAAAGTCAACTCAACTTTGACCAAGCATAACTTTCTCATACTTTATGAGAAATGACCCATCCAAAGCTCATTTTTAATAGGATGTAATTTCCTACAATCCATCTTCATACCCCAAGATCAATAAATGCACTCACAAGAAGTTAAAATTTTGGATATTATAGGTCATTTTTGAAAGTCAACAAAAACACCTCTTTTGCCAAAGCTTATAACTTGAGCATGGAATATAAAAATGAGATGATACCAAAGGGGTTGGTTAGTGGACATCTCAAGCTTTCCGAAAAGTCGAAGAACACTTCCAAAAGTTCAAAATTGAAGAAGTTATGCATTGTTGAAGTTGGGCATTTTTTGCAAAATTGCCAAAAGTCAACTATCCCCAAAACTTCAAATTTTGTCAAATGGGCCCATTATTTTCCACTTGATTTGATCTTGTCACACTACACACGTGTCCTAGCTTTAGCCTTGTGTCCATTTATTAATTTTTCTATTTTATTTGATTTTTTATTGAATTAATTCATTTTAAATCAATTTAAATCAAATAAAATCCAAATATTGATGACTTAGGATATTTTTGGTTGTTTTAGGTCTTAATTATCATCATGATCATGATCAAATCCGTATCAAGCTTTTCATGTACAAAAATATTGGATTTTGGACCAATTTGGAAAGACATCAATGGAGGATCAAATCAAATCCTAAAGCATCAATGTACAAAGATTCAAGACCCAAAACTTGACCTAATCCAATGATGCATACATATACAAGGCAAAGAGGCACGAATTAGGGGTTGGAGGCTGCATAAACATCAAAAGCAAACTTGGGAAAACTTGGAAAAAGTTGGAATCTGAAATCGTGCATAGAGGCCAATTCAGAATCAAGTTTCCACACTAATCGATTGCTGGACCATCCTTGAAGCGAAATCAACCCAGAACCAGTCCCCATACGCATCCAGGAGCTTTGTAAGTGTTTCGAAAAACCACCTTTCAGTCGAATTCATATATCATTATTCTTGCATATTTTTGACAAAATCTTTGCATATTCATGATCTTTGTTCAATTTGCAAGCTTTCTGCATTAGCCAATTGTATTCATATGGTCTATAACCCCCTAGCCGAATCTAGGGTTCGTGGTCTTTGTATTTTGGGCATTTTCTCTACAGGTGAAATCAAGGCCATTAATGGACATAGACGTGCTCAGGATGTCCAGACGAACATGTCCATGGTCTTGGTTTGTATTTTTATAGCCTAGAACTAATTTTAGGATGCAGTTATGGATTTAGCTGCGGATGTAAATCCGCAGGTAAAAAAACCAGGTCCAGCGAAGAAGATGAAGACGTGCCTCCCTCCTGTTGGACAGTTCAAATATTCGCGCTTTCTTTTTTATTGTTCTGGCATGTCATTATGTTTTCCATATAATTATTGCTGACCATTATGATTATAATTAGAACGCGTTGGTTGAGTGGTGGACGTGTTGGCCAGTCAGCAGCAGGACCTGGGTTCGAATCCCAGGTCCCCATTATCTTTGTTATTATTTTCTTTCAGATATTCCAGTACAAAACCAAGCGCATGGTACATGATACTCCATCACCCAATCAGTGGACATATGGCCCTCAGGCCAAATCTGATGGTCCATACTGGAGGTCCACCATACTCCCGAGTCAACGTACACGCGTGGAAGCAGGGAAAGTCAGCCAGGCCAATTCGTTTGGGCCTTTGAAATTGCTAATCAGACCCTCTAATCAGGCCCATATGTTTCTAACTTTCTCTATTTTCTCTCTTTTATTTATTTATTTGTTTGTTTATTATTTTTATTTAATCACTAACCAATTAACTTTTTTATCATAAAATTAAAACCTAAAAAAAACATTTTATTTATTAAATTAAATTCCAACACTTTATTTTTGTAAATAAATATTAATTCAATTAATTTAGTTTAATTAGGAAATAACTTTTAATATTTTTGCAATAATTAAAATTAATTTAGATAATTAGGTTTTACTAACTTTGATCAAATTTATTTTATTTCTTTAAATACTCAAAAATCCAAAAAAATATTATTTTTATCAATTAATTAATTTGTTTATTAATTGTTAACCTAATTTAATTTCTTTTTTAATTCAAAAAATAACAAAAAAATCACTTTCTTTCAAAAAAGGGTTAAAACCCTAAAAGCTCGCCCGATTTAATTTTCCCGCATGCGATCCATTTTATCATATTATTGTATCTGTTTCCCGGAATGTAATAGTTTAATAGGACTTTAAATATTTTTATCGCTTTATTTATTTTCCGCATTTTAATTTCAAGGGTTATTTTTGGCGATGTAAATACCCGACGCATTGTAATAGTTAGTTTTAATTTCCACAATTTAATTTCCACAACTTATAAACTATTAGATGTTTGGTAATAGGGAATGCATGACAAGATCAAATGTTTAAACCTAAAATCAACATAGATAACCATTGACATGTATAAAGATAAAATTAACTGAAACAACACACTCGCACATGCACACTCTTAGGGTACACCTCACTTGGTTGCCTTCGAACATGGTCATTGAGTATAAGAAGTTTTAGAGGTCGCCCTCTTGTCCAAAGATCATAGTTGCCTCGAAATGGTTGCCTCGGAAAAATGATCTAAGACATTAGGGTTATCGCTAAGGCATCCTAACATTGCTTTGGTGACCACATGTCCCTTAATCGAATTGACCCTTAAAACTCCAACGAAGATGCTACCTACTCCTCAATAGTGGGGATAGAATTGTCTAAAGGACATTAGCACAAATTGATTCCTTTTTCGAGTAGGTAGATGGTTCTTAAGTACTTGCTCTCTCAAAACAAACAAAACTTTTTCACACACTCCTTTTTAAACAAAAACTTCTTCAAACCCACAAACACAAAGAAAAGCAAATTTTGAAAACACTTTGAGCATGTACCTAAGAGCCTGTGGATAACCACGAATAGAAAGGGTGCTAACACCCTCCCTTTATATAACCTACCCCCCGGACCCGAGAAACATCTCGAAAAAGGAATTTTTCTGTGCTTTTTTTCCTTTCCTCATTGGATAAAATAAAAGACGGTGGCGACTCTTGCTTACCGCGACATTTTGCAAAAACAAACGCAAAACACGAACCAGCATTCCAAAAAACAGTCAGTTCTCTCCCACTGTATCACAGAACTGGCGACTCTGCTAGGGACGTCTTAATAAGTGGGGTGTACCTTAGGATTAGATCATTGTGTTTTCAATTGCTTGCTTTGCATGCTTTATATTTGTGGGCTTGTATCGGAGTTACTATAGATCCTAACTCGGATCTGGGGGTACCCTTTAGGTAAGTAGCAATAAACAGTGAGGGAACTGTACGACGTAGACCGATACGGTTGAAGCAGTAGCTACGTTGGTATGGCACTTTAGATTGTATCGATATCCCTTGTGTTGGAACGAGGAGAATATGGGTCATCTAAGGGGTCATTAAGCACCAGCTGACCTTAGAACCTTTAAATTGACCAACTTGGCCATAGAACAGTAGCAGTATGCTACACTCATTGAGGCTAAACTCTCGCGATGATTCCGCCCGCAAGAAAAGGTTGCTAAACTAGAATTATGACCGATTGAGGGTTGTCAATGATATTGAGATCCTCTAGAACCCGGTTACTATTTTTAGGACAGGTTTAAACTAACTGAACTGAAAGAGGGTAGTACCTAAGCTCCTTTCCAACCTGAAATCTAAGGGCTCTCTGTGTGACTTGTGTGCCTTTACCATGTTTGCTATTTGTGGATACTTGTGATGTGCTTACTATCATGACATCATAACATTGCATACATCTTGCATTGGACTAACCTATTTCAAAGACAAGAGGGATTCATCTTTGTTCTGTTTTGTAGGTCATCATGATGCCCATGCATAGGAATACCATCCGGATCAACTTTGTCCAGGTTCCCACCATGCTTAAAGAATTGATTGCAAAGATCCCTGATACTACCTCCTTCCTCAGAAGACATGGGTATCTTCTCAGTTGGGTCACCTCCAAATTGGACGAGCAGATGATGAGTGTTTTGGTCCAATTCTATGATCCATTGTACCATTGCTTTACTTTTCAAGACTACCAGTTGGTTCCCACCTTAGAAGAGTTCTCTGATCTGCTCGGTATCTCTATTCTGGAGCAGACCCCGTTTACTGGCTAGGAGAAAATCCTTAGGCCCGAAGATATTGCTGCAACCCTTCATATGACTAAAGATGAGGTAATGGCTAATTGGGAGACTAGAAGTGGAGCAAAGGGCTTTCTGACTAAGTTTTTGGTTGGTAAGGCTAACTATTTCTAGGATAGTCTGGACTTCAAGGCATTCGAAGATATTCTGGATCTTCTGATATATGGATTGGTATTGTTTCCAAACTCTGACTCCTTTGTTGATGTGAATGCGGTGAAAATCTTCATCTCTCGTAATCCGGTACCCACTCTCTTGGGTGGCATTCTTCATCATCTTTATGCTCGTACTGCCCGAAAGAGGGGAACCTTGATGTGATGTGCTCCATTATTGGCGAGGTGGTTTATTTCGCACCTCCCTAAATCAGTGCTAAAGAACAAAGAAGGCATGGGCTGGGCCTATAGGGTTATGTCTCTCTCCCATAATGATATCATTTGGACCCTTAAGGGTATAGACGAGGTGGCCATTATTGATCACTGTAGGGAATACCCTAATGTTCCATTGATAGGAACCCATGGAGGAATTTCTTATAATCCGTGCTTGGCCTTACGTCAGTTTGGGAGAGCCAGAAGAGAAGGACCTCATGAGATACTAATGCCTAGTATCATCTTTGACTTTCAAGGGGATAGCGACGAGCAACGCCGCAGATTCATAAGGGCTTGGGATAGAGTTCACATAGCTGATCCACATGAGTTGGGTCCAAAGACTTCTCTTAACTTGAGTGTCATCCCAATTATTAGAGTTTTGAGTAAATGTTTATTCCTGTTCTTTTGAATATATTTGTTAACATTTAATCATGTTTATATGCATATGCTCATTCAATTTTAATCATTGGACGTTCTTGCAAGCAAAACAAAAAAAAATAAAAGGTTTCAAATTCAAAATATATTTGTATTGATAATTTTCCTATAAACAAACGATTTTGTACAAGGAGATGGAAATCCTAGTAAGACGAAATCGTCGTAAAATTAAAGAGTACAAAGTGAAAACAAGTGTATATATCCATGTGGAAGCGATCTCATTAGGTTACAACTCCACTATTTCCCCAATGCCTTTGAACATCTCATCCCTTACCGTCGGATGAAATTGATTGAATTGTTCTTGCACCATTCGAGTTTTTGACCTTGGTAATAAAGTTGACTGTAAGTGATCCAACCGGACATAGTCATACGCTTTAAACCTTAATTTTTTCCTGGGCCGCCCTTTTAGGTTTTCAGTCCACCAGGATACCCTTTTTTGCCTAAGTCGCCCGCCCTTTCAGGTTTTCGACTTTCTTGGGATTGTACCCCAAAATTTTCCCTCCCATTTTCACACAAGACATACTCCTAGAGGTCCTCAATGGCTCAAGTTGACTAAGGATTGACCAGTCAAATCCTCCTCCTAAGACAATAAGCCTCAAACTAGGGTTTCACTCCTCATCAAGATGTTTGAGTTCCAAGGGTCCCAAATGGTCTTCATTGTCCTAATATGTCCTCAAGATCATCCATGACAAGTTTCATGCCTTACACAACATGTTTGCTCAGTCAACCGCTCAAATGCCTGAAAATCAACTATACTGGGTCAAAAGTCAATTGTGGCCCACATACAGTCAAACTTCAAAATTTTTGGTCAACATAAATATTTTGAAGTAATATCCATCATTTGATCAAGGGTTGATCATTATTCCTCAAGAAATGCTCTTAACTCATCAAAAGTAAAAAATGGCAAATTAGGGTTTCGATAGGAAAAGTCAACCAAATTTTGACAAGGCACAACTTTCTCATACTTTATCAGAAATTTCTCATCCAAGGCACATTTTGAATAGAATCCAATTCCATACAACTCATCTTTAGCCCTCAAGTTCAAGAAATGCACTCATGAAAAGATGTAAAATCAGACATTATAGGTCCTTTTCAAAAGTCAACAAAAACACTTTTTGGATCAAAGATCCTTACATGAACATGGAAGATCAAATTAATATGAAACCAAAAAGGTTATTTAGAGGACATCCTAAGCTTTCCAAAAAGTCATAGAACACCCTCTTAGGGTTAAAATTGAAAGAGATATGCATTGTCAAAGTTGGCCATTTTTGGAAATTTGCATAAAGTCAACAATGCCCAAATTTGCATTTTTTTCCAAATGGGCCTAACTTTTTATACTTGAAACACATTCCTAGCCTGGTCCATGACCCAAACACATTTCCATGCATCATTGGCTTTATTTATTTAATTTATTTTGATTTTAATCCTTTAAAAATCAAATTAAATGATATAAAAATAATGAAGATTTGTTTTGATTTGATTTCGCATTGAATTACAATCCAAATATGCTGTATAATACCAAAAAAAATTGTGCAAGATTGAAAAGAGAGGAAATCTCCACATAAGGAAAGATTGGAAGCAAACAATTGAAAAGGCATTATTTGTTGGATTCTTGCCATACATAGTGACCTAATTTGATTCACATATTTATACACAAGCATTCTCAGCCCTAAGAATAAGTTTTTTTACACACACAGCCTGCCTCCAAAGCAAGAAACGAGTTCCAACTTTTGTCAAAAAAGTGCAAGACCTATCTTCTTCCATAGGCCAGTTCAAGGAGTTTTGAGTCTTTAGTAATCATCCACGCTAACTCAGGAAGATTTTCTTATTGTTTCCAAGCCTTGAAGCTTCAAGAATCTCCATCTACACATCACGGTTTGCACTCCCTTAATTCAAAATCATTTTCAGGGGTTTATGTGTTTTACCTTCAATTTTCTTGCATAAACATGTTCATAATCATGTTTGTGATCTTTTGGATAGCCTGGATTTAATTTTTAGTACATTAACAAGCCTGCTCCATAGCTAGGGTTTATGAGCTCAATGTTGGGGTTTCTCTGTCTAGGGAAAATTGAAGGGGATCACGGGCACCAATAGACTCAGGGAAAAATTCTTGGTTGATCTATGCTTTTAGTTTTGGTTAATATGGATTATTTTATGTTTTAGAAATCTGCAGGGTTATAGCTATGGACGAAAACTATCACTATAGCCTTTAGCAACAACTTAGTCTGTAGGTAAAAGGATGTTATCAAAAACAACGGTTGCATGAAGAAGGTAATTAGGTGGCAGCATCCCATTGGAGAGTTTGAATTTGGCGCGCGTTTTTGGGCATAACATTTTGTTTTGCTTAAAATTTATCCGTTTAATTATATAAATGAATAAAATTCCAACACAGATGGTTAAAGGGCAAGGCGTGCAATGCAAACGTCATGGGTTCGATCCCAGGCGTATGCATTTTGTATTTTCTCAATATTTTCCACAGGATCTAGCGTGCTACATCTAAAGGGGGGTATCATGCAACTCCTAGATCCAGCCATCAGGTCATCATCAATCCAGATCCAATGGTCCAACAAAGATAGTCCATGGTGTGCACCACATAATCAGCATCACTGGATTCACACGCAGGCAGATGGGCCATCAGCTTTGGGCTTTGTCAAATTCCAGCAACACACCCCCCAGTTTTGCTCATCACACCAGGCCCACTTTAATTCTTTTTTAATTTCTTTTATTTATTTTAATTATTTTTATAAAATAAATCATTATTTTTTAACTAAATCATAAAATCAAGAAAAACATGAAATATTAGAACTAGATTTTTTATCATTTAAAAGTAATTTCTTTTTCATAATTTAAATTAACTAGAGACTAGGTTTTGATTGCAATTAAATTACTTTTCTCAAATAAAAACACAAAAACATTAGAATTAGGTTTTTTTTCATAAAAATATTTAATTTCATTAATTAATTAGGTTAATTAGGATAATTTAAATTCATTTTTCATAATTAAAATTAATTAGAAATTAGGTTAATTTGCAAAATTAATTACTTTCTCAAAATCCAAAAAATATTTTTCTTTATTCACTAATTAGATGTCTTTGAATTTAATTTTTAATTCCCCGTATTTAATTTTGTCGCGTGTATTCTTTTTCCATTATTTATTTTTTTAATTATTGTAATTGCTTCGAGATTTTAATAGTTTTAATTAGGTTATTTACTGTTGTTCCCTATTTACTATTTAATCCCCAAAGTTTTTGGTCATGTAATCCCCATTCCCTGAAGCCTTGTAATAATTAGATTTACTTTTCCGCTTTTACTTTCTACAAATATATAAACTGTTTAGATGCATGCGTAGGATTGTATGCAAAAGATCAATAATTTGAAACAGTAGAAAACCATAACTGTGCAAAGATAAATAACTGAAAAACAATCACACGCACCCCTAGGGTATCACCACTCTGGTTGCCTTCAGTAAATGGTCATGAAGTATAAGGAGTTTTAGTGGTTGCCCTCTAGTCCCAAAAGATAAAAAAATGACCCATTCGAATATTGCCTCAGAAAGATCTTTAGGACTCTAGGGTAACTACTAAGGTTTCCTAACCATTTCTTTAGTGATCGTAATTGTCCCTTCGAATGTCCCTTAAAACTCCGACGATGGGGCTACCTACTCTTTAATAGTAGGATAGCTCTATCTAAAGGAAATAAGAAAATGAACAGCCTTTTTTTCGATTAGGTAGAAACTCTTAAGTACTTGCTCAAAACAACAAAAACTTTTTCACACTTACACTTTCAAAATAAATTTTTTAATGTACTTCATTACACTCTTGAGGACAGATACAAGGGTTACCACGAAGTAAACAAAAACCTTTCAAAACACACACAAAAGAAATTTTAAAATGAGCAAGTACCTAAGAGCCCATGGAAAACCATGGATAGAAAGGGTTCTAACACCTTCCCTTTCTATAATCTACCCCCCGTACTTAGAAATCTTGAAAAAAAGGTTTTTTTTCTGTTCTTTTCATCCTTTCCTGATTGGATAAAAGAAAAGTCGGTGGCGACTCTTGCTTACTGCGACATTTGCAAACAAGAAATGCAAACCAGTATTAACAGTCGGTTCTGCCACCATATCACAGAACTGACGACTCTGCTTGGGAAAAATATAAATTAGGATTTACCTTAGGGTCTAGATCATTTTAAATTGATTTCTTCTGTTTGCTTTGATTGCTTTTATCTTTGAGGGTTTTGTTGGGGTATTCTTGTAAAGATCCTATACCCGGATCTGGGGCACCTTATTAGGTAAGTAGCAATAAACTATGGAAGTTGTACGACATAGACCGATACGGACGAAGTGGTGGCTACGTTAGCGTGATGCTTTGGATTAAACTAATGTTCCTTAAGTAAGTTAAGGATAACATTAGGCTTCTCCATAGTGTCACTAAGCGCTAAATGACCTTTAGACCCTTTAAATTGACTCATCATAGCCATTAGGAAGTAGTGAGATAACTGGCTTTGGTTCCGACCAAAGATTGGTTGATACTCGATACTACACTCATTGAGGCTGGACTTTTGGGATTTTTTGGCCGCAATACTTCAGTGTGGAGTTGAAACAATTTCTGAAGGGAAGGTCAGTGAAATTGAGGCTCCTTAGAACCTGGTTACTATTAATATGACAGGTTGAGCCAACTGAACATTCAAGAGGGTACATACCTTAAAAACTCATGCAAGCCTTTGAACCTAAGGTCTACTGTGTGATTTACTTGTGTTTATCTGTGATTTTTAGCATACTCATGACATCATAAGCATCATGAAATTCATACATGCTAATTATTTCAAGGACCTATTGGATTTACCTCTTGTTGTTTTGTAGGATATGAATTCAGGTCGTAGAAAAACCATCCGGATTCACTTCATAGAAGTTCCTCCTAAGCTCAAGGAATTAGTCTTGAAAGTCCCCGAGGACTCATCATTCCACAAAAGACATGGTCACTTTCTCAGTTTGGTTACCACCGGGTTTGACGAAGGTTTGATGAGTGTCTTATTCCAATTCTTCGACCCTAAGCACCATTGCTTCATATTCCCCGATTATCAACTGGTACCGATGCTCAAAGAATTCTCTAAGTTACTTGGTTTACCTATATTGGAGAGAGTACCTTTCATTGGTTTAGAACAAGACCCAGCTTCTGAAAAAGTTGCCGTAGCCTTGCACTTGAAACCATCTGACATTGAGGCCAATTGGGAAAAAAGAAGTGGATTTAAGGGTCTCCTTGCAAATTTCCTGATGAAGAAAGCTCATATTTTCCTAGATGCTATGAGCTATCATGCCTTCGAAGATGTATTAGCCCTCTTGATCTATGGGTTGGTCATGTTTCCTATTTCAGATCAACTTATAGATGTTAATGCCATCAACATCTTTCGTGCTCACAATCTGGTTCCTACATTGCTCGGGGATATCCTACATTCTCTCCATACTCGTACTCTGAAGAAACGAGGAACTCTCATGTGTTGCATCCCTTTTCTATATAGGTGGTTTATTTCGCACCTTCCTCGTTCAGTAATGCAAAATGATTGGGCTTAAGGTGGAGTCAAACAATAATGTCTCTCTCTCTCACTCCGACATCTATTGGTGTCCTCGCTCTCAAGAGGACATTTATTTTATTGATCGCTGAGGAGAATTTCCTAATGTGCCACTCCTGGGTATTAGGGGAGGCATCACCTATAATCCTTCTTTAGCACTACGTCAGTTTGGTTATGCACGGAGGGATGGTCCACCGGATATGCTCATCCAGGGTATTGTGTTCAACTACTCAGATGATTTGCATAATTATCGTCAGAGGTTCATCCGCTCTTGGGGCATTGTTAAGAAGACTGATAGTAGGACTTTGGGGCGTAAGAACTCCACACCTCTGGAACCTTACCTCAAATGGGTGAGAGCTCGAGCCCAAATTCTTATGATGCCATATGATTCCATCTTACCGGTGATCTTAGAACCTATTGTTCAAGGGGGCGAGTCCTGTATTATTCTCCATCCTGATATGCCAACCAACTTCGAAGAGTTGCAAAAGTCTTAGATCCAGCTCAAGGAAGAACGGGATATTTTTGAGGCTCAGTTCTATGCAAGTGAGAAAAACGCGCTCGAATTAACAAAGCAACTTCATGAAGAGAGGAACCTCAACACCAAGAGGAAGCGTCCATGGGAGACTTAGGAATTTCCTTTCAATGTTTATCCTTGTGTAATCTTTTGTTTTTTTACAAAAGAAACTTGCTAATAAAAGGTTTTGCTTTTTGTTTTGTTTAAAAGAGATTGAATCCAATAAGGTCCTTGAAATCATTGCATACACATGTCATACATATCAATGCATAAACAGGTTTCATAACAAGTTTCTCATCTTCTTCGCTGTTTATTTCAGTAAGAAATGGCTCTCGAACAAACTGTGAAAGACTTACAGACTCAGAACGCACAATTCCAATAGATGATCATGGCTCTAGCCAAAAGGTAGGAGGAACTGAAAGCCCTGATTCTTAAAGACAAGACTAAGAAGCCTAGAAGGACAGCGGATATGGTAAACCTGGAAAGAAGATTCAAGGGACCGTTGAAGCAAATGGTTGATTTGACCTTTTCATCCAAGTAAGGAGAGAATCAAGAGGGTGAGACAAGGGAGGAAGACCCTAGTCCGAATGAATATGATAATGACACTGATTACAATGAAGAGTAGTATCCTCTGGCTGACGAAAAGTATAAGCAGCTGGAAGAGCGTCTGGGTGCAATGGAGATTCAGAAAATGCTCGGGCTGGACTTTGAAGAGATGGGTTTAGTGTTTGGGATTGTTATTTCGCCAAAGTTCAAAGCACTGGTATTTGCTAAGTACAACGGGGTTTCGTGTCCCAAGATGCACCTCTGATCGTATGTGAGGAAGATACATCCTCACACTGCTGACAGAGCTTTGTGGGCCCATTTCTTTCAGGATAGTCTATCCAGAACTCATCTAGATTGGTTCTATTAACTGGAGAGGGCCAACATCCCTAATTGGGAAGACATGGCTGCTGCTTTTTATAAGCAGTATCAGTACAATGCAGACCTTGCACCCACCCGTACTCAACTCTAAATTTTGGCTATGGGTTCGAACGAGGGTTTCAAAGACTACGCTCAAAAGCGGAGGGACTTAGAAAGAAGTGTCCAGCCTCCCCTGTCTGATAGGGAGCTAGTGGACATATTTCTGGGTACCCTGACTGGTCCTTTCTTTAATCATCTAATTGGAAGCTCCTCGGTCGGCTTCACTGAATTAATCTTGATCGGGGAGAGAGTGGAAGCTGGAATTAAGAATGGGAAGATCCAAAAGAATGCATCCACCAGTGCCGTGAGAAATGCATTCACTGGGAAGAAAGAGGTTAGTGTTGTGCACCACCAACAGAGTCAGACAGAACTGAATGTCGTCCAACAGTAGGGGATGTCGTGATTCCTAAGCCTGCACCCACTTAATAGAGAAATAATCAGCAGAGAGTAGAAAGGCCAGTAAGACAATTCACCCGGATGAATATGACTCTAGCCCAAGTTTTGCCTCATTTGTTGAGATCCAATCTGGTAACCTTGCGGGAAGCCCCAAAGAATCCCTACACTACCTCTCCCCGCTATAATCCAAATGCTCGTTGTGCTTATCATTCGAAAAGTCTAGGTCATGATACAAACGATTGCTGGGCTTTGAAAAAGAAAGTACAAGACCTTCTCGAGGCGAAGGAAATTGAGTTTGACACCTCTGAGATGCCAAATGTTATCACTGCTCCTATGCCCAAGCATGGTCGTGGTGTTAACACTATTGAGGATGATATATTTGTTACTACTGTTGAAGAGCTTGTTACTCTGCTTATGACCATTAAGTGGAACTTGTTGAAGGCCGATTTATTTTGGAGTTGTGGCGAAGGTTGCCATTTCTGTTTATCTCTATCGAATGGTTGTCATTTGTTAAAGGCAGGTGTTCAGCGCCTGATGGATGTTGGAGAGATTTTGTTTGAGAAGACTCCCATTCCAACTACTTTGTACAATGATATTTCAATAATAACCATTTCTGCCAATCCTCCCAAGGTCTCCACCAAAAGACCCGTCAGGATTACATCTGTTCTGAAGATTACTCCGCTAAGAATTACTGCGCCAGGGCCAATCCCATAGTCCTTAGACAAAATTGTTCCTTGGAACTATGGGGGTGACGTCTACTACCACGGCGTCAAGCAAGATTGGCTGGCTGATGAAGACCAGGTCTCTGAGAACACTGATCTCGACATTGTCAACATTGTTAGAACCAACAAAATAACAAGAAGCGGAAGAGTGTTTTCCCCCGAGATTTCTCCTCCGAAAGCTGTTACTGGTCATGTGATAATTCCCACTGTTGTTCCTGCTACTACTGCAATTCCTTTGATTACTCCTGCTGACACCCCTATCACCGAGTCGACCAAGACTCGGGGCAAAAACATATTGATTGAGCCTGTCCAGACGAAGGCGCAGTCAGTATCTATTCTAGAGGCCTTCAAGAAGGATATGGAATAAATTCTGAAAATTATCAAGAGAAGCGACTACAACGTGGTCGAACAGCTGGGGCAGACCCCTTCAAAGATCTCTATGCTAGCCTTGTTGTTATGCTCCGAAGCTCATGCGAAGGCTTTGGTGAAATTTCTGAAAACTGCCCATGTGCCTCAGGAAACTTCTGTTGACCAATTTGAAGATTGTATGGCCAGTTTGACGACTGATAACAGTTTGGGCTTTACTGATGTTGATTTGACTCCTAGAGGGAGGAAGCATAATGATGCATTGCATGTCTCTGTCGAATGCAAGGGCACCACTTTGGCCCATGTCCTTGTAGATACCGGTTCATCATTAAATGTGCTGCCTAAAAATGAGCTGGATATACTAGACTACGAAGGTTTGACTTTGAAGCCCGTCAATATTGTAGTAAGGGCTTTTGACAGATCAAAGAGAATGGTGCACGGGGAAGTGAACATCCCCATCAAGGTTGGTTCTCAGACTTTCGGCTCTACCTTCTACATAATTGATATTAGGCCATCTTATTCTTGTTTATTGGGTCGCCCTTTGATACATGGGGCTGGAGCTGTTATATCCACTCTGCATCAAATGATGAAATATCCGGTCAAAGGTAGAATTGTCACTGTACGTGATGAAGAAGAATACATGGTCAGTCACTTAAATTCCTTCAGATATGTGGAAATGGAGGGTGAGTTCATCGATACTCCATGCCAGAATTTCGAAGAGGTATCTCAGAATCTGGCCGCAACTAAAGTTGTTACCAACGTGCCGAAGATCACCAGACCTTCCTTGAAGATGGCCTCTCTCAAGGATGCAAAAGTTGTTACTGAAGAAGGTGGGCACATCGGTTTATTTGTGAGGGTTATCATGTTTCACTTTCATATGGCATTAATAAAGAATTGGACGTTTTGCATACAAACTTTACGCTCTCTGTCTTTCTTTTCTGCTTTTTACTTTAACAATACAACTATGCTCTTACACATACTCACATATCAAACTGCAGATCCATATCCACTCTGGATCCCATTGATAACAGTTCTGCTATTGCCAGCTATAACTTCGAAAGTCTGATCAACCAAGCCAAGGACGAAGGTGAGGAAGATTGTGAGGTACCTGGAGAACTTGTTAGACTGTTACAGCAGGAAGAAAGGGCTACACAGCCTCATGAAGAGCCAGTTGAGACAATAAACTTGGGCATAGAGGTAAACAGAAAAGAAGTCAAGATCGACCCAAATTTGGAGCTTAATGTCAAACAGCGGTTGACACAAATGTTGCATGACTATGTCGAGATCTTTACCTGGTCATATGAAGACATGCCAGGACTGGATACATATATTGTGGTTCACCAACTGCCAACTAAAGAAGATTGCCCTCCGGTAAAGTAGAAGGTATGTCGCATACGCCCTGAAATGTCAGAGAAAATCAAAGCAGAGGTTATGAAGCAGTTCAACACTGGGTTCTTAGATTTCACCTCTTATCCCCAATGGGTTGCCAACATGGTGCCGGTACCTAAAAAAGACGGTAAGGTACGAATGTTTATGGACTACAGAGATCTGAATAGGGCAAGCCCCAAATATGACTTTCCACTCACCCACATTGATGTCCTGGTTAACAACACCGCGCATCACAAGATCTTTTCCTTCATGGATGGTTTCTCTGGTTACAATTGGATCAAGATGGCACCCAAGATATGGAGAAGATAACCTTCGTCACTCAATGGGGCAATTTCTACTACAAAGTGATGCCGTCTGGATTAAAGAACGCTGGGGCAACCTATCAGCGAGCCATGGTCTCCTTATTTCATGACATGATTCACCATGAGATAGAGGTATATGTGGATGACATGATAATCAGGTCTCAAACTGAGGAAGAACACCTTGATCATTTAAAAAAGTGGTTTGATAGGTTGAAGACATATAAGCTGAGGTTGAATCCAAACAAGTGCACCTTCGGGGTAAGGTCTGGAAAACTATTAGGTTTCATTGTCAGTGACAAGGGCATTCAGGTGGACCCTACAAAAGTAAAGGCTATACAATATATGTCAGCTCCTCGCACTGAGAAGGAGGTCAGAGGCTTTTTGGGACGCCTAAACTACATTGCCAGGTTCATTTCCCATTTAACTGCTACTTGTTAGCCAATCTTCAAACTCCTGAAGAAAGATCAAGTGGTAAACTGGAAGGATGAATGCCCGACTGCCTTCGAAATAATCAAGGAATACCTTCAAGAACCATCAATTTTGATGCCTCTGATTGAAGGAAAACCTTTGATAATGTACTTGACAGTGTTAGAAAATTGAATGGGATGTGTGTTGGGGCAGCATAACGAGCCTGGTCGAAAAGAGCACGCAATATACTACCTTAGCAAAAAGTTTACCGACAGTGAGACAAGATACTCACTTCTCAAGAAAACTTGTTGCGCTTTGGCATGGGCTGCTCGCCGACTGAGACAGTATATGTTGACCCACACAACTTTACTAATATCTAAGATGGATCCGATCAAGTACATCTTTGAGAAGCTCGCTCTCTCCGGTAGAATAGCGAGATGGAAGATGATGTTAACCGAATACGATATCTAATACATGACCCAGAAAGAAATCAAGGGAAGTGTATTAGCTGATCATTTGACTCATCAGGCCGTGGATGACTACCGGTCCATGAATTTTGAGTTCTCGGACAAGAATATTATGCTAGTGACTGACTATGAAGAACTTGGACCAGATGAAGGACCTAAAGAAGGATCCCGATGGACTATGGTTTTTGACGGAGCTTCGAACGCACTCAGTAATGGTATTGGTGATGTAATCATATCCCCCGAGGGTTGTCGTACTCCTTTCACTGCCCGACTATGCTTCAATTGTACCAACAACATGGCGGAATATGAAGTATGCATCATGGGTCTCAAAACTGCTATTGACCTGAGGATCAAGTTCTTGAGCATTTTCGAGGATTCAGCCTTGGTGATAAGTCAGATCAAAGGAGAGTGGGATACAAAGCACCCGAATCTCATCCCATACAAAGAGCACGTGCTGACATTGCTTCCACACTTTGAGGAGGTAACCTTTGAACACTTTCCACGAGAAGAGAATCAGTTGGTGGACGCGCTAGCTACCATGTCATCTTTGTTCAAGGTCAGGTGGGACAACGAGGCCCCTCAGATCACTATTGAAATATTGGATGAACCAACATATTGCTATGAGATCGACACGGAAGGAGTAGTAGAAAAACCTTGGTTATATGAGGTGAATAGATATGTAGAGGCTTAAGAGTATCCCGAGGGGGCATCTGTCAATGATAAGAAGTTTCTGAGAAGGTTCGCTGCAAAGTTCTTCCTCAGTAACGAAATCCTCTACATGCGCAACCATGACTCTACTCTACATCGGTGCATAGACAAGAGCGAAGTGGAGAGGATTATGGCAGATCTACACGAAGGTACCTTTGGAACCCATTCGAGTGGACATACCATGGCTAAAAAGATCCTACGGGCAGGATACTATTGGTCCACTATGGAAGCAGACTGCTATCAGCATTCCCGAACTTGTCACAAATGCCAGATCTATGCTGATAAGGTGCATGTACCTCCGGTTCCTTTGAATGTCTTGACGGATCCTTGGCCCTTTGCAATGTGGGGCGTTGACATGATCGGAGAGATTAGACCTACCGCTTCCAATGGCCATCGCTTCATCCTGGTGGCCATTGATTACTTCACGAAGTGGGTTGAAGCTGCTTCTTTTGCTACTGTTACCAAGAACGTTGTGGCAAGGTTTATCAAGCATAACCTGATCTGTCGGTACGGCGTGCCAGAGAGAATCATCACTGACAATGGTACGAATCTCAACAACACGATGATCACCGAACTCTGTAAACAGTTCTAGATCCAACACCATAATTCTTCCCCTTACGAGCCAAAGATGAATGGCCTTGTGGAGGCTGCTAACAAGAACATCAAGAAAATTGTACAGAAGATGACGGTGACATACAAAGACTAGTATGAGATGTTACCATTTTCTCTTCATGGTTATCGCACCTCCACACGAACATCGACAGGAGCAACACCCTACTCTCTGGTATATGGAATGGAGGTTGTTCTGCCTATTGAGGTCCAGATCCCTTCTCTGAGAATCATGAAGGATGCATGTCTTAATGAAGATGATTAGATCCATACTCGACTTGATCAACTGAATCTGATCGATGAAAAGAGATTTACTGCTGTCTGTCATGGTCAAATGTATCAAAAACGAATGATTAAGGATTTCAACAAAAAGGTCAGACGCCATGTATATTAAGTCGGGGATCTAATGATAAAGCGCATCATACTTCCGCAAGGTGATCCCATGGGCAAATGGACTCCCACATACGAAGGGACATTTGTGATCAAAAGCATTTTTCTGGTGGAGCCATGATTTTGACAACCATGGATGGTGACGACCTTCCTCACCCTGTCAATGCGGACATAGTGAAAAGATACTACGCATAAATAAGACTCACTAGGTTGACTGGCCTAGGAAAAAATAAGGGCTTCCCGGCGAACCAAAAGGGTTCGGGAAAAAATTAGCGATGAAAACAAAAAAAAATTGTACACCTGGCAAGTCGAAAACCTGAAAAGGCAGCTTGGGCAAAAAAGGGTAATCCGGTGGACTGAAAACCCGAAAGGGCGGTCCAGGAAAAAGTTAGGGATTTAAAGCGTATCACTATGTCCCATTGGATCACCTTGCGACCAGACTTCAACATCATCTATCAAGCTCAAAACAGCACCAATCAATCCAGTCAGCTTCGGACAAGCAGCAAAGTGATGAGACGCTCGAAGACATAGCGGAAATAGTAGAATTGAAACTGAATGGGATTATTACACATAGATGTTTTCTTCTCTTTGAACACAATATTGCATGGCTTTCATTTTCACTGCAGAATTCTCTTACTAGAGCGTCAACTAAAAACGCCTGTTATAGGCCAACTTCAGAAATTAATACAAGTCATTTTTACCAAACCATTTCTTTTTCTTTTTCTGTTTTGTTTTGCGAAAACGTCCATTGACTTATTCTTGATATGTGCATTTGAGTATGATTTCTATTCACAAATATTTGCATAAGAAACGGAAAGAAAATTGCTTATAACTTAAGGAACAGGGGCAAAGACTAAAAAAAAACATGTCAATCCCGACAGTTACTCCTTCCAGCGGGTACAGGGGCAGAGACAGCTTTGAAACATGGTCACTATTACATGCGACCCCGTGAAGTCTATGTTCCCCACATAGTAGAGACAACCAAAAACTTTGACATCGTTTTCCCCAAACAAGAGCTACTTTCCCCAACAAAGTTCCTTCAGAGAGCCGACATCTATATTCCCCAACCGAATTTTATAATCGCAAGCGGTTCATAAAGTTTTCTCCTAAGCAGAGTTTACTTCTCTGGATACGGAAGCTCAATCCCCAACAGAGTTTATTCTTCTAGCTACAGAAGTTCCTCCCCCAGCGGAGTTTATTTCTCCGAATCACCAAAATATTCCAGTAAAGCATCTCCTCTTGCAAGCAAAGTTATTCCCCCATAGAGTTATTCTCAAGCAGAGTCTCTCCCCGGCAGAATATTCATAAAAAAGGAGTAAATCCACATAATAGTCGTCTCCATTCACCATCCCCAACGGAAATGAAGAATCCAGCTGCCCTAATACTCTTCAGCAGCAGTCTGGGATTTATTTTCCCCGACTAAGGAATATCGCAATAGCATCTCATATCCATACATCATGGCATGCGTATACATATTGCATACAACACAATCTCATTTATTTTTAGAACATCATCTTAATGCATTTCATACATCATGACATTGCATACAACTAACTCTTTACCTTTCAGGGAAAAGATCAAATCAATAAGCTACGTCTAACAAAGGGCTATTCCAGGATTTTCCTCAGAAGGATGTCCTCACAAGACCTTCTCTGGTTCAGTCAGATCGCCACTAAGATTTCTCTGATTACCATACCAGTGGAAGAGGTTCCAATACTTTCATCTGGGTCAGCTGAATCGCTACTAAGATTCTCTTGATTACTATGCCAGTCAAAGTTAACCTAAGATTTTTTCTGGATCAGCCAGATCGACACTAAGATCTCTCTAATTACTATGCTAGTTGAATATATTCCAAGACTTTCGTCTGGGTCAGTTGAATTGCTACTAAGGTTCTCCTGATTACTGTGCCAGTCAAAGTAACCTAAGATCTCTCTGCTCACTATGCCGGTGGAAGAGATTCCAAGAATTTCGTCTGGGTCAGTTGAACCGCTACTAAGATTTACATGATTACTATGCCAGTCAAAGTTAATCCAAGATCTCTTTGCTTACTATGCTGGTAGAAGAGATTCCAAGACTTTTGTCTGGGTCAATTGAATCACTAGTAAGATTTCCCTGATTACTATGCCAGTCAAAGTCATCCCAAGATCTCTCTGCTCACTATGCCGGTGGAAAAGGTTCCAAGACTTTCGTTTGGGTTAGTTGAATTGCTACTAAGATTATCCTGATTACTATGCCAGACAAAGTTAATGCAAGATCTCTCTGCTCACTATGCCGGTAGAAGAGGTTCCAAGACTTTCGTCTGGGTCAGTTGAATCACTACTAAGATCTTTCTAATTACTATGGCAGTCAAAGTTATCCCAAGATCTCTCTGCTTATTATGCCGGTAGAAGAGATCCCAAGACTGGGTTAGTTGAATTGATACTAAGATGCTCCTGATTACTATGCCAGTCAAAGTCAGCCTAAGATTTTCTCTGGATTAGTCAAATTGATACTAAGATTTCTATTCCAATTAAAGAAGCTATAAAGACCAAAAATTGACCGGATAATAGTCAATCAACAATTCAAGACACTGTGAAGCCCGGATCCTGACCGGATAACAGTTTAATCTCATTTCCTCATTAAGTTACTGTGAAGCCTGGGATACGACCAGGTAGAAGTCAGCCTTATTATCCTTAGCAAGTCACTGTGAAGCCTGGATCTTGACCAGATAGTAGTTCACTTCCATCTCTTCAATCAAGATATGACTCCCCAGTAGAGTAATGGACAAACTGAAGCTCCTAGACTATATTCCCCAAGATAGAGACCAACATCCCTCAGCGAAGGCCTCCCAAACAACAGGAACAGGAATTCCCACGAAGGAATATCTCACGAAATCATCATTATTCTGGATGGTATCTTTAAGCCCATCTCCGACGACTCCCCGTCACATTTTATGGATGGAATCTTTAAGCCCATCTCCGAAGAATTTCAGTTATCTTCTCCAAATGGCATCTGTAAACCCATTCCCAACATCATCAACCATCAGTATTACTTCATGCGTGTGCAAATTTCTGGGTAATCTAGTGTTCAATCATCTTTCACCCTCAGATCACGAAAGGCGGACAAGCCAATATAAACCTCCAGTTTATGAATATTGAACATGGGAAGATGTTGTACCCCAAAATTTTCCCTCCTATTTTCACACAAGACATACTCCTAGAGGTCCTCAATGGCTCAAGTTAACTAAGGATTGACCAGACAAATCCTCCTCCTAAGACAATAAGCCTCAAACTAGGGTTTCACTCCTCATTAAGATGTTTGATTTCCAAGGGTCCCAAATGGTCTCCATTGTCCTAATATGTCCTCAAGATCATCCATGACAAGTTTCATGCCTTTCACAACAAGTTTGCTCAGTCAACCGCTCAAATGCCTGAAAATCAACTGTACTAGGTCAAAAGCCAATCGTGGCCCACATATAGTCAAACTTCAAGATTTTTGGTCAACATCAATATTTTGAAGTAATATCCATCATTTGGTCAAAGGTTGATCATGATTCCTGAAGAAATGCTCCTAACTCATCAAAAGTAAAAAATGGCAAATTAGGGTTTCAATAGGAAAAGTCAGCCAAATTTTGACCAGGCACAACTTTCTCATACTTTATTGGAAATTTCTCATCCAAGGCTCATTTTTAAGAGAATCGAATTCCCTACAACTCATCTTCAGCCCTCAAGTTCAATAAATGCACTCATGAAAAGATGTAAAATCAGACATTATAGGTCCTTTTCAAAAGTCAACAAAAACACCTTTTGGGTCAAAGCTCCTTACATGAACATGGAGGATCCAATTAAGATGAAACCAAAAAGGTTGCTTAGAGGACATCCTAAAATTTCTAAAAAGTCCAAGAATACGCTCTTAGGGTTAAAATTGAGAGAGATATGCATTGTCAAAGTTTGCCATTTTTGGAAATTTGCATAAAGTCAACAATGCCCAAATTTGCCTTTTTTCCAAATGGGCCTAACTTTTTATACTTGAAACACATTCCAAGCCTGGTCCACGACTCAAACACCTTTCCATGCACCATTGGCTTTATTTATTTAATTTATTTTGATTTTAATCCTTTGAAAATCAAATTAAATGATATAAAAATAATGAAGATTTGTTTTGATTTGATTTCGCATTGAATTACAATCCAAATATGATGTATAATACCAAGAAAAATCGTGCAAGATTAAAAAGAGAGGAAATCTCCACATATGGAAATATTGGAAGCAAAAATTTGAAAAGGCATTATTTGTTGGATTCTTGCCATACATAGTGACCTAATTTGATTCACATATTTATACACAAGCATTCTCAACCCTAAGGAAAGGTTTTTTACACGCACGACCTTCCTCCAAAGCAAGAAACGAGTTCCAACTTTTGTCAAAAAAGTGCAAGACCAGTTCAAGGAGTTTTGAGTCTTCAGTAATCATCCACGCATACTCAGGAAGCTTTTCCTATTGTTTCCAAGCCTTGAAGCTTCAAGAATCTCCATCTACACATCACGGTTTGCACTCCCTTAATTCAAAATCTTTTTCAAGGTTTTATGTGTTTTACCTTTGATGTGCTTGCACAAACGTGTTCACAATCATGTTTGTGATCTTTTGGATCGCCTGTATTTAATTTTTAGTACATGAACAAGCCTACGCCATAACTAGGGTTTATGAGCTAAAAGTTGGGGTTTCTCTGTCCAGGGAAAATTGAAGGGGATCGTGGGCACCAATAGACTCAGGGAAAAGTTATTGGTTGATCTATGCTTTTAGTTTTGGTTAATATGGCTTATTTTGTGTTGTAGAAATCTGCAGGGTTATAGCTATGGACGAAAACTGTCACTATAGCCTTTAGCGACAACTTTATCCGTAGGTAAAAGGATGGTATCAAAAACAACGATTGCAGGAAGAAGGTAATTAGGTGGCACAATCCCATTGGAGAGTTTGAATTTTGCGCGTGTTTCTGGGCATAACACTTTGTTTTGCTTATAATTTATCCGTTTAATTATATAAATGAATAACATTCCAGCGCAGATGGTTAACGGGCAAGACATGTAATGCAAACGTCCTGGGTTTGTTCCCAGGCGTATGCATTTTATATTTTCTCAAAATTTTCCACATGATCTAGCGCGCAGCATCCAAAGGGGTGTATCATGCAACTCCTAGATCCAACCATCGGGTCATCATCAATCCATATCCAATGGTCCATCAAAGGCAGTCCATGGTACGCACCACAAAAATCAACATCATTGGATTCACACGTAGGCAGATGGGCCATCAGCTTTGGGCTTTGTCAAATTCCAGCAATACACCCCCCAGTTTTGCTCATCACATCAGGCCCACTTTAATTCTTTTTTAATTTCTTTTATTTGTTTTAATTATTTTTACAAAAAAAATCATTATTTTTTAACTAAATCATAAAATCAAGAAAAACATGAAATATTAGAACTAGATTTTTTATCATTTAAAATAAATTTCTTTTTCATAATTTAAATTAACTAGAGACTAGGTTTTAATTGCAATTAAATTACTTTTCTCAAATAAAAACACAAAAACATTAGAATTAGGATTTTTTCATAAAAATATTTAATTTCATTAATTAATTAATTAGGTTAATTAGGATAATTTAAATTCCTTTTTCATAATTAAAATTAATTATAAATTAGGTTAATTTGCAAAATTAATTACTTTCTCAAAATCCAAAAAATATTTTTCTTTATTCACTAATTAGATGTCTTTGAATTTAATTGTTAATTCCCCGTATTTAATTTTGTCGCACGTATTCTTTTTCCATTTTTTAAAAATTATTGTAATTGCTTCGAGATTGTAATAGTTTTAATTAGGTTATTTACTGTCGTTCCCTATTTACTGTTTAATCCCCAAAGTTTTTGGTCATGTAATCCCCATTCCCCGAAGCCTTGTAATAATTAGATTTACTTTTCCACTTTTACTTTCTACAAATATATAAACTGTTTAGATGCATGCGTACGATTGTATGCAAAAGATCAATAATTTGAAATAGTAGAAAACCATAATTGTGCAATGATAAATAACTGAAAAACAATCACACGCACATGCGCACCCCTAGGTTATCACCACTATGGTTGCCTTTGGTAAACGGTCATGAAGTATAGGGAGTTTTAGTGGTTGCCCTCTAGTTCCAAAAGATAAAAAATGACCCATTCGAATGTTGCCTCGGGAAGATCTTTAGGACTCTAGGGCAACTACTAAGGTTTCCTAACCATTGCTTTAGTGATCGTAATTGTCCCTTCGAATGTCCCTTAAAACTTCGATGATGGGGCTACCTACTCTTTAATAGTAGGATAGAGCTATCTAAAGGAAATAAGAAAATGAACAACCTTTTTTTCGAGTAGGAAGAAACTCTTAAGTACTTGCTCATAACAACAAAAAGTTTTTCCCACTTACACTTTCAAAAAAATTTTAAGTACTTCGTTACACTCTTGAGGACAGATACAAGGGTTACTACGAAGTAAACAAAAACCTTTCAAAACACACACAAAAGCAATTTCAAAATGAGTAAGTACCTAAGAGCCCATGGAAAACCATGGTTAGAAAGGGTGCTAACACCTTCCCTTTCTATAATCTACCCTCGTACTCAGAAATCTCGAAAAAAAGGTCTTTTTCTGTTCTTTTCATCCTTTCCTGATTGGATAAAAGAAAATCCGGTGGCGACTCTTGCTTACCACGGCATTTGCAAACAAAAAACGCAAACCAGTATTAACAGTCGGTTCTGCCACCATATCACACCGGGTGTACAATCTTTTGTATATATCCCTTATTTTTGCCCGAACCCTTTTGGTTTGCCGAGATGCCCTTATTTTTTCCTAGGTATGTTAACCTAGCGGGTCATTCTTATGCATAGTATTTTTTTACTATGTTTGTGTTCACAGGGTGCGGGAAGTATGCACCGTCCATGGTGGTTAACATCATTGCTCCGCCCGAAAATACTTTCTTTAACAACAAATGTCCCTTTGTAGGTGGGCGTCCATTTTCCCCTGGGATCTCCTTGTGGCAGAATGATGCGCTTTTTTACCAAGTCACCAGTCTGATATACCTGAAGCTTGATCTTTTTGTTAAAATATTTGATCATGCGCTTCTGGTACATCTGACCATGGCAAATAGCATCCTGTCTCTCCTCGTCAATCAAATGCAACTGATCCAACCTAGCCTGAATCCATTCGTCTTCGTCAAAGTTTGCTTCTTTCATAATCCTTAGAGAAGGAATCTGAACTTCGACAGGTAGGACAACTTCCGTGCCATAAACTAAAGAGAAAGGGGTTGCCCTAGTTGATGTTCATGCCGAAGTACGATAGCCATGAAGAGAAAATGGTATCATCTCATGTCAGTCTTTATAGGTCATCACCATCTTTTGCATAATTTCTTTATATTTTTGTTAGCAGCTTCCACTGCACCATTCATCTTAGGTCTGTATAGAGAAGAATTATGATGTGATCTTGAACTGCGTGCAAAGTTCAGTGATCATGGCATTGTTAAGGTTGATGCCATTATCAGTGATAATCCTTTCAGGGATACCATAACAACATATGAGGTTGTACTTGATAAACCGGGCTACGACGTTTTTGGTAACTGAGGCAAATGAAACTCCTTCAACCCACTTGGTAAAGTAGTCAATGGCGACAAGAATGAAACAGTGTCCATTAGAGGCAGTAGGCTTGATTTATCCAATCATGTTAATCCCCCACATTGCAAAGGGCCAAGGAGGATGTTCAAAGGAATTGGAGGCACATGGACCTTATCAGCATAAATTTGGCACTTATGGCAAGTCCTCGAGTGGTGATGACAATCGGATTCCATGGTCGACCAATAGTAACCAGCTCTCAGAATCTTCTTGGTCATAGTATGTCCTCTAGAATGGGTACCAAAGATACCTTCATGCATATCCTTCATGATCTTTTTTGCTTCTTTCTTGTACATACAATGGAGCAGAATTGAATCATGGTTGCGCTTGTATAAGATCCCATTGCTCAGGAAGAACTTGGCTGAGAACCTCCGCAAGAATTTCTTGTCGTTGAATGACGCCCCTTCAGGATACTCTTGAGCTTCGAGATATCTTTTTACCTCATGAAACCAAGGCTTCTCCTCTTCACCATCAACGTCAATCTCATAGCAGTGTGTTGGTTCATCAAATCTTTCGATAATAATGCGGGGAGCTTCATTGTCCCATCTGACCTTGAACATAGAAGACATGGTAGCCAAAGCATCTGCCAACTGATTTTCTTCCCTCAGGATGTGTTTAAAAGTAACTTCTTCAAAGTATGGGATCAAGGCCAGCACAAGCTCTTTGTAAGGGATAAGATTTGGATGTTTTGCATCACACTCTCCTTTAAATTGACTGATGACCAAAGCTGAGTCTCCATATACACTTAAGAATTTGATTCTTAGGTCAATAGCAGCCTTGAGACCCAAGATGCATGCTTCATATTTGACCATATTGTTGGTGTAGTCAAAGCAAAGCCTGGCAGTGAAAAGAGTATGGCAACCTTCGGGAGAAATGATCACAACACCAATTTCGTTACCTAGCACGTTGGAAGCTCCATCAAAAACCATAGTCCATCGGGATCCTTGTTTAGGTCCTTTATACGGTCCAGGATTTTCACAATCCGCAATCAGCATGATATTCTCGTCTAGGAATTCAAAGTTCATAGATTGGTAATCGTTCACAGCTTGATGTGCCAAATGATCTGCCAGCACACTTCCTTTTATTGCTTTTTGTGTAGTATACTGGATATCGTATTTGGTTAAGATAATTTTTCATTGAGCTATCCTTCCGGAGAGAGCTGGCTTCTCAAAGATATACTTGATGGGATCCATATTAGAGATCAGTAAAGTGGTATAGGTCAACATATACTATCTTAGTCGGAGAGCAGCCCATGCCAAAACGCAGCAAGTTTTCTCGAGTAGTGAATATCTCATTTCACAATCGGTAAATTTTTTTCTAAAGTAGTATATTGCATGCTTTTTTCGACCAGAATCGTCATGCTTCCCCATCACACACCCATTGAATTGTATAAAACACTTAAGTACATGATCAGAGGTCTTCCTTCAATTAGTGGCATCAAAATTAGAGGTTCTCGTAAGTATTCTTTGATCTTGTCGAAAGCTATTTGGCGGTCGTCATTCCATTTTATCGAAAGCTTGAATAGTGGTTCACAAGTAGCAGTTAGGTGAGAGATGAATTAGGTAATATAATTGAGTCATCCTAGAAAACCTCTAACCTCCTTCTCAGTATAAGGAGCTGGAATTTCTTGGATAGCTTTGACTTTTGCAAGATCGACTTTTGTTGCAACTGGACTTAAGATCAGATTCGCCACTACTAGTTTTTATCCTAAGGAAAGGAATCTAATAGAAAACCCTAATTTGTAAAAAGAGATTCTAGGTTTCAGACTTCTTTAGACGAAAGGAAGGTGTTAGGCACCTTTCATCTACCTTATTCATAAGAATACTAGGTTTAGGTGGTTTAGGTTTAACAATTACGTACAAAGGGTTTTTAATTTTTAATAGGGGAACTCGCCACGATTTTAGTTGTATGCCTATGTATCCTCTTATGAGGAATCAGAGTCCCAATTCGTAGTTTGTATGGGTTTGTGTTTTTTATGGGCTTCAAATGTATTTTGAATTTTCTCGCACTTAGATCGGGTGTAGAGATATCGGAATTTTGGAATAAATGCACGATTAGTCAAAATAGATTTGGAACCCTTTTGCAAAAATAGTTTGTTTGATTAATTTATTTCGAAAATAAGATTTCATATTGGTTGAGTATTTTTTAATTATATTAATTATGAAAATTCTAATTAATGCATGATTAAAAATTAATGCAATAATAATAGAAATATATACATGAATTTTTAAAGAGAATAATATATATTTATAATATTAATGATAATATAAATAATATTTAAAAATCAAGTATAAATAATAATCATTATAATTTAAAATAAAAAGAAAGAAATAAAAAAAGTGAGAAGATATAATAATAATAATAATAAAATTTAGAAAAATTAAATAATTTTCCAGGGGGGTGCAATTTGAACTAGAAAGTAAAAAGGTGGGGGTGCAGATAGTGAGAGGCTGAATTCAGATATTGAATTCAGGCCCAGTTGGCCTGGGTTACGTTTTGTAACCAGAAAGTTAAACAGGGGGTACATTGAGAAAACCGGGCCCAAGTTCAGATATTGAACTGGGCCCAATGGTAGGAGGTGAGTTGCTTGTGCTGGTTTAGTAATTACAATAAAGGAGGGGTGCAAAAATAACTGGGCTAGGCCCATTACACGTTTTTGCAAGGGAATTCTGAGTAGTCGTATGTGCGAGGGTGCATGGAACTATAGCGGGACTTGGCCTCACAGTCGTCTGATACGGATCACGCGGACAATTTCGAGGGAGCATTTTATTTCTAGTAGGCGCGCATGTACAAAATATATCAGAATATAAGTTTTGTTTTTAACATTTTTCATATTTCATTTTTTATTCAGTCATCATTCCTCTCTTTCTCCCTTCCATTCCGTTCAACCCTTAACCCTCTTCTAACCCTAAAACCACAACTGCGGCGGTGCTCTAAACCGAATCCCTCCCCCACTATAGATTTAAACCTAACAACCCAACAATAACGAAAATAAAACGCAGAAAAGCTAAATCTTATTTACCTTCGGTCTCGATCGTTCTGACGCGCTACGCTTCAGTTTCTTAATTTCTTTCTCTCTTTTTGATTTGCAGGAACACAATGGTTTTCGGAGGTGGAGCGACAGCAGCGGGGCTTTGAAAAAGTTAGCGGCGGCGCGATTAGGGTTTCAGATGTTGAAACCCTAATCGTCTTCTCTCCTCTTCAACATTGGGTTCGGTATCTTTAATTTCTTCTTCGTCTCTGCTCCGTTTGAAATTCTCCTCCCCTCTTATGTATTATTTGTAGGATATTTATAAGGCTAAGGTTTTAGCAGTTAGGGAATCGTTACAGCTTTTCTTAGAGCTTAGATTTAGGAAGACTTAGAGAAATTAGGTATTTGAAAATTGTTGTAATTGAATTTATTTGTTCTATTGGACTGATTTAAGATTTGTAATTTAATTTGATTGAATGTAATTATGAAATTTTGGGATTTGAATTGTAATAGAGTTGAGATTTATTTGTATTGATACGATTCTGTATATTTTCTGAGATTTAAATTGTAACAAAAATTTGATTTAGTTTAGATTTTGGATTTGTACAATATCAGTTAATTCAATAAAATGTGTGTTTTCTTTGCTCTGATTGATACAGTATTTGTTCTTGATATGGGCCTCATACTGCAACCTTTTCGTTTTCTCTGTCTAGCACGTGCCTAATTGAATTTGGGCCCAACACGCTAGTTTTTGTTTAATGCAATGCATTTAATGATTTTGGGCCTTAAGCTGCCCAGTAACAAAACTGTCTTTTTTCATTGCAAACAACATTATCTTTTTTTTGATACGGTATGGACCTACTTCTTTTCGGCTTCGAAAACAAATTTCTTTTTTTTTTGGATCCAATAGTTTTTTTCAAAGCATAATAAATATTTTTTTATAATAATAAAATTATTACAACTAAAAATAATGTTTATAATGAAAATAATTTTTAAAATGTAATAAACAGTTTTCCTCAAAATTAACCAAATGGACCCAGATTGAACCCACTTGTCTGGGCCTAAAAAAGAAATGAATTTTTGAGCTAATAAAATGTACACCCCCCTTTTTACACTTTAGTCACCAAAACAAAATGGCCCCTCTCAAATGGGCCTATAATCATAAATCATACCCCTATAATTAAAACCTCACCCTTTTCTTTAAAATAAGCTTCCATCTTAGAATCTCATGGGCCATTGGCCAACATGCCTCGTAAATGGGCCTACGAACAAATGGATCTTTCTGATTTAGAAAGCCCCACTCCCTTGAACTAGGATATACCCCTTCGTTGATTTGAATTCCTATAAATGGACCATCAGATATTGATGGGCCATTTTCAATTGAAACACCTTTCTCTCATTTCTAACTTCGAAAATATTACAGTAATAGACTTAAATATAATCATGAAGGAAGGGCAAATTTGGGGTACGACAATTGCCCCTATTCAATTATCTTCCAATTAAATAGCGCAAGAATACACAGGTCTTGCACGTCCTGATTAGAAGTTTATTGAATACTTGGAATACCCCAAAATTTCTATGACAAACCTAAGGTTACGATGATATAGCATACCCTTAAAAGTTTTGAGAGAAATAGGCAAAGCTGATGATGTATCACTTACTAGATTTGAAGACGAGGGTGATGATTTAGAACTTAGGAGACTAATATGGTACGGATGATGTATCACTTACTAGATTTGAAGACGAGGATGGTGATTTAGAACTTAGGAGACGAATATGGTACGTTTTGGTTTGACTTTTCTTATTCATCACAACTTGGGGGATGAATAAAACAACACTTGATAACGCATGGCTGCTTGGAGACTGAGGTAATGGGTTATGTTTGTGAATCGCTTCATGGAGTCTTAGGCGGTGAGCTAAACTTAGATTTCGAACACCGCTGCATGGAGTCTTAGGCAATGATCTATATTGGAAGTGTCGCACATTACTACATGGAGTCTTAGGTAATGGGTGAAGAAAGGAAAATGCATCGCTGCATGGAGTCTTAGGCAATGAACTAAGTTTCGTACATTACTGCGTGGAGTCTTAGGTAATGGGTAAGGAAAGAGAAACACATTGTTGCATAAAGTCTTAGGCAATGGGTCTTATTTGGCTTTCGAACATTGCGGCATGGAGTCTTAGGAAATGTACCGAGTTTCGCACACTACTGCATGATGTCTTAGGCAATGAGCTACGTTATAGAGAACACATCATTGCATGGAGTCTTAGGTGATGGGTTGAACACATCACGGCATGGAGTCTTAGGTGATGGGTTGAATTTGTAGAGGAAGTATGTTTTGATGATCAAACCTTAGATAGCTACATCAAGGGTAAGATTATTCATTTGCTGGTTGTTTGCTTTCAACTAAGGTGAAAATTTTGATAGGGTCAAGAGATAATGATTATGCCCGACGTATGTTTTGAGGAATGTCATGTATGATGTATGTGTATGATGTCTTAGATTGATATGGAACCCATAGCGTATGTGCATTGGGTGTCTGTGTATGCCCTAAAATGTTATGGAAAATGTTTTCGGTATACTCTTATTTAAACCATTGGTTTTGAGTTACCAACTCCCTGACGTTGTACGTTACATTGTCGTGGTATTTTTGAATTGATTCGAACGTGGTGAAAAGTGTCAGCAAGATCTTGATTTTTGTGTTGTTGTCGTAGGTGTAGACGTGTGCATGGATGTAGACGTGGCTTTTTTTATGTTTTTCTAGCCAAAATGCTTTTGATGTTTTATCAAGTGCTTTTATTTGTCAAATCCCCCAAAATGATTTCAACACAATATTCATAAGTAATAGGCGTAGTATTTTGCAAACAAGTTCGAAAAAGGAAAAACACAATTTGAAAGATGAAAAAAGGTAAATGTTTTATTGATATGCCTCTGAATAGGCGGGAGTACAAGATGTAATTCCTTGAAAGAGGTAATTACATAAAGTTATAAAATTGTAAATGGAAATGAAAATGATAATTGCTACTGTTGTTCCCCAATGTCCTTTTAATAGCTCCTATCTCCTTTGCTTGAGTCGTATGATTTGGATACATCTCTTTCTTCATGGTTCATAGTCGTAGTTCTTAGATTGTAGTCTTTTTGTTCTTTATTTCCTTTTGAATAAGATCCCTATTTTTGGCCTGGATTGCCCTTTCGGGTTTTTAATCCACCGGGATAGTTTTTTTGTATGTCCCTAATTTTTTTCCTGGATCGCCCTTTAGGGTTTTCGATCCACTGGGATGCTCCTTTTTGCCTAAGTCGTTCATTTAGGGTTCGATCTTAGCGAGCTTTCTTATACATAGTATTTTTTACTGCGTCTGAATTTGCCAGATGTGATAGTTCTTCCCCATCCAATATTGTGAGGATGAGACCACCACCGAAGAATGTTGTTTTTACTACGTATGGATTCTCGTAGTTGGGTGTCCATTTACCACGTGTATCGAGGCGAGGTAACATAATCTTCTTGAGTACTAAATCCCCTTCTTTGAATACTCTAGGGTGAACTTTTTGTCGAAGGCCCTTTTCATTCTCTTCTGATGGAATTGACTGGGGCATAGGCTGTCAAGCGTCTCTCTTCGGTGAGGTTGAGATGGTCGAGTTGCGTCTGAACCCATTCCGCCTCTTCCAACTTTGTTTCCATTAAAACCCGAAGTGATGGTATCTTTATTTCCACCAGAAGTACTTCCTTTATGCCATATACCAGAGAGAAAGGAGCCACATTTGTTGATGTGCATACGGAAGTGTGATAGCCATGTAGAGCAAAGGGAAGCATCTCATGCCAATATTTGTATGTCTTCACCATTTTCTGAATGATCTTCTTGATATTTTTATTGGCTGCCTCGATGGCTCCGTTCATCTTGGGTCTAATAGTGAGGAGTTATAATGCTCAATTTTGAAATTATCGCACAATTCCTTCATCATCTTGTTGTTCAAATTAGACCTGTTATCTGTAATAATCCTTCTTAGAACCTCGTATCTACATATGAGATTCTGCTTGGTGAAACGTGTAACCACTTGGCTCATCACATTGGCGTAGAATGCTGCTTCTACCCATTTGGTGAAGTAATCAATGGCTACTAGTATGAAACGGTGTCCATTGGATGCTTTCGGCTCAATCATGCCAATCATATCAATTCCCCACATTGAAAACGACCACGAAGAGTTCATGACATTCAGAGGGGTTGGCATCACATTTATTTTATCGGCGTAGATTTTATATTTGTGACACGTTTTCTTATAGTGGTAACAATCGGCTTCCATCATTAACCAATAATACCCTGCTCGCAGAATCTTTCTAGCCATGGCGTGCCCATTTGTATGAGTTCCAAAAGTACCTTTGTGGATTTCTCTTATGAGCGTATCTGATTCCTATTTATACACACACCTGAGTAGTACCATATCATGATTTCTCTTGTATAGCACTCCATTACTTAGAAAGAATTTCGAGGCTAACTTCCGTAGAGTTCGCTTGTCAATGATAGAGGCATTTTCTGGATATTCTTGCTTTTCAAGGTACTTCTTGATATCGTAAAACGGCTTGTCATCCTGCCCTTCTTCAATAGCAAGGCAATGTATGGGATCTTCAAAGTGTGTGATGGTGATGCGTGGTTCGTGGTTTAACCAAGTCACTTTGAACATAGTTGATAGAGTTGCCAGAGTGTCTTCCATTTGATTTTCTTCTCGTGGGATGTGACTAAAAGTGATCTCCGTGAATTCCGTATCCAACTTTAAAACATGATCCCGATACGGAATCAGTTTGGGATGTTTAGTATCCCATTCGCCGTTGACTTGGTATATGACTAATATGGAGTCTCCAAATACTTCGAGGTGTTTGATTCTTATCAATGGAGGCTTCCAGTCCTAGTATACAAGCTTTGTACTCGACGATGTTGTTGGTGCAGTCAAAACACAACCTTGCAGTATATGGCTTACAATAATTCTTTGGAGAAGTCAACACTGCCCCTATACCGTGCCCCAGTGCATTTGAAGCCCTATCAAACATGAGTGTCCAACGTGCCCCTGGTTCGGGTCCTTCGTTAGGTCCTGATATTTCATAGTCACCTATAACTATGACATCTTCGTTGGGAAAGTCAAACTTCATATGTTTATATTCTGGCAGCCGTTGGTGAGCTAGATGGTCAGCTAGTATACTACCCTTGATGTCCTTTTGAGTAACATATTGGATGTCATATTCTGATAGTAGCATCTGCCATCGGGCGATTCTCCCTATAAGAGCCGGTTTTTCGAACACGTATTTTAAAGGAACCATTCTTGATACTAACCATGTGATGTGGGTTAACATATATCGCCTTAACTTCTTAGTAGCCCAAGCCAATGCACAACAAGTTTTCTCGAGGAGAGAATACCTGGTTTCCCAATCAGTAAATTTCTTGTTGTGGTAGTAAATTACGTGTTATTTTCTTCCTATTTCGTCCAGTTGTCCCAAAACACAATCCATTGATCCTTCTAGCATTGTCAAATACGTGATGAGTGGTGTGATACGGCGGCTGAACCTACTGCTTTGGAGAATGCTGGTTTGCATTTTGCGTTTTTATTTGCAAAATGTCGCGGTAAGCAAGAGTCGCCATCGACTTTTATTTTATCCAACTGGAAAGGAAAAAAGCACAAAAAAATTCCTTTTTCGAGATTTTGAGTATCGGGGGTAGATTATAGAAAGGGAAGGTGTTAGCACCCTTTCTATCCATGGTTTTCCATGGGCTCTTAGGTACTTGCTCATCTTTTTAAAATTGCTTGTGTGTGTTTGTTTTGAAAAGTTTTGTTTTACTTCGTTTTAACCCTTGTTTATGTCCTCAAGAGTGTTACAAAGTTTTTTTTGAAAACTTTGTTTGAAAAGTGTTTGGTGTTAAAAGTTTGATTTTTGAGCAAGTACCTACTAGCATCTACCTACTCGAAAAAAGATTGTTTATGTTCTTGTTTCCTTTAGACAATGCTATCCTACTATTGAGAAATAGGAAGCACCGTCGTTGGAGTTGTAAGGGTCAATTCGTAAGGGACGTACGATCACTAAAGCAATGATAGGACGTCTTAGTAATAACCCTAATGTCTTAAGATCATATTTGAGGCAACATTTCTGAACGGGACATTTGATCTTTGTTTAGACAGAAGGGTGGCCACTAAAACATCCTATACTTAATGATCATTTACCAAAGGCAACCGAAGTGAGAGTATACCCTAAGAGTGCGCATATGCGAGCGATTTGATTTCAGTTATTATCTTTGCGCATTAGGGTTTGCTAGCCATTTTAAATTAACATGCAATCTTGTCATACAATCCTATTAACACACATCTAACAGTTAATATTTGCGAGAATTAAAATTCGGGAAATAAAAACTACGCTATTACAAGGCTTTGGGGAGGGGGATTAATTACATAGCCAAAAAAAACCGTAAAACGATAAATAAGAGAAAATCCTAATTAAACTATTACATACTCTAAGCAGTTACGTTAATATTGCAAAAATAATGATAAACGCGCGCGATGAATCGAGAACGAGAGATTTAGGGTTTTGACCCCAACTAATTAATTGTTATTTTAAAAGAGAAATCATTTTTTGGGGTTTTTGATTATTTTGACAAAAACAAAGTTTAATGGAACAAATAAAAAAACTAATTACTAATTAATTTAAATTTAAGAAAAAATAATTAAATCAACCTATTTTTGTATTTTTTGTTTTATTTGGGAAAGAAATAAAAATTAAGTCACATGCTAACCCTAATTTTTTCTAATTGATTTTAAATATATAGAAAAGTTAGAATTAACCTAAATTGAATTAAACTAATATTAAATTTAATTTGATAAAATAAAAAAACCTAATTCTAAATTTGTGAAATTTGATTTTATGATTTTTTTGTGAAAAAAGAAATTAATTTTGGTTAGAAAATAATTAAACAAATCAATTTGAATAAAAGAAAAATTAAAGAGAGGAAAGAATGGGCCTGGTTGTATTATAGCAATAAGGGGGTATGGTTGGCAAGTCTGAGCTCAACAAACTCCTTGGCCTAGTTTGACTTTTTCAATCCCATGCCCATGCTTGACTTATGCCCATGGTGGACCTTCATTGGGAAGGCCTTAAATCTGACTTGTTGATGATCTGATGGTTGGGCGCTGAGGATGTATGGTGGACTTGTTGGATACATGGGCACCTGATTATGTAAAGCAAAATAATATGAAACAAAGTTGGGACCTGGGGATCGAACCCAGGCCCTTAGGCATTCTCACATTGCATGCTAGCCAACTGAGCTGGCTTGATTAGTTGTATGAATAATAACAGAAATATAATATGATAAAAATAAAAAAGCAAATTCTGAAATGCGCAAAATTCAAATGGCCCATTCACAGCATGCCACGCCATCATCTTCCTCATCGCCTCCGTCGTTTTAGACAAAGACCTTTACCTACATACATTGGGCGTAGGTACAACCCTTGTCCACTCCAAAATCTTGTCCCTGCATGATAAATCCCAACCAATGGTACCAATCAACTCGTTGCAACCTCACGAGCATCATGGTACCATTATTGATTGCCAATTGTTCCTGTATGCAAAACCCCTAAAAATAAAGCTTGAACCCTAACCATGGCATCTTGGTATACAGCCAATAAAAATGCAATTAAATACAACCATTAGCTTGCAAATAACTCAAGGATTATGAATATATCAATTAAACATGCTAAATGTGCCAGAATTAACGTATTCGAATTCAATAAAATATGGAAATCATGGGACTCTTACAGTGCATTTCAAGGCGTGGAGAAGCTTGCTAGCGATTGAAATAGGATCCTGGGGAGTCCAGTAATTGATTGGGATGACTAGAATGTTTTGAATTGATCTGAAACGTGGAAATCAGTTTGCCACTTTTCTTGAATTTTTTTGAAACTTGCTTTCTCTTTTTCATGCCTCCAACCTCTTTGTTTTTGGTCTGCAAATGTTCCTTATGTACCCTAGAATGAATTAGGGTTGCAACTTGGTTTCAAATCTTCTCCAATTATGATCATTGATTCATGATTTGATCCTTGTGAAAATCTTTCCAAATCAAGCAAAATGCAATCATTTTGTATCCATATGAGCCTTGCACGATTTGATCTCACTTCCAGATGTATAATAGACCTAAACATGCACAAAATATCAAGATTTGATTAGCTTTTGATATTTTCATTATTTTATTTTGATTTTATTTTATTTAATTGAAACAAAATCAAAATAAATGACAAAAATAAAAGAATGAAAAATTTAAGGGATCATAGGTCGTGGGTCACATTACAAACTCAGTTCAAGCATAAAAAGTTGGGCCCATTTAGCAAAAAATGCAATTTTGGATACTTTTGACTTTTGGCAATTTTGCAAAAAGGGTCAACTCTACCAATGCATAACTCCCTCAATTTTGACCCTAGACATGTGTTCTTGGACTTTTTAGAAAGCTTAAGATGTCCTCTAAGCAACCCTTTTGGTCTCATCTCAATTGAGTCTTCCATGTTCATATATGAAGCTTTGACCCAAAAGGTGTTTTTGTTGACTTTTCAAAATGACCTATAATGTCCAAATTCATATCTTCAAGTGAGTGCATATTTTGAACTTGGGAGATGAAGATTAATTGTAGGGAATTTAATCCTCTTTAAAATGAGCTTTGGATGGGTCATTTTTGATAAAGTATGAGAAAGTTATGCTTGGTCAAAGTTGAGTTGACTTTTCCTGTAAAACCCTAATTTAGCAACTTTTGGGTTTTGATGAATTGTGAGCAATCCTTGAGGAATCATGATCAACCCTTGATCAAATTATGAATAATAATTCAAAATGATAATGTTGACCAACAATCTTGAAGTTTGACTGTATGTGGGTCATAGTTGACTTTTCCCCTAGCACAGTCGATTTTCAAGCCCTTGAGCAATTAACTGAGCAAACTTCCTCTGCAAGGCTTGAAACTTGGCATGAATGATCTTGTGAACATATTAGGGCAATGGTGAGCATTTGGGATCCTTTGGACTCAAGTACCTTGGTGCAAAATGAAACCCTAATTTGAGGTAGACCCCTTAGGAAAAGAGTTTGTCTGATCAACCCTTGGACTTCCTTGAGCAATTTGAGGACCTCACTTGAAATGTATTGAAAAAATATGGGAGGGAAAATTTGGGGGTACAACAAGTGGTCTTCCGGGAACTAGTGGAATTAAGATCGGTGGCTCTTGTAAATATTGTTTTATTGTCTCAAAATTCGTTTGGCAATCGTCATTACATACTACCGTTTGATCTTTTCATAATAATTTGAATATAGGCTCACATGTGGCTGTTAGGTGCAATATGAACCTTGATATGTAATTCAATCTCCCTAAGAAACCACGAACCTCTTTTTATGTCCTTGGTGCTGGCATTTCTTGTATGGCTTTTACTTTGTCGGGGTCTACCTCGATGCCACACTGACCTACAATGAAACCCAGTAACTTGTCTGATCTGACGCCAAATGTGCATTTGTTCGGATTCACCTTAGCCTGAACTTGCGTAGCTACTCGAATATTTTTTATAAATGTGTGATGTTTTCCTCCTCCGTATGGGATTTTGCGATCATATCATCTACGTACTCCTCAACCTCTTTATGAATCATATCCTGGAATAGTGTGACCATAGCCCTTTGATAAGTTGCCCCTGCATTTTTGAGACCGAGCGACTTTACTTTGTAGCAGAAGGTCCCCCAAGGTGTCATGAAAATGGTCTTTTACATGTCTTCAGTGCCATTTTGATTTGATTATAGCCTGAGAAACCATCCATGAATGAGAATACTGAGGCTTAAGCTGTGTTGTCTACCAAAACATCTAGGTGAGGTAGTGGGAAGTCATCTTTGGGACTTGCTTTATTTAGATCTCGATAATCCACACACATGTGTACCTTGCCATCTTTCTTGGGTACCGGCATAATGTTAGCTATCCATGGCGGATAATCTACCACAGCTAAGAACCCCGCGTCGAATTGTTTAAGAACCTCTTCTCTAATCTTGCTGGACATACCTGGATGAGTTCTCCTAAGTTTTTGCCTAACTGGAGAATAACCTTCTTGGAGAGGTAGTATATACACCACAATGTTTGTATCTATCTCGACATGTCCCTGTAGGACAAGGAAAATATATCGACATACTCCTGCAATAGCTTGATCAGCCTTTCTTTGACGCTCGACTCTAACATTTCCCCTAGCTTGATTTCTTTTAGATATTCCTCCGTGCCGAGATTAATGGTCTCAATAGCTTCTTGATATGGTTGTATGTTGTTAGCCTTTCACTCTATTTCCCTTGCCATTTCTTCATAAAGTTCAAGATCTTCATCACCTTCCTCTTCAGCTTGGTTGATGGGAGCATCAAAATTATATCGGATCACAACAGTAACATTATCGGTGGTTTTGGGCATGGATTTGCACATTTATCATGTTTTTGTGCAAATTTTAGTATATGAATTTTGAAGATGCATATGAAGAGAAAGTATTGCCATTTTTTAAATTTAAGAGATAAATGCAAGAGAAAGACAAAGATCTTATAACTTTTATTAATTGTGAATTTTTTTTAAACAAAACGGGGGGACCCTTACAAGCAACCCCTATGCCTCGGGCTTGGCATATGTTCTTTAAAAACAAGAAAAACTACTTAGGAAAGAAAAAGATCTCGGGAATCTCCATGGTTGTCCAGCTCTTGAGTTCTTCTCCTGGGGCACATTCTCGGGTGAAGTCAGTTGTCCTTTTGGTGTTAACTTTGTTGGATATCATTGCCACCTGTCTGCCATGATCTATTCCCTTGTTGACAAATGTCTCTTGGAGTGGAGGAAAACATGCTTTACCTTTCAGAGTAGCTTTTGATAGCTCGTAGCCCAAACCGAAGCGATTCTTCTTCTCAGGAATTTCTGGGAGCTTTCCCCAAACTTTTGAGGCACCACTTTTCATTGTTGTTTGAAAATCTCTCCTTGAGGTTACCTTGGGTTTATTACTCTTCTTGACTGGTAAAGTCATCATTGAAGAAACTTCTAGGACTTAGAATGGGGTGGCTATACGGTCTTCGTCGGCACTAATATACATGTACGATTTGATGTAACTTACGAAGATGTCCTCCTCGTCATCGATTATAATTAACTTCCCTTCCACTAAGAACTTCGACTTTTTATGTAAGGTCGAAGTGATTGCCCCTGCTGCATGAATCCAGGGTCGCCCCAGTAAGCATGTTTATGTCGATTCTATATTCATGACTTAGAAAGTGATATAGAAGATATGTGATCCTATTTTGACTGGAAGGTCCACCTCCCCGAATACTGAGCTTTAAGAACCGTCAAATGCTTTAAATATTGTAGAGCTTGGCCTTATCACGACACCATATAATGTTAACTTCATCAGACTTGATTTTGGTAACACATCGAGGGTAGAACCGGTATCGGTGAGTACCCTGGATAGGCTGGTAGTACATATCTAGATAGAGATATGGAGTGCTTTGTTGCGAGCTCGGCCTTGCAGCAGCAAATCATCGTTATTAAAACCCAGATATGATTCAGATGTCAGGTTTGCTACCACATTGTCAAATTGATTTACGGTAATCTCCTCTGCAATGTGGGCTGAACTTAGTACCTTCATTAAAGAGTCTCGGTGCGCCTCAATATTGATGAGCAACGAGAGTATGGAAATTTTAGTTGGGGTTTGGCGAAGCTGATCCACCACCCTATAGTCACTTATTTTGATGATCTTCAAAAATTCCTCCGCCTCTTGGTCAGTAAAGTTTTTGCTTGGAGGTTCTTTCTCTTGACTTGTTTCTACCACTACTTTTCCTTTATCCTTTATTTTTATCTCATCATTCTTCTTTGGTAGTTCAAATCTGAAGACTCGACCACTACGGGTCATACCCCATGTCCCTGCTATGTTTGAAATTTTGGGTCCTTGACTTAATGATGGCTTACTTTCTTGTTTCAATCCATTAATATATATGGTTGAATCATAACTCCATGGTACTTCTTTGTTACTTTCATAAGGGATAGGTGACGGCCCCTTAATTACCATCGTGGCCCTTGGAACTTCTGATATTTGCAAACTCTTCTTTGGTGCTACCCCTGGGGTTTCTGCCAATTCTTCCCACGGGATCACCAGAGTCTTTTTATTAAGATATGGGCCTTGGCAAGGGATTGCCAATGGCTTTTTTCCTTCAATTTCAGCTACATATTTTTCTTCATGGTATGGTCCAAATTGGACTATCCCCTGGTCTACTAGCTTCTGTAATGTTCTTTCGAAGGCTTCATTATGTTCCAACAGGAACCCACATTCCAATAGATATTTTTTTAATGAATTTATTGGGGCCTTTGCTTTCCTGGTTACCCCATAGTCGATGACTATCTCAATCGCATTTATTGCCGGTCCACCATGCAGAGGCATGGGGTTTGATTTGATGTTAGTTTTCTCAAAAGTGATGTCTTGAGATTCTAACAAATCTTGATATTTATGCTTGAATGCCCAACATTGTTTTATGGTGTGTCTGGGAGAACTAACATGATACTCGCATCTGGCGTTGGCATTGTACTTTCGCGGGAGTAGCCCGACTAGAGGAGCTAGAGGTTTTAGTTCCACCAAGGATGCCTTGACTAAGTGTTGTAATAACTGGCTGGGTGGCATAGGGAGTGGATCAAAATTTCTCTGCAGCCTTCCAAATCTTCCTTTTTGTTGTTCTTATGGGATCATTAATGGTTGTTGAGCCCTTGGTTGTGAGGCTACAACATTAATTTCTCCCTCCTTTCTTTTTGTGAAGTTAGGAGCATGTCTCTTTGTATTATAGGGGGTATTTGATGGTCCCCCTAGTATTTTTCCACTCTTTATTCCAGTCTCAATTCTTTCCCCGATATTTACTAAGTCTGAGAATCCTAAAGAGATACTCCCTACCATCTTGTCATAGTATAACCCTTGCAAGGTTCCCATGAACATATCCACTAGCTCCATCTCCAACAATGGCGGTTGTACCCGGTATGCCATCTCCCTCCACCTTTGAGCGTATTCTTTGAAAGACTCTTCTTTCTTCTGATATAGGTTCTAGAGTTGCATGCAAGTAGGTTCCATGTCCAGGTTATATTTATAATGCTTTAGGAAAGCATTAACAAGATTTGCCCATGTTCGAACATGAACTCATTCCAACTGCATATACCAGTATAAAGATGCCCTGCTTAAGCTATCTTGAAAATAGTGAATCATCAGCTTCTGATTGTGGGCATGGGCATGCATCTTCCTGCAATACATGCGCATGTGGTTTCTCGGACAAGTGATCCCTTTGTACTTTCCAAAGTCAGGTACTTTGAACTTCGGTGGAATCACCACATCGGGAACTAGGCCCATTTCAAGAGCATTTACCTCGAAGGCATCATAACCCTCCACAACTTTCAACCTTTCTTCAAGTGCCTTATATTGATTCATCATTTATGGATTATCAACTGTATGAATATCAGTCCCTCTTAAAGGTGTCTAATTGCCATCCTCTAGGTCATGGTCTCCGTACTGCAAGTCCAAGTAGTTGTCTGTATTGTTGATCGGAATTTGTAGGGTATGTGATGCCCCTGCTTTTGTTGGCGGTGGGACAAACCCTTCATTCTCAACTTCTCTTGTCTCTTGCTGGGCCGTGACGGACTTTTAGGGTCCTGCTTCTGGCTCCTTTCTCAATTGGTGACTGCTCGATGCACCAATTGTTTGGGCTAATTCCTCAAAAGCTACTATGGGAATCTGGTCTTATCTGTCAATGATGTTCTTCAAAGCTAGGAAAACTTGACTCAAGTCTCCTTTCATTGAACTCACATCGCCTTTGAACTGGTCAAGATCCTCCTTGAATGCAACTTGATTCTCTTCAATTTGTTCCATCATTCTTTTTGGTTGGCCCTTATCTGCAATGGAGGCTAAGGAGGTGGTGATCTTCTTCTACCAATAGTTTAACTGGAGATATTTTGAAAAGCAATGAGCTTTGGTATGAAATGCAAGTGTTTGCGAATACATGTATGCGTGTGAGTATGTATGAACATCCAGAGTTTTCTTCTTTTACATGTCTTATTCACTTGGGTATATATTTATTATGCTTTTTTTTATTTGGTGAATATCTTAAAAATAGATACGCAAACGAAGTACGGAAAAAGTAACATAATTCAGATATTGAAAAATATTACAATTTTAAACCAAAACTTGTTTGCATGAAAGTAAACAAAGGGAAACAAATATTCTAGGTGCACTTGCGGATATCTGCTCTGAAACTATCGACCATTGCTCGACAAAGCTTGAGAAAGTCTTCAACATCTTTAAGAAGAGGAACCATTACACTTTCCGCGTCTCTCAAACTTCTAGGGATATCCTCAATGAGATTTTTGGCTAGGAAAGCGAGCCTTTCATGTTTGTCCTTATAATATCAATATTCTTGATAAAGGTGTGGGATTATTTTATGTTTGTCTCTCCCTGCTTGGGTGATCTTTGTATACTGGTCTTCCCAATACATATTTTCATCCCTCATTTCCGTAAAAAGCCTCAGTTGAATCAGGATATCTCTTTGGAGGCCTTCTAGCTCTAGGTACACTTGCTCATATTCTTCAGTTCTCTGAGTCAGGAGTCTTTCTACCTTTATCCTTTCAAGGCGTTCCTTAATCTTTGATTCTTGGCTATCTTGAAGTCTGGTGGTGAGGTACTTCATTTGCTCATCTTTATCTAAAGAAGCTTGCGCCAAACTTTGGATATGGGCTCTTATGTCTTCCTCTATCACCTTCTTGTCATGTGTTACCTTTTCATACCATCTGGTTAACCTCCCGATTTCAGTAGCAACATCTTCTAACCTTTGGTTGTGGGAATCTAGATTAAAGGTCACACTCAATAGTCCTTCAGTTGTACGCTTCCGCTTAAGTCTCTCTTTTTCCAATTCCTTTTGATCTCTCTCAATCTGTTGGTCCTTTGACTCAAGTATAAGCTGCATTTACTTCTTTTCTTTGGTTGGATTGAGGAGGTTGAGTTCTAGTTCTTCCTTTTCCCTTTGAGCTTGTTTTAAGGCGCTTTTCAGATCGTAGACTTCTTCCAAGGATATAGGCGTGACCTCTGGGACCTCTGGCTTATACTCGGGATCTATATCAAATGGTAGCTTGATAATTTGTACCCTATCCCGGACCTATCTAGTATATGGTTCCCTTGCTATGGCATTCTTTCTTTAAGCTTTTCTTTTATTAACCTTGTTCCAAGCCCGGATAACCTTGTTGAGCAACCCTTGGTCATTTATATCCATGTAATGAATGTTCAACGGTTAGAGTTGCTCATCTGAAGGTTTATCTTCCAAAGGATACCCTAACTATCGTAGGGCCAAAGTAGGGTTGTAATTAATACAGCCTCGAGATTCGATCAACAGAACATTAGGAAAGTCTCCGCAACTATAAGTAATATCACCAATATCCAGCTTCCTTGTATACCATAATACCGAATTAGCAGTGAGAGACCTTAATTTTTGAGGCCTCTCGCGTTTGGTCAAATTCGGAATCATATAATCTTCTTTGTAAAGATGGGTCATGAACCAAGTATAAAAAAGTGGAATGCAACAATTTAAAGTGCATTTTCTCTTTTCGTACATTGTATGTAGTGTGTAATAAATGTCAGCAAGCAGAGCGGGAATTGGATCCGTATTAAAAACTTTCGACCCTAAAATATGCTAATGGCCATAGGGTCAATATAGTCTATAGTCCTTGGAAATATAACTACACCAAACACAAGAAATCCTAAAAAATTAACACAAGGCTCCCATTCTTTTATAATTAGCAAATTTGAGTGCCTTGGCTTCTAGCTATGTTCTTTTGATTCCTTGTATTGTGCCTTCTCTTCGGTAATTATGAACTAACTCTGAATAAGGGATCCCTAATACCTTTTCCAAGACTTTGACTTTAATAGTTTGCCTGATACCCACATAGGCCTTCTCTTTAGAAAAGTTCAGAATTCTGTTCAATTCTTCCAGAGCCGATGCTAGTTGGAAGTCTTGGAAGGTGAAGCATCTTAGCGGAGGGTCGTAGAACTGAATGAGGGCGGAAACAGCGTCTAGTTGAACCTCTACTCTGGTCAAGTCAAGGGTATCCCCATAGCCGAGAGCTTACATCTTCAGAGCTCTTTCGGATAACTTCTCTTTTATGGCTTTGATTTCATACATGTCTGGCTTGAGGGCATTGACGCAGACAAGTTGTTTTCCTTTGGTATCCATTTTCCAAGATAGTCACCAAAATCTTGATTTTTTTACTCTCTTTTTTACCCTGTGAATAAGACAAATAAAAAATGGATGATGAATATATGATATGTATGGATGCATAGATGTCGGGTTTAGTGACAAAATTTTATGACAGGTACCCTTATAAGGCAGGTACTTAGTTTTGGCCTACAGTTAGTATACCCTCCCGAAAGATGTCTTCCTTAAGGGTATCATGAATAACACTAGAGGGAAAAGGCACAAGGGCCTCCCTTAGGTGGAGCCTCTTTACAGGCAGAGACTTTCGTCTCAAAGTCGTGAAAGGTATCATCATGAGATTTTGGTTAGGGTTGTAAAAAAGTCATGGGTGGCATTCCAAAGTCCTACTCATCAAGAGGATATCTCTCGATAAGTATTCCTTTTGTGTACTTACACCGACTCTAGGCAAAGTCATCACATAAACTCGCAGGGGTGATATATCCCCAAGCTAATAGGCGAACCTTCTTTTTAAGGGTTATTTGAAAATGATTTTGAAATTGAAATCCCGCCACACACCAAATATAATAATGATAAGATGATAAGATATACAAGGAAACAACTAAATAATAAATAAATAAATGAAAACCCAAAATAAAAACCTAAAACCTAAGGGAAAGGCTTCTAAACCTAGGTTTGAAGTCCCCAACAAACTCACCAATTGTTGCAACTGGACTTAAGATCATAGTTGCCACTAATAGTTTTTATCCTAAGGAAAGGAATCTAATAGGAAACCCTAATTTGTAAACAGAGATTCTAGGTTTCGGACTTCTTTAGATGAAAGGAAGTTGTTAGGCACCTCTCATCTACCTTATTCGTAAGGATACTAGGTTTAAGGGGTTTAGGTTTAACAATTACGTACAAAGGGTTTTTAATTTTTAATAGGGGAACTCGTCATGATTTTAGTCGTATGCCTACGTATCCTCTTATGAGGAATCAGAGTCCCAATTCGTAGTTCGTATGGGTTTGTGTTTTTTATTAGCTTCAAAGGTATTTTTAATTTTGTCGCATTTAGACCGGGTATAGAGATAGTGGAATTTTGGACTAAATGCGCGATTAGTCAAAATAGATTTGGAACCCTTTTGCAAAAATAGTTTATTTGACTAATTTATTGCGAAAAGAAGATTTCATATTGGTTGAGTATTTTTTTAATTATATTAATTATGGAAATTCTAATTAATGCATGATTAAAAATCTAATGCAATAATAATAAAAATATATACATGAATTTATAAAGAAAATAATATATATATATTGATAATATTAATATAAATAATATTTAAAAATCAAGTACTAAAAATAATAATCATTATAATTTAAAATAAAAAGAAAGAAATAAAAAAGTAAGAAGATATAATAATAATAATAATAATAATAATAATAATAATAATAATAATAATAATAATAATAATAATAATAATAATAATAATAATAATAAAAATAATAATAATAACAATAATAATAATAATAATAAAATTTAGAAAATTTAAATAATTTTTCAGGGGGGGTGCAATTTGAACTAGGAAATAAAAAGGTGGGGGTGCAGATAGTGAGGGCCTGAATTCAGATATTGAATTCAAGTCCAATTGACTTGGGGTACATTTTGTAACCAGAAAGTAAAACAGGGGGGTACATTGAGAAAACTGGACCCAAGTTTAGATATTGAACTGGGCCCAGTGGTAGGGGTGAGTTGCTTGCGTTGGTTTAGTAATTACAGTAAAGGAGAGGTGCAAAAATAACTGGGCTAGGCCCATTACACGTTTTTGAGAGGGAAGCCTGAGTAGTCGTATGTGCGAGGGTGCATGGAACTATAGTGGAACTTGGTCTCATGGTCGTCTGATACGAATCACACAGACAGTTTCGAGGGAGCATGTTATTTTTAATAGGCGCGCGTGTACAGAATATATCATAATATAAGTTTTGTTTTTAACATTTTTCATTTTTCATTTTTTATTCATTCATCATTCCTCTCTTTCTCCCTTCCATTCCGTTCAACCCTTAACCCTATTCTAACCCTAAAACAACAATCGCGGCAGCCCTCTAAACTGAATCCCTCCCCCACCATAGATTCAAACCCAACAACCCAGCAATAACAAAAACAAAACACAGAAAAGCTGAATCTTATTTACCTTTGGTCTCGATCTTTCTGACGCATTACGCTTTTGTTTCTTAATTTCTTTCTCTCTTTTTGATTTGTAGGAACACAAAGGTTTTCGGAGGTGGAGCAACAGCGACGGGGCTTTAAAAAAGTTAGCGGCGATGCGATTAGGGTTTCAGATGTTGAAACCCTAATCGTCTTCTCTCCTCTTCAACACTGGGCTCGGTATCTTTAATTTCTTCTTTGTCTCTGCTCCGTCTGAAATTCTCCTCCCCTCTTCTGTATTCTTTTTAGGGTATTTATAAGGCTAAGGTTGTAGAAATTAGGGAATCGTTACAACTTTTCTTAGAGATTAGATTTAGGAAGACTTAGAGAAATTAGGGATTTGAAAATTGTTGTAATTGATTCGATTTGTTCTATTGGACTGATTTAAGATTTGTAATTTAATTTGATTGAATGTAATTATGAAATTCTGGGATTTGAATTGTAATAGAGTTGAGATTTTAAATTTTGATTTAGTTTAGATTTTAAATTTGTACAGTATTAGTTAATTCAATAAAACGTGTGTTTTCTTTGCTCTGATTGATACAGTATTTGTTCTTGATATGGGCCTCATACTGTAACCTTTTCTTTTCTTCTTCCCAGCATGTGCCTAATTGAATTTGGGCCCAGCATTCTAGTTTTTGTTTAATGCAATGTGTTTAATGATTTTGGGCCTTAAGCTTCCCAGTAACAAAATGTCTTTTTTCATTACAAACAACATTATCTTTTTTTTGGATACGGTATGAACCTACTTCTTTTGGGCTCTGAAAACAAATTTCTTTTTTTTTGGGATCCAATAGTTTTTTGCAAATCATAATAAATATTTTTTATAATAATAAAATTATAACAACTAAAAATAATGTTTATAACGAAAATAGTTTTTAAAATGCAATAAACAGTTTTCCTCAAAATTAACCAAATGGGCCCAGATTGCACCCACTTGTCTAGGCCTAAAAAAGAAATGAATTATTGAGCTAATAAAATGTACACCCCCATTTTTACACTTTAGTCACCAAAACAAAATGGGCCCTCTCAAATGGGCATGTAATCATAAATCATACCCCTATAATTAAAATCTCATCCTTTTCTTTAAAATAAGCTTCTATCTTAGAATCTCATGGGTCATTGGCCAACATGCCTCGCAAATGGGCCTACGAACAATTGGGTCTTTCTGATTAAGAAAGCCCCACTCCCTTGAACTAGGATATACCCCTCTATTGATTTGAATTCCTATAAATGGACCATCAGATATTGATGGGCCATTTTCAATTGAAACACCTTTCTCTCATTTCTAACTTCGAAAATCTTACAGTAATAGACCTAAATATAATCATGAAGGTAGAGAAAATTTAGGGTACGACAATTTCAATACCTTTTCCACTAAAAACAAAGCCTAGGAGCTTACCAGACCTTACCCCAAAGATGCATTTGTTAGGATTCAAACTCAGCTTGTATTTCTTCAACCTCTCAAATAGCTTGTGCAGATGATCAATGTGTTCTTCCTCAGTTTGGGACCTTTCTATCATGTCATTAACATAGACTTTTATCTCATGATGAATGATATCATGAAATAGAGCCACCATAGCCCATTGATAAGTTGTGCCTGCGTTCTTCAGCCCAAAAGGCATGATCTTATAACAGAAGGTGCCCCATTGTGTAACAAAAGTAGTCTTCTCCATATCTTCAGACGCCATTTTGATTTGGTTATAACCCGAGAAGCCATCCATGAAGGAGAACACCGTGTGTTGAGCAGTGTTTTCAACTAAGAAATTAATATGCGGTAGTGGGAAGTCATCATTGGGGCTTGTCCTATTTAAATCCATGTAGTCTACACACATATAGACCTTACCATCTTTTTTTGGCACTGGAACAACATTTGCAACCCATTAGGGATACGACATCACTACCAAGAGACCTCCATTGAATTGTTTCATTACCTCGGCCTTGATCTTTTCAGACATGTCAGGGTGCATATGACGAACCTTTTGTTTGATCGGAAAGAAACCCTCTTTCATTGGTAGATGGTGAACCACTATATCAATATTGAGCCTTGGCATGTCTTCATATGACAAAGAGAAGACCTCAATGTAGTTATGCAACATCTGATCCAATCAGCTCTTGACATTGTTTTCCAAGTTGGTGTCGATCTTGACTTCTTTCTTATCTGCCTTAGCACCCAAATTTACGACTTCGACTGGTTCTTCACGCGGTTGGATGGCCTTTTCCTCTTGTATCACGAGTCTGGCGAGTTCTCCGGGTATCTCACAATCTTCTTTACCTTTGTCTTCGACTTGATAGATTGGATTTTCAAAGTCATAGATGGCAATAGCAGAGTTGTTGTCAATGAGATCTGGAGTGGATGTGGATCTGCAAATGTGTGTGTGTGTGCATGTAAGGTTGCATGGCTATTTGAAAATGCAGTAAAGTAAAAGAAAAACAAGGAGCAAAAATTTCGAATGCAAAATCATCCAATGTTTTCATTAAATGAGCATATGATATATGAAATGACAAACCCTTAACAAATGGACCATTGTGCCCCGAGCAAGGCACATGGTTTAAAGTCATTGTTTTGAAGGAAATTAAGACAAAGTTCTTAAAGAATTAAAAACAGGAAATATCAATTACTCCTGGTTGAAGGAGATTGAGATGAAGTCTTTGGCCTTCCAGTTGTTAAGTCTGTCGTCAGCAGTTGGGAATATCCAGTCGTCCAAGTCAACATCACTATTAGGATCCTCCAAAGCATTGACTTCGTTGTTGCTAATACGGATAGGTGGTCCACCAGCACGAGCACATTGAACCTCTTTCTGAGCCTTTGAAATAAAACCCAACCCAAATTTGTCGGATTTATAGGGAATGTTAGGAAGTTGTCCCTAGATAGTGCAACCTCTATCTTCTACCACAACCCTAGCATCCTTTAGAGAAGCCGTTCTTGGTGTACCTTTATAGATTTCAGGAGTAGCAGGAGTAGAAACCTCAACCATTGGAGGGATTACCTCAAATGCTTTACAGGGGGTTTCAATGAATTCGCCATCCATTCCAAAGTATTTGAAATAATTCAAATGATTGACCATATATTCTTCTTCTCCACAGACTGTGACAACCTTACCTGTCACCGAGTACTTCATCATTTGATGTAATATAGAGGTAGCTGCACCTGCCCCATGAATCCATGGGTGTTCGAGCAAGCATGAATAGGCGGGGCGAATATCCATTACATAGAAAGTTGAATTGAAGACTTGAGATCCCACCTTGATCGATAGATCAACCTCTCCGTGGACCATTCTTTTCGAACCATCGAAGGCACTCACCATAATATCGCTAGGTTTCAGCATCATCCCTTCACAATCTAATATGTCCAAAGCACCTTTGGGTAAAACATTGAGGGAGGACCCAGTATCTACTAGCACATGCGCCAGAGTGGTGCCTTTGCATTTAATAGAGATATGGAGAGCATTGTTGTGATTCTTCCCTGCCGGAGTTAAATCTGCATTAGAAAATCCCAATCCATTGTCAACAGTTAGGCTTGCTACACAATTTTCAAATTGATCGGTAATGGTTTCTTGAGGTACATGGGCATTTTTCAGGAACTTTAACAGAGCTTGCGCATGTGCTTTGGAGCACAACAACAAGGACAACATGTATATCTTTGAAGGTACCTGTCCCAATTGTTCCACTATTTTGTAATCACTTTTTTGGATGATTATCAGAATTTCTCCCATCTCTTGTCTAGATAGGTCTTCAATTGTCACTTCTTTTGAGGGTACCTCTGTCAAGGTAGGCTCAACAACTTTCTCTTTACCTCGGGTATCAGTAGTTGGTCTAACAGAAGGAATACGAACATGTGTTGTAGTAGTTGTTGGAGGAGAGACCTCTGGAGATAAGACCCTTCTTGTCTTAGTGAACTTACTAGTTTCAGCAATGTTTGTAATTTCAGGCTCTTCTGTTTCATTAATCCATGGCTCTTGCTTGACACCATGATAATAAACTTCTGGTTCATAATTCAAAGGCACGGATTGGTTAGAGGAATAGGGGACTGGCCCCGAGGTAGTGATAATCAAGGGAGCCACTATTGGCTCAGCATAAATCCTTATAGGGCCTTTAGAGGTGATCCTAATAGGAGTATTTGAAATGGTGATTATGGAAATATCTTGAGGTAAACTTCTTATGGACGGATTTTTCTCGAACAAAATTTCATGGCTATCAATCAGATGTTGGATACATTTCTTCAACCATATATAATCATTAGTTTGGGAATCACAGTGGTAACAATTTTCAAGGCAGCCAGGAAATAAACTGGCTCTTAACAAATTCTACTTAATAGTCAATAAGGGAGTAGTCAAACCACTGATGGAGGAAACAAATGAGACATCACCAATGGCATTGACACCTTTGCTGTGACTAGGCATTGGCGCGGTAATCATATTAGGGGTCTACGGAGGGTCAAGCTCAATCACTTTATTATAAATCAAATCTTGGATTTTGCTTTTTAACGCCCAACAATGATCAGTGTCATGTCCAGGACTATTTGATTGGTAGGCGCATTTCACATTCGAATTATATTTGGGAGAGGAAATATTGGGATTTGGAGGAGGGTTTCACAGAGTTACCAAATTACCCTTTAATAGATGTTGTAAAGCTTGAGATAGCGACATGTTGATTCTAGTGAATTGTCTCCTTGGGGCATCTGGCCTTTGTTGATTGTTTGATTGTTGTGGTCATTGAACCAGGGTCAGGTTTGAAATTAATACAGCTCCTATCGACTGATGATGATCATTATTGACACGGTTCCTTTATTCATAAACAATATTAGTTTCCTTCTTACCAGCAAATGGTTTTTTCACAATATTAGAGGTTGAGGCCATTGGGATCTTCCTACTTGTGATTCCACTTTCCACTTGTTCACCAGTCAAAATCAACTCAGTAAACCCAAATGATGAACTACCAATCAGAAAATTGAAAAATGGACCAGTCAAGGTGCCCATGAATATGTCTACTAATTATTTGTCAGTTAATGGGGGCTGCACCTTTCCCGTCAGGTCCCTCTACTTTTGAGCATACTCTTTAAAACCGTCATTTGAACCCATGGTCATATTCTGCAACTTCACACAAGTTGGTGCAAGATCAGTGTTGTACTAGTATTATTTGTAGAATACATCGGCTAGATCCTCCCAGGTGTGGATATTATCCCCCTCAAGTTGATAGAACCATTCCAACTGTGTTCCAGATAAGCTTTCTTTGAAGAAGTGCACCCATAACTTTCTATCAGTGTTGTGCGGTTGAATATTGCTGACATATGACCTTAGATGAATCATTGGACATGAGACCCCATCATATTTGGTGAAGACAGGAACCTTGAATTTGTGGGGAATAACCACCCCAGGTACCAAACCCAAGTCTCCAAAGTCTAAACCAGACACTACTTTGATTTCCATAGCCTGAAGTCGATCTTCAAGTTGTTTGTACTTATCATTCGTCGGTGGGTATTATTCCTCGGAATAGTATTCGTCCTCAGTAGCTTGGGTTATTTCCTCCCCCAGCTCTAGTGCTTCTAGCTTCCTCTTCTTAATTGTCTTCTTCCTTAGAAGAAGCCTCTTCTATTTGAGCTAGTCGGGAAGGCCCCTTGAACCTTCTTCCCATATTGAGGATGACAGCCCTCTTCTTAGTTTTCTTTTTGGTGACAAGGAGTGCCATCATCTCTTGTTGACCTTTGGCTAGGTTGAGGAGAGCCTCTTGGAACTGAGCGTGTTGAGCCTGCAGATTCTTGACGGTTTGTTCTAGAGCTATCTTATACTGAAATAAATAGTAAAAATATTAGGAAACCTATGTCGTAAAACCTGCTTATGATATGATGCATGTTATGCGGATGCAATGTTTTCAAGGACCTTGAGGAATTTTAAATTTGCTAGACAAAGGGAAGATAAAAAAACATCTGTTGCATTAATAGGTTTAAGAGTTACAAATGCCTCATGGGCTTACAATGGAAAAAAGCAATAAGGTCTCAAAGAGACAACAAACTAAACTCCTAAAACAAAAGACTCAGGTCTCCCACAAACACATCCTCTTTGGTGCAATGTATGCATTCAGGCTTCGCTCTTCATGAAGTTGCCTTGTGAGCTCCAGCACTTTCTTCTCGCTTGCATAGAATCGAGCTTCAAAGGTATCTCGTTACCCCTGGAGTTGAATCCACAATCTATGCAATTCTTCAAGATCGGTAGGCATATTAGGGTGGAGAATGGTATGAGGAACATCCCATTCGACAATGGGCTCCACAACTATTGGTATAATATCAGGATATGGCATTATGAAACTTTGAGCCCGAGCTTGTACCCACTTGAGATAAGGTTCGAGAGGGATGGAATTCTTATTCCCCAAAGTCTTGTTGTAAACCTTGCTTACCATGCCCCAAGCATGCACAAACCTTTGATGGTAACCTTGGACATCATTCTCATAGTCGAATACAATACCTTTGATGATAACCTTGGACATCGTGAGGACCATCTCTTAAAGCATAGCCAAACCTTCATAGGGTTAGATAATAGTTATAAGTAATACCTCCCCAAATGCCCAAGAGTGGAACATTAGGGAACTCCCCATAATGGTAAATGATAGTAATGTCTTCTTGAGACGAGAGAACCAACGGATATCTGCATAAGAAAGCGACATCAGCCTTTGAGACCACCTTAAGCCTTACTCGTTCTTCATTACCGATCGAGGAAGGTGAAAAATAAACCACCTAGACAACAACGGAATGCAACATATAAGAGCCCCTCTCTTCCATATGGTACGAGTGTGAAGACAATGTAGAATGTCTCCAAGCAAAGTAGGCACGGGATTATGAGTAAGGAAAATTTTGATAGCGTTCACATATATGAGTTGGTCCGGGTTAGGAAAAAGCACCAACCCATAGATTAGAAGAGACAATATCTCCTCAAAAGCTTGCAAATCCATAGCATCCCAAAATAGTTGAGCCTTCTCCATCAGCAATTTATCCAAAAAGCCTTTGACTCCACTTCTTGTCTCCCAATTAGCTACAATGTCAGAACTCTTCAAATGTAAGGCCTTGGAAATAACCTCGGGTCTTGGAACTTCCTCTAGACTGGTGAAGGGTATTTGATAAAGAACAAGCATAACTAGTAGTTGAGAGAATTCTTCCATTGTAGGCACCAATTGATAATCGGGAAAGGTGAAACAATAATGTACGTGGTCAAAGAACTGAAAGAGCACCCTCATCATGTCTTCTTCAAAGCTTGAGGTAATCATATTGAGAAAGAGCACCCTCACCCTTAACTGAAAGAGCACCCTCTTTGAGTTAAGGAGGCACCCTTACGAAGTTGATTCAGATGGTATTTCTGTGAGTGGAAGCCATATCCTACAAAATAGAACAAAGATAAATCCCTAGATCCTTGAAATGGTTAGTGAAAATGCTATAGCATGATGTCATGATGTTTATGAATAAATAATCAAACACAAACGAAGCACACAAGGCCTTAGGTTTAGGCTTACATAGGGTTTATAGGTAAGTACTCTCTTGAAGTTTAGTTGGTTTAACTTGTCCTAAAAGAAAGTAACCAGGTTCTAAGGAATCTCAATATCACTAATCTTTCTTCATCGGGCATTGTTTCAGCATAAGCTTCTTTATTAGCGACCAAAATATCCCGAAAGTCTGATCTCAATGAGTGTAGTATCGATTATCAACCAACTTTAGTCTTGCACCAAAGCCATCTATCTCACTACTTTCTAATGGAAAAGTTGTTCAACTAAGGTTCTACGATCAGTTAGTGCTTCATGACACTACATAGCGGCCTCGTATTCTCCTTGACTGGACTCAAGGGATATCGATACCAACAAATATGTCACACCAACGTAGCCATCGCTCCAACCATGTCGGTATTACACGCATGGTCCCCATGATCTAGTGCTATTTACCTAATATGCCCCAGATCCGGGTATAGGATCTTTACAAGTAAAACCCAATAATACCCATAAAGCAAACAAAGCAAACAATTAAAGCAAATAGGTGATCTAGCTCTTAAGGTAACCCCACTTTTAAATAATTTCCCAGCAAAGTTGCTAGTTATGTGATACGGTGGGAGAATTGACTTGGTGTTTTGCGTTTGATCGCAAATGTTATGGATAGCAAGAGTCGCCGCCGACTTTTCTTTTATCCAATAAAGGAAATGGTGAAAAGAATAGGAAAGACCTTTTGAGAATTTTCTTGAGTTCGGGGGGTAGGTTATGAAAAGGGAAGGTGTTAGCACCCTTTTCATCTGTAGTTATCTAAGGGCTCTTAATTGCTAGCTCACTTTTGAAATACTTTTTGTGAATGTGTTTGTTTGAAAATATTTTGAAAAGTGGCGTTGTTGGGCAAACTTTGTAATGATTCTCGTCTCTATAAGAATGCATACAAAGTGTTGACTTTGAAAATATTTCAAGAAAGTGTTGGTGTGTTGAAGGATGTTTATTTTGAAATGTTTGTGAGCAAGAAATTACGAGCAATCTACCTACTCAAAGACTCTTTGTTCTTTTCCTCCTCCTTTAGATGGTGCTTCACTACGCCAAAAATAAGTTTTAGCAGCACATAAAAGAAAGCGCTTTTGGAAAAAAGTGTTGTTGTAGGTTTTAAAAAAAATCGCTTAAAAAAGCGCTTTCAAAGGGTGCCTTAAGAAAGCGCTTTTCAAAAGCGCTTCTAAAGGTCACCCTTAGAAAGCGCTTTTTGGGAAGCGCTGCTAAAGCTGGCCTTTTAGAGGGTACCTTAATAAAGCGCTTTTCAAAATCGCTGCTAAAGGTCAGCCTTAGAAAGCGCTTTTCCAAAGCGCTGCTAAAGCTGGCCTTTAGAAAGCACTTTTAAAAGCGCTGCTATAGGATATGCTACGAAAGCGCTTTTTAATGTAAAAGCATTGTTATAGAAGACCTTTAGAAAGCGCTTTTAAAAGCGCTTTCGTAGGTAGTTTTATAATAAATATCAAAACACAATTCGTATCACTTTTCTATTCTCAGTTAGATTTTCTTCACGAAAAAACCCTAAACCAGAGCTTCTACGGCGGTCAACGGCACTCCACTTCTCCGGCCAACTGCGAGTTTCGAACTTTTCCCGCCAAACCATAGCAATGGAGAGAGTCCAATCCTCCTACGAATCTCAGGTTCAGTGCTTCCCCTCTCTCTCACTGTGTTTATGTTGTTAACTCTGAAGATATGCTAATTCGATTTCGTTGCAGGATGAATCGTTCGAAATTTGGAAAGAGATGTATCGTGGACAACAATACAGTCAAATTTACTATGCTCGTCTTCGATTGATGCGAACTCTCTTGTATTCCCTTGTTTCCCAATGGAAACCTAATTCTCCTGGTTTGCATTTTACCCTTTCCTTCATATTTTTTCAACTTAGGGTTTTGCTTTAAATCTATCGTGCCTTTTTAATCTGATTGTTTTTTTTATGTTTGATTACTTGAAATTTTGTGGTGATTTGGACAATGTGCACGGTGTTGGGACTTGAAGAGGGCAAAGAGTGTGTTGTAGTTGGGACACTGTTCAAAAACATGAAATTGAAACCTTGCATACTTGATGAGTATTCTAAAGAGGTAATGCTATTCTGGGTTTCTTTTTTTTTGTTGGAGGGTGTGGTTGTTGTTTTTGTGTACATTTTTTTTAGGGTTGTTAAGTAGCGGTTATAATGTTGTGGGATTTGAACAAATCACAGCTGTTCTGTGATACATTGCTGCTGTAGTACTTTTTGTAGTAAGATTTGAACAAATGGCTATTTTTTGTGATTGATAATACTAGGTTTTGTAAGAAAAAAAATGACAATGATATAGCACAGTGCTGAGTTTCTTTGCTAATGATGTGCAGAGATCAGTTGTCCCGCTTGTCAAGCCGCATAACTTCGTGGACAACGAAGATTATCTTTTAAACATTTCAATGAATATAGTCTAATATTAATTATGTTTTTATTTAAGGTTGTTATATGACAAATTGATGCGCGAGAATCAATTATCAAACAGATTCCATTTCATGTCTTCCTCCCGTGTCAGCGAAGTGACAATTGGTAGGGAACCGGATTCAGTAAGAGAGCACTTAGTCGAAAGATTCATGGCAACTGGCAGTACAGAAAGCTTATATCTTTGGGCATATAATACTATTCCTACAGGGTTAGATTTTCATTCTAAGTTCATTTTAATATTTGTAATTTTTGCGTAGAAAATTTTCTTCTAAACTGTTGTTTTAATTTATAGACGTCACTGGTTGTTGGTTGCTATCGATCCTATAAAAGAAGTGGTCTATTATCTGAATTCGGTTGACGGTGATTGGACAAATTATCCAGATATGAAGTTAATGATTGATACGTAAGTGAGATTATTCTAAATATTTGTGTGTATTTATATATTTAATTATTTCTGTGACATTGTTCTAAATATATATTTTTATTTTGTTAGAGCAATACAAGTATTCTGGTGTCAAAGAGAAGCTCGGGTACGACGGTCTAAATCAAACAGCATTAATTGGATCAAAGTGCAGGTATATTAATTTCCCCTATTTTGCTTATAATATTTATGCTATTTGATAAAACAATACAACTATATATTCTTATTTGTTTTTCTATGTAGTGTCCTCAACAGCAAAATGGTATAGATTGTGGATACTTCGTTATGCGGTTTATCAAAGAAATCCTTCAACTGAATCAAATAGAGATTCCAGTCACGGTATGAATTTATAACTTAGGATTTGTTTTATTATTTCTCGGATATTTCATATAATTTTTACTTTTAACTAAATCATGCATATTATGTTTTGTTATGTAGTACTTCGATGAATACAAATGTGCATATTACACGAAACTTCAGTTGGAAGAAATCAAAGAGGAATTGTGTCAATATTTTATTGAGCAGAGAATCATATAAGGTATGAATACATTATTATGTGAAAAGTGTTATGAATACGTTACATGTGTACATGGAATACCATATTGACCGTGTTATTATGTTCAAACCTCGCAGGACTAGGACCTTAATACAGATTGACCGTGTTTCTTTCATACATTAGGACTGGTTTAGTTGTTGTTAGGGTTGATTTTGTAAGACTGATTTTGAGTTACAATGCTGATAATTATGGTTTTTATATATTTTGAGGTACAAAAATGGTGTATATATATTTTGGATTACAATGGTATACAATGCATTACCGCGGTTTATGAATTACAGGTTATGGCAACTAGTTTATATAAATAATATGCTGCAAACAATGCAGGTATATGAATTATATAAATTATACCTCTAAAAAAAACACCCTATGAAAGCGCTTTTTCAAGAAAAACACTGCCTTAGGTAACCTATGAAAGCGCTTTTTCACAAAAAGCGATGTCTAAGGTAAACATATGCCAGCACTTTTCCAGGCAAAAGCGCTACTAAAAGACCACCTATGAAAGCGCTTTTCCAGAAAAAAGCGTTGCTAAAAGCCTACCTAAGACAGCGCTTTTTCAGAAAAAAGCGCTGCTAAAAGAAAACTTATGAGAGCGCTTTTCATTAAACAAAAAGCGCTGCTAAAACCTATAGCAGCGCCACCTACGAAAGCGATTTTAAGCGCTTTTAAAGGCCAAAAAAAGCGCTTTCGTAAGTCTTTTTTGGTGTTGTGCTTGTCTACCATTAGTTGGTAGGGAGCCTTATCATTGGATGTGAGGAACGGGTGTGGATCATCGCACAGTCATAGAAGGCAACTTGTAAGATATTTTAGCAATTATCGTAAGGCACTAAGATCATTTACCAAAGGCAACATTGAAGGGTCATCGAGGGATTACGATCTTTTTATCGAGGGTCTTTTGCTAAAACATCTCACGTTCGAGGGACGTGACTGTTTAAATCTGAGGCAACAAGTGTGGGTTACCCTAGAGGTGCAAGTGTGCAAAGTGTTTTGTTTTTAAGTATATTGTCTTTGAATTAGGGTTGCCTAATGTTGATTTTAAGGTCTTACCATACAAATTCTAATTACTAACTGTTGTACCCCAAAATTTTCCCTCCCATATTCCCCAAGACATGTCAAGAATCATCTCCAAGTTGTTCAAGATAGCTCAAGAGTTGGACAGTCAAATCACCTCCTAAGGTAGTCAATTCAAAATTAGGGTTTTGTGTTGCATCAAGGTCCTCACATCCAAATGGTCTCAAGTACTCCCCAATGTCCTAATATGCTCTCAAGTTCATCCATGTCAAATTTCAAGCCTTGTAGAGAAAGTTTGGTCAGTCAATTGCTCAAGAGGTCCAAAAATTGACTATGCTAGGGCAAAAGTCAACTGTGACCTACATACAGTCAAACCTCAAGATTTTTTGCCAACATTCTCATTTTGAAGGATAATTCATCATTTTATCAAGGGTTGATAATGATTTATCAAGGATTTCTCAAGATTCATCAAGATCCAAAAGTTGCTAAATTAGGGTTTTGCAGGAAAAGTCAACTCAAATTTGACCAAGCATAACTTTCTAATACTTTATGAAAAATTACCCATCCAAACTCATTTTGAAGAGGACGCAATTTCCTACAATCCATCTTCACACCCCAAGATCAAGAAATGCTCTCACAAAAAGTTACAAATTTGGACATTATAGGTCATTTTTGAAAGTCAACAAAAACACCTTTTTTCCAAAGCTTATAACTTGAGCATGGAATATCAAAATTAGATGAGACCAAAAAGTTTGGTTAGAGAACATCTCAAGGTTTCTAAAAAGTCCAAGAACACCTCCAAAAGTTCAAAGTTGAAGAAGTTATGCATTGTTGAAGTTGGGCATTTTTCCAAAATTGCCAAAAGTCAACTATCCTCAAAACTCCAATTTTTGACAAAAGGGTCCACTTTTTTCCACTTGATATGATCTTGTCATACCACACACGTGTCCTATTTTCAATTTCATGACCAATCATTTATTTTTCTATTTTATTTAATTTTTATTGATTTAATTCATTTTAAATCAATATTAATTCAAATAAAATCCAAAAATTGATGGAATGAGATCTTTGTGATCATTACAGCTTGCAAATATCATGATACACTCAATCAAATTCGTATCAAGCATTGTTGTGCACAAAATATTTGATTTGAGGCATTTTTGGAAACTTGTTAATGGAAGATCATATCAAATCATGATTTATCAATTCCTATGGATTCAAGCCCAAGTTTTAACCTAAATGCATTCCAATATACATGCACAAGCGAGGCATACAAAGAACACGACCTGAAAACTGGAGAAACGGCCTGACAAAACTTGAGAAAAGGCTTGAAAACTTTGAATCTGAAATCAATATTAGAGCACGATTCAATCCAAAATCTCCACATAGCCTTCTTGCCTAGCATTCACTGAAGCCAAAGGGATCAAAATCAAGCCTTGAAGCAGCCCCAAACTCGCTGTAAGTGCCCACGAACATAGCTCTGAACATGGAATCGTGAATCCATGTTCTTGCATCTTTTTGCCATTTTTTTGTACTATCGTGCTTAACATCAAATTTCCAACATGTCTGCATTATTCAATTTTGTTTTCATGGCCTATAACCTTAGATCCGAAGCTAGAGTTCTTGTTCTTGTTTTTTAGGCATTTTTTATACAGGCAAAATCAAGACAAATAATTGGTACAGGGATGATGAGTGGAAGGAGACGAGTATGATGATGTTCTTAAAACTCGTTTCCAAGGCCTACAGAGGATTTTTGAGGGCAGCCATGGATTCAGCTGCGGATAAAATCCGCAGGTAAAAATCCTGGTTATTTCAACGAAGAAGACGAAGGCGTGTCTTCTTCCTATTGGACCATTCAAAATGCGCGCCACTTTTTTTTATTTTTCAGGAATAACGCTTTGTTTTGCATATAATAATTGTCACTTATATTAATAACAAACAAGCACATTGGCTCAGATGGCAAGTGTGTTGTTGCAAAGTCCCATGGGACCTGGGTTCGAATCCCAGGTCCCCCAAAACATTTATTTGATTTTTCTCCAGGTAATTGAGTGTGCTCTCCAAAGCGTTGGACCACCATATGCCTACAAGATCAACCTTCCAGATAGCCTCCAGGCCAGATCTGGTGGACAGGAATGAGGGACTATCATATGCCCAAGTCAACAAGCATGCATTGGATGGGAGAAGTCAAACGAGGCTGGGACATTTTGGGCCTCAGAATTGCCAAACATACACCCAGATTCAGGCCCACACCCCCATTGGGTTATCTCTATCTTTTTTTTATATTCTTCTTATTTATTTGTTTTATTATTGTTTTTATCATTTAAAACTAACCAAAATAATAATTTTCTTCATAAAAACAGAAAAAAAAAATATTTTCATTAATTTCATTATTTTATTTTTGTAATTAAATAATAATTTAATTGACTTAGTTTTAATTAGGCATAATTTAAACCTTTTTGCAATAAATTAAAAGTAATTTAGAATACTAGGTTTTTAATAATTTTAAATCAATTTTATTTTTGTTTCCTTAAATATTCTAAAACCCAAAAAAAAAAATATTTTTTTTTATTTAATTAATTAATTAACTTAGATTTAATTTCCATTTAATTCAAAATAACAAAAAATATGCTTTCTTTAATAAAAAAGGGTCAAAACCCTAAAAATGCGTCGTCTTAATTTTTCGCACGCGATCTATATTTCCAATATTGTAACTGCTTCTGGTATGTAATAACTTTTAATTAGGACATTATTTATCGCTTTCTTTTATTTTCCGCAATTTAAATTAAAGGGTTTGTTTTTGGCGATGTAAATACCCGACGCCTTGTAATAGCTTAGATTTAATTTCCCGCAATTTAATTTCCGCACAATATACAATGTTAGATGTTTGATAATAGGGAATGCATGACAAGATCCAATGTATGAACTTAAAATCAACATAGCTCGCCCATACATGTACAGATAAAATTAATCGAAATAACACACTCGCATATGCGCACTCTTAGGGTACACCTCACTTGGTTGCCTCGAACGTGGTCATTGAGTATAGGAAGTTTTAGAGGTCGCCCTCTTGTCCAAAGATCATAGTTGCCTCGAAACGGTTGCCTCGAAACGGTTGCCTCGAAAAAATGATCTAGGATATTAGGGTTACCGCTAAGGCGTCCTAACATTGCTTTAGTGATCACACGTCCCTTAATCGAATTGACCCGAAAACTCCAATGACGATGCTACCTACTCCTCAATAGTGGGATAGCATTGTCTAAAGGACATTAACACAATTTAATTCCTTTTTCGAGTAGGTAGATGGTTCTTAAGTACTTTCTCCTTTTAAAACAAAACAAAACTTTTCGCACTTACACTCCTTTCAAACAAAAACTCTTTTCAAACCCACAAACGCAAAGAAAAGCAAACTTTTGAAAACACAATGAGAAAGTACCTAAGAGCCTGTGGATAACCACGGATAGAAAGGGTGCTAACACCTTCCCTTTCTATAATCTACCTCCCGAACCCGAGAAACATCTAAAAAAGGAATTTTTCTGTGCTTTTGTCCTTTCCTTGTTGGAAAAAATAAAAGACGATGGCGACTCATGCTCACCGCGACATTTTGCGAAAACAAACGCAAAACGTGAACCAGCATTCCAAAACAGTCAGTTCTCATTCCCACCGATCACAGAACTGGCGACTCTGCTGGGGATTTAAATAAGTGGGGTGTACCTTAGGATTAGATCATGGTGTTTTCAATTGTATGTTTTGTATGCTTTAATTTTGTGGGCTTGTATCGGAGTTCTATAGATCCTAACCCGGATCTGGGGGCACCCTTTAGGTAAGTAGCAATAAACTATGAGGGATCTGTACGGCGTAGACCGATACGGATGAAGCAGTAGCTACGTTGGTGTGGCTTTTTAGTTTGTATCGATATCCCTTGTGTTGGAACGAGGAGAATATGGGTCTTCTAAGGGGTCATTAAGCACCAACTGACCTTAGAACCTTAAATTGACCAACTTGGCCATAGAACAGTAGCAGTATGCTACACTCATTGAGACTAAACTCTCAGATGATTTCGGCCGCAAGAAAAGGTTGCTAAATTGGAATTATGACCGATTGAGGGTAGTCAGTGATATTGAGATCCTCTAGAACCCGATTACTATTTTTAGGACAGGTTTAAACCAACTGAACTGAAAGAGGGTAGTGCCTAAGCTTCATGCCAGCCTGAAATCTAAGGGCTCTCAGTGTGACTTGTGTGCCTTTACCATGTTTTCTTTTTGTGGATACTTGTGGTATGCCTTTATCATGACATCATGACATCATAGCATTGCATACATCTTGCATAAGGACTAACCTATTTCAAAGACAGAAGGGATTCATCTTTGCTCTATTTTGTAGGTCATCATGATGCCCATGCGTAAGAATACCATCCGGATCAATTTTGTCCAAGTACCTACCTTGCTTAAAGAGTTGGTTGCCAAGATGCCTGACACTACTTCCTTCATCAGGAGGCATGGTTCTCTTCTCAGTTTGGTCACCTCCAAATTGGACGAATAAATGATGAGTGTCCTGGTCCAATTTTATGATCCGCTGTACCATTGCTTCACTTTTCAAGACTATCAGCTGGTTCCTACCCTAGAAGAGTTCTCTGAGCTGCTCGGTATCTCTGTTCTGGAGCAGACCCCGTTTACTGGTTGGGAGAAGACTCTTAGGCCCGAAGATATTGCTGCAGCCCTTCATATGACCAAAGAGGAGGTAATGGCTAATTGGGAGACTAGGAGTGGAGCAAAAGGCTTTCTGACTAAGTTCTTGGTTGGTAAGGCTAACTACTTCTGGGATAGCCTAGACTTTAAGGCGTTCGAGGATATTCTGGCTCTTCTGATTTATGGCTTGGTATTGTTTCCGAATCCTGACACTTTTGTTGATGTGAATGCTATAAAGATCTTCATCTCTCAGAACCCTGTACCCACTCTCTTGGGTGACATTCTTCATCAGCTATATGCTCGTACTGCCCGAAAGTGGGGATCCTTGATGTGTTGTGCTCCTTTATTGTCAAGGTGGTTTATTTCACACCTCCCCACGTCAGTACTGAAAAACAAAGAAGGAATGGGCTGGGCTTATAGGGTGATGTCTCTTTCTCATAATGACATTATCTGGACTCTCAAAGGTATGGATGAGGTGACTATCATTGATCGCTGTGGAGAGTATCCCAATGTTCCCCTGCTAGGAACCCATGGAGGAATTTCTTACAACCCATGTTTAGCTCTCCGTCAGTTTGGAAGAGCCAGAAGAGAAGGACCTCACAAGATGCTAATGCCTCATATCATCTTTGATTTTCAAGGGGATAGCGACGAGCAACATCGTAGATTCATAAGGGCTTGGGACAGAGTTCACCAATCAGATCCACATGAGTTGGGTCCAAAGACTTCTCTGCCAATGGAGCCATGTCTCAGATGGGTCCGCATCCATGCCCAGAAGCTAGGTATGCCATATGAAGCCGTCCGACCTGTCACTCTTGAAGTTGCTAATGAAGAAGGGGTTCTTCCAACCATTCTCCATCCTTATATGCCCACTGACATTGGGGCACTCAAGAGATCTTGAATGCAACTGCGGGAAGAACAGGATTCTTATCGGGAGAAGTTCAACGAGCAGGAGGAGAAGATCCAGTGGTTGACCAGGCAGTTAGAGAATGAGCGGATTCTCAACGACTATGTCTGCATTGATAAGAAGAGACCATGGGAGCACTAATGGACCTTTGATGATTTCCTTTCCAGTTTTTTGTTTACTTTTCAGTATTTCCATTCTTGTAACGCCTTAAGGGCAATTTGTTGAACAATTTAAATTTTGAAGTTTAAATCTAGTAAAGTGTGTTTCCTTTCTTGTTTACACATTTGAATCCCAATTGTCTTTGAAATCATAAATCATACGCATTTCATCCCATGCACTTCATAAACAGGTACCCTTTACAGGTCTCTTATCTTCTTCGCTGTTTATTTCAGCAATCATCATGTCTACTGAACCTTCAACTGAGCAAGCTATCAAGGCCCTCCGGCCCAAAATGCCACATTTCAAGAGTTGTTCATGAATCTAGCCAAGGGTCAGCAGGACCTGAAGACCTTGATTCTGAAAGAGAAGAAGAAGAAGAAGAAAAGGACAGTCTTGTTCAACACATGACACAGGTTTGGGAACAGGCTGCAGAATGAAGTTGATCTAACCACCTCATCTGGAGGGAAGGATAGTCCACACGAAAGGAGGGCTCCTAGCCCTGTGGTCTCCGAAAACGAGACGGACTACGATGAAGAACAGTATCCTCCTGCTGAGGATAAATACAAACAATTGGAAGACCGTTTGAGCGCTATGGAAATTCAGAAGGTGCCCGGTCTGGACTTCAGAGATCTAGGTCTATCATCTGGGGTGGTGATTCCCCATAAATTCAAGGCACCAGCCTTTGCCAAGTATGACGGAATTCTTGTCTGAAGCTGCACCTCTGGTCATATGTGAGGAAGATCCAGCCTTACACTGTTGATAAGAACTTATGGATCCATTTCTTTCAAGACAGTCTCTCAGGGACTCAGCTTGAGTGGTTCTCTCAGTTGGACGGAGCCAGTATCCGCAGTTGGGAAGATTTGGCTGCTGCATTCTATACGCAGTATCAGTACAACTCCGACCTCGCTCCTACGCGTACCCAACTCCAGGGTATGTTAATGGGAATGGGTGAAGGATTTAAAGATTATGCCCAGAAGTGGAGGGACCTCGCCGGTAGGGTGAAACCACCCTTGGCTGATCGGGAGCTTGTTGACATGTTTCTGGGGACCCTGTCTGGTCCATTCTTCAACCACTTGATTGGAAGCTCTTCATCTGGGTTTACAGATCTTATTTTGATTGGTGGGAGGATTGAAGCTGGTATTAAGGCTGGGAAGATACAGAAGGGTGCTTCATCAAGCACCGAGAAGAAGTCGTTTAAGAAAGAGTCCAGTGTTGTCTACAGTGGAAGAAGACATAATAGACCTGAACACCGCCAAGCTGTCAATGCGGTTGTTATTTCAAAACCTGTTGGTGCTCCTCAGTACAACAATCAACAAAAGGACGAGAGACCTAAGAGGCAATTCACTCGTCTCAGCATGACCTTATCTCAGATTCTGCCACAGTTGCTGAAGAGTAATCTGGTGACTCTAAGGGAAGCCCCAAAGAATTCAAATACGACGTCACCAAAGTATAATCCTAATGCCCGCTGTGCTTTTCACTCTGATAGCCCGGGGCATAATACAGATGATTGTTGGGCTTTGAAGAACAAGGTCCAAGACTTGATTGATGCGAAAGAGATCGAGTTTGGAGCACCAGAGAAGCCTAAACAAGAGGCAGGGGTAAATGCTATCAGGGATGATGATGATGAAGAGTTTGATATCGACAGTTGGATCTACCCTACGACCAACGGTGGATTAAGCAACTGGACAGCGAAGGATTCTATGCACGTTTCAGTTATTACCCAGTAATGAAACTTTTGTTTTGAATTTGTAATAGACAATGTCTTAAACTTTATGGCCCGGTGTCTTACCCGGGGCATCGCGGCTTCATTTGTGAGGGATTTTGTGTGTCATTTCCATATATCATTAATAAAAGCATTGGACGTTTTTTTTGCATCTCAAATTTTGCGCTCCTTGTTTTTCTTTATTATATATTGCAAAACAGCTATTTTACACACACTCACATATACAGGTCCACATCCACTCTGGATCCTACTGGTAACGACTCTGCTACTGCCAGTTATGACTTCGAAAATCCGATCAACTTAGCCGAAGACGAAGGTGAAGATGATTGCGAAGTGCCTGTTGAACTTGCAAGACTGCTACTCCAGGAAGAGAGGGTTATTCAGCCACATGAAGAGTCGGTGGAATCAGTGAATCTGGGTACCAAGACAGATAAGAAAGAGGTCAAGATCGGTGCCAATCTGGAGCCTAATGTGAAACAACGGTTAATTCAGATGCTGCGTGACTATGTTGAGATCTTTGCCTGGTCTTACAAAGATATGCCTGGGTTGGATACTGATATTGTGGTTCATCGCCTGCCTACCAAGGAAGACTGTCCCCCAGTGAAACAGAAGGTCCGTCGAATGCGCCCAGAGATGTCTGAGAAAATCAAGGCTGAAGTTATGAAACAGTTCGACGCCGGTTTTCTAGCAGTTACCTCTTACCCTCAGTGGGTGGCCACTGTGGTGCCTGTGTCGAAGAAGGATGGTAGGGTTCGAATGTGTGTCGACTACATGGATCTGAACAGGGCAAGCCCCAAGGATGATTTCCCTTTACCTCACATCGACGTTCTGGTTGACAACACCGCTCAGCACAAGGTCTTCTCCTTCATGGATGGTTTCTCCGGTTATAATCAGATTAAAATGGCTCCTGAAGACATGGAGAAGACGACCTTTGTTACTCAGTGGGGTACCTTTTTCTACAAGGTCATGCCTTTTGGGTTGAAGAACACTGGGGCAACATATCAACGTGCCATGGTTGCTTTGTTTCATGACATGATCCATCATGAGATTGAAGTATACGTCGACAATATGATTGCAAGGTCCCAGACTGAGGAAGAACACCTTGACCATCTACAGAAGCTGTTTGACAGGTTGAAGTTGTACAAGCTAAGGTTGAACCCGAACAAGTGCACCTTAGGGGTGAGGTCTAGTAAGCTGCTAGGTTTTATTGTAAGCGACAAAGGTATTCAAGTGGACCCGGCCAAGGTGAAATCCATACAAGAGATGCCAGCTCCCAGAATAGAGAAAGAAGTCAGAGGCTTTCTGGGACGACTGAATTATATTGCCCGATTCATCTCGCACCTAACTGCTACTTGTGAGCCAATCTTTAAGCTACTGAAGAAAGATCAAGTGGTACGTTGGAATGATGAATTCCAAGCCGCTTTCGAAAGAATCAAAGAGTATCTCCAGGAGCCACCCATCCTGATGCCACCAGTTGAAAGGAGACCTCTGATCTTATACTTGACAGTACTCGACAACTCAATGGGGTGTGTGCTAGGTCAGCATGACGAGTCTGGCCGAAAAGAGCATGTTATTTATTACCTTAGCAAAAAGTTTACCGACTGTGAGACCCGATACTCACTGCTCGAGAAAACTTGCTGCGCTTTGGCATGGGCTGCTCGCCGGCTAAGACAATATATGTTGACTCACACTACCTTGTTAATTTCAAAGATGGATCCAATCAAGTATATCTTCGAGAAGCCTGCCTTGTCCGGAAGAATAGCAAGATGGCAGATGATATTGACTGAGTATGACATCCAGTACACGACTCAAAAGGCAATCAAGGGAAGTGTATTGGCAGACCATTTGGCACATCAGGCAGTGGATGATTACCAGTCTATGAACTTTGAATTTCTAGACGAGAATATCATGTTGATAACTGATTGTGAGACACCTGGACCGGATGAAGAACTTGAGGAAGGATCCTGATGGTCTATGTACTTTTGTGGAGCTTCGAACGCTTTGGGTAATGGCATTGGCGCCATGATCATATCTCCTAAAGGCTCTCATACTCCGTTTACCGCCCGACTGTGTTTCAACTACACCAGCAATATGGCGGAGTATGAAGCATGCATTATGGGTCTTCGAGCAGCAATTGACCTAAGGATTAAGTTTCTAAGTGTCTTCGGAGATTCCGCTCTTGTGATCAGTCAGATCAAATGCGAGTGGGATACGAGACACCCTAATCTTATTCCTTACAAGGAGTATGTGTTGACATTGCTTCCCCATTTTGAGGAGATAACCTTTGAACACTTCCCAAGAGAGTAGAATCAGTTGGCGGACGCGCTGGCTACGATGTCTTCTATGTTCAAAGTCAATTGGGACAACGAGGCTCCCAGGATCATTATTGAAAGATTGGACGAACCTGCACATTGTTGTAATCTTAAGACTGAAGAGGTAACAGAAAAGCCCTGGTTTCACGAAGTAAAAAGGTACCTTGAAGCTCAGGAATCCCCTGAGGGTGCATCTGTTAATGATAAGAAGTTTCTGAGGAGGTTCATGGCGAAGTTCTTCATCAGCAATGACATTCTTTACAAGCGTAACCATGATTCAACCTTGTTGCGTTGTGTGGATAAGATTGAAGCGGAAAGGATCATGGCAGAGTTGCATGAAGGTACCTTCGGAACTCATTCCAGTGGACATACCATGGCAAAGAAAATCCTCCGGGAAAGATATTATTGGTCCACAATGGAAGCCGACTGTTATCAGCATTCTCGGACATGTCACAAGTGCCAGGTCTATGCTGATAAGGTGCATATACCTCCAGATCCTCTGAATGTTTTGGCAGTGCCTTGGCCTTTTGCAATGTGGGGCATTGATTTGATCGGCGAGATCAGACCTATGGCATCCAATGGGCATCGTTTCATCCTGGTAGTGATTGATTACTTTACGAAGTGGGTTAAAGCAACTTCCTTTGCTACCGTAACCAAGAACGTCGTGGCACGGTTCATTCGGCATAATCTGATATGTCGATACGGTAATACCGGAGAGGATCATTACGAACAACGGTACCAATCTCAACAACAAGATGATCACTGAGCTCTGCGAGCAATTCAAGATACAATATCATAACTCTTCTCCCTATCGGCCAAAGATGAATGGGGTTGTCGAAGCTGCAAATAAGAACATTAAGAAGATTGTGCAGAAGATGACAGTGACATACAAAGACTGGCACGAGATGTTACCATTTGCTTTTCATGGGTACCGTACTTTAGCACGGACATCAACAGGGGCAACACCCTATTCCTTGGTTTATGGCATGGAGGCAGTCTTGCCCATTGAAGTTCAGATACCCTCTCTCCGGATCATGAAGGATGCAAGTTTGAGTGAAGATGACTGGATTCAGACCCGGCTTGATCAACTGAACCTAATCGACGAAAAAAGACTTACTGCTATTTGTCATGGTCAGACGTACCAAAAACGGATAATCAAGGCATTTACCAAGAAAGTTAGACGACAAGAGTATCAAGTTGGGGATCTGGTAATCAAGCACATCATTCTACCGCAAGGTGATCCCAGGGGAAAATGGACCCCTACTTACGAAGGGCCATTTGTGGTTAAGAACATTTTCTCAGGAGGAGCTATGATTCTAACCACCATGGATGGTGACGACCTTCCTCACCCCGTCAATACAGACATAGTGAAAAGATACTACGCATAAATCAAAGACCCGCTAGGTTGACTGGCCTAGGCAAAAATAAGGGCTTCCACGCGAACCAAAAGGGTTCGGGCAAAAATAAGGGATGAAAATAAAAAAAAATCTGTACACCCGGCAAGTCGAAAACCTGAAAAGGCGGCTTGGGCAAAAATGGGTATCCCGATGGACTGAAGACCCGAAAGGGCAGTTCAGGCAAAAGTTAGGGATCAAAGCGTAACACTATGTCTCATTGGATCACCTGGCATCCAGACTTCGGTATCGACTATCAAGCTCGGACGACACTAATTAATCTGATTCACCTTCAACCAAGCAGCAAAGTGATGAGATGCTTGAGGACATAAAGGCAATACCAGAGTTGGAACCTAGTGGAATCATTCACATAGCTGTTTTGTTTCCTTTTCACAAATTGTATAAATTCCATTTGTTCGGCGGCGTTCTCTTACTAGGACGTCAGCCTCTTGTACAAAAACGCCTATTTTCAGGCCAAACTTCAAAATCAATACAAATTCATTTCCAGAAATTTCAAGTTGTTTTTCCTTTATCTGTTTTATTTTTCAAAGAACATCCAATGTTCATTTTTTATATATGCATTTGTCATTAATTGCTGATCATAAATATTTACATACGAAACAAAGGCGAATTACTGGTAATATCATAAACAGGGGCAATAAGAATTGTCCGAACTGTACAAGTTGCTCTGTCCACCAGGTACCAAGATAGATTCAGCTGAAGGATATGGCTAAGATACCTCCACTCCCCGCAGGGTAAGACAGTGATAATAGCTCTCTCAGCTGAAACTGGCAACCATGAATGAATCAACAATACTCTCCTCAAGCAGAGTTAATCCACCATCAAGCGCTAAAAAGGCTTGGTATCCCCAGAAGGTCTTAATATTCTTCAACGGAGTATAAAGACATCCCCTAGCAACTGAAAAATCATCCCCATCGAAGTCCTTTCTTCCCTCAAACAGGAGTTCAATCCTTAACAGATCTAATATCACTAGCAACGGTAATCCATCCCCAATGGAGGTCATCATTAAAATCCCCAACAGAGCTTATCAAAGGAATCCCCAGCGGAGTTTATCATTAAAATCTTCAGCAGAACATCTCTTCCCCACAGAGTAATTCCCCTCGGAATAATCTCCTCATCAGTTTATTCCCCAACAGAGTTATCCTCTCCTGCAAGTTTATCACCTTCGTTCATCATCCCCAGCGGAAGCGAAGCATTCAACTTTATTCTCTAGCAGCTCCGGGATTTATTTTCCCCAGCTAAAACGTTACATGTCCATACATCATGATACATGCAACATACCATACAATCTCATTTATATTGAGAACATCATTGTTGATCCATATCATGCATTGCATAAGACTGACTGTTACCTTTCAGGAAAGATACAATCAAAATTCAAGTTATGAAGCCCGGGTACGACCAGGATAGTATCTTGATTTCTACAGCATATTGTGAAGCCCGGATTACGACCGGATAACAATATCAGACTACCGCGAAGCCTGGATTACGACCGGATAACAATATCAGACTACCGTGAAGCCTGGATTACGACCAGATAGTGATATCTCTCAAAAGTAAGCTATGAAGCCCGGAGAACGACCGGATAATAGTTTATTCCCCAATGAGCCGTGAAGCCCGGATTACGACCGGATAGCAGCTCAGTAAGCACCATGAAGCCTGGATTCGACCAGATAGTGGTATATCATAAACACAAGCCGTGAAACCCGGATCACGACCGGATAACAACTCAGCAAGTTATTGTGAAGCCTGGATTACGACCAAAAAGCAATACAAGACCATGAAGCCTGGATTACGACCAGATAATGGTAGAAGATGTTGTGAAGACTGGATTACGACCAGATAGCAACCAAGAGTACTACGAAGCCTGGATTTCGACCAGATAGTGGTATGATACATCGTGAAGCCTGGATTACGATCAGATAGCGTTAAGGGACATTGTGAAGCTTGGATTACGACCAAATAACAGTTTACCCAGCCAATTGCTATGAAGCCCAGATTCGACCGGATACTAGTAAACCCAACAATCAAAGGGAAGCCCGATTGCAACCAGATAATCACTTGATTTGTTCTGAAGCCTGGATTTCGACCAGATAAGAAGTGAGGTATTGTGAAGATTGGATTCGACCAGATAGCAGTACGTGACACCATGGAGCCTGGATTCGACCAGATAATGGTATAACACATCGTGAAGCCTGGATTACGACCAGATAGCGGTACAAGGCACTGTGAAGCTTGGATTCCGACCAAATAGAAGTTTATATGGACAGTTACTAAAAAGCCCGGAGTCGGCCGGATATTAGTGTGCCCTAAATTCAAGTTGAAGCCCGGATGCGACCGGATAACCACTTATTTATTCTGAAGCCTGGATTTCGACCAGATAAGAAGTGAGGTATTACAAAGCCTGGGTTACGACCAGATAGAAAGTTTAATCTCATCTCCCTAGTAAGTCACTGTAAAGCCTGGATTACGACCAGATAGCAGTCGGTCTTATCACTATGAAGCCTGGGTTGCAACCAGATAGTAGTTCACTCTCACTTTTTCAACAAAGATGATTCCTCAGTAGAATAACGAACAACCGAAGCTCCTAAAGTTCTATTTCTCCTAAGACAAAGAACAGCATTCCCCAGCGGAATCTCCCTCAATAGCAGGCATACAAGCTCTCGCTAAGGAATCTCTTACGCGATTGACACTCCTTCGGATGGCATCGTTAAGCCCATCTCCCATCATCAATATCCAAATGGAATCTGTATGCCCATTCCCGGCATCACAAGACAAATACTACTTCATGCGAGTGCAAATTTCTGGACACTCTAGTGTTCAATCATCTTCCACCTTCGGATCACGAAAGGCCCGAACGCTAATCTATATCCTCAGGTTTAAGAAGATTGAACAGGGGCAACTGTTGTACCCCAAAATTTTCCCTCCCATATTCCCCAAGACATGTCAAGAATCATCTCCAAGTTGTTCAAGATAGCTCAAGAGTTGGACAGTCAAATCACCTCCTAAGGCAGTCAATTCAAAATTAGGGTTTTGTGTTGCATCAAGGTCCTCACATCCAAATGGTCTCAAGTTCTCCCCAATGTCCTAATATGCTCTCAAGTTCATCCATGTCAAATTTCAAGCCTTGTAGAGAAAGTTTGGTCAGTCAATTGCTCAAGAGGTCCAAAAATTGACTGTGCCAGGGCAAAAGTCAACTGTGACCTACATACAGTCAAACCTCAAGATTTTTTGCCAACATTCTCATTTTGAAGGATAATTCATCATTTTATCAAGGGTTGATAATGATTCATCAAGGATTTCTCAAGATTCATCAAGATCCAAAAGTTGCTAAATTAGGGTTTTGCAGGAAAAGTCAACTCAACTTTGACCAAGCATAACTTTCTCATACTTTATGAGAAATGACCCATCCAAACTCATTTTGAAGAGGACGTAATTTCCTACAATCCATCTTCACACCCCAAGATCAAGAAATGCTCTCACAAAAAGTTACAAATTTGGACATTATAGGTCATTTTTGAAAGTCAACAAAAACACCTTTTTTGCCAAAGCTTATAACTTGAGCATGGAATATAAAAATGAGATGAGACCAAAAAGGTTGGTTAGAGGACATCTCAAGGTTTCTAAAAAGTCAAAGAACACCTCCAAAAGTTCAAAGTTGAAGAAGTTATGCATTGTTGAAGTTGGGAATTTTTCCAAAATTGCCAAAAGTCAACTATCCTCAAAACTCCAATTTTTGACAAAATGGCCCACTTTTTTCCACTTGATATGATCTTGTCACACCACACACGTGTCCTATTTTCAATTTCATGACCAATCATTTATTTTTCTATTTTATTTAATTTTTATTGATTTAATTCATTTTAAATCAATATTAATTCAAATAAAATCCAAAAATTGATGGAATGAGATCTTTGTGATCATTACAGCTTGCAAATATCATGATACACTCAATCAAATTCGTATCAAGCATTGTTGTGCACAAAATATTTGATTTGAGGCATTTTTGGAAACTTGTTAATGGAAGATCATATCAAATCATGATTCATCAATTCCTATGGATTCAAGCCCAAGTTTTAACCTAAATGCATTCCAATATACATGTACAAGCGAGGCATACAAAGAACACGACCTGAAAACTGGAGAAACGGCCAGACAAAACTTGAGAAAAAGCTTGAAAACTTTGAATCTGAAATCAATATTAGAGCACGATTCAGTCCAAAATCTCCACATAGCCTTCTTGCCTAGCATTCACTGAAGCCAAAGGGATCAAAATAAAGCTTTGAAGCAGCCCCAAACTCGCTGTAAGTGCCCACGAACATAGCTCTGAACATGGAATCGTGAATCCATGTTCTTGCATCTTTTTGCCATTTTTTTGTACTATCGTGCTTAACATCAAATTTCCAACATGTCTGCATTATTCAATTTTGTTTTCATGGCCTATAACCTTAGATCTGAAGCTAGGGTTCTTGTTCTTGTTTTTTAGGCATTTTTTATACAGGCAAAATCAAGACAAATAATTGGTACAGGGATGATCAATGGAAGGAGACGAGTATGATGGTGTTCTTAAAACTCGTTTATTTTTTAGGACAGCCATGGATTCAGCTGCAGATAAAATCCGCAGGTAAAAATCCTGGTTATTTCAACGAAGAAGACAAAGGCGTGTCTTCTTCCTATTGGACCATTCAAAATGCGCGCCACTTTTTTTTTTATTTTTCAGGAATAACGCTTTGTTTTGCATATAATAATTGTCACTTATATTAATAACAAACAAGCACATTGGCTCAGATGGCAAGCGTGTTGTTGCAAAGTCCCATGGGACCTGGGTTCGAATCCCAGGTCCCCCAAAACATTTATTTGATTTTTCTCCAGGTAATTGAGTGTGCTCTCCAAAGCGTTGGACCACCATATGCCTACAAGATCAACCTTCCAGATGGCCTCCAGGCCAGATCTGGTGGACAGGAATGAGGGACTATCATATGCCCAAGTCAACAAGCATGCATTGGATGGGAGAAGTCAAACGAGGCTGGGACATTTTGGGCCTCAGAATTTCCAAACATACACCCAGATTCTGGCCCACACCCCCATTGGGTTATCTCTATCTTTTTTTATATTCTTCTTATTTATTTGTTTTATTATTGTTTTTGTTATTTAAAACTAACCAAAATAATAATTTTCTTCATAAAAACAGAAAACAAAAAATATTTTCATTAATTTCATTATTTTATTTTTGTAATTAAATAATAATTTAATTGACTTAGTTTTAATTAGGCATAATTTAAACCTTTTTGCAATAAATTAAAAGTAATTTAGAATACTAGGTTTTTAATAATTTTAAATCAATTTTATTTTTGTTTCCTTAAATATTCTAAAACCCAAAAAAATATATTTTTTTTATTTAATTAATTAATTAACTTAGATTTAATTTCCATTTAATTCAAAATAACAAAAAATATACTTTCTTTAATAAAAAAGGGTCAAAACCCTAAAAATGCGCCGTCTTAATTTTTCGCACGCGATCTATATTTCCAATATTGTAACTGTTTCCGGTATGTAATAACTTTTAATTAGGACATTATTTATCGCTTTCTTTTATTTTCCGCAATTTAAATTAAAGGGTTTGTTTTTGGCGATGTAAATACCCGACGCCTTGTAATAGCTTAGATTTAATTTCCCGCAATTTAATTTCCGCACAATATACAATGTTAGATGTTTGATAATAGGGAATGCATGACAAGATCCAATGTATGGACTTAAAATCAACATAGCTCGCCCATAACATGTACAGATAAAATTAATCGAAATAACACACTCGCACATGCGCACTCTTAGGGTACACCTCACTTTGTTGCCTCGAACGTGGTCATTGAGTATAGGAAGTTTTAGAGGTCGCCCTCTTGTCCAAAGATCATAGTTGCCTCGAAACGGTTGCCTCGAAAAAATGATCTAGGATATTAGGGTTACCGCTAAGGCGTCCTAACATTGCTTTAGTGACGACACGTCCCTTAATCGAATTGACCCGAAAACTCCAACGACGATGCTACCTACTCCTCAATAGTGGGATAACATTGTCTAAAGGACATTAGCACAATTTAATTCCTTTTTCGAGTAGGTAGATGGTTCTTAAGTACTTGCTCCTTTTAAAACAAAACAAAACTTTTCGCACTTACACTCCTTTCAAACAAAAACTCTTTTCAAACCCACAACCGCAAAGAAAAGCAAACTTTTGAAAACACAATGAGCAAGTACCTAAGAGCCCGTGGATAACCACGGATAGAAAGGGTGCTAACACCTTCCCTTTCTATAATCTACCTCCTGAACCCGAGAAACATCTAAAAAAGGAATTTTTCTGTGCTTTTGTCCTTTCCTTGTTGGATAAAATAAAAGACGGTGGCGACTCATGCTCACCGCGACATTTTGCGAAAACAAACGCAAAATGCGAACCAGCATTCCAAAACAGTCAGTTTTCATTCCCACCGATCATACTAACAATAATATGAAAAGTGATAAATTGCAGAATTTAAATGTCCTACGCTATTACAATGCTTTTGGGGGATGGGGAATACAAATTTTCAAATGGGGGTGAAAAGTAAAAATAAACCCTAATTACTATTATAAGGCTTTTACAATTACATAAATTGTAGCGCAAAATAATAAAATGTACAAAAATGTAAAGATGAAGAAAAGAGATTGCTTTTTAGGGATTTTTGATAGAAAAGGTTTTGTAGTTAATTTAATTACAAAAGGAGTTAATTAATAAAACCTAAGTCTAATGATTTCAATTATTTTAGAAAATAACTTGAATGTTTTATTTATAAAAAGTTTTTGTATAGAGTTAGGTCATCTCCAAGCAATGCAATATGTCTAAAGTAACCTTAATGATCTAAAACTACAACAAAAGTCTCAAAGATCAGGATTTTCTTATGCCTAGGCTGACACAGGCCGTGTCACCGGACACGAGCACTCGTGTCAGCATCTGCCTATGCCTCACTACACATTTTTTGTTCCATCCAAATTGACACGGGCCGTGTCGTGTGACACGGGCGCCCGTGTCAGCCCCTATCCTGCCTCTTTTGCTAAAATTCCAACCCAGCTGAATTGACACGGGCCGTATCGTGTGACACGGGCGCCCGTGTCAGCCCCTGTCCTGTCTTTTTACTAAGTTTTCTCTTTGATCTGTCCTGTTGTATCCTTTTGAAAACGAAAGCAAATGATGTATGGATAAAGATATTACAGTTTGAGAAAATTTACCTCTTGAAGTGAAAACTTTAGAACACGTATGGATGTTTCTGGGTGCAAAATGGTGATTGATTTGAGCTCCCTTGGACCTTCTTGAAGCTATGCCAATCCTCCCTTTATGCTGAAAATTGCTGAATCACTCAAACCAAGTCAAGTTGCAAGGTATTGTTTTTGAGTTTGGAAGACAGTGATAGTGATGTTACAGAAGTTTTCTTGTGTTTGAAAAATTTCTATATGATATATGTGAAGTATTTAAATGGTTTGTTTGGGTAAAACTTGCAAGGTTTGAGAGATTCAAAGATTTGGACTTCAATGCTCAAAAATGGAGGTTTTATGGACAACTCTTGTTTTTTGAGAGTAAAAGGGTTTTGAGGGCTTGTTCATCTCCCTCTCTATCTTGCAAATGATCTCTCTATTTATAGGAAAGAGGTTTTAAGATAAGGGTTCATCAGATTTTGCAAGATCACATGTTGTGGCTTGGTTGGATTATAAATGAAGCAAGCTTGAAGATCATAGTTCCAATGCTTTATATTTTGCTTCATAGAGTTATTGGATAGTTTAAGCATTCTTATCCGATTTTGTATGTCGAGTGTGTGTAGAAGGAACAAGTTAGAGGCTCAAGAAGAGCTGACTTTGTGATTAAAGCTACTTTTCAAGAATGGCAATGTTAAATTTGTGCCAGAAAATGGAAAGATCAATTGGACAATGCTTAAATCAAATGGACCATAGCTCAAAAGTTTGTGTAAACATTAAATTATGGTGAAATTTTCAATTTAGAAGGCTTGGAAAGCAAGATTATGCAACATAGCATATAGATTGGATTATGTGTTTTTCACCAAAATGACTTGTAATTCAAGAATGGATGTCCAACTTCATGCCTTTGAATCTCCTAGATCGAGTATGATAAATTCATGCTCTTGAATGTTTTGGAAAGCTTGAAAAATTGTCTACAAATTTCATGTTGACCACTTTGGCTAAATTAAATTGGAACTTGATGAAAATTGGCTAAGAAGCTCAGATAAAAACTGACAAAAACCTGTTGAAAATTTCTCTAAGTGTTAGATAAAAATGTCATGACTTCATGGGATTATATCTTCAAATCTAAGCATTTTTTTTTACATCAACCCTCTAATACAAAGTTGTAGAATTCATCAAGATCTACAACTTTCATGTTGAAAGTTTTCTTTGAATCATCTTGCATCTTGGTGAAAAAATGTCATGAAGTAATGAAATTATCAAGTGTAAAAACACTTAGAAAATTTCTAAGTATTGAAAACTTTTACTTTTGTAGACTTTCTTGACTTTCTTGATTATTGATGATCAAGTTTGATATTTTTGAATGTCTTGATGAATTTTGATCTTTGGAATGTAATGTTGACCAAAAAGTTAAAGTTTGACTTTTTGTGTATCAGTTGATCAAAAATTCAACTATCAATCTTTTGATCTTGAGAAATGATTTGAATCCTGAAATTAGGTCAACATGTTATGTTTGAGTCTTTGAGATTATGTTTCAAACCATTAGATTACGTATTAGGTCAAAAGTCAATGATCAGTCAACTTCAGTCAAAACCTAATTTGTGGTCTCAGTGCTCAGGAGGTGGGCTTGTCTGATCAAACCCTTGAGAACCCTTGAGAAATGTATTGAGAAAAGAGAGGGCAAATTTTGGGGTACAACACCTCCCATAATGGTATTTGATATCTAAAGGACTAGACACCAAAGATCCTAGCTTTATCAACTCTTTCAATTCAGGATCTTTGAAACTAAACTTGAGTGTTTCTCCTTCCAAGATCCATAATCATAATACATGTGATGTTTGCAAAGAAAAATCCTAAGTTCCTTGAAAACCAAGAAAAAGAATGCATGGTTATGCCATAATCACACACATGGTAGGTTTATAGGTTCAACGTTACGAGCATAGAGCTAAAGGTACTACCCACCCACAAGGTATGTTCTATGGGTTTCATATCTAATTAAGTAATCGAGTTCTAACAAGGTTCCCAGAGTCTTAGCTCCATCTTTCGGATATTATCGGTGTAAACAACTTACTCACCAACAAATAATATTCTCAAGAGAAACTCGTCTAAGTGTAGTATCGTGTATCAACTAAACCAGGTCTACACCGAGTTAGTCACCACACTACATCCTAAAAGGACAAGAGGGTTAAAATGGGTTCTAAGGTCCTAAGATTCACAAACTCCTCGGTCGAAAGCAACAACACCGTTACAATTTTACTCGTAGGACATCATTACAATCAAAGGGGCCTCCACTGAGTGGGGATCTCAAGTAAATATACTGAGGACTAACTCCAAGTATATCAAGCATGACTATGCCACCCCCATAATCATAAGTGTACTCAAGTTCGGGTATAGGACTTCTTACCACACAGAGAGATCACCAAGCACCCACAAAAATAAATAGCAAACAACAATCAATAATATAACTTAAATAAACAAAGATAAGCTCAGCCCACTTGAGTATTACTCCCCAGCAGAGTTGTTAGTCTGCCGCAACGAGAAAATTTGAGATTAAGCTATTGATTAACTTAACTTAGAAAAAACAAGAGTCACCACCGAACTTTATCATTTCTAAAGGAATGGGAAAATATTGATAAAACCCACGAAAAGCTTTTTTAAACAAAAAAAAAGAGATCTGAATACGGGGTTGGTTATGTAAAGGGAAGGTATTAACATCCTTCACATCTACGTTACTTTGCAAGAACCTCTTTGAAAATTTGTGTTATAAAAACGGTGTTGTTTGCAAAAATGAATGATGGGATGGGAAAAGAAGTTGTTTTTATGATTTTTTGTTCGCCAAGACTTTGAGAGCCTCGTGCCTACATACCCTACATGTGTGATAAAGAAGTAATAAAATTGTGTTTGTTTGATTGATTTTAATGAAAAGCCATGTTGTGATTTTCAAGTGGAAAACTTACTTACTACCCACAATTATGAGGAAGGAGTATTTGCATTATCTTGATATGGAGAATTTTTCTTGGATTTAATCAACAGGATAATTCTCAACATTCAAGTGGAAAATGTCAATCACTTCATGACATATTGTAGAAGTAAAGTAGCTTGCATCACCAAAAGAATCAACTAATGTCCAACCTTTGAGAAAAGGTTTTAAAAGAAAAGTGAACAAAGGTCACAAAAGATTTGAATGAGTTTTATGTTTTTTAGTCTTTTGAAATTTGATATGTTTAAGATGTCTTAATATTTATTAAAAAAAGGGTTTTGAAAATCACTTGAAAAAGTCAAGGTTTGTTGATAAAGAGGTTTCAAGTTTGAAAACAATAATATTTTTTAAAATAGGGAGAAGATTTTGAAAATTAAAGAAGGGGAGGAGATGGAGAGACTATCCTAACGTATAAAAGTAAATTGAAAGAAATAAATGGTCTCATTGTAAGATAACCCAAGAGGAAGCCTTTGTGTGTGCATGTGAACTAACCACAAGAAGAGAAAGCATTTGACATTGGTCAAGATGAAGCATTCCCTTTCCTTTTGATTTAAGCCACAAGTCAATCATCAGATGGATAATCACACAAGCAGATGAATTATAAAAGCATCAGATGAAATCCAAGGTATTCGATAAAACTCAAAGCATCAGATGAACTCCAAGGTATCAAATAAGAATCTCTGCATCAGATGAAAAGTAAAACAACAGACAAAACCAGAGGTCATAAAGAAAATCTCAAAGTTTCAGATACATGGTCTAGATGAATCTTAAAGAAACAGATGAAAGTCCAAGTCAAGGATCTATCCTAAGTCCCCAAAAGTCCAATCTCCTCAAGCAAGGGATAGTAACCAATAGTCCAAATAATCATAGCCAAGTTTTTTAGGGTTTAGCCTTTATTAATATTTTTTTATGAAAATAAAAAAAAACAAAAGCACAAGGGACAAAGGAAAAAAAGGCATAAAATAAATGATATGAAAGAAAATGCTTGAAATATAAAGTGTTGAAATATAAATGACATAAAAGTAAAGTGCATTAAAGTAAAAAAATGTGGAAAGTAAATGTTAGGAGTTAATACAATTTAATAGAATTAATGTTAGTAGTTAGTAATCCGATTCGGGACAATTTAGCGCTATGTTAAGAAATTATATGTGAACTTATGTAGAAGTTTCACCTATCTGAGGTCGGGCCAAAATAATGTAGGCGTGTTGCGTAAATGCATACCATGGTTTAAAACCAACAAAATGATCAAGCACGAAGGCAAAAATATGAGATCATAACATCAATAAAATCCTTCATGATACCTTGAGAAAAACTTATCATTAATCCAAGATAAATATCACCTAGAGGTATATTTGAAATGATGAAAGTTCATCAAGCACCAATCCAAACCTAATTGAATAAGATGAATCCATCATCATCCAATAGATAAAAAATAAAAGAAGAAAGAGATAAATAAAGATAACAACCAAATTGGATCACAACATTAGATGAATTTATCATCAATTTCAATCACTTCTCTTGGTGTATCAATGTGATAAACATATCATCAACCCAAAGTACCAAAAAAATGATCCAAATGATCATTTAATGATATTTTTGAATTGATGAAGATTCATGCAAATAAAGTATCACCCGAATTCCATTGATGTTTATGAAGATTTTGATGCAATAAGTTACAGTCCAAGTCAAAAGAAGTCAAACTAATATTAAATGACAAAAATAAACAAGTAAAAATGTAATAAAATTATTTTTTAAAGGTTTTAAAATGGAAAATAAAAGGGAAAAATCAAATGAAGTATCAAATAAATTCTCAAGAAAATTATGAAAGGTTAGAAATGATTCAAAGTGTTTTTTGAGAATTTTTGGGGAATTTTTCAATGCATAAAAATGTTTTTAAGCCAACTAAAATGTATGAAATAAGATAAAATTGAAATAAAATTTCAAAATATAAAATAAAATTGTGAAAAAATAGCCCAAGGTGTAAATGATGTAAAATAATTTTGTAAATTTTTTGGTATTTTTAGGATGAAAATCTGATTTATAATGAATTTTAGAAAATAAAATTAAAATAAAACAAAATAAGTAAAGGAAAATAAAAATAGAAAAAATCCAGAGCCATCAAATCAAGTCAAATGTCCAAAGTATGCTAAATTAATGGATCTGATTCCTAGGCGCATAGTGGGCCATCATTTAAAATGCACAACAAATCTAATTTGAATGGACCAATGAAAATATTACAATTGTCATGATTTGATTGGATGAAGCAACAAAACACATCCAAGACACCACACATCCTCCCTGGTCATCTTCTCCGATGAACCAATCACCGGAGTTTGGTAAACAGTTACGTTAAACCACTAAACCACCACCATCTTGACCGTTTCATTGAGGCAAACTCAAATCCATGCTCCATTTCAATTTATTGGAAGTGAGCATGGAGAATTTTGAAGAAAACACGGTGAAAACTAAAACACTAAAAGTAAAATTAAATGGTGAACTCAAACAACCAATGCAAGTTAAGTTAGATGAAAGGGTCTAGAAGTAACAAGCAACATTATGGTAACTTGTTTTAGTCCAAAAGATGCTAAGAACTGCCTTGTTCAAGTGATGATCGGAGATGATGAATGGTGGACTTGGTTAGAGCACTTCAGGAGGTCTTAGAGCTTGGTTTTTGTTGCTTTAGCTTCAGAAGATGCCGAAGGTGCTAAAGGAATCAAGATATTGAGTTGGAACTGCTTAGAATTTGAGAACACACTTGGCAAATTTTAGAGAAAATTTTGAGTTTTAGCAGAGGTTTCAGGGGCTTTCTAAGCTTGGTTTTGAGTTCAAATGATGTTTATATATAGTTGAGGTAATGCACTCTTATATGTGTGATAGTTCATTGCAAAACATGTGATCCCATGTGAAAAGTTATGTGAAAAAAACTTGAGTGTAAAGACACCAAAACACAACTCATTCCTTGCCAATTCACATCACTTTGCATCAATTCTTATCACTTAACATCATTAGGTGCAAACCACGTGCAAACTTGGTCTTAAAATTGAGAATTGGTGAACTTCTAATTTCGGTTTCATGTAAAGTTTCAATTCCCTGCAGCCATGTTCAAACCAATGTGAAATCCTGCATAGCTGACCATTGCTCCTCATTCTTTTTTTCTAAATGATCTTTTCATAATAGAGTGTAATGAAAAAAAGAACTAGGCCATATGGAGTCTTGAGCTAAGAGTTCCATGGATGTAAAGTTGGCACCATGACCTATAATTATGAGTCAAAAATTTTCTAAGTCCAAAATGACTTATATTGTATCCAAAATTATGATGGTATTAGGAGAAAAAATTAGCCTTTCCCAAATAACCACTTAAAAAATGTTGAAATATGAAGAAGTTATGAAATTTTGAACTTGAGCTTGAAAAGTTGACTTTTTGGTTAATCAACTTTGAATAATCTTGCAACTTTGAGATTTTTCTTGCAATCCAGGCACATTGATGATCATATGAACTTAAACCGATGGACTCTTGATTAATATTTAATTGATCTTGGCAAAACTTGAGGAAACTTGATGATGAAGGCATGGAAATAAACACACAAACTTATTGAAATATCTTGAGAAACAAGCAACCAACCTTTGAGCTATCCTTGATAAAATGATGTTGAATGATGCTTGAGGAGAGTGTGATATAAGATTATAGGTCATTATTTGATGAATGAACCTTTTAGAATCAATGGTTAACCATACTTTTGACTTGAGTAACTCAAAACCCTAATTGAGGAAACATCACTTGATCTTCTTGATTCAAAATCCTACCTTGCAAAAGAAATAAAAAGAAAAAGGCATATTTTTTGTATTTTGTTATGATAAGTGAAACATGAAACATATAAATGCAAAGGTAAAATATACACAAATAGGTGTTTGATGATATCCACAAAGACAAACCCAAATATGAGAGGATTAGGAGACAACGAAGTTTGTGATCTTGATGCAATGCAAAGATGAAAATGAGATGGGATCTTAGGAATAAAAATTAGGATATGACACAAGGGAAGAGAAATTTCTAGGATAAAAATAAAACATAGGGTTTGTATGGTTGGATTGCTACATTTCTCTTGTAAACTAATTTTTGCAAATAGTAAGAAATTTATCTCAACTCCAAATGGAATTGGGGGGAGACGTAGCCATAGCGAGGGTGATTGGTGAACTTCCTAAACAAGTACTTGTGTAATCCTCTCTCTCTTTCTCTCTCTCTCTCTCTCTCTCTCTCTCTCTCTCTCTCTCTCTATATATATATATATATATATATATATATATATATATATATATATATATATATATATATATATATATATATATATATATATATATATATATATATATATATATATATATATATATATATATATATATATATATATATATATATATATATATATATATATATATATATATATATATATATATATATATCATTTACATTGTATTAGCAAGTTTGTTAAACTCTTTGATTGTGCAATTAACTTATATAGACAAATCATTTGATTATTAAATTTTTTTGTTGATTATCTTGAAATATATTAGATTGTAATATGTATTTTATATCAACAATCTCAAAGAAAAATATGAAAAACTAAAGTGCACACCAAGTGTTAGATAAATTGTTTCATTTGGTTTTATCAATTGTTCCATTGGATATTTGTTGGCCTTGTAATTGTAAAACAATTACTTGAGATTTTATTGTATTAATATCTTATTATCATCATTCGATTGAGTATTGATTGTATGCATATTTGAGCCTCCAATAACCGGTTTAGTTTGGACGTCTTGTGATCTAGGATACGACTTCTGCTTGCCATATTTTTTGCTTAAATTTTAAAACAAGTTTTTAAGTAAAGTTTTCATTGGGGATCTATTCACATCCTCTAGATAAGTTGTCATCGTCTAACAGTGAAAATGATCTTTATTTTATTACTTCGACTAAATTAGTACACTTGCTAAGAAAATTGTCAAGTGTTCGTAACACCTTCCCTTTGTCTAAAGTGAGTCAAGAACTTAGAATCTATGTATCATAAATTAGAGTTATTCCATTATATTCTCGTCTTAGGATAAAAATTAATGGTGGCGACTCTATATTTTTTTCCGGTTATTACACCCATGACAAACAATTGGAGATTATTGCAGAAAGATTGATATTGGATAGATATCCTTAGGTTTGCAACCAGCTAATATTGTAACTTTTAATATAAAAAATCATATGATTTCAGGTTTAAGAAATAACTCATTCGACGGGCAAGCTATCAGAGACCCACGGGAGCATCTGGCTAAGTTTTATGAGACTTACTCACTGTGAAAGTCGGATGATGTGACTAACGATCAAGTAAAATTAAATTTGTTTTTCTTTTATAGGTCAAGCTAAGGATTGAATGCAATGCAAGCCAGACGATACAATATAGACTTGGAAGGAATTATAAGATACGTTTCTTGAAATATATTATCTTAGGCTCATCATGTGGAGAGGAAAGCTGAAAACTCAAATTTTGATCATGGTGATTTTGAGTCATCATATGATGCATGAGAGAGATTCTAGTTATCACTCTAAATTTGTTCAAATCATAATATGAGTGCAATGAAACAAATGACACATTTTATCAACGATCTTAAAACACCAATAAAAATACTTCTGGATGCATCAATTGAAGGTACCTTAAGAACTAAAAATGAAGACGAGGTAAAAGACATGATTGAAAACATATGCCATAATGAGTATCGTTAGAGTGAAAGAACAGTTAAACTTGAAATAGATTTAAATACAGTAGTGTTGGCTTAACTTGAGGTGATTTCAAAATATTTATGAAATTATGGCGCACACACAATAACAGAAGTCAAGACTGATGTCTTAACAACACACAATATTATGACAAATGTTATAACATATGCTAACAGAAAAACAGAACTTTTACCAAATTAAAAACGACAAAAATTTTAAATGCAGAAGGTAAAAGAACACAAGAAATTGTTAACCCAGGTCTGGGCAACTCACCTACTCTGGGAGGTACCAAGCCATGAAGGAAATCCACTATCAATAGTATTAATTCTAAGCCTAAACAATCCCAGTATACAACTTATCACTTAATCCCTACCCAATGTAACTTCTATCTAGGCACCCCCTAGATATGAGAAATCACCATCTCACTTCCAATCACCGCAGTGATATATACAACCACAATCCTAATGACTAGAAACAACCGTCACAATCCCTATGACTAAAACTACAACTGAAGATCACACTTCAATTAGAAAAGCTCAAAATATTTTACTTAAAATCTTTAAGAGTGAAACAATAATTTGACAAACTGTCAAGTAATAATCAGTCAACTTAAATGCATAAAAAGATACACGAGTGCGTACAGAGAAAAACAAAAACTCCTTGGAAAACCCAAAATCTAAGACAAAGAAAATTTGGTTTCCCCTTATTTTTACAAAGTTCTTAATGAATTTAGGTCTATGTAGTTTCTTTAAATACTCTTTAGTAATCCTTGGGCCTTGAATCTTCGCCCATATATTCCTTGTTGCACACATTGAGAGCTCCACCAATCTGTGCAGGAATATCTCCTTAAATCTTAGAATAAAATACAAGGTTTCCTAAATTGTCTCAAAGCCCAATTTTGGAAACCTGTGTATAGCTGGAGAAAAATCAATTGTTCCAAATTGAATATTCTTGACCTAAAAAAAATCAGTGAGATGAAATCAAAAGGAATCTCACATAATCAATTTAAATATGTCAAGAAAATAATACATCATGTATTGATGTTTTGATACAGGATGTTGTCGCGCCGCAAAAAAACACAGAGTCGCCACCGAACTTTATTTATTCCAAAGAAAAGGAAAATATCAAGAAAACCCGAAAAGGAATGGATAAGATGGTCTTACGACCAAGAGATAGGTTCGGGAGCCAGTTATGCAAGGAGAAGGTATTAGCACTCCTCACATTCATCGTACTTGATGGGAACCATTTCGCTTGTGTATGAGTAAGGGTGTCGTTAAGGAATTATACTTGTTATAAGTGCTTCAAAGAATGGGTATAATTCTGGGAAAATAAGTTTTTTAATTAGGGTAGTCTGCCTCGGTCGTAAGACTTCGTGCCTACGTGCCTCCATAATGCAATGAAGAAATAAGGACTTCGTAGTTTGGCTAGAAAATAATTATTTTTTTATGGGAGAAGCTAACGTTCACATCCTAGCATCTGGTACGTGATAGAATGGAAATAAAACACCCCATTTTCTGAAAGGTTTTGAGTTACGCCCTCAAGACAAGGTGTCACATTTGATTTGTTGTGTTTGATTTTAGGGTGGAGATAAGTCCTCTAACAGTAACCTTTGCAGGTAATACTCAATTATTTATTACTCCAAAATGTTTGTTTGTAAAATATGTATGGTAAGTATAGTCGTGTTTCTCGTATTGAAAGACAAGTAGATCACACACTATAAAGTGAGCATCAAGCACTTGAAAGAGGAATGAGTCTACACCCAACCCTCTTTTTAGCCCAATACGGGGAGGACATTACTTGTTATTAAGGAAGTGTTTTAATCTTGGACAACAAGTGATTAGATAGTAACCTCTACAGGTAGTATCAAACAACTTATGATAGGAGAAGACCTTCAGGTAGTATCAAACAACTTAGGATAGGAGAAGACCTTCACCTAACCATTTCATAACCATTCCAAGTTTGTTGAGAAAATAGTTTTGAAAAAGATCACTTGGCACAAGTACAAAGGTTTTAATTTTATTGTTTTATGAAGATGAATGAATGAAATGCGTAGAGAGACGTGAAGGGAGGTGGATTAGGTGAAGGTAGGTCGATTGAGACATGGCTAAGCACATTGACTTATGGATAAAGACGTGAAAGGATTGCTTAGTTGGTTTATAATGGTGGAGTAGGGATGAAGAATTGTTGGAAGTCGATTGCGAATTCCTAAGCACTTTGACTTACAGGTAATATGACGGAACATATGCATAGGAACACCTAAAGGAGGGAGGTGGGAGAAAGAACTTCAATTAATTATTTTTTAAAAATAAACTTTACGTTGGACCAAGCTTTTATTTTTCTTTGTTTTTGAAATTATTTTCTATTTGCTTTACTTTATCTTGTTAGCATACATCTCATACAATCAATCAAGCACACAAAATAATAAATTATATGCTATTACAACATTAGGGAAGGGGGTACATTTTTTCCCATCTTTGGGGAGATGTCACTTCACTTTGTTTAGCACAATTATTCAAAGGAATTTAAAAGCAAAATTTAAACGATTAACGGTACAACAAATATAATGGAAAGATAATATCTAAGGCGGGTGATCCAAGGCCTCAAAAGTGTACCTCAAAACAGTAGTAAATAATTAGTAATAATGCATAGAATGATGCATGGGATGAGGTAGAAATACGAATAAGATTAAAGTCAAAACAATGCTAAGAAATCCTAAGAATCACATGTAACTTAAAGGAGAATCAAGCACTTTAATGAATATATTATGATCACAAATCTAAGACCAAGAATTTCTCATCAACATCATAATCTAAAGCATCCTTATTATCAAAATTATTGGCAAAAAGATGACACCAAAAATCAATCAAAATGCATTTGCAAACTTCATGAATATTCAAGAGAGTTAAAAATTGATTTCATACATTTTATGACAATTTTATGATTACAAAAAGGGGCCCACAATTAATTACACTTCTAAGATCCATGACTTTCCTCCTAATCAACAATCATATCAAGAACATTGAATCATATGAGAAAAATCGAGAAAAGTATAAAAAAAACCTAATGCCATCATATTTCAAAAATCATAAAAATATCATGGAATCAGGTACTGACATATCATCATCCACACAAAAAAAATCAACAAAAAACTAGGCAATAATCAACACAGAATAATTGCAAAAAATCAAGAAACAAAAAGAAAATTGAAGAACAAGCATGATGTGTAATTGATCAGTATAGGTGTAGTAAGAGTAGGCCTAAAACATGTGGACTGAGTTAACATGTCCAGATTCAACACTTTTTAACTATATTTATGATTGTAATTAAATGAAAAATGAAAAATAAATAAAAAGTCGAATGTAGCATGAAAACGGTGTCGTTCTTGAAAAAAGACAGGGTTAAGGAGAATGTATCCTTTCAGCTTCTTCAAGAAGTATGATTCTTCTCCACCTTTCAGGTCATCGGCGCACAAGCTTCTCTTTTCATCGATTGTGACTCCGTTTCGTATTCTTTTCCTCTCCGATTCTTGCTTCCTTCATTGGTTTCACGCACACAACCTTTGATCACGACGAAGCAATGAAAATCTAAGTCTATAACTCCGACTTGGGCGGAGCGGAGGTGGTCCAAATGATGGTCTCCACTCAAAGCCACTTCCCGCTCCACGGTTGTTTGTCCCTAATTGTTCAGGTATCTTCTCTTTCTCTTCTCGTCGCTCTTCTTCTATTTTCGTTCTTCTACTTCTTCTTTACCTCTCTAAAATCCTACCAGGCGGTAGGTGATGTGTTGTTGTTTGTTTTGCATTCTTTCTTACGGTTTTTAGGGATATGAGATCAGAGTTATTGTTGTTGCGTTCTTGAGAGTTTGTGCAATGGTGAATCTGAAGGAAGATGATGAAGGCGATTGACGGTGTTGGTTCAGAGAGAGAAGACGAAGTTGAATGGGATTGAAGAGTGAGATTAGAATGAAGGTGTATGAAATAATGGTGATTGATAAATTGAACCGTAGAGGTTCTGAAAATGGTGGTGAAGGTGGTTGTTGAATCTGAAGAACGGTGTAGGTTGGGGTGATGAGAGTTCATAGAGTATGAAGAAGGTCAATCTGTGAAAAATGGCGGGGGATAATGGTGAAGCTGAGAAAGAGGTTCTGAGAGAGAGATGGTGAATGGAGAATGAGGGTGAAGATGGAATCTGAGGAAAAAATTGTGGGTAATCGTTTTAAGGTGAAGCACTGTCAGTTATATAGAGGTTGGGTAAGTTAGTTAGAGAAGGAAGGATTGTAGCCACTAGATTGAACAGAGGTTGTTAGAAATCTAAGGGTTGATATTAATTCAGTTATAGAAGTTGTGAACTATTACAAATCGGTTAAAGGGTTAGAGAAGTTAGTTGGATTCTGTTTTCTATTTTGTAAGTGTTAATTTTCTTTAGTTAGATGTTTTGGATGATTTTTATTTGGTTTTTACAGTAGAGCACGGTTTGGATTTCCTTAACAGCTAGTACTGATTTTTTTTTTGTGATGATGTGGATCTATTGTGATGTCGTTTTGATGCAGGGCAGCTATATTTTTTCCGTTTTGAATGTTAAGTGATTTTGTAGGTTTTTCTTATCATGAACCGATTATGAAGGCTGAACTGGTTTGAGGTTGTGTATTGACTTTTGGCTTGAGCTATTCTGAATTCATTTTGAAACTATGCCCATGAATTTAGCTAAGACTTTGATTCATGCACCTATCTTGGAGTGTGACTGTTTGTGTGAATAGCTTCATGGTATTTGATGTTTCTTTGATTATACAGGTCACGGTGATACTTTCTTCACGATTGAATTCGAATACCACATGGTACCTTAGATGCAATTGTGGAGCTTAAAGCATTGATAGGTTAAAAAACATTTTGATGTAATCTTCACTTTTTGTGTAATTTTTCTAAGGTGTAAATGGAATGGAAGTTTGTAAATCTTGAATGTAGTCAAAATGGGATAGCACTCAAATACATTTTGTAAATTCTGTTAATTTCAAATGAAATTCCACATCTTATTACAAGTCCATAAATCCTATTGAAGAATCAATCTTGACTATGCATGTTCAATTTTGAATTCTTTTGGAAAATGGTGCTCTTTTCAAGTAGCTTCCATGATTTGAATCTTCTCTAAAAGTGCCTTTATAGCCACAGCCAAACACTATTGAAAAGTCACTATGAACTTTAGAAATTCAAATTGACTTCCTTTACAAGGTGGAGACCTTGTCATGACTTGGTTTTCTTCCAAGAAATAAAGAAACTTGCATCCTCCATTGTTACTTTAAAATTCCACATGTAACTTGAATGAACTATGACGTCTTCCTTCTTGATTTTGCTAATTTAACATGCATACATCAAATCTTGTACCATAACTTGTAATGTAATCCAAGAAATGCACGAAAGAATCATGTTCTTCCCTAATGAATATAATCTCATAAGAAAGCCTTTTGGCCACCACATGAATATGGAAATAAACCCTAACTCAGATCATGGTTGCAAACACAAGAAAATGATCTTGCAGAACCTCCATGTCTAATCCCATGGCTAGAAAAGAGCTATCCAATTGAACGATGATGCACAAGAACTTACATACCTAAGTTCAAGGCCTTTTGGATGAATGTCTTGAGATCATGATTAGATGCACTGATAAACAAACCTCTTATGGAACTCCTCTTGAAGTTAACATGATTGAGAAAATAAACCCATATTCGTGTGAAGATGATAAATGCAAGGATATGACCTTCAATACTGGAGTTTACGGCCCTTGGGTGACTTGTGAATGACTTGCGTTGTATACAACCTTGAAGCTATTTCGTGTGTTGAATGAAGCCAAAATATTGAGAAGAGTAACTTTTGATATAATCCAGCCATTTATTCATCAGATGACGTTGAGTATAGAGACATCAACCTTAATCCTTGCATTTTTAGTTGAGATACCTGCAAAACATAGAGAAATCTTAATGCACAAGTGAAACCCTAATCTCATGACTATTGATTCAAATATCAAGTCTCGATTGTTAATGAATGCATGAAATGCTAGATGACCTAATGGGGATATGTATATGAGGAATATGAGATGCATAAGCCATATGGTTCTTATTAAAGGGTAGGACAAATTTGGGGTATGGCAAATGTTACAACATATGACAGAACATCTGCCTCCTGACCAGCATGTTAGAACACCTTGTAAAACATCATGTTGCAAACCATGGTATTAACAATCCCCCCTTTGGTAAATTTTGAATAAAACACTTGTTGTACCCCAAAATTTGCCCTCTCTTTTCTCAAGACATTTTCTCACACGAATTTTCAAAAGTCCAAGTTTACACAAGTACAATTGGATTTTTAGATTTCAGACATCAAATCGAAGAAGAGAAAATTTGCATTGATTCATAAGCTTCGATTGGGCATCTAAAATCCTTCAAGCAAGCTTTGTTTCACAAGCTTCGATTGAATATTTGGCCTCCTTTGATGCAAGCCTGATTCACAAGCTTCAATTGGGCGCTAGGCACCCTTCAATCAAGTTCAATTCACAAAGCTTCGACTGAGCATTGGCTGCTTCAGGCTCACCTTCGATTCACAAGGCAAGAACTTCCTAAATGCCTGCTTCAATTCACAAAGCAGTAGTCTCTTGCAGGCAAGCTTCGATTGAGCATTGGCCTCTTACGTGTCTACTTTGATCCACAAGATAAGTACCTCATATGTGCGTGCATTCAGCGCACAAGGCAAAGACTTCCTCTTCATGCTTGCCTTTGATTCACAAGGCAAGAGCTTCTTTCATGTGTGCTTCGACCCACAAGGAAATGACTTCCTATGTGCGTGCCTTCAGCGCACAAGGCAAAAGGCCCCTTCGACTTGCCTTTGACTCACAAGGAAAAGGCCCCTTCGACTTGCCTTTGACCCACAAGGAAAAGGCCTCTTCATGCATGCCTTTGATCCACAAGGAAAAGGCCCATTCAACTTGCCTTCGATTCACAAAGCAATTGCTATCTACATGAAAGCTTCGACTGGGCAATATCTATCTTCAGGCCTGCTCTGACTCCACCTCTAAAACCCCTCAGCATAGTTTCTACACTTTGACACAATATGGTCCATTCGAAGAAGCGTTCAATATGGTCCATTCGAAGAAGCATTCAAAAGGTCCACTCGAAGAAGCATTCAAAAGGCCATTTCGAAGAAGCATTCAAAAGGTCCATTCGAAGAACATGAGTTTGGTGGATGGGAAGGACATGCATGTGGTCCATTCGAAGAACACACGTGTGGTCCATTCGAAGAACACACGTGTGGTCCATTCAAAGGATACATGATTATTGAAAATAAGTTTTGTTTTATCTTTTGATGAGTTTAGCTCAAGATGCTTGCTGGCCAAAGTCCAACATGCTGCCAAGCCCAAGCCTCATGTACAATTGCATTCGAAGGAGGTAACAAAGAAGCTTCGACTGGCCAGAAAGGAGTTTTCGATTGGGCTAGTTGAAAAGTTTTAGATCAAGCTACTAAGGAAGATAGTGGTTCAATCGAAGAGGCCACAATGATGAGGCATGGAGCCATTCGAAGGAAGCAACTCAGGGCCAATTGAAGAACAAGGCTTAAGGGTATTCGAAGGAGTCAGGGAGTGCAACATGTTCCGGTTCATTCCAAAACCCAAATAGACAGGAATCCATCAAAAATGGAAATCCTTTAATTTGTCTGATTTTTCCTTCAAAGCCTGGTTAATGGTTGTCCCTTTCCATTTCCATTCCCCTCTACACCCCTATAAATACAGGCTTAATGACACATTGCCAAAGGATGAAAAAAAGAAATAAGAAACACATTTCCAAACAAAAGTATTTTTTCCACACACGCACGTTGCCTCACAAAAGCTCCACAAAACTTCCAAAGTTTCAACAAGGCTGTCAGAATCAAAGCAACCTTTATAGGCCCCCTCAATCCAAATCAAGCACCCCACTGGTAACAAACGTTTGACCTCAAATTCATTTCATATGTAATATATTCATGTTATATAATGTTTATGATGGTTAGTGTGTTCATGTAAAGTCTAAAGTAACAATATACCTTTACTAAGGTATGTGAAATGGGTTCCTTCGAATCTTAAATCCAGCTCAGATGGTGAAGAATGATGTGTGCAGTCGAAAGGACCTGAGTTCGATACCCGGGCCTTGCAAATTTTATTTTTGCTAACATGTTATGCAGATTCAATGCTTCCTGGCTACGCACGTTCACCATACACCATCAAGTCCAGGCCATCAGATGCACATCTGATCCGAATCCAACGCCCTAAGCACACAGCCTCACCATGGACCCTCCTGGGGATCTCCCCACTGAATACAAGGGCAAATATGGGCTTCTTTCACTTGGGCCCAGCGAAGTCCACTTCATAACCCCTCTATTTCTTTTGCTATTAGGCCCATTTGTATTTTTGTTTTATCTTTACTATTTACTTCTTTCAATTTTGTTTTAATTTGCTTAATTAGTAAAAACAAATAAAAATCACAAAAAAAACATTAGGTTAGTATTTTTTGTTAATTAAATTAATTCTTTAAATTAACTAATTAATTAATTATTTTAACCTTTTCTTTAATTTAAAACTAAATAGACTTAGGATTTTAATTAAATAATTTTCCCAAAATAAAAATAAAACAAAAAGATTTCCTTTCACTTAGGATTTAGACGTTATTTTTAATTCGCGCTCATTTATTTACTTTCTCACTTTTTTCATATTGTTGTAACTGCTTACTGGTTTGTAATAGTTAAAATTAGGACTTTATATTCTGCTTTTTATTTCTCCCCCAAATTTTAGACTACGTAATTAATCCCCCTCCCCGAAGCTTTGTAATAGCGTAGATTTAAATTCCGCATTTTAAATTCCTGTACATGTTAACTGTTATATGTATGGTAATAAGATTGCATGATAAGAATTAAAACAAATGCTATCAAACTTAACACAAGACAAAAATAACTGAAAACAAACACACTTGCACATGCGCACCACTAGGGTACTCCCACTTTGGTTGCCTATTGGAAAATAGTCACAACTCTCGAAACGTGAGAGATTTTAGTGGCTACCCTCTGGTTTAAAAAAGATTATAAGTCCCTCAATAACCCTCTTGACATTGCCTCGGTAAACAATGATCTTAAATCCCTAGGGTAGTTACTAAAACTTCTTGCCAAGTTGCCTTCGTGACTATAAAACGTCCCTTTGAATGTCCCTCAAACATCCAACGATAGCGCTACCTACTCACTAATAGTAGGATAGCACTATCTAAAGGAAAAGAGGAAAAGAACAAACCTTTCGAGTAGAGTAGATAGTTCCTAGATGCTATGTTCAAAAACAAACTTTTTACACTTACACAAAACAATTTCAAAAACCTTTTCAAAAACGCTTTATCAACACTCTTGAGGACTGATACAAGAGTTATCATAAAGCCAACTTACTCACTATGGAATTTCAAAATACTTTTTCAAAAACACACAAAAGCACAAGGTATTTCAAAAATGAGCTAAGCATCTAAGAGCCCGTAGAAAACTACAGATGGAAAGGGTGCTAACACCTTCCCTTTCCATAATCTACCCCCTTACTCAAATAATATCGAAATATCTTTTTCTGTTCTTTTCACCCTTTCATTTGTTGGATAAAAGAAGAGTCAGTGATGAATCTTGCTTACCGCAACATTTGCGAACACAAACGCAAAACCAATATAACAGTCGATTCTGCCACCGTATCACAGAACTGGCGACTCTGCTGGGGAAACATAAAAAAATTGGGGTTACCTTAGAGCTTAGGTCATATTTAATTTTCTTTCCTTGTATGCTCTGATTGCTTTATCTTTGAGGGTTTTGCTTGGGTTTACTTGTAAAGATCCTACACCTGGATCTGGGGCACCTTTTAGGTAAGTAGCAATAGATCGTGGGGACTGTGCAGGGTATACAGGCACGGTTGAAACGATAGCTACGTTGGTGTGACACATTTGTTGGTACCGGTAGCCCTTGAGTAGTCAAGGAGAATACGGGGCCGTTGTGCGGTGTCATGAAGCACCAACTGACCTTAGAACCTTTAATTGAACAACTTGGTCATTAGGAAGTAGTGAGATAGCTGACTTTGGTGCAGTTCAAAGTTGGTTGATACTCGATACTACACTCATTGAGATCTGACTTCCAGGATATTTCGGTCACTAATAAAGAGGCTTGCGCTGAAACAATGTCTGGTGAAGAAAGATCAACGATATTGAGATTCCCTAGAACCCGATTACTATTAATAGGACAGGTTGAACCAACTAAATTTCAAGAGGGTACTTACCTATGGAATACATGCAAGCCTAAACCTAAGGATCTGTTTGTGTGATTGTATATATTTGTTTGTACATAACATCATAACATGGTATGTCATACTAACCATTTCAAGGACTTTTAGGACTTATCTTTGTGTCTATTTTGTAGGACATGACTCCCATTTGCAGAAATACTATCCAAGTCAACCTCGTAAGGGTGCCTCCTCCACTCAAAGATTTGACATCAAGGGTTCCTGAGAATTCCCCATTCACTAAAATACATGGTCGACTCCTTAGTTTGGTCACCTCAAGTCCTGATGAAGACATGGTGAAAGTTCTCTTTTAGTTCTTTGACCCTTTACATCATTGCTTTACATTTCTCGATTACCAATTGGTGCCTACTATGGAAGAGTTTTCTCAGTTATTGGGTGTATCTATTCTTAATCAATTACCTTTCAACGGTATGGAAAGAGACCCAAATCCCGAGGAGATCGCTCAAGCCTTGTATTTACAAAGGACCGATGTTGTGACAAATTGAGAAACAAGAAGCAGTGTCAAAGGATTTATAGCCAAGTTTTTGTTTGAGAAAGCTCACCATTTTTGGGATACTTTGGGTTATAATCCTTTGAAGAGGTGTTGGCCCATCTCATCTATGGGATGATGTTGTTCCCTAATCCGGACTAACTCATAGATGATAATGCGGTCAAAGTTTTCATGTCTCGTAATTCAGTGCCTACTTTACTTGGAGACATTTTGTATTCTTTTCACACTCGCACCGTAAAGAGAAGAGGAACCCTCATGTGTTGCACTCTTATGTTGGCTAGGTGGTTTATTTCGAACCTACCTTGATCTGTGTTGAAGAATGAGCAAGGCATGAGGTGGTCTAATAGGTTGATGTCCCTCACGCATTCAGATATTCACTTGTGCCCTTGATCTATAGAAGATGTTACTATCATCGATCATTGTGGGGAATTCCCTAATGTCCCCCTCCTAGGCATTAAGGGAGGAATCACTTATAACCCTTGTTTGGAGTTGTGATAGTTTGGATATGCTAGGAGGGATGGTCCTCATGATGCACTTGTTCAAGGAATTGCATTTGACTATGAGAATGATGTCCAAGGGTATCGTCAGAGGTTCATTCAAGCTTGGGGCATGGTGAAAAAAGTGGATAGCAAGACATTGGGGCATAAGAAATCCATCCCTTTGGAGCCTTATCTTAAGTGGGTGCGAGCACACGCTCAAAATCTCATGATGCCTTACCCTGCCATCCTACCTATCATCATGGAACCTATTACCGAGACAGATGTACCTCATACTACTCTCCATCCTGACATGCCGACTACTCTCAAGGAATTTAAAAGATCTTGGATTAAACTCAAATAAGAATGAGACACCTTTGACACCCTGTTCTATGCAAGCGAGAAGAAGGTTTTGGAGCTTACAAGACAACTGCAGGAAGAACAGAGTTTGAATGCCTACATTGCACCAAAGAGGGTGCGCTCATGGGAAGCCTGAGTCCTGTTTGGTTTAGGAGTTTTGTTTTATCTTTGTTTCTTCCATTGTAAGCCCAAGAGGCATCGCTGTAATCTTTTAAACTTACGAATGCAATTAATGTTTGTTCTCTCTTTGTCTAAGCAAATTTAAAATCTTAAAAGTCCTTGAAAATATTGCATAAGCATATCATGCATTTTATTGCATAAGCATGTATTTCGAGACAGGTTTCTTATTTCTTTTCGTTGTTTATTTCAGCAAAATAAATGGCTCTTGAACAAACAGTAAAGGATCTTCAAGCTCAAAACGCTCAGTTTCAACAAATGTTCCTGGCTCTGGCTAAGGGACAAGAAGATCTGAAATCTCTTATCATCAAGGAGACGACAAAGAAGGCAAAGAAACCAGTTGGTGTCTTGAATTTGGGAAGAAGGTTCAGAGGACCGGCTAAGCGAGCTCTAAATTTCACAACCCCATCAAATGAGGGAGACAATCAAGAAGAAAATCCAACAGAAGAAAACAACAATCCAGGGACTGATGAGGAAGAGGCTGACTACTCTGAGGAACAATATCCTCCTACTGATGATAAATACAAATAGATGGAGGATCGTCTCAATGCTATGGAGATTCAGAGGATACACAGGATGGATTTTGAAGAGCTAGAACTAGTCTTAGGGGTGATCATCCCGCAGAAATTCAAGGTCCCTACATTTGCTAAGTATGACGGTGTCTCCTGTCCTAAGCTGCACTTAAGATCATATGTCAGGAAGATTCAACCCCACACTACTGATAGGAATTTGTGGGTATATATCTTCCAGGAAAGTTTGTCGGGGACGCAGTTAGAATGGTTTTATAAGCTGGAGGGAACCAACATTCGTAACTGGGAAGATATGGTTGCTGCTTTCTACAAGAAGTACCAATATAATGCTGACCCCGCCCAACTCGTACACAATTGTAATGTATGTCTATGGATTCCGACGAAGGTTTTAAAGATTATGCCCATAAGTGGAGGTATCTCACGGGAAGAGTCCAACCTCCTCTGTCTGATAGAGAGCTGGTAGACATGTTCTTGGGCCCGTTGTCTGATCCATTCTTCAACCATCTGTTTGGAAGTTCTTCAGCTAGGTTTATTGAGCTGATCTTGACTAGTGAGCGGGTAGAAGCTGGCATCGAGAGTGGTAAGATCCAGAGGGATGCATCCTCTAGTACAACAAAGAAACTATTCTCCGGGAAGAAGGAGGTCAGTGCTGCCTATGGCCAGAGAAATCAAAGCAAAACTGAACGTCGTCTGACGGTAAGGGCTGTTATGATTTCCAACCCTGCATCAAACCAACAAAGAAACGATCAGCGCAAACCGGATGCACCCAGAAGACAGTTCACCCGGATTAACATGACCTTATCCCAGGTTTTGCCACACCTATTGAAATCTAATATGGTAACTCTAAAGGAAGCTCCTAAGAATGCCAATACTGCATCTCCTCGCTACGACCCAAATGCTCGATGTGCCTACCATTCCGAAAGTCCGGAGCACAATACAAACGATTGTTGGGCTTTGAAAAATAAGGTGTAGGATCTTATCGAGGCGAAGGAGATTGAGTTTGATCCTCCTAAGAACCCCAACGTCATAACTGCATCAATGCCCAAGCATGAACCGCAAGTCAGTGCTATTGATGTTGTTTCCGCTACAGAAGATGCTCACAGTGACTGTGACATAGACAAGTGGATCTTCCCAACCATCAGCGATGGACTCAGCAATTGGGAGGCCAAAGATTTTGCTCCTATTACTTTTATTAAAGAGCAATTGTCTTTTAGTTTTTTTTGGGATATGTAATATTTAAACAATTGAAACCCTAAAGCCTTGTGTCTTACCTGAGGCACAATGGTCTATTTGTGAGGGTTATTACTTCATCTTCATATGTCATTAATAAATCATTGGATATTTTGCATACAAATTTGACGGTCTCAGTTTTTTCTTTCCTGCTTTTACTTTATCAAAAATAGATATGCTCTTACACACACCCACGTACCAAAACTGCAGATCCACATCCACTTTGGATCCCATTGATAATGGTTATGCTATTTCCAATTATGACTTTGAAAATACGATCTACCAAGCTGAGGACGAAGGTGAGGAAGATTGTGAAGTACTAGGGGATTTTTCCAGACTGTTACAACAAGAAGGAAGGGAAATACAACCCCATGAAGAGCCATTTGAGACAGTAAACTTGGGTACTGAAAAGGATAAGAAGGAAGTTAAGATAGGTGCCGATTTGGAACATAGTGTCAAGGAGCAGTTAATTCAGATGCTACATGACTATGTTGAGGTATTTTCCTGGTCATACAAAGACATGCTAGGACTTGACACTGATATTATGGCCCATCGTCTGCCGACAAAAGAAGACTGATCTCCAATGAAACATAAGGTTCGTCGTATACGGTCAGAGATGTCAGAAAAGATCAAGGCTGAAGTCATGAAACAGTTCAACGCTGGTTTTTTAGCTGTCACCTCTTATCCATAATGGGTTGCTAATGTTGTTCTAGTACATAAGAAGGGCGATAAAGTATGTATGTGTGTGGATTACAGAGACCTGAAGAAGGCAAGCCCCAAGGATGACTTTCCGCTTCACCATATTGATGTTCTGCTTGACAACACCGCACAAAATAAGGTATTCTCCTTCATGGATGGTTTCTCCGGGTACAATCAGATCAAAATGGCGCCTGAGGATATAGAGAAAACAACCTTCATCACACAGTAGGGCACTTTCTGCTACAAGGTTATGCTATTTGGGTTAAAGAACACTGAGGCAACCTATCAGCGTGCCGTAGTAGATTTGTTTCATGATATGATCCATCACGAGATAGAGGTATTTATCGACAGACTGAAGAAAAGCACCTTGACCACCTGCAGAAGCTATTTGAAAGGCTGAAGAAATACAAACTGAGGTTGAATCCGAATAAGTGCACCTTTGGAGTAAGATCCGGTAAGCTCTTAGGCTTCATTGTCAGCGAAAAAGGTATTGAAGTAGACCCTACAAAGGTTAAATATGTACAAGAAATGCCAACTCCTCGCATTGAGAAGGAGGTTAGGGGATTCTTGGGACATCTAAACTACATTGCCAGCTTCATTTCCCATCTAACCGCTACTTGTGAGCCAATCTTCAAATTACTGAAGAAATATCAAGCAGTGAAATGGAATGACGATTGCTAGAATGCCTTTGACAAAATCAAGGAATATCTGTAAGAGCTTCCAATCTGGATGCCGCCAGTTGATGGAAGTCCTCTGATCATGTACTTGACAGTATTAGAGAATTCAATGGGGTGTGTGTTGGGGCAGTATGACGAGTCTGGTCGAAAAGAGCATGCAGTATACTAACTTAGCAAAAAGTTTACCGACTGTGAAACAAGATACTCACTACTCGAGAAAACTTATTGCGCTTTGGCATGGGCTGCTCATTGACTAAGATAGTATATGTTGACTTACACTACCTTGTTGATATCTAAAATGGATCCTATCAAATACATCTTTGAGAAGCCCTCTCTCTCTGGAAGAATAGCAAGACGACAAATGATCCTGACCGAATACGACATTCAGTACACAACCCAGAAAGCAATTAAGGGGACTGTGTTAGCTGATGATTTGGCTCATCAAGTTGTGGACGACTACCAATCCATGAATTTTGAGTTCCCGGATGAGAACATCATCTTAGTAACTGATTATGAAGAACCTGGACCGGATGAAGGACCTGAAAAAGGATCCCTATGGACTATGGTTTTTGACGGAGTTTCCAACGCACTTGGCAATGGCATCGATGTTGTGATCATATCTCCGAAAGGCTGTCATACTCCTTTCACTTCCCGACTATGTTTCAATTGTACCAACAATATGGCTGAATATGAAGCATGCATTATGGGTTTCAAAGCTGCTATCGACTTGAGGATCAAATTCTTGAGTGTATTTGGAGACCCAACCTTAGTAATCATCCAAATCAAAGGTGAATGGGATACAAAGCATCCTAATCTCATCCCTTAAAGAGAGCATGTGTTGACACTGATTCAACACTTTGAAGAAGTTACCTTTGAGAATTTTCCACGAGAGGAAAATCAACTAGCGGATACGCTAGCTACTATGTCATCCATGTTCAAGGTCAGGTGGGATAATGAAGCTCCTCAGATCACTATTGAGAGAATGGATGAACCAGCATATTGTTACGAGGTTGATATTGAAGAAGTAGTGGACAAACCTTGGTTCCATGAAGTCAAAAGATATCTCGAAGACCAAGAGCATCCCGAGGGAGCTTCAATCAATGATAAAAAGTTTCTAAGAAGATTCTCTGCCAAGTTCTTCCTCAGTAACAAAATCCTCTATAAGCGCAATTATGATTCTACTTTGCTTCTGTGTGTGGATAAAAGTGAAGCAGAAAATATTATGGCAGATTTACACGAAGGTACCTTTGGCACCCATTCTAGTGGGCACACAATGGCTAAAAAGATCCTACTGGCAGGATACTACTGATCCACTATGGAAGCAGACTGTTATCAATATTCACGAACTTGTCACAAATGCCAGATCTATACTGATAAAGTACATGTGCCTCTGGTTCCTCTAAATGTCTTGACTGCTCCCTGGCCATTCGCAATGTGGGACATCGATATGATTGGGGAGATTAAACCTACAACTTCTAATGGGAATCGCTTCATCCTGGTTGCCATTGATTACTTCACAAAGTGGGTCGAGGCAGCCTCATTTGCTTCTGTTACCAAGAACGTTGTGGCCCGATTCATCAGACATAACCTTATCGGTCGGTATGGTATTCCAGAAAGAATCATCATGGATAATGGTACCAATCTCAATAATACTATGATCATCGAGCTTTGCACACAATTCAAGATCCAGCATCATAACTCTTCTCCTTACCGGCCAAAGATGAATGGCATTTGTGATCGGTGGATTTAGAACTGACTGTTTAACGCTGGTTCGCGAAATGTCGCGGAAGCAAGAGTCGCCACCGTCTTTTATTTTCTCCAACATGGACAGGACAAAAGCACAGCAAAATTCCTTATGAGATAGTTTCTCGGTTCGGGAGGTAGATTTATAGAAAGGGAAGGTGTTAGCACCCTTTCTATCCATGGTTATCCATGGGCACTTAGATACTTGCTCATTGTGTTTTCAAAAGTGTTTGCTTTTCAAATTGTGAGTGAGTTTGAAAAAGTTCCGTTTAAAGATTTCAGATCGACTCTTGTATCAGTCCTCAAGAGTGTTTGAAAAATTGTTTTGAAAGCTTTTGAAAGTGTCGGTGTGAAAAGAGTTTTGATTTGTTTTTTAGAGCAAGTATCTATGAGTCATCTACCTACCCTAAGGAATTAGGCTGTGTAAATGTCTTTAAGGTAGTGCCATCCCACCATTGAGAGGTAGGTAGCACCACCGTTGGAGGTGTTCGGGTCAATTCGAGTGTAGGACAGTGTGGTCACCAGAGCAACAGTAGGACACCTTAGAAGCTACCCTTATGCCATTGATCCTTTTTAATTCCGAGGCAACCATTTCAAGGCAACTGGATCATGTTATGGACATAAGGACTTACTAAAACGTCCTATACTCGACGACCATGTTTCGAGGGCAAGGCAACAGTGAGGCATACCCTAAGAGTGGTGTGTGAATTCGTGTGTTGTTTTCATGTTATGTTTGTCTTGTACATGTATTTTTGGTGATCTACGCTTGTTTTTAATTTAGGCCATTCATTCTTTCATGCAAAATTTAGCAGTTTTAAGAGTGCGGAAATTAAAGTGCGGAAAGTAAAATCCTACGCTATTACAAGGCGCGGGTCTATACATCGCCAAATTAACAAAGACCCGTATTAATAAAAGATGTGGAAAATAAAACCTAGTTACTATTACATGGCTTGAGCAATTACATAATATTCGAAAAGAAAGTAAATAAGAATAAATGCGCGAAAAGAAATTAGAATTGAATGTCCGAGGGCGTTGAACCCTTTTTGAAATTAAATTGAATACAAAAAGTTAATTAATTATTAAATTAAAGAAAGGAAATGTTTTTTATGTTTTTTTGGTTTTTTTGGTATTTAATGTGAATAAAGAAAATTGATTAAAATTAGAAGTTAAATGGAACCCTAGTTCTAAGCTGTTTTTAATTATTTATGAAAAATATTCAAGTTTGACCTAATGTACACTAATTAATTAATTACATGGGTATTTACAAAATAAATTAGTAATCAATAATAATGATAATAAGAAAAAATTATTTATTAAGAAAAAGGATAAAAAAGTTAAAAACCCTAATTTCTACATATTTAATTTATTAAGAAAAATATTAAAGTTTTGAAACCTAAATTAATCTAATTAATTGTTTAAAGTTTATTTACAAAAATAATAATAGTGAAATCAAAATTAATAAAATAAACATTTTTTTTTATTTTTCTGTATTTTATATTTATTATGAAAATTATTTGATGGAATTAAAAGAAAACAATTAAAAAACAAATAAAAGAATAAAAAGGAAAAATAAATAAAAATTGAAAATTGAGCAAACCATGGGGGGTATCAGGCCCCAAAGGGAGGTTTTTTGAGAAATTTGGCCCATTGAATCAAGGCCCTGTTTGACTTTCCAGGATAGCATGCATGTTCATTGACTAGCGTGCATGGTAGACGTCCCCTTATAGCCTTCAGATTGAAACTCATGGGCGCGTGGCAGGCATGGATGTGGAGTTGTATGGTAGGACGTTGATGGCATGCTGCATAGAAACATGTTAAGGGAAAAAATATGGAATATATGGGGGACCTGGGAATCGAACCCAGGTCCCAATACCTGCAAGCCAGCTCATCAACCATCCAGGCTAGCACGTTTCTTTGTAATATTAGTGGAACATAAATAATATACATGAAAAAAAAGTGTTATGCTGAAGCAATCAAAAAACGCGCCAATGTTCAAATTATCCAACTACGTTCAGACACGCATGCATCTTCTTCCTTTTGTACCTGTAACATAATCAGATAGCGGGGGTTTTAAACCCCCACTAAACTCAACCAGAAAAAATAGCGATTAGCACCTGAGCAAATATAAAAAAGGCGCGAGTAGTGAGTTAGTCTTGTCTTGAGGTCACGAGTCCAATGGTACAAGTTTGGTGGCCTGATTTTTCCAGATGAAGAAACCCCTAAATTTGGAGCTCTGAAACCCTAGCAAGCGTTAATGGCAGATTTTGATATAGGCATTATTAGTTCAATTAAATGGCACCATTAGCTTCAGAACATCCATATTAGTGTAAATCAATAATTAAAATACATGAACAATGCATGAAAATTGAAACACGATTATGGAAAATTTCAAGAAAAGTGTGATGTCGTTCTACCACTTCTGGAGGTCTGGAGACTTGATTTTGATTGCAAATGCTTCCTAGCAATGTCAGGAAGACAATGGAAGGCTTGTTGTGCTTTGAAATGAGCTCTAGGTATGAAATCAGTCTTCAACTTTTTTGTGAAAAAATTCAATTTTGTTCTTCCTTTTCTACGCAGCTTTTGTGTGTGTTAGGATTAGGTCATGTTGTGTATATGTATTTGAATGCAATTAGGTCAAAACCAAGCCCAAAGATCCATTGATTTAATGATTCAAATATTTGATTTTGTTCATATCTTTTCCAATCTTTTTCCATGCCAATTATGCCAAATTTGGATGATTTTGTCCCCTTGAGAAGGTGCACGAAATCTCTTACATGTGAGGAGGATATTTGCTGCATAAAAAGATTTAAAACCATTGATTTAGTATTTTTCTTATATTTAAATTTAATTAAATGAATTAATGATAATAAAAATTCAAATAATTAATTAAAAATGAGAAAATAACTCCCTTTGAGCTTAGTGGGTCGTGCATAGCCTTTTGGGTAATGATTCATGGAAGAAATTTAGGCCCATTAGCATTTTTGAAGCCTTTTGTGCAAAGTTGACTTTTCAAAATTCCCAAAAATTTCCCAACTTCTACAAGGCATATCTTGCTCAATTTTTAAGTTATGATCATGTTCTTGGACATTTTGGAAAGGCCTTGAAGTCCTATAACCAATGCCTTTGGTCCTATGTCATTTTGATTTACCAATCTCAAGTTATGGTCTTTGACTTAAAGTGCCTTTTTGTTGACTTTTGAAAATGACCTATAATGTTGGAATTGATAACTTTTTGTGAGAGCATTTCTTGGACTTGAAGTGTGAAGATGAGTTGTAGGAAATGTCATTCTCTTCAAAATGAGATTTGGATGGGATTTTTCTGATAAACCATGTGGAAGTTATGCCCTGGTCAATTTGCAGTTGACTTTTCCAATTGTCCAAAAATAGAAACTTTTGCATCTTGAGACTTTTTGAGCCATGCTTTGAGAATCATGATCAAGAATTGATAAAATGATGTTTGTGGCTTCAAAATAAGATGTTGACCAAAATTTTTGACTTTTGACTGTCAAATGACCATTTTGCCCCTGTAGTTGACTGTGAAGCATTTAGGGTTTTTGACTGTGCAACTTGATGCTATGAGTCTTGAAACTTGACATATGGATGTTTGACAATATATGTAGGCATGTGGGACTTGATTGGACCCTTGAAAACTTCAACTTCTTTGCCAGAACCAAAACCCTAATTTTGACTGTGTTAGGAGGCAATTGGACTATGCAACCCTTGAGAGATTTTGAAGCTTGATCTTGACAAATCTTGAAGAATATGGGAGGGCAAATTTTGGGGTACAACAGTTGCCCCTGTTCAATCTTCTTAGACCTGAGGATGTAGATTGGCTGGCGTGCCTTTCGTAATCCGAAGGTAGAAGATGATTGAACACTAGAGTGCCCAGAAATTTGCGCTCACATGTTAGCAGTGTGATGGCGGGAATGGGCTTACAAATGCCATTTGGAGAGATGGATAGGAGTATGGGCTTATAGATGCCATCTAGGTTTCGATCGCGTAAGAGATTCCTTAGCGAGAACTTGCGTACCTGAGAAAGAAAATAATTACCTGGCCTGTTACAGGAGTTGATCTTAAAACTCTTTATGTAGATGTGCCCTGGCTAGTTACAGGAATCGAATCTTTAAACTCTTCAGACGTGCCCTGGCGAGATACAGGAATCGAGTCCGGAGAATATAGTCATCAACAGATACACCCTGGCGAGATATAGGAATCGGATCTTCGAACTCTTCAGACGTGCCCTGGCAAGATACAGGAATCGAGTCTGGTAATGTTAGTCGTCAACAGATACACCCTGGCAAGATACAGGAATCAGATCCTCAAACTCTTCAGACGTGCCCTGGCAAGATACAGGAATCGAGTCTGGTAATGTTAGTCGTCAACAGATACACCCTGGCAAGATACAGGAATCGGATCCTCAAACTCTTCAGACGTGCCCTGGCGAGATACAGGAATCGAGCCTGGTAGTGTTAGTCGTCAACAGATACACCCTGGCGAGATACAGGAATTGGATCTTCGAATTCTTCAGACGTGCCCTGGCAAGATACAGGAATCGAGTCTGGTAATGTTAGTCGTCAACAGATACACCCTGGCAAGATACAGGAATCGGATCTTTTAGTTGCGACATTTGATAGCAATTATCTTTGTACTGACCTTTGTCCTGAAAAGACAAACGTTAGTTGTGTGCAATGTCATGATGTATGACATGCGTGATGTTCTTAGAATAAATGAGATTGTAGGTTCATGATGCATAGGTGCATGCTATAATGTATGAAGATGCGATGTTTATGAATATATGCTTTTGTCTAGGAAAGTAAATCCTTGACGGGCGCCGGGAAGTTTGAATCCTTGGCTGATGTTGAAGGATAGAGCTTTGTTTCCGCTAGGGATGATGGTTGCAAGAATACCGGTAGGAGAAGATGACTCCGTTGGGGAATAAATTTTGCGAATAGATTACTCTGCGGGGAATTACTCTGTGGGGAAAGAGAGATTCTTTGCTGAGATGTTGATGATAACTCCGCTGGGGATACCATTGATAGGTTCTGTTGGAAGATTTGATGAATTTTGCTGGGGGATAGGAAGACTCGCCGAGGACGATCTTTCCGTGGCAATTGGCTGAGGATAACCCAGTTATATCCTGGTGGGGAAATAACCTTTGAATAAAGTCGGGGGAGCGTTCGTACTCTGCAGGGGATAAGCTTCCAGAATCTACTGGGGATAAGCTTCCTGCTGGGGAGATTTATTGGACTCTCCTGGGGAAAACTTTTGGACTGGACTCTCCTGGGGAAATGGCTCCACTGAATGTCTGGTAAACCGCCGGGGAACAATCTCAGATCAAGACTGTCGGGGATGCTTGTTAAGAATGTTTGAATACTCCGCTGAGGAATGTTGAGATCTGCTGGGGATACCCAACTTCCTTAAGATTGACAGTAGATACTTTGCTTGGGGAGAGTATGTTGACTTGCTGGCTCACTCTCCGGGGAATTAAGATATCCTGGTCACGTTCTCCAGTTGAACTTACCTAGGCACCTTGGTGGACAGAGCAATTAGATCGCTTAGACAACTCATTATTGCCCCTGTTTCTAATGTTACCTGTAATTAATCCTTTGTTTCGCATGCAAGTATTTATAAGTTTAGCAATTAGTGTCAAATGCATATATCACAATTTGAACGTTGGACGTTCTTCGCAAAACAAAACAGAAAAAGGAAAAAACAATTGGCAATTGGTCTTGAAAAGTGAATTTGTATTGATTTTTGAATTGCCTGTAAATAGGCGTTTATATACAAGAGGTTGACGTCCTAGTAAGAGAACGCCGTCGAACAACAGAGTTTATACAATTTTGTGAAAAGGGAAAATAAAACAGCTATGTGAAAGGAATAATCCCACTGGATTCCAACTCTGCTATCGCCTTTATATCTTCGAGCGCCTCATCACTTTGCTGCTCAGTTGACGATGAAGCTGATTGATCGATGCCGTTTGAACTTGATAGTTGATACCGGATTCTAGATGCAGGGTGATCCAATGAGACATAATATTACGCTTTAATCCCTAACTTTTTCCTGGACCGCCCTTTCGGGTTTTCAGTCCACCGGGATACCCATTTTTTCCCAAGCCGCCTTTTCAGGTTTTCGACTTGCCGGGTGTACAGATTTTTTTTCATTTCATCCCTCATTTTGCCCGAACCCTTTTGGTTCGCCAGGAAGCCCTAATTTTTGCCTAGGTATGTCAACCTAGCGGGTCTTTTATCATGCGTAGTATCTTTTTACTATGTCTGCATTGGCGGGGTGAGGAAGGTCGTCACCATCCATGGTAGTTAGAATCATGGCTCCTCCTGAAAACACATGTTTAACCACAAATGGCCCTTCATAGGTAGGGGTCCATTTGCCCCTGGGATCACTCTGAGGAAGGATTATGCGTTTGATTACCAGATCCCCAACTTGATACTCTTGTGGTCTGACTTTCTTGTTAAATGCCCTGATCATCCGTTTTTGATACGTCTGACCATGACATATAGCAGTAAGTATCTTTTCGTCAATTAGATTTAGCTGATCAAGTCGAGTCTGGATCCAGTCATCTTCACTTAGATCTGCATCCTTCATTATCCGGAGAGAGGGTATCTGCACTTCAATCGGCAAAACTGCCTCCATGCTGTAGACCAAGGAAAAGGGAGTTGCCCCGGTTGACGTCCTTGCTGAGGTACGGTACCCATGAAGAGCGAACGGTAACATCTCGTGCCAATATTTATAGGTCACTGTCATCTTCTGCACAATCTTCTTGATATTCTTATTAGTTGCTTCGACAGCCCCATTCATCTTTGGTCGGTAAGGAGAAGAGTTGTGGTGATGTATCTTAAATTGCTCGCAGAGCTCAGTGATCATCTTATTATTGAGATTGGTACCATTGTCCGTAATGATCCTTTCCGGGACGCCGTATCGACAGATCAGGTTATGCCGAATGAACCGTGCCACGACATTCTTGGTTACTGTAGCATAGGAGGCTGCTTCAACCCACTTCGTAAAGTAATCAATCGCAACCAGTATGAAGCGATGCCCGTTGGATGCCCTAGGTTTAATCTCGTCGATCGTATCAATGCCCCACATTGCAAAAGGCCAAGGTGCAGTCAAGACATTCAGAGGGACTGGAGGAACGTGCACCTTATCTGCATAAATCTGGCACTTGTGACATGTTCGAGAATGTTGGTAACAATCGGCTTCCATTGTGGACCAGAAATATCCTTCCCGAAGGATTTTCTTTGCCATGGTGTGTCCACTAGAATGCGTTCCGAAGGTACCTTCATGCAGCTCCGCCATGATTCTTTCTGCTTCAGTCTTATCCACACAGCGCAACAAGGTTGAATCATGGTTTCGCTTGTATAGAATGTCGTTGCTGAGGAAGAACTTTGCTGCGAACCTTCTCAAAAACTTCTTGTCATTGACAGATGCACCTTCAGGGTATTCTTGAGCTTCTAAGTACCTTTTCACCTCATGATACCAGGGTTTTTCAGTTACCACCTCAGCCTCAAGGTCACAACAGTATGCAGGTTCGTCCAGTTTCCAGATGATGATCCGGGGAGCCTCATTTTCCCACTTGACCTTAAACATAGAAGACATCGTAGCCAGCACGTCCGCCAACTGATTCTCCTCTCTTGGGAAATGTTCAAAAGTTATCTTTGTGAAGTGGGGGATCAATGTCAACACACATTCTCTATAAGGAATAAGATTCGGGTGTTTCGTATCCCACTCTCCTTTGATCTAATTGATCATGAGAGCGGAATCTCCGAAGACACTCAGAAACTTGATCCTTAAGTCAATCGCAGCTTGAAGACCCATGATGCATGCCTCATACTCCGCCATGTTGTTGGTGCAGTTGAAACATAGTCGGGCAGTAAGTGGAGTATGAGTGCCTTGAGGGGATATGATCACAACGCCGATACCGTTACCCAAAGCGTTGGAGGCTTCGTCAAAGTGCGAAGACCATCGGGATCCTTCCTCAGGTCCTTCATCCGGTCCAGGTACCTCGCAATCAGTCACTATCATGATGCTCTCGTCAGGAAATTCAAAGTTCATTGACTGATAGTCGTCTACTGTCTGGTGTGCCAAGTGGTCTGCCAATACACTTCCTTTGATAGCTTTCTGAGTCGTGTACTGGATGTCGTATTCCGTCAAGATCATTTGCCATCTTGCTATTCTCCCAGACAGAGCAGGCTTTTCGAATATGTACTTTATTGGATCCATCTTTGAGATCAACAAGGTAGTGTGAGTCAGCATATACTGTCTCAGCCGGCGAGCAGCCCATACCAAAGCGCAGCAAGTTTTCTCGAGCAGTGAGTATCAGGTCTCACAGTCGGTAAACTTTTTGCTAAGGTAATAAATGGCGTGCTCTTTTCGGCCAGACTCGTCATGCTGCCCCAACACACACCCCATTGAGCTGTCAAGTAATGTCAGGTATAGTATTAGAGGTCTCCCTTCAGCCGGGGGCATAAGAATGGGTGGTTCTTGGAGATACTCTTTGATTCTGTCAAAAGCGGCCTGACATTCATCATTCCAACGTACTACCTGATCTTTCTTCAGCAGCTTGAAGATTGGTTCACAAGTAGCAGTTAGATGCGAGATGAATCGGGCAATATAATTCAAACATCCTAGAAAGCCTCTGACTTCTTTCTCTGTCTTGGGAACTGGCATCTCTTGAATGGCTTTAACCTTGGCAGGGTCCACTTGAATACCATTGTCGCTCACGACGAAGCCTAGCAATTTTCCAGATCTTACCCCAAAGGTGCACTTGTTTGGGTTCAGTCTCAGCTTGTACAACTTCAGACAGTCAAACAGCTTTTGCAGATGGTCAAGGTGTTCCTCCTCAGTTTGGGACCTTGCAATCATGTCGTCGACGTACACTTCAATCTCATGGTGGATCATGTCATGAAATAAAGCAACCATGGCACGTTGGTAGGTTGCCCCAGCATTTTTCAACCCGAATGGCATGACCTTGTAGCAGAAGGTGCCCCACTGAGTGACAAAGGTAGTCTTTTCCATGTCTTCAGGAGCCATCTTGATCTGATTGTAACCTGAAAAACCATCCATGAAGGAGAACACCTTGTGCTGAGCAGTATTATCAACCAGAACGTCGATGTGAGGCAGAGGGAAGTCATCCTTGGGGCTTGCCCTGTTCAGATCCCTGTAATCAACACACATTCTGACCTTACCATCTTTCTTTGGCACTGGAACCACGTTGGCAACCCACTGAGGGTAAGAAGTCACTGCTAGAAACCCGACATCGAACTGTTTCATAACCTCAGCTTTGATCTTCTCGGACATCTCTGGACGCATACGGCGGACCTTATGTTTAACCGGAGGGCATTCTTCCTTGGTAGGCAAGTGATGGACCACAATGTCGGTATCCAACCCAGGCATGTCTTCGTAGGACCAGGCAAAGATCTCCACATAATCATGCAGCATCTGGATCAACCGTTGTTTCACGCTGAGCTCCAGATTGGCACCAATCTTAACTTCCTTTCTGTCTGCCTCAGTACCCAGATTTATCGTTTCCACTGGCTCTTCATGTGGCTGAATGACCCTCTCTTCCTGGAGTAACAGTCTTGCAAGTTCGCCAGGCACTTTGCAATCATCTTCACCTTCGTCTTCGGCTAAGTTGATCGGATTTTTGAAGTCATAACTGGCAGTAGCAGAGTTGTTACCAGTGAGATCCAGAGTGGATTGAAACCTGTATGAGTGAGTGTGTGTAAATATAGTTGTTTTGCAATAAATAAAGAAAGAGAGAAAGGGAGCACAAGATTCGAAATGCGAAAAACGTCCAATGTCTTTATTCATGATATATGGAAATGACAGTTAATAAGCCCTCACAAATGAAACCAACGGTGCCCCGGGTAAGACACCGGGCCATAAAGTTTCAGTTTATTGTTCATTATAAATTAAAAAACAAAGGAATTCATTACTGCGTAACAAAAGTAACAGGTATGTGATCTTTTGCGGTCCAATTGGTCAGTCCACCATCAGTCGTCGGGTAAATCCAGCTATCGAACTCTGATTCTTCCACTTCGTCTTCATCCCCAATAGCATTCACTCCTGGATTGGTGATGAGCACAGGAGGTCTTCCAATCCTTGCCTTGCGCACAGCCTTCTGAGCTTCTTTTTCAATTACAGCCCGGGCGTCCTTTAAGGAGGCCATCTTCAAAGGAGAACCCTCTTCAGTTACTGTTTCTGCTGCTGCCAATGTTGGAGGTACCTCTTCAAAATGTTGAAAGGGGGTTTCAATAAACTCCCCGTCCATCTCAATATACCGGAAGGAGTTCAGATGACTAACCATGTATTCTTCCTCCCCCTATACCGTAACGATCTTCCCTCTGACAGGGTACTTGAGCTTCTGGTGTAGAGTGGAGGTCACTGCCCCAGCTTTGTGAATCCAAGGTCGACCCAACAAACAGGAATAAGATGGACGAATATCCATCACATAGAACGTTGAGTCAAATACTTGAGAACCAACACGAATAGGAATGTCTACCTCACCATGAACCATCCTCTTTGACCCGTCAAAGGCTCGGACAATGATGTTGCTAGGCTTCAACTCCAGGCCCTCACAATCCAGCCTGTCTAAGGCCTTCTTGGGCAATACATTCAAGGAAGAACCGGTGTCCACCAACACGTGTGTGAGAGTAGTGCCCCTGCATTCAATGGAGACATGCAGGGCATCATTGTGGTTCTTTCCCTTAGCGGTAAGATCAGCATCCGAGAAACCCAAACCATTGTCGGCGGTCAGATTAGCCACACAGTCAGTGAATTGATCTGTAGATGTCTCTTGTGGCACATGGGTCGTCTTCAGAAATGAAATCAGGGCCTTGGCATGGGCCTCTGAGCACAGCAGCAATGATAGCATAGAGATCTTGGAGGGGGTATGCCCCAGCTGTTCAATGACACTGAAGTCACTCTTCTTGATTATCTTAAGAATTTCCTCCAGCTCTTGCTAGGAGGCTTAAACATTGACAGTCTTCGGTGCCTCCATCCGGGCAGGCTCATCATCAATCCCTTTGCCCCGAGTATTAGATGACTCGGCAGCAGGGGTAGAAACTGGATCAGAAGTGGAAACAGGCGCACTTGCAGGCGTAATTATAAGAGGCCTTCGGATAACTGGTGGCGCAATGTCAGGCGAGAAGAGCCTGCCACTGCGATTAACTTTAGCTGGACCAGTGATATTGCTGATGCTGGTACCGGTGTTGAACTCCTGCTTCACTCCAAGTACATATACATCTGCCCCATAGTGCCATGGGACAGCCTTGTCAGATTCATAGGGGAGGGGCCCCGGAACAGTAATAATGATGGGTGCAACGGACATGATCTTGACTGGCTTCCTCGGGGGAGCCTTGGTTGGATTGTTGAAAATTGTGACGACAGATACTTCTTCAGCGGGAACAAAAGGAACAGCGGTCTTCTTGAACAGAATTTCTTTGCTATCCATCAGGCTTTGGATACCTGATTTCAGCAGCGGACAACCAGTAGGGGAAACAGCACACAAAAGGCAACCCTTGCTACAACTCGGAAATAAACCGGCCAGCAGCAGGTTCCTCTTAACAGTCAATAGAGGGGTAGCAACATCATTCACAGAAACGGCATATAATTCTTCATCAACAACATTTACTCCATGCTGGGGCATAGGAGCAGTCACAACATTTGGCCTCTCAGGTGCCTCAAATTGTATCTCCTTCACATCAATAAGGTCTTGAACCTTATTTCTCAGGACCCAGCAATCATCAGTAGAATGCCCCGGGCTATCAGAGTGATAAGCACAGCGGGCATTTGGATTATACTTCGGGGATGCAGTGTTCACAACCTTCGGAGCCTCTCTGACGGTCACCAAGTTGGTTGATAGCAGTTGCGGCAAGATCTGTGACAAGGTCATGCTCAGCCGAGTGTATTCCCTTCTGGGTCTCTCAGTCCTTGGTTGGTTAGGTTGCCGAGGAGCGGCAACAGGCTTAGCAATAACCACCGCGTTGACAGCTTGGCGGCGTTCTGGTTTGTCTTGCCTCCTAAGCCCATACACAGCACTGGCCTCCTTCTTAAAAGGCTTCTTCTCAGAACTTGAGGATGCACCTTTTTGAATCTTTCCTGATTTCATGCCAGCCTCTATCCTTTCCCCAGTCAGAATGAGGTCTGTGAACCCCGCAGACGAATTGCCAATAAGATGATTGAAGAACGGCCCGGATAGGGTCCCCAAGAACATATCTACCAATTCACGGTCGGTTAATGGTGGCTGCACCCTGCCAGCCAGGTCCCTCCACTTCTGCGCATACTCTTTAAAACCTTCTCCCGATCCTAGCGACATACCCTGGAGTTGGGTACGTGTAGGAGCGAGGTCGGCATTATATTGATACTGCTTGTAAAAAGCAGTAGCCAACTCCTCCCAGTTACGAATCTTGGCTCCATCCAGCTGATAGAACCATTCGAGATGAGTCCCTGAAAGACTCTCCGGACTCGATTCCTGTATCTCGCCAGGGCACGTCTGAAGAGTTTAAAGATTCGATACCTGTATCCAGCCAGGGCACATTTACGCAAAGAGTTTGAAGGCCAACTCCCGTAACAGGCCAGGTATTCGCTTTCTTTCTCAAGTACGCAAGTTCTCGCTAAGGAATCTCTTACGCGATCGACAACCACCCGATGGCATCTATAAGCCCATCTCTCCCATCCATCAGTCTCCAAATGGCATCTGTAAGCCCATTCCCCGCATCATACTGCTGATACTCTACTATGTGAGTGCAAATTTCTGGGCACTCTAGTGTTCAATCATCTTCCACCTTCGGATCACGAAAGGCACGCAAGCCAATCTACATCCTCAGGTTTAAGAAGATTGAACAGGGGCAACTGTTGTACCCCAAAATTTTCCCTCCCATATTCTCCAAGATTTGTCAAGATCAAGCTTCAAAATCTCCCAAGGGTTGCACAGTCCAATTGCCTCCTGACAGTCAAAAATTAGGGTTTTGGTGCTGGCAAAGAAATTGAAGTTTCCAAGGGTCCAATCAAGTCCCACATGCCCATATACATTGTCAAGCATCCATATGCCAAGTTTCAAGACTCACAGCATCAAATGGCACAGTCAAAAACCCTAATTGATTCATAGTCAACTGCAGGGGCAAAATGGTCATTTGACAGTCAAAAATCAAAATTTTTGGTCAACATCTTATTTTGAAGCCACAAACATCATTTGATCAATTCTTGATCATGATTCTCAAAGCATGGCTCAAAAAGTCTCAAGATGCAAAAGTTTCCATTTTTGGACAGTTGAAAAAGTCAACTGCAAATTGACCAGGGCATAACTTCCACATGGTTTATCAGAAAAAATTCCATCCAAAGCTCATTTTGAAGAGAATGACATTTCCTACAACTCATCTTCACACTTCAAGTCCAAGAAATGCTCTCACAAAAAGTTATCAATTTCAACATTATAGGTCATTTTCAAAAGTCAACAAAAAGGCACTTCAAGTCAAAGACCATAACTTGATATTGGTAAATCAAAATGACATGGGACCAAAGGCATTGGTTAGAGGACTTCAAGACCTTTCCAAAATGTCCAAGAACATGATCAAAGCTTAAAAATTGAGCAAGATATGCCTTGTAGAAGTTGGGAAATTTTTGGGAATTTTGAAAAGTCAACTTTGCACAAAAGGGTTCAAAAATGCTAATGGGCCACAAATTCTTCCATGAATCATCACCCAAAGGCTATGCACGACCCATTGACCTCCAAGGGAGTTATTTTCTCATTTTTGATTAATTATTTGAATTTTTATTATTATTAATTCACATAATTAAAGTTAAATATGAAAAAATAGCAAATAATACCTTTCAAATCTTTTTGTGCAGAGATTTCACTCATTATGTGCTCAATATTTCGTGCATCATTCAAAAAGGAAAGATTCTGCATGATTGACAATGATTGGCATAAAAAAGGATTGAAAAAGATTGGATTTTATATCAAATATCAAAAACATGAATGCATGGATTATGGGCTATTTTTTTAACCTAATTCTATTCAAATACATAAGCACAAGCTAACCTAATGGGGACACACACAAAAGCTGCGCAGAAACACCAAGAAGAAAATTGCATTTTTTTGACAAAAAGTTGAAAACTGTTTTGATACCTAGAGCTCGTCTCAAGGCCTGAAAAGTATCCCAAAACATTGCTGGACCATCAAGGAACGTATTGCAATCAAGAACACATCTCCAGACCTCAAGGATTGGTAGAACCACGTTGCACTTTTCATAAAAAATTTCATAATCGTGTTTCACTTTTCATGCATGATTCATGTTTTTTAATGGTTGATTTATACTAATATGAATGTCCTGAAGCTATTGGTGTCCTTGAATTGAATTAATAATGCCTGTATAGAAAGTTACCATTAACGCTTGCTAGGGTTTCTGAAGTTCCAAAAGAGGGTTTTCCACATATGGCAAAATTGGACAACCAAATTGATACCATTGAAACCGTGACAACAAGACGAACTGAACTCACTACTCGCGCCTTTTTTATATTTGCCCAGGAGCTAATCGCTATTTTTTCTGTTTGAGTTTAGTGGGGGTTTAAAACCCCCGCTATCTGTTTGATAATTGCAGGAAAGATGAGGAAGAAGGTGGACGTGTCTCAGGATGACTGGAGCGTTTGAATAATGGCGCGTGTTTTTTCGTTGTATATCACTAAGTTTCGTTTTGTATTATATTATTTACGTCCCATAATATTATCAAAGCGCGCAAACAGCACAACTGGAAAAGCACTCACTTGGTAAACGCTGGGACATGGGTTCGATTCCCAGGTCCCCTATTATATTTCATAATTTTGTCCATAACATGCTTCTGTGTAGCGCCTCTCCCAGGGTCCATCATGCAACCCCACGTCCAAGCCTGCCAAGTGTCCAGGAGCCTCAATCTGATGGCCATCACGTGAATTCCACCATGCACGCCAGTCAATGGATCTACACGCGAATTGGGAAATCAACGCAGGCCCTGCATTCTTGGGCCAAAAATCACTCCAATACACCTCCAAAAAGGGCCAGACACCCCTCCTTGTTTGTATTTCTTCTTTTAATTTTCTTTTTTTTTTATTTCTTTTCAATTATTCTTTTTTAATTGTTTTCCTTAATTTCATAAATTATTATTTTTACAGTATAAAGTTCAGAAAAATCAAAAATAAAAATATGTTTATTTAATATTTATTTCATTAATATTTTTGTAAATAAATTTTTAATAATCAATTTAGTAAAATTAGGTTTTAATTTTAATCTTTTCTTAATAACTAAAATATGTAGAAATTAGGTTTTTTTAGCATTTTTACTCTTTCTCTTAATAAATAATTTCTTCTTCTTATTATTATTATTATTATTATTAATTATTAATTATTTTGTAAATACCCATGCAATTAATTAACTAGTGTAAATTAGGTTAAAATTTGAATATTTTTCTTTAACAATTAAAAATAATTTAGAACTAGGGTTTCATTTAACTTCTAATTTTAATTAATTTTCTTTATTTTCAGTAAAAAAAAACATAAAAACATAAAAAAAAAACAATTCCTTTTCTTAATTTAATAATTAATTAACTTTTAATTTCAATTTAATTGCAAAAGGGTCCAACGCCCTCGAAAGTTCCATTTTTTATTCTTTTCGCGCATTTATTTTTATTTTCCTTTTTTAATATTATGTAATTGCCCAAGCCTTGTAATAGTAATTAGGAATTTATTTACTTTCCGCATTTTATTAAAAAACGGGTCTTTGTTAATTTAGCGATGTATAGACCCGCGCCTTGCAATAGCGTAGGACTTTATTTTCCGCACTTTAATTTCCGTACTTTTAAACTGCTAAACTTTGCATGAAAGAATGTATGGCCAAAAATTAAAAACAATGCGTAGCTCACCAAGTGCATGACAAGATAAAACATAACTGAAAACAATACACAAATTCACACACCACTCTTAGGGTACGCCTCACTGTTGCCTTGCCCCTCGAAACGTGGTCGTCGAGTATAGGACGTTTTAGTAAGTCCTTATGTCCATGACCCATGGCATAAGGGTAGCTTCTAAGGTGTCCTACTGTTGCTCTGGTGACCACACTGTCCCTAAACTCGAATTGACCCGAACACCTCCAACGGTGGTGCTACCTACCTCTCAATGGTGGGATGGCACTACCTTAAGGACATTTACACAGCCTAATTCGTTAGGGTAGGTAGATGACTCATAGATACTTGCTCTAATTCAAGACGAATCAAAACTCTTTTCACACCGACACTTTCAAAAGGCTTTCAAAACAATTTTTCAAACACTCTTGAGGACTGATACAAGAGTCGATCTGAAATCTTTAAACGAAACTTTTTCAAACCCACTCACACTTTGAAAAGCAAACACCTTTGAAAATACAAATGAGCAAGTATCTAAGAGCCCATGGATAACCATGGATAGAAAGGGTGCTAACACCTTCCCTTTCTATAATCTACCTCCCGAACCGAGAAACTATCTCATAAGGAATTTTGCTGTGCTTTTGTCCTGTCCATGTTGGAGAAAATAAAAGACGGTGGCGACTCTTGCTTCCGCGACATTTCGCGAATCAGCGTTAAACAGTCAGTTCCAGATCCACCGATCATAGAACTGGCGACTCTGTTGGGGAAAACTTTAAAGTGAGGTGTACCTTAGGACTAAGATCACTTGTGTTTTCAATTGTCTGAATTGTTTGCTTTAAATTGTGGGTACTGTCTTGGGAGTTCTATAGATCCTAACCCGGATCTGGGGATACCTTCTTAGAAAGTAGCAACAAGGCTGTGAGGGAACTGTGCGGGGTATACCGACATGGTTGAAGCAGTCTGCTACGTTGATGTGGCACTTTGGTGTGTACCGGTAACCCTTGAGTTCAGTCAAGGAGAGTACGGGGCCTCCGCGTGGTGTCGTGAAGCATCAACTGACCTTAGGAACCTTAATTGAACCATCTTGGCCTCTTTAGGGTAGTGAGATAACTGACTTTGGTGAAGTCCGAGGTTGGTTGATACTCGATACTACACTCAATTGAGGGTTGTTTTCTTGGAATATTTCGGTCGCTAGTTCAGTGGCTAAATCGAAACGATGAACAATGAAAGCAATCCAGTGATATTGGGACCCTTAGAACCCGGTTACTTCTGATAGGACAGGTTGAGCCCACCAACTTCAAGAGGGTAATACCCAGACCCCATGCAGGCCTAAACTCTAAGGGCTTGTCTTGTGTGACTTGTGTGCCTTATCATGTTTACCTTTGTGAATATTTGTGGTGTGTTTAATCATAGCATCATGACATCATACAGCATCATATGCATTGGCTAACCATTTCAGGGGTTCGAATCTTCATCCTTGTTCTTGTTTTGTAGGACATGGAAACTGTTCGCAGAAAGACAATTCAAATCAGCCTTGTAAGGATCCCTCCTCAGCTTAAAGAGCTTATATCCAGGATTCCCGAGAGCTCTTCTTTCAGTGAGAGGCATGGAAGACTCATCAGCTTGGTCAACACCAACATTGAGGAAGATATGATAAAGGTCCTGTTCCAGTTCTTTGACCCTCTGCACCATTGTTTTACTTTCCTGGATTATCAACTGGTGCCTACATTGGAAGAGTTCTCCCGGATTCTGAAGATCCCTATCCTTGATCAACTACCCTACAACGGTACGGAAAAGGAACCCAGACCTGAAGAGATTGCTAAGGCCTTACACCTACAACCCTCTGACATCAAGGGACATTGGGAAGTTAGAAGTGGTATCAAAGGGTTCTTAGCCAGGTTTCTGTTTGAAAAGGCCCAAGAATGTTGGAACTCCCTTGACCTACAAGCTTTTGAAAAAGTTGTGGCCCTCCTTGTCTATGGATTGGTTTTGTTCCCAAATAGCGATCAACTTATAGATATCAGTGCCGTCCAGATCTTCATGTCCAGGAATCCTATACCTACGTTGCTTGGGGACATCCTTCACTCATGTTACACTCGAACCATGAGAAAAAGAGGTGTTCTTATGTGCTGCACTCCTCTCCTGGGAAGGTGGTTTATTTCGCACCTTCCACAATCAGTCTTGAAGAATGAGCGGGGTTTGAGATGGTCACAACGATTGATGACTCTTACACATGCAGATATACATTGGTGCTCTCGGTCCAGAGAGGATGTCACTATCATTGATCGTTGCGGGGAGTACCCTAATGTTCCTTTACTTGGAATCAGAGGAGGTATTACTTACAACCCGTGTCTGGCTTGGAGACAATTTGGTTACGCTCGGAGGGACGGCCCTCATGACATGTTAATTCCTGACATAGTTTTTGAATTTGACAACGATGCCCAAGGACTTCGCCAGAGATTTATCAGAGCTTGGAGGATGCCCAACAAGATAGACAGCAAGACATTGGGGCATAGGAACTCCATCCCGTTGGAACCTTATCTCAAGTGGGTACGAGCCCGCTCCCAGAAGTTAGTGATGCCATATCCTCATGTCCTCCATGTGATCAAAGAGCCAGTCTTAGAAGGAGAGGTGTCCTACACCATTCAACATCCTGACATGCCTACATCCTGGGAAGAAATGCAGAAGAGTTGGATCCAGCTTAAGGAAGAACGGAATTCTATTGAGTCCAGTCTTCATGCCAGTGAAAAGAAGGTCTTGGAGCTCACCCGCCTACTGCACGAGGAAAGGAATCTCAACACCTACATTGCTCCAAAGAGGATGCGTAGTGTCTTTTGGGATTGATTCACTTTTGTAATGTTTTGCCCATGAGGCTTTGATGTACTGAACAATTACTTCTTAATGATAACGTGTGTTCTTTTTGTCTACAACAAATTTGAACTTTCGAACCCTTGAATGCATTGCATAAACACATATCATTCATCATGTGCATAGCAGGTACTCTTCTTTTCAGGTTGCTTACTGTTCTTCGCTGTTTATTTCAGCATCATAAACCCTGAATCATCTACCGAGCAGTTTATCAAGGCCCTTCAGGCGCAGAACGCCCAATTTCAAGAGCTGATCATAGGTTTGGCCCAAGGTTAAGAGGAGCTGAAGGCTCTGCTGGTTAAGAAGAAGAAGAAGAGAACTGTTCTATTCAACACGGGCCGGAGGTTTGGTAACACACTGCAGAATAAGGAAGCTGGTTCTTCTGTAGGTAAAGACAGTCCCCAAGGGGGAAGAGCTCCTAGTCTGGTGGTCTCTGACAACGAGACTGATTTTAATGAGGAGCAGTATCCTCCAGCTGAAGACATATACAAGCAGTTGGAAGACCGTCTGAATGCCATGGAAATTCAGCAGGTGCCTGGTTTGGATTTCGGAGACTTGGGTCTATCTTCTGGTGTGATCATCCCGCACAAGTTTAAAGCACCATCTTTCGCAAAGTATGACGGGGCGTCCTGCCCTAAGTTACATCTCAGATCTTATGTGCGGAAGATTCAGCCGTATATAGTGGACAAAAACTTGTGGATCCACTTCTTCCAGGAGAGTCTTTCAGGGACTCATCTCGAATGGTTCTATCAGCTGGATGGAACCAAGGTTCGTAACTGGGAGGAGTTGGCTACTGCTTTTTACAAGCAGTATCAATATAATGCCAACCTCGCTCCTACACGTACCCAACTCCAGGGTATGTCGCTAGGATCGGGAGAAGGTTTTAAAGAGTATGCGCAGAAGTGGAGGGATTTGGCTGGCAGGGTGCAGCCACCATTAACCGACCGTGAATTGGTAGATATGTTCTTGGGGACCCTATCCGGGCCGTTCTTTAATCACCTTATTGGCAATTCGTCTGCAGGGTTCACAGATCTCATTCTGACTGGGGAAAGGATAGAGGCTGGTATGAAATCGGGGAAGATTCAGAAAGGTGCATCCTCAAGTGCTGAGAAGAAACCTTTTAAGAAGGAGGCCAGTGCTGTGTATGGGCCTAGGAGACAAGACAAACCAGAACGCCGCCAAGCTGTCAACGCGGTGGTAATTGCTAAGCCTCCTGCCGCTCCTCGGCAACCTAACCAACCAAGGGGTGAGAGACCCAGAAGAGAATTCACTCGGCTGAGTATGACCTTGTCACAAATCTTGCCACAATTGCTCTCGACCAACTTGGTGACCATCAGAGAGGCTCCGAAGGTTGTGAACACTGCATCTCCTAAGTATAATCCAAATGCCCGCTGTGCTTATCACTCCGATAGCCCGGGGCATTCTACTGATGATTGTTGGGCCCTAAGGAATAAGGTGCAGGACCTTATTGATGCGAAGGAAATACAATTTGAGGCGCCTGAGAGGCCAAATGTTGTGACTGCTCCTATGCCCCAGCATGGAGTAAATACCATGGATGAAGACTTGTATGCCGTTTCTGTGAATGATGTAGCTACCCCTCTGTGGACTGTTAAGAGGAACCTGCTGCTAGCCGGTTTATTTCCGGGTTGTAGCAAGGGTTGCCTTCTGTGTGCTGTTACCCCTGCTGGTTGTCCGTTGCTGAAGTTAGGCATCCAAAGCCTGATGGACATCAAAGAGATTCTGTTCAAGAAGACCGCCGTTCCTTGTGTTCCCGCTGAAGAAGTATCTGTCGTTACAATTTTCAACAATCCAATCAAGGCTCCCCCGAGGAAGCCAGTTAAAATCACGTCTGTTGCACCCATTATTATTACTGTTCCGGGGCCCCTCCCCTATGAATCTGACAAGGCTGTCCCATGGCACTATGGGGCAGATGTATATGTACTTGGAGTGAAGCAGGAGTTCAACACCGGTACCAGCATCAGCAATATCACCGGTCCAGCTAAAGTTACCCGCAGTGGCAGGCTCTTCTTGCCTGACATTGCTCCACCAGTTATTCGAAGACCTCTTATAATAATGCCTGCAAGTGCGCCTGTTTCCACTTCTGATCAAGTTGCTTCCCCTGCTGCCGAGTCATCTAATACTCGGGGCAAAGGGATTGATGATGAGCCTGCCCGGATGGAGGCACCAAAGTCTATGAATGTTGAAGCCTCCCATAAAGAGATGGAGGAAATTCTTAAGATAATCAAGAAGAGCGACTTCAACGTCGTTGAACAGCTGGGGCATACCCCCTCCAAGATCTCTGTGCTCTCATTGCTGATGTGCTCAGAGGCCCATGCCAAGGCCCTGATTTCATTTCTAAAGACGGCCCATGTGCCACAAGAGACCTCTGCAGATCAATTCACTGACTGTGTAGCCAATTTGACGACTGACAATGGATTGGGTTTCTCGGATGCTGATCTTATCGCCAAAGGAAAAAACCACAATGACGCCCTGCATGTCTCCATTGAATGCAGGGGCACTACTCTTGCGCACGTATTGGTGGACACCGGTTCTTCCCTGAATGTGTTGCCCAAGAAGGCTCTAGACAGGCTGGATTGTGAGGGCCTGGAGTTGAAACCTAGCAACATTATTGTTAGAGCCTTTGACGGGTCGAAGAGGATGGTTCATGGAGAGATAGATATCCCGATTCGTGTGGGTTCTCAAGTTTTTGACTCAACGTTCTATGTGATGGACATTCGTCCATCTTATTCCTGTTTGTTGGGTCGACCTTGGATTCACAAAGTTGGGGTTGTGACCTCCACTCTACACTAGAAGCTCAAGTACCCTATTAGAGGGAAGATTGTTACTGTGCAGGGGGAGGAAGAATATATGGTTAGTCATCTGAATTCCTTCCGGTATATTGAGATGGACGGGGAGTTTATTGAAACCCCCTTTCAACATTTTGAAGAGGTACCTCCAACATTGGCGTCAGCTGAGACGGTAATTGAAGAAGACTTTCCTTTGAAGATGGCTTCCCTGAAGGACGCCCGGGCTGTAATCGAGAAAGGTGAATGTGCTAACTGGGGCAGGCTCCCTGATTTCACTCCTAAAACTGACAAGTTTGGACTGGGTTTTACTGCAGAGGCTCAGAGGGCTGTGCGCAAAGCTAGGATCGGAAGACCTCCTGTGCTCATCACCAATCCAGGAGTGAATGCTATTGGGGATGAAGACGAAGTGGAAGAATCAGAGTTCGATAACTGGATCTACCCGACGACCGACGGTGGACTGACCAATTGGACCGCAAAAGATCATATACCTGTTACTTTTGTTACGCAGTAATGAATTCCTTTGTTTTTGTTATTTGTAATAAACAATGAATTGAAACTTTATGGCCCGATGTCTTACCCAGGGCACCGTGGCTTCATTTGTGAGGGCTTATTAACTGTCATTTCCATATATCATGAATAAAGACCTTGGACGTTTTTTCGCATTTCAAATCTTGCGCTCCCTTTCTTTCTTTCTTTCTTTATATATTGCAAAACAGCTATATTTACACACACTCACCTATACAGGTTTCAATCCACTCTGGATCTCACTGGTAACGACTCTGCTACTGCCAGTTATGACTTCGAAAATCCGATCAACTTAGCCGAAGACGAAGGTGAAGATGATTGCGAAGTGCCTGGTGAGCTTGCAAGACTGTTACTCCAAGAAGAGAGGGCCATTCAGCCACATGAAGAGCCAGTGGAAACGATAAATCTGGGTACTGAGACAGACAGAAGGGAAGTTAAGATTGGTGCCAATCTAGAGCTCAGTGTGAAACAACGGTTGGTTCAGATGTTGCATGATTATGTGGAGATCTTTGCCTGGTCCTACGAAGACATGCCTGGGTTAGATACTGACATCGTGGTCCATCACTTGCCTACCAAGGAAGACTGCCCTCCGGTTAAGCAAAAGGTCCGCCGTATGCGTCCAGAGATGTCTGAGAAGATCAAAGATGAGGTTATGAAGTAATTCGATGCCGGGTTTCTTGCAGTGACTTCTTACCCTCAGTGGGTTGCTAATGTGGTGCCGGTACCGAAGAAGGATGGTAAGGTCAGAATGTGTGTTGATTATAGGGATCTGAACAGGGCCATCCCCAAGGACGACTTCCCCCTACCTCACATCGACGTTCTGGTTGACAATACGGCTCAGCACAAGGTGTTCTCCTTCATGGACGGTTTCTCAGGTTATAATCAGATCAAGATGGCTCCGGAAGATATGGAAAAGACGACCTTTGTCACTCAGTGGGGCACCTTCTGCTACAAGGTCATGCCATTCGGGTTGAAAAATGTTGGGGCAACCTACCAACGTGCCATGGTTGCTTTATTTCATGATATGATCCATCATGAGATAGAAGTGTATGTCGACGATATGATTGCAAGGTCTCAAACTGAGGAGGAACACCTTGACCATCTGCAGAAACTGTTTGACCGTTTGAAACTGTACAAGCTGAGGTTGAACCCGAACAAGTGCACCTTCGGGGTAAGATCTGGAAAGTTGCTAGGTTTCGTCGTAAGTGACAAGGGTATTCAAGAGACGCCAGTTCCCAAGACAGAGAAAGAAGTCAAAAGCTTTCTAGGACGTCTGAATTACATTGCTCGATTCATCTCGCATCTGACTGCTACCTGTGAACCAATCTTCAAGCTGCTGAAGAAAGATCAGGTGGTACGTTGGAATGATGAATGTCAGGCCGCTTTTGACAGAATCAAAGAGTATCTCCAAGAACCACCCATTCTTATGCCACCGGTTGAAGGGAGACCTCTGATACTATACTTGACAGTACTTGACAGCTCAATGGGGTGTGTGTTGGGGCAGCATGACGAGTCTGGCCGAAAAGAGCATGCCATTTATTACCTTAGCAAAAAGTTTACCGACTGTGAGACCCGATACTCACTGCTCGAGAAAACTTGCTGCACTTTGGTATGGGCTGCTCGCCGGCTGAGACAATATATGCTGACTCACACTACCTTGTTGATTTCAAAGATGGATCCAATAAAGTACATATTCGAAAAGCATGCTCTGTCCGGAAGAATAACAAGATGGCAAATGATCTTGACAGAATACGACATCCAGTACACGACTCAGAAAGCTATCAAAGGAAGTGTATTGGCAGACCACTTGGCACACCAGGCAGTAGACGACTATCAGTCAATGAACTTCGAGTTTCCAGACGAGAGCATCATGATAGTGACTGATTGTGAAGTACCCGGACCGAATGAAGGACCTGAGGAAGGATCCCGATGGTCTATGCACTTTGACGGAGCCTCCAACTCTTTGGGTAACGGTATTGGCGCTGTGGTCATATCCCCTCAAGGCACTCATACTCCACTCACTGCCCGGCTATGTTTCAACTGCACCAACAACATGGCGGAGTATGAGGCATGCATCATGGGTCTTCAAGCTGCGATTGACTTAAGGATCAAGTTTCTAAGTGTCTTCGGAGATTCCGCTCTCGTGATCAATCAGATCAAAGGCGAGTGGGATACGAAACATCTGAATCTTATTCCTTACAGAGAATGTGTGTTGACATTGATCCCCCATTTCACAGAGATAACTTTTGAACATTTCCCAAGAGAGGAGAATCAGTTGGCGGACGCGTTAGCTACGATGTCTTCCATGTTCAAAGTCAAGTGGGACAATGAGGCTCCCCGGGTCATCATCTGGAAACTTGACGAATCGGCATACTGTTGTGATCTTGAGGCTGAGGTAGTAACTGAAAAACCTTGGTACCACGAGGTGAAGAGATACTTGGAAGCTCAGGAATACCCTGAAGGTGCATCTGTCAATGACAAGAAGTTTCTGAGAAGGTTAGCAGCAAAGTTCTTCCTTAGCAACGACATTATGTACAAGCGAAACCATGATTCGACCTTATTACGTTGCGTGGATAAAGCTGAAGCAGAAAGGATCATGGCAGAGCTACACGAAGGTACCTTCGGAACACATTCCAGTGGACATACCATGGCAAAGAAGATCCTTCGGGCAGGATATTTCTGGTCCACAATGGAAGCTGACTGTTACCAACATTCTCGGACATGTCATAAGTGCCAGATATACCCAGATAAGGTGCATGTTCCTCCAGTTCCTCTGAATGTCCTAACTGCACCTTGGCCCTTTGCAATGTGGGGCATTGATATGATTGGCGAGATTAAACCTACGGCATCCAATGGGCACCGCTTCATCCTGGTAGCGATCGATTACTTTACGAAGTGGGTTGAAGCAGCTTCCTATGCCACTGTAACCAAGAATGTTGTGGCACGGTTCATTCGGCATAACCTGATCTGTCGATACGGCGTCCCAGAAAGGATCATTACGGACAACGGTACCAATCTTAATAACAAGATGATCACTGAGCTCTGCGAGCAATTCAAGATACAGCACCACAATTCTTCTCCTTACCGGCCGAAGATGAATGGGGCTGTAGAAGCAGCTAACAAGAATATCAAGAAGATTGTGCAGAAAATGACAATGACCTATAAAGATTGGCACGAGATGTTACCGTTCGCTCTTCATGGGTACCGTACCTCAGCAAGGACGTCAACCGGGGCAACTCCTTTTTCCTTGGTCTATGGCATGGAGGCAGTCTTACCGATCGAAGTGCAGATACCCTCTCTCCGGATAATGAAGGATGCAGATCTGAGCGAAGATGATTGGATCCAGACACGACTTGATCAGCTAAACTTAATCGATGAAAAGAGACTCACTACTATTTGTCATGGTCAGACGTACCAAAAACGGATGATCAGGGCATTTAACAAGAAAGTCAGACCACAAGAGTATCAAGTTGGGGATCTGGTAATCAAACGCATCATCCTTCCTCAGAGTGATCCCAGGGGCAAATGGACCCCTACGTACGAAGGGCCATTTGTGGTTAAACATGTGTTCTCAGGAGGAGCCATGATTCTGACCACCATGGATGGTGACGACCTTCCTCACCCCGCCAATGCAGACATAGTAAAAAGATACTACGCATGATAAAAGACCCGCTAGGTTGACATACCTAGGCAAAAATTAGGGCTTCCCGGCGAACCAAAAGGGTTCGGGCAAAATGAGGGATGAAATGAAAAAAATCTGTACACCCGGCAAGTCGAAAACCTGAAAAGGCGGCTTGGGCAAAAATGGGTATCCCGGTGGACTGAAAACCTGAAAGGGCAGTCCAGGCAAAAGTTAGGGATAAAGCGTAATACTATGTCTCATTGGATCACTTTGCATCCAGAATCCGGTATCAACCATCAAGTTCAGACGGCATCGATCAATCAGCTTCATCATCAACTGAGCAGCAAAGTGATGAGACGCTCGAAGATATAAAGGCGATAGCAGAGTTGGAACCCAGTGGGATTATTCTTTTCACATAGCTGTTTTGTTTTCCTCTTTCACAAAATTGTATAAACTCTGTTGTTCGGCGACGTTCTCTTACTAGGACGTCAGCCTCTTGTACATAAACGCCTATTTACAGGCAAATTCAAAAATCAATATAAATTCACTTTTCAGCTAAAATTTCCAATTGTTTTTCCTTTTCTGCTTTGTTTTGCAAAGAACGTCCAAGGTATATATATGCATTTGACAATGATTGCTAACTCATAAATGTTTGCATACGAAACAAAGGATTAATTACAGGTAACATTAGAAACAGGGGCAATAATGAGTCGTCTAAGCGATCTAATTGCTCTGTCCACCAAGGTACCAAGGTAAGTTCAGCTGAAGAACGTAACCAAGATATCTTAAAACCCCAGAGAGTGAGCCAACAAGTCAATACACTCTCCCCAAGCAGAGTTAGCCTACTCCGTCAGCCTTATGGAAATTGGGTATTCCTAGTAGATCTCAACATCCCTCAGCGCAATATACAAACATTCTTAACAAGCATCCCCGACAATATTGATCTAAGATTCTTCCCCGGCGGTATACAGACATTCAGTGGAGCCACCTCCAATATGTCTCAAAATTTTCCCCAGGACAGTCCAACCCAAGCTTCCCCAGGAAAGTGGAATCCATCTCCCCAGTAGTAAGCTTATCCCCAGTAGATTCTGGAAGCTTCCCCCCTGCAGAGCACGAACGCGTCTCCCGAATTTATTCAAAGGTTATTTCCCTACCAGGATATAACTGGGTTATCCTCAGCCAAAAGCCACGGAAAGATCGTCCTCGGCAAAATCTTCTTATCCCCAGCGGAGTCTATTAAAACTTCCAACATAACAACGGTATCCCCAGCGAAGTTATCATCAACATCTCAACAGAGTACCTCTCTTCCCACAGAGTATTGTTCCCCAGCAAGATCGCTAGAATAATTTTCCCCCGCAGAGTAATCTCCAAGTTTATTCCCCAACGGAGTCATCTTCTCCTACCGGTATTCTCGCAACCATCATCCCCAGCGGAAACAGCGAAACTCTATTCCACATCAAGCCCAGGATTTAATCTCCCGGCGTCCGTCAAGGATTCATTTTCCTAGACAAAAAACATACATTCATAAACATCGCATTTCCATACATTATAGCATGCATATACGCATCATGAACATATAATCTCATCACGCATGTCATACATCATGACATCGCATACAACTAACGTTTTGTCTTTTCAGGACAAAAGTTAATACAAAGATGATTGCTATCAATAGTCGTGATTCTAGATCTGATTCCTGTATCTCGCCAGGGAGTATCTGTTGACGGCTATATTCCAGACCCGATTCCTGTATCTTGCCAGGGTGCAACTGAAGAGTTTGAGGATCCGATTCCTGTATCTTGCTAGGGTGTATCTGTTGACGACTAGCATTACCAGACCCGATTCACGTATCTTGCTAGGGTGCGTCTGAAGAGTTTGAGGATCCAATTCCTGTATCTTGCCAGGATGTATCTGTTGACGACTAACATTACCAGACCCGATTCCTATATCTTGCCAGGGTGCGTCTGAAGAGTTTGAGGATCCGATTCCTGTATCTTGCCAGAGTGTATCCGTTGACGACTAACAGTACCAGACTCGATTCCTGTATCTCGCCAGGGCACGTCTGAAGGGTTCGAAGATCCGATTCCTGTATCTCGCCAGGGTGTATCTGTTGACGACCAACATTACCAGACTCGATTCCTGTATCTCGCCAGGGTACATCTGAAGGGTTCGAAGATCCGATTCCTGTATCTCGCCAGGGTGTATCTGTTGACGATCAACATTACCAGACTCGATTCCTGTATCTCGCCAGAGTACGTCTGAAGAGTTCGAAGATCTGATTCCTGTATCTTGCCAGGGTGTATTTGTTGACGACTATATTCTCCAGACTCGATTCCTGTATCTCGCTAGGGCACGTCTGAAGAGTTTAAAGATTCGATACCTGTATCCAGCCAGGGCACATCTACGCAAAGAGTTTGAAGGCCAACTCCCGTAACAGGCCAAGTATTCGCTTTCTTTCTCAGGTACGCAAGTTCTCGCTAAGGAATCTCTTACGCGATCGACAACCTCCCGATGGCATCTATAAGCCCATCTCTCCCATCCATCAGTCTCCAAATGGCATCTGTAAGCCCATTCCCCGCATCATACTGCTGATACTCTACTATGTGAGTGCAAATTTCTGGGCACTCTAGTGTTCAATCATCTTCCACCTTCGGATCACGAAAGGCACGCAAGCCAATCTACATCCTCAGGTTTAAGAAGATTGAACAGGGGCAACTGTTGTACCCCAAAATTTTCCCTCCCATATTCTCCAAGATTTGTCAAGATCAAGCTTCAAAATCTCCCAAGGGTTGCACAGTCCAATTGCCTCCCAACAGTCAAAAATTAGGGTTTTGGTGCTGGCAAAGAAATTGAAGTTTCCAAGGGTCCAATCAAGTCCCACATGCCCATATACATTGTCAAGCATCCATATGCCAAGTTTCAAGACTCACAGCATCAAATGGCACAGTCAAAAACCCTAATTGCTTCACAGTCAACTGCAGGGGCAAAATGGTCATTTGACAGTCAAAAGTCAAAAATTTTGGTCAACATCTTATTTTGAAGCCACAAACATCATTTGATCAATTCTTGATCATGATTCTCAAAGCATGGCTCAAAAAGTCTCAAGATGCAAAAGTTTCCATTTTTGGACAGCTGAAAAAGTCAATTGCAAATTGACCAGGGCATAACTTCCACATGGTTTATCAGAAAAAATTCCATCCAAAGCTCATTTTGAAGAGAATGACATTTCCTACAACTCATCTTCACACTTCAAGTCCAAGAAATGCTCTCACAAAAAGTTATCAATTTCAACATTATAGGTCATTTTCAAAAGTCAACAAAAAGGCACTTCAAGTCAAAGACCATAACTTGAGATTGGTAAATCAAAATTACATGGGACCAAACGCATTGGTTATAGGACTTCAAGACCTTTCCAAAATGTCCAAGAACATGATCAAAGCTTAAAAATTGAGCAAGATATGCCTTGTAGAAGTTGGGAAATTTTTGGGAATTTTGAAAAGTCAACTTTGCACAAAAGGGTTCAAAAATGCTAATGGGCCACAAATTCTTCCATGAATCATCACCCAAAGGCTATGCACGACCCATTGACCTCCAAGGGAGTTATTTTCTCATTTTTGATTAATTATTTGAATTTTTATTATTATTAATTCACTTAATCAAAGTTAAATATGAAAAAATAGCAAATAATACCTTTCAAATCTTTTTGTCCAGAGATTTCACTCATTATGTGCTCAATATTTCGTGCATCATTCAAAAAGGAAAGATTCTACATGATTGACAATGATTGGCATAAAAAAGGATTGAAAAAGATTGGATTTTATATCAAATATCAAAAACATGAATGCATGGATTATGGGCTATTTTTTTAACCTAATTCTATTCAAATACATAAGCACAAGCTAACCTAATGGGGATACACACAAAAGCTGCGCAGAAACACCAAGAAGAAAATTGCATTTTTTTGACAAAAAGTTGAAAACTATTTTGATACCTAGAGCTCGTCTCAAGGCCTGAAAAGTATCCCAAAACATTGCTGGACCATCAAGGAACGTATTGCAATCAAGAACACATCTCCAGACCTCAAGAATTGGTAGAACCACGTTGCACTTTTCATAAAAAATTTCATAATCGTGTTTCACTTTTCATGCATGATTCATGTTTTTTAATGGTTGATTTATACTAATATGAATGTCCTGAAGCTATTGGTGTCCTTGAATTGAATTAATAATGCCTGTATAGAAAGTTGCCATTAACGCTTGCTAGGGTTTCTGAAGTTCCAAAAGAGGGTTTTCCACATATGGCAAAATTGGACAACCAAATTGATACCATTGAAACCGTGACAACAAGACGAACTGAACTCACTACTCGCGCCTTTTTTATATTTGCCCAGGAGCTAATCGCTATTTTTTCTGTTTAAGTTTAGTGGGGGTTTAAAACCCCCGCTATCTGTTTGATAATTGCATGAAAGATGAGGAAGAAGGTGGACGTGTCTCAGGATGACTGGAGCGTTTGAATAATGGCGCGTGTTTTTTCGTTGTATATCACTAAGTTTCGTTTTGTATTATATTATTTACGTCCCATAATATTATCAAAGCGCGCAAACAGCACAACTGGCAAAGCACTCACTTGGTAAACGCTGGGACCTGGGTTCGATTCCCAGGTCCCCTATTATATTTCATAATTTTGTCCATAACATGCTTCTGTGTAGCGCCTCTCCCAGGGTCCATCATGCAACCCCACGTCCAAGCCTGCCAAGTGTCCAGGAGCCTCAATCTGATGGCTATCACGTGAATTCCACCATGCACGCCAGTCAATGGATCTACACGCGAATTGGGAAGTTAACGCAGGCCCTGCATTCTTGGGCCAAAAATCACTCCAATACACCTCCAAAAAGGGCCAGACACCCCTCCTTGTTTGTATTTCTTCTTTTAATTTTCTTTTTTTTATTTCTTTTCAATTATTCTTTTTTAATTGTTTTCCTTAATTTCATAAATTATTATTTTTATAGTATAAAGTTCAGAAAAATCAAAAATAAAAATATGTTTATTTAATATTTATTTCATTAATATTTTTGTAAATAAATTTTTAATAATCAATTTAGTAAAATTAGGTTTTAATTTTAATCTTTTCTTAATAACTAAAATATGTAGAAATTAGGTTTTTTAGCATTTTTACTCTTTCTCTTAATAAATAATTTCTTCTTCTTCTTATTATTATTAATTATTAATTATTTTGTAAATACCCATGCAATTAATTAACTAGTGTAAATTAGGTTAAAATTTGAATATTTTTCTTTAACAATTAAAAATAATTTAGAACTAGGGTTTCATTTAACTTCTAATTTTAATTAATTTTATTTATTTTCATTAAAAAAAAACATAAAAACATTAAAAAAACAATTCCTTTTCTTAATTTAATAATTAATTAACTTTTAATTTCAATTTAATTGCAAAAGGGTCTAACGCCCTCGAAAGTTCCATTTTTTATTCTTTTCGCGCATTTATTTTTATTTTCCTTTTTTAATATTATGTAATTGCCCAAGCCTTGTAATAGTAATTAGGAATTTATTTACTTTCCACATTTTATTAAAAAACGGGTCTTTGTTAATTTGGCGATGTATAGACCCGCGCCTTGCAATAGCATAGGACTTTATTTTCCGCACTTTAATTTTCGTACTTTTAAACCGCTAAACTTTGCATGAAAGAATGTATGGCCAAAAATTAAAAACAATGCGTAGCTCACCAAGTGCATGACAAGATAAAACATAACTGAAAACAATACACAAATTCACACACCACTCTTAGGGTACGCCTCACTGTTGCCTTGCCCCTCGAAACGTGGTCGTCGAGTATAGGACGTTTTAGTGAGTCCTTATGTCCATGACCCATGGCATAAGGGTAGCTTCTAAGGTGTCCTACTGTTGCTCTGGTGACCACATTGTCCCTAAACTCGAATTGACCCGAACACCTCCAACGGTGGTGCTACCTACCTCTCAATGGTGGGATGGCACTACCTTAAGGACATTTACACAGCCTAATTCCTTAGGGTAGGTAGATGACTCATAGATACTTGCTCTAATTCAAGACGAATCAAAACTCTTTTCACACCGACACTTTCAAAAGGCTTTCAAAACAATTTTTCAAACACTCTTGAGGACTGATACAAGAGTCGATCTGAAATCTTTAAACGGAACTTTTTCAAACCCACTCACACTTTGAAAAGCAAACACCTTTGAAAATACAAATGAGCAAGTATCTAAGAGCCCATGGATAACCATGGATAGAAAGGGTGCTAACACCTTCCCTTTCTATAATCTACCTCCCGAACCGAGAAACTATCTCATAAGGAATTTTGCTGTGCTTTTGTCCTGTCCATGTTGGAGAAAATAAAAGACGGTGGCGACTCTTGCTTCTGCGATATTTCGCGAACCAACGTTAAACAGTCAGTTCCAGATCCACTGATCACAATGCGGAAAATAAAACCTAGTTACTATTACATGGCTTGAGCAATTACATAATATTCGAAAAGAAAGTAAATAAGAATAAACGCGCGAAAAGAAATTAGAATCGAATGTCCGAGGGCGTTGAACCCTTTTTGAAATTAAATTGAATACAAAAAGTTAATTAATTATTAAATTAAAGAAAGGAAATGTTTTTTATGTTTTTTTGGTTTTTTTGGTATTTAATGTGAATAAAGAAAATTGATTAAAATTAGAAGTTAAATGAAACCCTAGTTCTAAGCTGTTTTTAATTATTTATGAAAAATATTCAAGTTTGACCTAATGTGCACTAATTAATTAATTACATGGGTATTTACAAAATAAATTAGTAATCAATAATAATGATAATAAGAAAAAAATATTTATTAAGAAAAAGGATGAAAAAGTTAAAAACCCTAATTTCTACATATTTAATTTATTAAGAAAAATATTAAAGTTTTGAAACCTAAATTAATCTAATTAATTGTTTAAAGTTTATTTACAAAAATAATAATAGTGAAATCAAAATTAATAAAATAAACATTTTTTTTGATTTTTCTGTATTTTATATTTATTATGAAAATTATTTGATGGAATTAAAAGAAAACAATTAAAAACAAATAAAAGAATAAAAAGGAAAAAAAAATAAAAATTAAAAATTGAGCAAACCATGGGGGGTATCAGGCCCCAAAGGGAGGTTTTTTGAGAAATTTGGCCCATTGAATCAAGGCCTTGTTTGACTTTCCAGGATAGCATGCATGTTCATTGAATAGCGTGCATGGTAGACGTCCCCTTATAGCCTTCAGATTGAAACTCATGGGCGCGTGGCAGGCATGGATGTGGAGTTGTATGGTAGGACGTTGATGGCATGCTGCATAGAAACATGTTAAGGGAAAAAATATGGAATATGTGGGGGACCTGGGAATCGAACCCAGGTCCCAATACGTGCAAGCCAGCTCATCAACCATCCAGGCTAGCGCGTTTCTTTGTAATATTAGTGGAACATAAATAATATACATGAAAAAAAGTGTTATGCTGAAGCAATCAAAAAACGCGCCAATGTTCAAATTATCCAACTACGTTCAGACACGCATGCATCTTCTTCCTTTTGTACCTGTAACATAATCAGATAGCGGGGGTTTTAAACCCCCACTAAACTCAACCAGAAAAAATAGCGATTAGCACCTGAGCAAATATAAAAAAGGCGCGAGTAGTGAGTTAGTCTTGTCTTGAGGTCACGAGTCCAATGGTACAAGTTTGGTGGCCTGATTTTTCCAGATGAAGAAACCCCTAAATTTGGAGCTCTGAAACCCTAGCAAGCGTTAATGGCAGATTTTGATATAGGTATTATTAGTTCAATTAAATGGCACCATTAGCTTCAGAACATCCATATTAGTGTAAATCAATAATTAAAATACATGAACAATGCATGAAAATTGAAACACGATTATGAAAAATTTCAAGAAAAGTGTGATGTCGTTCTACCACTTCTGGAGGTCTGGAGACTTGGTTTTGATTGCAAATGCTTCCTAGCAATGTCAGGAAGACAATTGAAGGCTTGTTGTTCTTTGAAACAAGCTCTAGGTATGAAATCAGTTTTCAACTTTTTTGTGAAAAAATGCAATTTTTTTCTTCCTTTTCTGTGTAGCTTTTGGGTGTGTTAGGATTAGGTCATGTTGTGTATATGTATTTGAATGCAATTAGGTCAAAACCAAGCCCAAAGATCCATTGATTTAATGATTCAAATATTTGATTTTGTTCATATCTTTTCCAATCTTTTTCCATGCCAATTATGCCAAATTTGGATGATTTTTTCCCCTTGAGAAGGTTCACGAAATCTCTTACATGTGAGGAGGATATTTGCTGCATAAAAAGATTTAAAACCATTGATTTAGTATTTTTCTTATATTTAAATTTATTAAATGAATTATTGATAATAAAAATTCAAATAATTAATTAAAAATGAGAAAATAACTCCCTTTGAGCTTAGTGGGTCGTGCATAGCCTTTTGGGTAATGATTCATGGAAGAAATTGAGGCCCATTAGCATTTTTGAAGCCTTTTGTGCAAAGTTGACTTTTCAAAATTCCCAAAAATTTCCCAACTTCTACAAGGCATATCTTGCTCAATTTTTAAGTTATGATCATGTTCTTTGACATTTTGGAAAGGTCTTGAAGTCCTCTAACCAATGCCTTTGGTCCCATGTCATTTTAATTTACCAATCTCAAGTTATGGTCTTTGACTTAAAGTGCCTTTTTGTTGACTTTTGAAAATGACCTATAATGTTGGAATTGATAACTTTTTGTGAGAGCATTTCTTGGAATTGAAGTGTGAAGATGAGTTGTAGGAAATGTCATTCTCTTCAAAATGAGATTTGGATGGGATTTTTATGATAAACCATGTGAAAGTTATGCCCTGGTCAATTTGCAGTTGACTTCTCCAACTGTCCAAAAATAGAAACTTTTGCATCTTGAGACTTTTTGAGCCATGCTTTGAGAATCATGATCAAGAATTGATCAAATGATGTTTGTGGCTTCAAAATAAGATGTTGACCAAAAATTTTGACTTTTGACTGTCAAATGACCATTTTGCCCCTACAGCTGACTGTGAAGCATTTAGGGTTTTTGATTGTGCAACTTGATGCTGTGAGTCTTGAAACTTGACATATGGATGTTTGACAATATATGTAGGCATGTGGGACTTGATTGGACCCTTGAAAACTTCAACTTCTTTGCCAGAACCAAAACCCTAATTTTGACTATGTTAGGAGGCAATTGGACTGTACAACCCTTGAGAGATTTTGAAGCTTGATCTTGACAAATCTTGAAGAATATGGGAGGGCAAATTTTGGGGTACAACAGCATTGTAGAAGCTGCTAATAAAAATATCAAAAAGATCATACAAAAGATGACGGTGACATATAAAGACTGGAATGAGATGTTACCATTTGCTCTCCATGGTTACCGTACCATAATGTGCACATCAATAGGGGAAACTCCTTTCTCTTTGGTATACGGTATGAAATCTGTCCTACCCATTGAAGTCTAGATCCATTCCTTGAGAATCTTGAAGGACGCAGGTTTGAATGAAGATGAATGGGTTCAGACTCGAATTGACCAATTAAACCTGGTTGACGAGAAAAGGCTTGTGGTTGTCTGTCATGGTCAGATGTACCAAAAACGTATGATTAAAGCTTTTAACAAGAAGGTCAGATGTCATGTATATCAGGCTGGTGACTTAGTAATCTAGCGCATTATCCTACCGCAAGGTGATCCCAGGGGAAAATGGACTCCTACATACGAAGGACCATTTGTGATCAAGAACATATTTTCTGGTGGAGCCATGACCTTAACCACTATGGACGGTGATGACCTTCCGCACCCTGTAAACACGGACATAGTTAAAAGATATTACGCATGAACAAATACCCGCTAGGTTGACTGGCCTAGGAAAAAATAAGGGCATCCCGGCGAACCAAAAGGTTTCGGGCAAAAATTAGGGATATACATATGAAAAATCTATAGACCCAGCAAGTCGAAAACCTGAAAAGGCAGCTTGAGCAAAAAAGGGTATCCCGATAGACCAAAAACCCGAAAGGGAGGTTCAGGAAAAATTTAGGGATTTTAAGCGTATGACTATGTCCTGTTTGATCACCTTACATCCAATCTTCAGTATCAACTATCAAGCTCAAGTGGTATTAATCAATCCAGTCAGCTTCGGACAAGCAACAAAAGAGATGAGACACTCAAAGACATAAAGGCAATAGTAGAATGGGAAACCAATGGGATTGTTTCACATAGTTGTTCTTTTTTCTTTGTATAGCTTCCATTCTTATGACGACATTCTCTTACTAGGATGTTCGTCTCCTTGTACAAAAACTCCTATTATAGGCACAATTTCTTCAAATTAATACAAAATTATCTCTTTGAAAGTGCAAAACTATTTGTTTTCTTTTTATCTTCCTGTTTTGTTTGTGAAAACGTCCAATGATTATTTTTGAACATATGCATTTGAATATGATTACTGTTTACAAATACACGCATAAAAAATAGAAAGATAGTTACTAATGGCTTTAAGAAATGGGACAATGTCTAAAGGCCATCCACAAAATCCCCGCAGATACTTTCTTTAGTAGGTACAGAAACAGGGGCATCCTACTATAAAGTCACTGCCATATCCTCATCATACAACCTAGTGATGTCAGGTGTTCTTATATCCCCGGTGAAGCAAAAGTTTCCAATTACTTCCTCGACATCGCAAATAATTCCCTAACCCTGGTCACAAGCTTTTCAGGATTCCCCAGTAGGATTTCGTAAAAATCCCCAAGCAGTTCATGGAGTTCCCCTTCCTCAACCGAGTTTATTTCTCTAAAAACGGAAACCCATCTCCCAACATTTCAACTTCAACAAAATTTGAAGACTTACACTCTTCATCCCCAGTAGCAATTAGGGATTTATTTTTCCCTGGTTCAACAATACAGCAATAGAATGACTGGCACATTCATACATTGCATTCATACACCATTTTACGAGTGTCATAGCATATGCAGCAAAAATGCATATATCACAATCTCATTTATTTTGAAAGCATCATTTGCACTTCATGCATCATGATATTGCATGTACCTAATTCTTTACCTTTTCAAGAAAGATCGATAGATGAATGTCATCACCAATTTTCAGCAAGTTCCAGATTAATACCTGAAACAAGACAGGACAACTATCTGTGGACGACTGATTGTAGATTAATACCTGGAACTAGACAGGAAAACTATCAACATGAGCAGACCAGAGATTAACTCTCGAAACCAGACGGGAAAACTATCTTTCTTTCTCTTAGGTAAGAGAGTAATACCTAAAACCAGACATGACAACTATCTCAAACGAACAACAAAAGAAAGTTCCAGATTAATACCTGAAACCAGACAGGACAACTATTTATGGATAACTGATTGAAGATTAATACCTGAAACCAGACAGGAAAACTATCTTTCTTTCTCTTAGGTTAAAGATTAATACCTGAAACCAGACAAAACAACTATCTCAAACGAACAACAAAAACAAGTTCCAGATTAATACCTGAAACAAGATAGGACAACCATCTGTGGACCACTGATTATAGATTAATACCTGGGACCAGACAGGAAAACTATCTACATGAGAAGACTGAAGATTAATTCCTGAAACCAGATGGGGAAACTATCTTCCTTTCTCTAAGGTCAGAGATTAATACCTGAAACCAAGCAGGACAACTATCTCAACGACCAACAAAAGCAAGTTTTGGATTAATACCTGAAACAAGATGGGACAACTATCTGTGAACAGCTGATTGTAGACCAATTCCCAAAACCAGACGGGGTGACTATCTACACGACCAGGTGAAGCAATCTTACACGGACTCCTTCTCAATTTCCAGATGTAGTCTAACACAGACTCATCCTAAAGCGGCCCTACACAGGCTCCTTCTCATATATTTCTAAATGCAGTCTAACACAGACTCATCCTGAAACAACCCTACACAGGTTCCTCATGATACATTTATAGACAACAGTTAACTTCATAATCCCTAACAAGTTACTGTGAAGCCTGGATTCTAACCAGAAAACAACAAAATTTCATCTCTCCAGTTCAGAGATAACTCCTTAATAGAGCCATGGACAACTAAAGCTCCTAGACTTTATTCCCCATAGAGTTTTCCTCAAGCAGGAGAACAACAGAAATCAATTTCCCCCAGTGGAGTCCTCCTCATACAACAAGAACATTAATCCCCACAAAGAGACCTCTTATGAAGTCAACATCTACTTTGGATGCCATATTTAAGCCCATCTCCAACAACTCTCGGTCATCTTCTCCAAATTGCATCTTTAAGCCCATTCCCTACACAATCAAGCATCACATCATCGAGTGCAAATTTCTGGCCACTCTAGTGTTCAATCATCTTCCACCTTTAGATCACGAAAGGCAAGCAAGCCAATCTAAATCTTCGGGTTTAAGAAGATTGAACAGGGGCAGTTGTTGTACCCCAAAATTTTCCCTCTCTTTTCTCAAGACATTTTCTCACAAGGATTTTCAAAAGTCCAAGTTTACACAAGTACAATTGGATTTTTGGCTTTCAGGCGTCAAATCGAAGAAGAGTAAATCTGCTTTGATTCATAAGCTTCGATTGGGCATCTAAAATCCTTCGAGCAATATTTGTTTCACAAGCTTCGATTGAACATTTGGCCTCCTTCGATGCAAGCCTGATTCACAAACTTTGATTGGGCACTGGTCCCCCTTTGATCAAGTTCAATTCACAAAGCTTTGACTGAGCATTGGCTGCTTCAGGCTTGCCTTCAATTTACAAGGTAAGAACTTCTTACATGCCTGCTTCGATTCAAAAAGAAGTAGTCTCTTGCAGGCAAGCTTCTATTGAGCATTGGCCTCTTATGTGTCTGCTTTGATCCATAAGACAAATGCCTCCTCTGTGCATGCCTTCAGCGCAGAAGGAAAAGACTTCCTCTTCATGATTGCATTTGATTCACAAGGAATGAGCTTCTTTCATGTGTGCTTCGACCCACAAAGAAATGACTTCCTCTGTGTGTGCCTTCAGCGCACAAGGAAAAAGTCCCCTTCGACTTGCCTTTGACCCACAAGGAAAAGGCCTCTTTATTCTTGCCTTTGATCCACAAGGCAAATGCCCCTTCAACTTGCCTTCAATTCACAAAGCAATGACTATCTACATACAAGCTTCGACTGGAAAATATCTATCTTCAGGCCTGCTCTAACTCCACCTCTAAATCCCCTCAGCATAGTTTCTACACTTTGACACAATATGGTCCATTCAAAGAAGCGTTCAATATGGTCCATTCAAAGAAGTATTTAAAAGGTCCATTCGAAGAAGCATTCAAAAGTTCCATTTGAAGAAGCATTCAAAAGGTCCATTTGAAGAACTTGAATCTGGTGGATGGGAAGGACATTGTTGTACCCCAAAATTTTCCCTCCCATATTTCTCAATACATGTCAAGTAAAGGTCTTCAAATTGCTCAAGGAAGTCAAAGAGTTGACTAGACAAACTCTCTCCTAAGGCAGTCTACCCAAAATTAGGGTTTTATTTTGCATCAAGATGCTTGAGTACAAAGGATCTCAAATTCTCACCATTCTCCTAATATGTTCTTAAGATCATCCATGTCAAGTTTCAAGCCTTGCAGAGAAAATTTGCTAAGTCAATTGCTCAAAGGCCTGGAAATCGACTATGCTAGGCCAAAAGTCAACTATGGCCCACATACAGTCAAACTTCAATATTTTTGGTCAACATTTTCATTTTGAAGTATTATTCATCATTTGATCAAGGGTTGATCATGATTCCTCAAGGATTTCTCATAATTCATCAAAACCCAAAAGTTGCTAAATTAGGATTTTTGCAGGAAAAGTCAACTCAACTTTGACCAAGCATAACTTTCTCATACTTTATCAAAAATGACCCATCCAAAGCTCATTTTTAATAGGATGTAATTACCTACAATTCATCTTCAGCTCCCAAGTTCAAAATATGCACTCACAAGAAGATATAAATTTGGACATCATAGGTCATTTTGAAAAGTCAACAAAAACACCTTTTAGATCAAAGCTTCATACATGAACATGGAAGATTCAATTGAGATGATACCAAAAGGGTTGCTTAGAGGGCGTCTTAAGTTTTCTAAAAAGTAAAAGAACACATCTCTAGGGTCAAAATTGAGAGAGTTATGCATTGGCCAAGTTGACCCTTTTTGCAAAATTGCCAAAAGTCAAATGTGTCCAAAATTGCATTTTTTGCCAAATGGGCCCAACTTTTTATGCTTGCACTGAGTTTGTAATGTGACCCACGACCCATGATCCCTTCCACTTGTCATTCTTTTATTTTTGTTATTTATTTTGATTTTATTTCATTTAAATCAAATAAAATCAATATAAAATAGTGAAAATATCAAAAACTAATTAAATCTTGAGATTTTGTGCATGATTAGGTCTATTACACAACTGGAAACAAGATCAAATCGCGCAAGGTTCAAAATGGACAGAAAAAGATTGAATTTGCTTGATTTGGAAAGATTTGGTACAAGGATCAAATCATGAATCAATATTCATAATTGGAAGAGATTTGATACAAAGTTGCAACCATAATACACTCTAGTATACATAAGGGACAAGTGCAGACCAAAAAGAGAGGCTAGAGGCGTGCAAAGGCAGAAAGAAATTTTCAAAAAAATTCAAGAAAAAATGCAAACTAATTTCCAAGTTTCAGGCCATCTCAAGCCATTCTGATCATACCAATCATTTGGTGGACATCCTAGGATCGTGTTTTCAATCGCTAGCAAGCTTCCCCACGCCTTGAAACGCCCTGTAAGAGTCACACAGTTTGTCTCTTTTCTTGAAATTGAATGCATTGATTCTGGCATATTTAGCATGATTAATAGACATACTTTTAATCCTTGAGATGTTTGCAAGCTAATGGTTATGTTTAATTGCATTTTTGTTGATTGAACACGAAACTGCCATGGCTAGGGTTCTTCTTTTGTTTTTAGGGATTTTGTGTACAGGGAACATTGGGCAGTAATAATGGCACCATGATGCTTGTGGGCTTGAAACGAGTTGGTTGGTACCATTGGTTTGCATTTATCATACATATACAAGATTTTGGAAATGTACATGGGCTATACCTACAGTGAACGTCCGTAGGTAAAAGCCTTTTATCTAAAACGACAGAAGCCACGAAGAAGACAATGGCGTGGCAGTATGTGAGTGGTTTGTTTGAATCTGCGCGCGTTTTGGGTAGTGTGGCATGTTGTTTATGTTATATTCTATTTATTTCATTATTGTCACAACTAACAAGCTGGCGCAGATGGTAAGGTTGTTGGTCTTTGATGCACACGTCCTAGGTTCGATCCCAGGCGTGTGCATTTTATTTTCTCAATATTTTTAGGGTAATCCAGTGAATCATATGGCAAGGCATCCATCGTGTACTATCCAGATCTGGTCGTCCCATCCATCAAGGCTACAGATCCAAGGCTATCCAATGAAGATCCACCATGCGCCTGGGTCAAGCAAGCACATGGGATTGAAAAATTCAATGGGGCCAAGAGCTTATTGGGCTCAGAATTGCAAACCACACCCCCTTCTTGCTAAACAGCAACTAGGCCCATTCTTTCTCTTTTCTATTTTTTTTTGTTTTATTTAATTTAATTTGCTTAAATATTTTTTAACAAAATCAATTTCTTATTCACAAAAAATCATAAAATCAAGAGTTTCACAAAAATTAGAATTAGGTTTTATTTTGTCAAATTTAATTTAATATTAGTTTAATTTAATTTAGGGTAATTCTAACTTTTTTATATAATTAAAATCAATTAGAAAAATTAGGGTTAGGCTCTTGATTTAATTTTTATTTCTTTTTCTCAAAATAAAAAATACAAAAATAGGTTAATTTAATGATTTTTCTTAAATTTAAATTAATTAGTAATTAGGTTTTTATTATTATTCAATTAAACTTTATTTTCTCAAATAACACAAAAAACGACAAAAAAAAAAAATTTCTTTTAAATTACAATTAGGTATAGTGGGGTCAAAACCCTAATTATTTTGCATTCAATTCATCGCGCGCGTTTGTTATTTTTTTGGCAATATTGATGTAACTGTCCACAGTATGTGTTGTACCCCAAAATTTCCCCTCTTTTCATACACGCATATTATTGGTTTTATGGTTATGGAATAAAGTTATATTTATCAAGCTTCTTTAGGTTACAAGTGACATTTATTTCGTCAATGGATATTCTCAGAGTATTTTCCTGTTGAAGATCGGTTCGCCGTTTTGCAATGATTCGGGGTTCAAAGATTCACAAGTCCAACCCGGCGCGTCATATTCAGGTGTTCTTTCGCCAAGATATCTCTGATAACGTATTCTCAAATTCAGGCTTGGCTCAAGAGTCAATTCTTTTAAAGAAGGTATCTGAATGTGCGAGTTTTCTCGAAGAAATATGGTGAAAAAGTGTGCTGAAAGTGCAGTTTTTACACGCTAAAAAATTCATAACTTGAAGATCGTAGCTCGTTTTGAACCCGTTCCGGTGGCTAAAATTCCGTATTGACGTCATCTACGTTTTCATATCTCAAGGCTGGAAGCCAATTTCGAACAGAAGGTCTTCAAAAATGCGGATTTATCAAGTATTTTCGTACAGAAAATTTGTGACAGAAGTTTATTTGCGTCATGTTCAGAAAATCATAATTTGGTCAATTTTCATCGTATCGAGCTGGTTCCAGCGTCAAAATTTCACAAATTGAGTTGGCTACGTTTTCACAGAAGGTATTAAGTTCAAACGGTATCCAAAAGGCCTTCGTTTTTTGCTCAGAGTGCATGTGACGCGCCGAAAATCCTGAATGCTGAATATTATTTCATCTGGGCCGAAACTTCAAAAATTCCTAACTCGGTCAATTTTTATCGGATGGGCCCATCTTTTTACACAAGGTCACTGACTCAGAGATCTACAACTTTGCTTCCAATGTCGAGACCGGATTATACTCCGATCAATACCAGTTTTTTATTGAAGAACGTGTCAGAGTCAACACTGGAGCCCAAAATAAGTTTGTCTGAGCTAAAACTTCAAAAATTCATAACTAATTCACCATTTATCCGATTGAGCCCATTTTCGGACAGGAGTTAGTTCTCGATGTCGGATACATTTTGTTTTCACATTTCAACTTCAAAAATTGCACTTAAGCCCCTGCAATTTAGCCTAGAACATGACGAACTCAAGTGAATATTGGAGGCCCAATTGCACATTCAAAGCCCATTTTTTCTCTCTAATTTCTATTATATAATCTCATTCTTTTCACACAAACAAAGAGGAAGAAAGGAGGAGAAAAAGGAGCTTTTGCCACAACGCTGTCAGAATATCAAATTCTTTCAAGAACCCTAAAACTTTGAAATCCTTATTACAAACCCCCATCTCACTACAAACAAGCCATCCTTATTACAAACACACATCTCACTACTTCTCCAGTAAGGGTAAGGCTGGGTTGATCTCCATGATCAAAAGGGAATAAAAGCATTAATCTCACTACTTCTCCAGTAAGGGTAAGGCTGGTTTGATCTCCATGATCAAAAGGGTATAATCATTCATACATGCCATATCGATTTTAACATTAAATTTTTTCATATATTGGCTTTATTTGTATTTCATGATATATAGTAATTTATTTAATGTGTTCATGAGATTCAACACTGCAGATTTAGACAGGATCCCATGTAGGTTCATTACAGAAGGTTGAGGCCAAAACACAAATGGCCAAAACAGAACAACCAACACATGGTACCAATGCATGACAAGGCAGACATCCTGAGAAAGTTAAGGGCGTGGGTTCAACAACCTCCCCAATTGGTTTTGATTTTCTTCCTTTCTATTTATCCTTTTACTTATTTTTATTCTTTCTGTTTAAATTTTTTTTCATAAAACTTAACATTTTTCACAAACCTTTGATTTTTTTATAATAAACTCGAATAATTAATTTTAGGTCTTTTTTTAATTTAATTTTAGGTTTTTAATTAATTTTTGGTTCAACAACCACCCAAGACATTTGCATTATCTTTATTTTCTAACCCTATTTTTCATTGATGTTTCTTCCCCTATCTATTTTTTGGCAAAACTTAATCTTTTTTACTAATCATTAGACATAAACTTTTTGTAAAACCTTTTTTTAATTAAAATTAATTAGGTTTTAGGTTTTTAATTAACCTTCTTTTTTTCAAAACTAACCTTTCTTTTTAATTCAAACCAATTAGGATTTAGGTATTTAATTAACTTTTTTCAAAATTAACATTTTTTACTAATTAAAATTAATTAGGTTTTTTAGGTTTATTTAATTAATTATCATAAATTATTTTCTACAAAAAAAAACCAAAAACATTAACTTAAAATTTTAAGTTTTAATTTTTCCTTAATTTCTTTTTATTTATTCTTTTACATTTTAATTTCTAGAAAAATTGTATAGGTCGCATTATCAATGTAATAGCGTAGATTATCTTTTCTCGCATTTTTTTCTAATTATGTAATTGCTTCCGGGATGTAATAGTAATTAGGATTTTAAATTCCACATCTTTATTTTCAGTCCAAAATAATTATGTATCTGCAAAAGCCTTGTAATAGCTAGGACTTTAAACTTTCCGCATTTTATTTTTGCAAACTATAAACTGTCTAGATGTATGGCAAGAATGTCTGGAAAATTAAAACGGTAGATCACCTAATATGCAAAGATTAAATAACTGAAACAAATCATATGCACATATTCACTCCTAGGGTACTCCTCACTTGGTTACCTCAGAAAACAATGGTCATGTCCCTCGAACGTAGGGATATCTTAGCAAAGACCCTCGGTTAAAATCATCATAAAGATCACGGTCCCTCGATGTCCCTCAAAGTTGCCTACGGTATATGATCTTGTCCCTCGATGTTGCCTACGAATATATGGTAACAGTCCCTTCATAATGCTAAGGTATCCTTACATGTTGCCTTCAATGACCATTACGTCCCTTTCGAATTGACCCTTGCAAATTCCAACGATAGTGCTACCTACTCAGTAATAGTGGGATAGCGCTGTCTAAAGGAAACAAGAACATAAACATTCTTTTTTCGAGTAGGTAGATGCTAGTAGGTACTTGCTTAAAATCAAACTTTTTCACATAAACACTTTCCAAACTAAAGTTTTTCAAAACACTTCGTAACACTCTTGAGGACAGAAATAAGGGTTAAAACGAAGTAAAACAAAACTTTTCAAAGCAAAGCACACACAAGCAATTTTAAAATGAGCAAGTATTTAAGAGCCCATGGAAAACCATGGATAGAAAGGGTGCTAACACCTTCCCTTTCTATAATCTACCCCCCGTACTCAGAAACATCTCGAAAAAGGTTTTTTCTGTTCTTTTTCCTTTTCCTGATTGGATAAAATAAAAGTCGGTGGCAACTCTTTCTTACCGTGACATTTGCGAATACAAAACGCAAACCAGTATTTAACAGTCGGTTCTGCCACCGTATCACAGTATGTAATAGTTTAATCTAGGATTTTCTTTATTTATCGTCTTTTACGGGTTTTTGGCTATGTAATTAATTCCTACCCCGAAGCCTTGTAATAGCGTAGGTTTTACTTTCTTGCATTTTAATTCTCGCAAATATTAACTGTTTAGATGTATGTTAATAGGATTGTATGACAAGACTGCATGATAATTTAAAATGGCTAGAAAACCCTAATGTGCAAAGATAATAATTGAAATCAAATCACTCGCACAAGCACACTCTTAGGGTATACTCTCACTTCGGTTGCCTTCAATAAACGATCATTAAGTATAGGGTGTCTTAGTGGTTTCCCTCCTGTCTAAACAAATATCAAATGTCCCGTTCGTAAATGTTGCCTCGGAAAGGTTGCCTCGGAAATGTTGCCTCGAATATGATCTTAAGACTTTAGGGTTATTACTAAGACGTCCTAACATTGCTTTAGTGATCGTACGTCCCTTATGATGTGGCCCTTACAACTCCAACGAAGGTGCTTCCTATTTCTCAATAGTAGGATAGCATTGTCTAAAAGAAACAAGAACAAAAATAATCCTTTTTCGAGTAGTTAGATGCTAGTAGGTGCTTGCTCAAAATCAAACTTTTCACAATTACACTTTTTTTCAAACAAAGTTTTCAAAAACAACTTCGTAACACTCTTGAGGATTGAAACAAGGATTAAAACAAAGTAAAACAAAACTTTTCAAAACGAACACACACAGAAGAAATTTTGAAAGATGAGCAAGTACCTAAGAGCCCATGGAAAACCATGGATAGAAAGGGTGCTAACACCTCCCCTTTCTATAATCTACCCCCCGTACTCAAAATCTCGAAAAAGGATTTTTTTTCTGTGCTTTTTTTCCTTTTCGGTTGGATAAAATAAAAGTCGATGGCGACTCTTGCTTACCGTGACATTTTGCGAACAAAAAACACAAACCAGTATTAACAGTCGGTTCTTCTACTGTATCACAGAACTGGAGACTCTACTGGGAACTTAATAAGTGGGGTATACCTTAGGATCTAGTTCATCATAATTACTTCTCTTGTTTGTTTTGGTTGCTTTACTTTTAAGGGTTTTGTTTGGGAGTTACTATAGATCCTAACCCGGATCTGGGGACACCTTTTAGGTAAGTAGCAATAAACTGTGAGGGAACTGTACGGCGTAGACCGATACGGTTGAAGCAATAAACTGTGAGGCCGCTACGTGTGTCGTTAAGCATCAAATGACCTTAGAACCTTTAATCGACCAACTTGGCCATTAGAAAGTAGTGAGATAGCCGGCCTCGGTATAAAGCTGAGAACTGGTTGATACTTGATGCTACACTCATTGAGACCATACTCTCGAGATAGTTCCGGCCGCAAGAAAAGATTGTGTGAGCTGAAACCATGACCGATGGAGGATGGTCAGTGATATTGAGAACCTCTAGAACCCGGTTACTTTTTCTAGGACAGGTTGAAACCAACTGAACTTCAAGAGGGTAATACCTTAGACCCCATGCAAGCCTTAAACTTAAGGGCTTTTGTGTGACTTGTTTGCCTTTGCCATGCCTGTTATCTGCTATACCTGTTGTTTTTATCATGACATAATGCATCATAACATGGCATTCATACTTCATTACACTAACCATTTCAAAGACCAAGGGAATTTATCTTTGTTCTGTTTTGCAGATTATGGCTTCCGTGCGCAGAAATACCATCCGAGTTAACTTTGTGCAAATACCTGCTCAACTTAAAGAGTTAGCCTCAAGAGTTTCCGAGACTTCTATGTTCATTAAGAGGCATGGTCAACTTCTTAGCCTGGTTACTTCAAAGCTTGATGAGCAGATGATGAGTGTACTTTTCCAGTTCTTCGATCCTGTGCATCATTGCTTCACCTTTCCAGATTATCAGCTGGTTCCCACTTTGGAAGAGTTCTCTCACTTATTGGGCATATTCATCCTTGAGCAGGTGCCCTTCACAAGTATGGAAGAGACTCCTAGACTAGAAGACATTGCCTCAACTCTACATCTGAAGTGGGCTGATGTAGTATCCAATTGGGAAACACGAAGCGGGGTTGAAGGCTTTCTAGCCATATTTTTGATAGACCAGGCACAACTATTCTGGGATAATTTGGATTTTCAGGCTTTCGAAGATATCTTGGTTCTCCTTATCTATGGTTTGGTTCTCTTCCCGAATCCGAATTCCTTTGTAGATGTAAATGCTGTCAAGATTTTCCTTTCTCACAATCCCTTGCCTACTCTACTAGGTGATATCTTACATGCCCTCTACACTCGTACTGTGCGAAGAAGAGGGACTCTTATGTGTTACATGCCGTTGCTGTCAAGGTGGTTTATTTCGCACCTCCCTAAGTTTGTGCTGAAGAACAAAGAAGGTTTGGGATGGTCCTACAGGATAATGTCACTTGCCCATACATATATTCTTTGGTTTTCCCGGGCTATGGAAGACACTGCTGTTATTGATCATTGTGGGGGATACCCTAATGTCCTGTTGCTTGGAATCAGATAGGGTATAACCTACAATCCTTGTCTAGCTTTTTGACAATTTGGTCGTTCTCGGAGAGATGGTCCCCATGAGCTACTTCTTGGGAATATTGTATTTGACTACAAGGAGGACATTGACGAGCACCGCCGGAGGCTTATACGAGCTCGGGACATGGAGAACAGATCTGACCCCCAAGAGCTGGGACCAAGGACTTCCCTTCCTATGCAGCCTTACCTCCAATGGGTCCGAGCTCGTGCCCAGAAGCTTGGGATGCCTTATAAAGCCGTATTTCCAGTGATTATGGAGCCCACTAATGAAGAAGGCATTCCTTACACAGTTCTTTATCCTTACATGCCCACTGATCCTGGGGCTTTACAGAGGTCTTGGATTCAGCTGAAAGAGGAAAGAGATACTTACCGGGAAAAGTACCATGAGCAAGAAAGGAAGATTTTGAAGCTCACCAGGCAGCTCGAGGAAGAAAGAGTGATCAATGACTATGTCAGCACAAAGAGAAAGCAGCCATGGGACTTTTGATTTTACTTTTCTAGTTTTAGATTTGTTTTCCATTTATTTCTTTGTAACGCCTTAAAGGCATTGTTGAACCTTTTTACAAGTTAATCTAATAAAGTTTGTTTATTTCTGGTTTACGAATTTAAATTTCCCAAAGTCTTTGAAATCATTACATGCGTATCCCATTATCATGCACACCATTACAGGTACCCTTACAGGTTTCTCATCTTCTTCGCTATTTATTTCAGCAGAAATGTCTTCTGATCAAGCCATCAAAGATATTCAGGCACAGAACACCCAGTTCCAACATATGTTCTTAAGCTTGGCTAAAGGGAAAGAGGGTCTGAAGACCCTGATTCCGAAAGAGAAGAAGAAGAAGAAGAAGAAGAAGGTTGGTATTCTGAACATGGGTAGAAGATTCGGAGAAAGGATAAGACAATCAGCTGATCTGACCTCCTCATCCAAAGACGGGGAGAACTAGGAAAGGACAAAGGACCCTAGTTCTGCAGTTTCTGATAACGATACGGATTATGATGATGAGCAATATCCTCCTGCCGAGGATAGGTACCAGCAGCTAGAAGAACGTTTGAGTGCTATGGAGATTCAGAAGATCCCTGGTTTGGATTTCAGAGAGCTGGGATTGGTATCAGGAGTGGTGATCCCTCATAAGTTCAAAGCTCTGGTTTTTGCCAAGTACGATGGAGTATCTTGTCCAAAACTCCATCTCCGCTCGTACGTCAGAAAAATCCAACCTCACACTGCTGATAAAAATTTGTGGGTACACATATTTCAAGATAGTCTGTTAGGGACTCAACTTGAATGGTTTTATCAATTGGAAGGAGCCAATGTCAGAAACTGGGAAGACCTTGCTGCTGCTTTTTACATGAAGTATCAATGTAACACCGACCTTGCTCCCAATCGTACTCAGCTTCAGGGTATTTCTATGGGTGCAAGTGAAGGTTTTAAGGACTATGCTCAAAAGTGGAGAGATTTGGCCGGAAGAGTCCAACCCCCTTTGTTTGACAGGGACTTGGTTGACATGTTTCTAGGGACACTATCTGGTCCATTTTTCAATCATCTGATCGACAGTTCGTCATCCGGGTTTACTGAGTTGATCTTGACTGGGGAGAGAGTAGAAGCTGGCATTCGAAGTGGTAAAATACAGAAGGATACCTCATCAAGTGCAGTAAAGAAGCCTTTCACCGGTAAGAAAGAAGCTAGCGCAGTCTACGACCCGAGGGGCCAAAGCAGACCTGAACACCGTCAAGCAGTAAATGCAGTAGTGACATCAAGACCCACAATTGCTCCACAATGCAACAATCAACAAATGGTGGAAAGACCACAAAGGCGGTTCACTCGGCTCAATATGACCCTGATTCAAATTCTACCATAATTATTAAAGACCAATCTGGTAACTCTGAGGGAAGCCCCGAAGAAACCCAACACCACATCTCCCCACTATAACTCGAATGCTCGCTGCGCCTATCACTCCGAAATTCTAGGTCATGATACAAATAACTGTTGGGCCTTGAAAAACAAGGTGCAAGACTTAATCGAAGCCAAAGAGATTGAGTTTGACGCTCCGGAGAAGCCCAACGTCATAACTGCTCCCATGCCCAAACATGGTCATGGAGTAAATGCTGTGAACGATGATTTATTTGTGACCTCTGTGGAAGAAATATCTACTCCTTTGACGACAATTAAGAAGAATTTGTTATTGGCCGGTTTATTTCCAAGTTGTGGTGAAGGTTGCCATACGTGTTCAATTCTGCCTGCTGGTTGCCATTTATTGAAATTAGGTGTTCAGCGCCTGATGGATAATAAAGAGATCCTGTTCGAAAAGTCTACGATTTCGTTAGTTCCAATTGAAGATGTTGCCATCATAACCATCTCCGCCAATCCTTCCAAGGTTTCCTCGAGAAAACCTGTTAGGATTATACCCATCCCGTGAATTGCTCCGTTAATAATTATTGTCCCTGGTCCTATCCCATACACTTCGGATAAGGCTGTCCCTTGGCACTATGGTGCAGATGTGTATTACCATGGAGTTAAACAAGACTTAAAGAGTGAGGAATTTGATGTTGATATCAGCAATATTGTCGGGGCTAGCAAGGTCACCAGAAGCGGAAGACTCTTTTCTCCCGAGATTTCCCCTCCGGCTGTCCACAAACCTATTGTCATTCCATCTGCTAGTACATCAGCTACTATCCCAGTTTCTATTCCAATTATCACCCCTGTCACCGAGCCATCTGGGACTCGGGGCAAAGAAATCATAGGTGAGCCTGCCCGGACGGAGGAACCTAAGAAGATCATTGTAGAAACCTCGAAACAAGAGATAGAAGAAATTTTGAAGATTATCAAGAAGAGCGATTACAATGTAGTCGAGAAGTTGGGGCAAACCCCGTCAAAAATCTCCATGTTGTCCTTGTTGTTATGTTCTGAATCCCACACAAAGGCTTTAATCGCATTCCTCAAAACTGTGCATGTGCCGCAGGAAACTTTAGCCGACCAATTCAAAGATTGCGTAGCTAGCCTGACTGCCGACAATGGGTTGGGTTTCTCAGGCGCAGATCTAACTGCTAAAGGAAGAAATCATAATGATGCTCTACACGTCTCGATCGAGTGCAGGGGCACTACTATGGCCCATGTACTGGTGGATACCGTTCCTCTTTAAATGTTCTGCTAAAGAAAGCGTTAAATCGTCTGGACTGTGAAGATTTGATTCTGAAGCCGAGAAATATTGTGGTCAGGGCTTTCGACGTGTCAAAAAGGATGGTGCATGGGGAGGTGGAAATCCCTGTTAAAGTTGGCTCTCAGACTTTTTCATCCACCTTTTATGTGATGGATATCAGACCATCATATTCTTGCTTGCTGGGTCGCCCTTGGATTCATAAGGCTGGGGCAGTGACTTCCACGCTCCATCAAATGTTGAAATATCTGGTAAAGGGGAAGATTGTCATGGTACAAGGTGAAGAGGAGTATATGGTGAGTCATCTCAATTCCTTCCGCTACATGGAGATGGATGGGGAGTTCATCGAAACCCCTTGTTAGAACTTTGAAGAGGTCCCTCAGACTTTGGCGTCAACTAAAGTTGCTACCGATAAACTTTCGATGAAGATGGCTTCTCTCAAGGATGCCAGGGCTGTAATTAAAAAGGTGGGTGTATAAATTGGGGTCAGCTCTCTGATTTCACGCACAAAACTGACAAATTTGGTTTGGGCTTTACTACAGGGGCTCAAAGGGCTATTAGGCGCGCACGGATTGGAAGACCTCCTCTGCACATCAGCAATCAGGGAGTTAATGCGATTGAAGATAGTGAAGAAGATTCAGATATCGATAGCTGGATCTACCCTACAACCAATGGCGGACTAAGCAACTGGACGGAAAAGGATTTCATACCTGTTTCTTTTATTCCACAGTAATTGACTTTTGTTTTGAAAGTTGTAATAGACAGTTTGAAACTTTATGGCTTGGTGCCTCGCCCGAGGCACCTTGGCTTTGCTTGTGAGGGATTTATTATTTGTCATTTCATATATCATTATTAAAACATTGGACATTTCTTGCATTACAAATTTTGCGCTCCTTGTTTTTCTTTTTCTGTCTCTCGCTTTATCAAAAACAGTTATTCTCTTACAGACACTCACGTATCATAATGCAGATCTATATCCACTCTGGATCCCATTGATAATGACTCTGTTACTGCCAGTTATGACTTCGAAAATCCAATCAAACAAGCCAAGGACGAAGGTGAGGATGATTGTGAGGTGCCCGAAGAACTTGCTAGACTGTTATTGCAGGAAGAAAGGGCCATACAGCCTCATGAAGAGCCAGTCGAATCAGTGAATTTGGGTACAGAGGAAGACAGGAAAGAAGTTAAGATAGGTGAGAATCTGGAGCCTAGTGTTAAGCAGCGGTTGATACAAATGCTACGCGACTATGTTGAGATCTTCGCTTGGTCTTATGAAGACATGCCTGGTTTGGACACCGATATTGTGGTACACCGCCTGCTAACTAAAGAAGACTGCCCTCCAGTAAAGCAGAAGGTTCACCGTATGCGCCCTGAGATGTCTAAGAAAATCAAAGCTGAAGTCATGAAATAGTTCGACGCGGGATTTTTAACTGTCACTTCTTATCTACAATGGGTTGCTAACGTTGTTCCGGTGCCTAAGAAAGATGGTAAGGTACGGATGTATGTGGACTACAGAGATCTGAACAGGGCAAGCCCCAAGGATGATTTCCCACTTCCTCACATTGATGTTCTGGTCGACAACACCGCGCAGCATAAGATCTTCTCCTTCATGGATGGTTTTTTTGGTTACAACCAGATCAAGATGGCTCCTGAGGACATGGAGAAGATAACCTTCGTTACACAGTGGGGCACCTTCTGTTACAAGGTAATTCCTTTTTGGTTGAAGAATGCTGGGGTAACTTATCAGTGCGCCATGGTCGCTTTGTTCCACGACATGATTCACCATGAGATTGAGGTTTATGTTGATGACATGATAGCAAGGTCCCAGGTTGAGGAAGAACACCTTGACCATCTCTAGAAACTGTTCGACAGGTTGAAGATGTACAAACTAAGGTGAACCCGAACAAGTGTACCTTCGGGGTAAGGTCTGGTAAGCTACTGGGTTTCGTTGTCGGTGATAAAGGTATTCAGGTGGATCCTGCCAAGGTGAAAGCCATACAAGAGATGTCGGCTCCCCACACAGAAAAGGAATTTAGAGGCTTTTTGGGATGTCTGAATTACATCGCCAGGTTCATTTCACACCTGACCGCTACTTGTGAGTCAATCTTCAAGCTGCTGAAGAAAGATCAAGTGGTAAAATGGAATGATGAATGTTAGAGCGCTTTCGAAAGAATTAAGGAATACCTCCAAGAGCCACCAATTCTGATGCCTCCAGTTGAAGGAAGACCTTTGATCTTATACTTGACAGTACTGGACAATTCAATGGGGTGCGTGCTGGGGCAGCATGACGAGTCTGGCTGAAAAGAGCACGCTATTTACTACCTTAGCAAAAATTTTACCGATTGTGAGACCCGATACTCATTGCTTGAGAAAACTTGTTACGCTTTGGCATGGGCTGCTCGCCGGCTGAGACAGTATATGCTGACTCACACCACTTTATTGATATCAAAGATGGATCCAATCAAGTATATCTTCGAGAAGCCCGCCTTGTCCGGAAGAATAGCAAGATGGAAGATGATCTTAACCGAGTACGACATCCAATACACAACCCAAAAAGCAATCAAGGGGAGTGTATTGACGGATCATTTGGTGCATCAGGCAGTGGATGACTACCAATCCATGAAATTTGAGTTCCCGGATGAGAACATCATGTTGGTGATCGACTGTGAAGAACCTGGACCGGATGAAGGACCTGAGGAAGGATCCTGATGGTCTATGTATTTTGATAGAGCCTCAAACGCATTGGGTAATGGCATCGGCGATGTGATCATATCTCCTGAGGGCTGTCATACTCCGTTCACCCCCGATTATATTTCAATTGCACCAACAATATGGCGGAGTATGAAGCATGTATCCTGGGTCTTCGAGCTGCTATTTACCTGAGGATTAAGTTCTTGAGTGTATTCGGAGATTCTGCTCTAGTGATCAGTCAGATCAAAGGCGAGTGGGATACGAAGCATCCAAATCTTATTCCTTACAAGGAGTATGTACTGACATTGCTCCCACACTTTGAGGAGATAACCTTTGAACAGTTCCTGAGAGAAGAGAACCAGTTGGCGGACACGCTAGCTACCATGTCGTCTATGTTCAAAGTCAGGTGGTACAATGAAGCTCCCCATATTACCATTAAGAGGTTGGACGAACCCGCACATTGCTGTGACATCGAGACTGAAGAGGTAGTAGATAAACCCTAGTTTCACGAAGTAAAGAGATATCTTGAGGCTCAAGAGTACCCCAAGGGTCCATCTGTTAATGATAAGAAGTTCTTGAGAAGGTTTGCTGCAAAGTTCTTCATCAGTAATGGGATCCTTTATAAGCGTAACCATGATTCAACCTTACAGCAGTGTGTAGACAAAAGTGAGGAAGAAAGGATCATGGCAGAGCTACACGAAGGTACCTTCGGAACTCATTCCAGTGTACATACCATGGCAAAGAAAATCCTACGGGCAGGGTATTATTGGTCCACTATGGAAGCCGATTGTTATCAGCACTCTCGGACCTCGCATAAGTGCGAAGTTTATGTTGATAAGGTGCACGTACCTCCAGTTCCCCTGAATGTTTTGACAGCTCCTTGGCCTTTTGCAATGTGGGGCATCGACCTACTACGTCCAACGGACATCGTTTCATTCTGGTAGCGATAGATTATTTCACGAAGTGGGTTGAGGCGGCTTCCTTTGCTACAGTAACCAAGAACGTCGTGGGTTGGTTTATCCGACACAATCTGATTTGTCGATATGGTGTACCAGAGAGGATCATCACGGACAATGGTATGAATCTCAACAACACAATGATCACTGAGCTCTGCAAACAGTTCAAGATACAGCATCACAACTCTTCTCCCTACCGACCGAAGATGAATGGGGCTGTTGAAGCAGCTAACAAGAACATCAAGAAGATTGTGCAGAAGATGACGGTGACATATAAAGACTGGCATAAGATGTTACCATTTGCTCTTCATGGGTACCGTACCTCAGCACGGACTTCGACAGAGTCAACACCCTACTCTCTGGTATATGGCATGGAGGCAGTCCTACCCTTCGAAGTCCAGATACCCTCTCTCCGGATTATGAAGGATGAAGGTTTGAGCGAAGATGATTGGATCCAGACCCGACTTGACCAACTGAACCTAATCGACGAGAAGAGACTTACTATTATCTGTCATGGTCAGACGTATCAAAAGCGAATGATCAAGGCTTTTAACAAGAAAGTCAGACGTCAAGAATATCAAGTCGGGGATCTGGTGATCAAACGCATCATCTGCCACAAGGTGATCCCAGGGGCAAATGGACCCCCACGTACGAAGGGCCATTTGTGGTTAAGAACATTTTTTCGGGAGGAGCTATGATTCTAACCACCATGGATGGTGACGACCTTCCTCACCCCGTCAATGCAGACATAGTGAAAAAATACTACGCCTAATCAAAGACCCGCTAAGTTGACTGGCCTAGGCAAAAATAAGGGCTTCCCGGTGAACCAAAAGGGTTCGGGCAAAAGTAAGGGATGAAAAGGAAAAAAACTGTACACCTGGCAAGACGAAAACCTGAAAAGGAGGCTTGGGCAAAAAAGGGTATCCCGGTGGACTGAAAACCTGAAAGGGCGGTTCAGGAAAAAATTAGGGATTAAAGCATAACACTATGTCTCATTGGATCATCTTGCAACCAGATTTTGGTATCGACTATCAAGCTCGGACGGCGCCAATAAATCTGATCTATCTTCGACCAAGTAGTAAAGTGATGAGATGCTCGAAGATATAAAGGCAATAGCAGAGTTGGAACCCAGTGGGATTGTTTCATATAGCTGTTTTTATTTCTTTTACACAAATTGTTTAAATTTTGTTCCCTCGGCGGCGTTCTCTTACTAGGACGTCAGCCTCTTGTACAAAACGCCTATTACAGGCCAACTTCAAAATCAATACAATTCATTTTCACAAGAAATTTCAATTTTTTTTTTCTTTTTCTGTTTTGTTTTGCAAGAACGTCCAATGATTCATTTTTGGTATATGCATTTGAAAATAATTGCTGCTCATAAATATTTACATAAGAAACAAAAGACAATTACTCGTAATTCCAGGAACAGGGGCAAACAAGAAATGTCCAAAACTTAAAGTTGCTCTACCCACCAGGTACATGGATAGAACCAACTTGAGAATATAACTAAAGGTACATACACTACCCGCAGAGTAGGAAGTATCCAAAGACAATGGTGTTAGCTCTCCCCAGCCAAGGTTCATAATCGCGATTGAGTCGGCAAAATTCTCCCCAAGCAGAGTTTATCTATCACTAGCAATAGAAGTTCACCACCAGTTGAGTTTATTTCTCCAAATCAGCAGATCGTCCAACAGAGTATCTCTCTTCCCCACAAAGTCATTCTCCTACAGGATTATTCTCAAACATAGTCTCTCCCGGCGGAATATTCTCGAGCAGAACGGACGCAAGTCTCCAGCTAATCATCTTCGGTCACTATCCCCAGCGAAAACAAAGAACTCACCTCCTTATACTCTCCAACAGTAGTCCAGGATTTATTCTCCCCAGCCGGAGAATATCACAAGAACATTGCATATCCATACATCGTGGCCTGTGCATATGCATCATACATCATAATCTCATTTATTTTGAGAACATCATTACTCAATACATTTCATACATTGTGACATTACATACGAATAACTCTTTACCTTTCAGGGAAAGGTACAATCAAGTTCTCGCAAGTTTTCTCTAGTTCAGTCAAACCGACACTACGGTTTATATTCTAATTGAAGACATTTTAAGACTTTTGTCTGGGTCAGCCGAATCGCCGCTAAGATTCCCCTGATTTCTATGCCAGTCAAATTTAATCCGAGACCTCTCCCGGGATCAGTCAAATCGACACTAAGATTTCTCTCCTAGTGGAAGTTCCCACAAGTTTTCTCTGGTTCAGTCAAATCGATACTAAGATTTCTATTCCAGTTCAAGCTATGAAGCCCGGAAATCGACCAGATAATATCTTGATTACTCCAAAATACTGCGAAGCCTGGAATCGACCAGATAGTGGTATATCATAAATACAAGCTATGAAGCCTGGAAATCGACCGGAAAACAGCTTAACCCTCAGCATGTTATTGTGAAGCCTGGAAATCGACTAGATAGCAATACAAGATACCATGTAGCCTGGAATCGACCAAATAATAGTATAAGACACCGTGAAGCCTGACGCACGACCAGATAACAATATAAGACGCTATGAAGAGTGGAGCATGACCAGATAGCGGCAAAGGACACTACAACCTGAGACACGAACAGATAATAGTGTAAGGTACTGTGAAGCTTGGAATTCGACCAAATAGTAGTTTACTCGGCCAATCACTATGAAGCCCGGAAATCGACCGGATATTAGTATGCCTTAAATTCAATTTGAAGCCCGGATGCGACCGGATAACCCTTAATCCCTTCTGAAACCTAGAGCATAACCAGATAAGAATTGAGAAATTGTAAAGCCTGGAGCACGACCAGATAGCAGTTCATTTCCACCGCCTCGACTAAGAGATGATTCCCCAATAGAGTAACAGACAACTGAAGTTCCTAAAACTTTATTTCTCTCAAGACAGAGAATAGCATTCCCCAGCGTAGTCCTCCTCAACAACAGGTGTACGGGCTCTCACAAAGGAATATCTTACGCGATCGAAACTTCTTCTAATGGCATCTTTAAGCCCCTCTTCTGTCATTGACTTCCAAATGGAATCTATAAGCCCATTCCTGATATCGCAAGACAAGTACCACTTCATGCGAGTGCAAATTTCTGGGCACTCTAGTGTTCAATCATCTTTCACCTTCGGATCACGAAAGGCAGACAAGCCAATCCACATCCTCAGGTTTAAGAAGATTGAACAGGGGCAACTGTTGTACCCTAAAATTTTCCCTCCCATATTTCTCAATACATGTCAAGTAAAGGTCTTCAAATTGCTCAAGGAAGTCTAAGAGTTGACCAGACAAACTCTCTCCTAAAGCAGTCTACCCCAAATTAGGGTTTCATTTTGCATCAAGATGCTTGAGTCCAAAGGATCCCAAATGATCAACATTGTCCTAATATGTTCTCAAGAGCATCCATGTCAAGTTTCAAGCCTTGTAGAGAAAATTTTCTCAGTCAATTGCTCAAAGGCCTAGAAATCGACTTTGCTAGCGCAAAAGTCAACTGTAGCCCACATACAGTCAAACTTCAAGATTTCTGGTCAAAATTTTCATTTTGAAGTACTATTCATCATTTTATCAAGGGTTTATCATGATTCCTCAAGGATTTCTCACAATTCATCAAAACCCAAAAGTTGCTAAATTAGGGTTTTTGCAGGAAAAGTCAACTCAACTTTGACCAAGCATAACTTTCTCATACTTTATCAAAAATGACCCATCCAAAGCTCATTTTGAATAGGATGTAATTCCCTACAATTCATATTCAACTCCCAAGTTCAAAATATGCACTCACAAGAAGATATAAATTTGGACATTATAGGTCATTTTGAAAAGTCAACAAAAACACCTTTTAGGTCAAAGCTTCATACATGAACATGGAAGATTCAATTGATATGAGACCAAATGGGTTGCTTAGAGGACATCGTAATATTTCTAAAAAGTCCAAGAACACATATCTAGGGTCAAAATTGAGAGAGTTATGCATTGGCCAAGTTGACCCTTTTTGCAAAATTGCCAAAAGTCAAATGTGTCCAAAATTGCATTTTTTGCCAAATGGGCCCAACTTTTTATGCTTGCACTGAGTTTGTAATGTGACCCATGACCCATGGTCCCTTCCAATTGTCATTATTTTATTTTTGTTATTTATTTTGATTTTATTTCATTTAAATCAAATAAAATCAATATAAAATAGTGAAAATATCAAAAACTAATTAAATCTTGATATTTTGTGCATGATTAGGTCCATTACACAGCTGGAAACAAGATCAAATCGTGCAAGGTTCAAAATGGACAGAAAAAGATTGAATTTGCTTGATTTGGAAAGATTTGGTACAAGGATCAAATCATGAATCAATATTCATAATTGGAAGAGATTTGATACAAAGTTGCAACCCTAAACACTCTAGTATACATAAGGGACAAGTGCATATCAAAAAGAGAGGCTAGAGGCGTGCAAAGGCAGAAAGAAAATTGCAAAAAAATTCAAGAAAAAGTGCAAACTAATTTCGAAGTTTCAGGCCATCTCAAGCCATTTTGATCATACCAATCGTTTGCTGTACATCCTAGGATCGTGTTTCAATCGCTAGCAAGCTTCCCCACACCTTGAAACGCCCTGTAAGAGTCACACGATTTGTCTCTTTTCTTGAAATTGAATGCATTGATTCTGGCATATTTAGCATGATTAATATACATATTTTTAATCCTTGAGATGTTTGCAAGCTAATGGTTATGTTTAATTGCATTTTGGTTGACTGAACACGAAACTGCCATGGCTAGGGTTCTTCTTTTGTTTTTAGGGGTTTTGTGTACAGGGAAAATTGGGCAGTAATAATGGCACCATGATGCTCGTGGGCTTGAAACGAGTTGATTTGTACCATTGGTTTGCATTTATCATACATGTACAAGATTTTGGAAATGCACAGGGGCTATACCTACAGTGAACTTCTGTAGGTAAAAGCCTTTTATCTAAAACGATAGAAGCCACGAGGAAGACAATGGCGTGGCAGTATGTGAGTGGTTTGTTTGAATCTGCGACCGTTTTGGGAAGTGTGGCATGTTGTTTGTGTTATATTATATTTATTTCATTATTGTCGCAACTAACAAGCTGGCGCAAATGGTAAGGTTGTTGGTCTTTGATGCACACGTCCTGGGTTCGATCCCAGGCGTGTGCATTTTATTTTCTCAATATTTTCAGGGTAATCCAGTGTATCATATGACAAGGCATCCATCGTGTACTATCCAGATCTGGTCGTCCAATCCATCAAGGCTGCATATCCAAGGCTATCCAAAGAAAGTCCACCATGCGCCTGGGCCAAGCAAGCACATGGGATTGGAAAAAGTCAATGGGGCAAGGAGCTTATTGGGCTTAGAATTGCAAACCACACCCCCTTCTTGCTAAACAGCAACCAGGCCCATTCTTTCTCTTTTCTATTTTTTCTTTTATTTTATTTAATTTGCTTAAATATTTTTTAACAAAATCAATTTCTTTTTCACAAAAAATCATAAAATCAAGAGTTTCACAAAAATTAGAATTAGGTTTTATTTTGTCAAATTTAATTTAATATTAGTTTAATTTAATTTAGGGTAATTCTAACTTTTTTATATAATTAAAACCAATTAGAAAAATTAGGGTTAGGCTCTTGATTTAATTTTTATTTCTTTTTCTCAAAATAAAAAAATAAAAAAATAGGTTAATTTAATGATTTTTCTTAAATTTAAATTAATTAGTAATTAGGTTTTTTTTATTATTCAATTAAACTTTATTTTCTCAAATAACACAAAAAATGACAAAAATGATTTTTCTTTTAAATTGCAATTAGGTATAGTGGGGTCGAAACCCTAATTATTTTGCATTCAATTCATCGTGCGCGTTTATTATTTTTTTGGCAATATTGATGTAACTGTCCATAGTATGTAATAGTTTAATCTAGGATTTTCTTTATTTATCGTCTTTTACGGGTTTTTTGGCTATGTAATTAATCCCTACCCCGAAGCCTTGTAATAGCGTAGGTTTTACTTTCTCGCATTTTAATTCTCGCAAATATTAACTGTTTAGATGTATGTTAATAGGATTGTATGACAAGATTGCATGATAATTTAAAATGGCTAGAAAACCCTAATGTTGTACCCTAAAATTTGCCCCCCCATATTTCTCAAAACATTTCAAGTGAGATCCTCAAATTGCTCAAGGAAGTCCAAGGGTTGACCAAACAAACCCTCTCATAAGGCAGTCTACCTCAAATTAGGGTTTCATGTTGCATAACGATACTTGAGTCCAAGGGATCCCAAATGCTCACTGTTGTCCTAATATGTTCTAAAGATCATCCATGTCAAGTTTCAAGCCTTGCAGAGAAAGTTTGCTCAGTCAATTGCTCAAAGCCTGAAAATTGATTGTGCCAGGGCAAAAGTCAATTGTGGCTCACATGCAGTCAAACTTCAAGATTTTTTATCAACATCCTAATTTTGAAGTATTATTCATAATTTGATCAAGGGTTGATCATGATTCCTCAATGATTGCTCACAATTCATCAAAACCCAAAGGTTGCTAAATTAGGGTTTTGTAGGAAAAGTCAACCCAACTTTGACCAAGCATAACTTTCTCATACTTTATTATAAATGACCCATACAAAGCTCATTGTGAATAGTATGAAATTCCCTACAATCCATCTTCATCTCCCAAGTTCAAAATATTCACTCACAAGAAGTTATGAATTTGGACATTATAGGTCATTTTGAAAAGTCAACAAAAACACCTTTCAGGTCAAAGCTTCATACATGAACATGGAAGACTCAATTGAGATGAGACCAAAAGGGTTGCTTATAGGACATCTTGAGCTTTCTAAAAAGTCCAAGAACCCATCTCTAGGGTCAAAATTAAAAGAGTTATGCATTGGTGAAGTTGACCTTTTTTGCAAAATTGCCAAAAGTCAAAAGTGGCCAAAATTGAAATTTTTGTCAAATGGGCCCAACTTTTTGTGTTTGTATTGAGTTTGTAACATGGTCCATTACCGATGATCCTTTCCACTTGCCTTTATTTTATTTTTGTCATTTATTTTGATTTTTATTTCAATTAAATTAAATTAAATCAAAATAAAATCATGAAAATATCAAAATCATTTAAACCTTGAGATTTTGTGCATATTTCAGGTCCATGAATAGCTGGCAATGAGAACAAATCGTGCAAGTCTTGTTTGTACACAAAAAGATTGAGTTTTGCTTGATTTAGAAAGATTTTAATAAGAATCAAATCATGATTCAATCACCTTAATTGAAAAAGATTTGGAGCAAATTGGTAAACCTAATTCACTCAAGGATACATATAGAACATTTGCAGACCAAAAGCAGAAGGATTGGAGGCGTGAGAGGCTGAGAAAAAACTTGCAAAAATCACCAAAAAGTGCTGAATCAAATTGTAAGCTAGAGGACGATTTACACCATTCCAAGGCTAACAATCGATTCCCAGCCATCTCCTGGAGCTAACCTGATCATAATCAAGCCTTGATTTGCCCAGAATCCATCTCCACAACTCTCACGGTTTGTTAATTTTGTCAAAATCATATCCATTCATTCTTGCATCTTTATCATGTTTAAATGATATATTTGTAATCCTTATCATATTTGCAAGCTAACAGTACCATTTAATTGCATTTTTGGAAGCCATACGTATGGATGCCATTGTTAGGGTTTTTGAGATAGTTTTAGGGTTTTGCTACACAGGGACAATTGGGCCACGATTGAGATAGTGAGGTTGTCACGAGTTGATTGGTACCATTGTTATGTGTTTATCATGCTTGCAGGAAAAGGAGAGTGAGATATGAAGCAGCCAAATCTTATTCCTTACAAAGAATATGTACTGACATTGCTCCCACACTTCGAGGAGATAACCATTGAACACTTCCCAAGAGAGGAAAACCAGTTAGCAGACGCGCTAGCTACTATGTCTTCTATGTTCAAGGTCAGGTGGGACAATGAAGCTCCCCATATTACCATTGAGAGGTTGGACGAACCCGCACATTGCTGTGATATTGAGACTGAAGAGGTAGCAGATAAACCCTGGTTTCACGAGGTAAAGAGGTATCTTGAGGCTCAGGAATACCCCGAGGGTGCATCTATTAATGATAAGAAGTTCTCGAGGAGGTTCGCTGCGAAGTTCTTCATCAGTAATGGTATTCTTTATAAGCGTAATCATGATTCGACCTTACTGTGATGTGTGGACAAAAGCGAGGCAGAAAGGATTATGGCAGAGTTACATGAAGGTAGTTTCGGAACTCATTCCAATGGACATACCATGGCAAAGAAAATCCTACGGGCAGGATATTATTGGTCTACTATGGAAGCCGATTGTTATCAGTATTCTCGAACCTGTCATAAGTGCCAAGTTTATGCTGATAAGGTGCATGTACCTCCAGTTCCTCTGAACATCTTGACAGCTCCTTGGCCCTTTGCAATGTGGGGCATCGCCATGATCGGTGAGATCAGACCTACTGCGTCCAACGGGCATCGTTTCATTCTGGTAGCAATTGATTATTTTACAAAGTGGGTTAAGGCATCTTCCTTTGCTACAGTAACCAAGAACGTCGTGGCGCGGTTCATTCGACACAATCTAATCTATCGATATAGTGTACTAGAGAGGATCATTACGGACAATGGTACAAATCTCAACAATATAATGATCACCAAGCTCTGCAAACAGTTCAAGATTCAGCATCACAACGCTTCTCCTTACCGGCCGAAGATGAATGGGGCGGTTGAAGCAGCTAATAAGAATATCATGAAGATTGTGCAGAAGATGACGGTGACCTACAAAGACTGGCATGAGATGTTACCATTCTCTTCATGGGTATCGCACCTCAGCACGAACATCAACAGGGGCAACGCCCTACTCTCTGGTGTATGGCATGGAGGCGGTCTTACCCATTAAAGTCCAGATACCCTCTCTCTGGATTATGAAGGATGCGGGTTTGAACGAAGACGACTGGATCTAGACCCGGCTTGATCAACTGAACTTAATCGATGAAAATAGATTTGCTACTATTTATCATGGTCAGACGTATCAAAAGCGAATGATCAAGGCATTTAATAAGAAAGTTAGACGACAAGAGTATCAGGTTGGGGATCTGGTGATCAAGCATATCATACTGCCGCAAGGTGATCCCAGGGGCAAATGGACCCCTACGTACGAAGGGCCATTTGTGGTTAAGAACATTTTTTCGGGAGGAGCTATGATTCTAACCACCATGGATGGTGACGACCTTCCTCGCCCCGTCAATGCAGACATAGTGAAAAAATACTACGCATAATCAAAGACCCGCTAGGTTGACCGACCTAGGCAAAAATAAGGGCTTCCCGGCGAATCAAAAGGGTTCGAGCAAAATAAGGGATGAAAATAAAAAACTGTACACCCGGCAAGTCGAAAACCTGAAAAGGCGGCTTGGGCAAAAAATGGGTGTCCCGGTGGACTGAAAACCCAAAAGGGCGGTCTAGGCAAAAATTAGGGATTAAAGTGTAACACTATGTCTCATTGGATCATCTTGCGACTGGACTTTGGTATCAACTATTAAGCTCGGACGGCGCCAATCAATCTGATCCACCTTCAACAAAGTAGCAAAGTGATGAGACGCTCGAAGATATAAAGGCAAGAGTAGAGTTGGAACCCAGTGGGATTATTCACATAGCTGTTTTGTTTTCACAAATTGTATAAATTCTATTTGTTCGGCAGCGTCCTCTTACTAGGACGTCAGCCTCTTATACAAAAAAAATATATTTACAGGCCAAACTTCAAAATCAATACAAATTCATTTTCAGACAAATTTCAAATTGTTTTTCCTTTATCTGTTTTGTTTTGCAAAGAACGTCCAATGTTCATTTTTGATATATGCATTTGACACTAATTGCTGCTCATAAAATTTACATGCGAAACAAAGGACGAATTACGGGTAATATCATAAACATGGGCATAAGAAATGTCCAAACTGTGTAGTTACTTTGTCCACCAAGGTACCAAGATAGGTCCAGTTGAAGAATATGACCAAGATACCATCCCTCCCCGCAGAGTAAAACAGTAATGGTAGCTCTCCCCACTGAGACTTGCAACTATGAACAAATCAGCAATACTCTCCCCAAGAAGAGTTAACCTACCATCATCCCTGAAAAGGCTTGGTATCCCCAGAAGGTCTGAATATTCCCCAACGGAGTATAAAGAAATCCTCCAGCAAGCATAAGAGCATCCCCGACAGTCTTAATATTCCCCAACAGAATAAAAGAATGTTCCCCAGCGGAATACAAAATACCACAGTGGAGTCATTTCCCCAACACAGTCTAAAAAAGCTTCCCCAATGGAGTTGAATCATCATGCCCAATAGACTCTGGAAGCCTATCCCCTGCAGAGCACAAATAAATCTCCCCAGCCAAATTCAGAAGGTTATCCTCACAAGAGTCTAATTGGGTTATCCTCAGCAAGTTGCAACTGAAAGATCATCCCCAGCGAAGTTCTTTCTATCCCCAGCGGAGTTCATCGTTAAAAACCCCAACATAGCTTATCAACAGAATCCCCAACGGAGTTATCGTTAAAATCTTCAGCAGAATGTCTCTTCCCCATAGAGTATTTCCCCTCGGAGTAATCTCTTCATCAGTTCATTCCCCCCAACGGAGTTCTTCTCTCCTACAGGTTTATCATCTCCGTTCATCATCCCCAGCGGAAACGAAGAACTCAACTCTATTCTTCAGCAGCTTCGAGATTTATTTTCCCCAGCTAAAGCATCACATTTCCATACATCATGATACATGCATATACGCATCATACCATACAATCTCATTTATGTTGAGAACATCATTGCTTGATTCATCTCATGCATTGCATGTGACTAACCTTTACCTTTTCAGGAAAGATGCAGTTAAGTCCCCAGCTTAGTCGAAGACCTGACCAGTTCTTAAGTCTCAATTGAATTATCCTCGGTTGAATTTCAGATAACGTTCTCAAATATCGACAGTTCCTCTACGTCATAGTGTGGACAAGTTCTATAACCTCAGCGGTATACTCCATTGAGCACGAGACAGTTCCTAGATCTTGATGTTTTCCTCCGTCATAGTGTGGACAAGTTCTATAACCTCAACGGTATACTCCATTGAGCACGAGACAATTCCTAGATCTTGATGAAGATGTTTCCCTACGTCATAGTATGGACGAGTACTATAACCTCAACGATATACTCCATTGAGCACGAGTTAGTTCCTAGATCTTGATGTTTTCCACCGTCATAGTATGGACAAGTTCTATAACCTCAGCGGTATACTCCATTGAGCACGAGACAGTTCCTAGATCTTGATGTTTTCCTCCGTCATAGTGCGGACAAGTTCTATAACCTCAACGGTATACTCCATGAGCACGAGACAGTTCCTAGATCTTGATGAAGATGTTTCCCTACTCATAGTATGGACGAGTACTATAACCTCAACGGTATACTCCATTGAGCACGAGTCAGTTCCTAGATCTTGATGTTTTCCTCCGTCATAGTGTGGACAAGTTCTATAACCTCAACGGTATACTCCATTGAGCACGAGACAGTTCCTAGATCTTGATGAAGATGTTTCCCTACGTCATAGTATGGGCGAGTACTGTAACCTCAACGGTATACTCCATTGAGCACGAGTCAGTTCCTAGATCTTGATGTTTTCCTCTGTCATAGTGTGGACAAGTTCTATAACCTCAACGGTATACTCCATTAAGCACGAGACAGTTCTTAGATCTTGATGAAGATGTTTCCCTACTTCATAGTGTGGACGAGTACTATAACCTCAACGGTATACTCCATTGAGCACGAGTCAGTTCCTAGATCTTGATGTTCTCCTCCGTCATAGTATGGACAAGTTCTATAACCTCAGCGGTATACTACGTTGAGCACGAGACAGTTCCTAGATCTTGATGAAGATGTTTCCCCCTAGTTGAATTATGGACAGGTTCTTAAGACTCAGCCGAGGCATTCTCTCAGTTGAAGTACAAACAAGTTCCTAAATCTCAACAAAAGTAAGACTTCCCCAGTGGAATCTTTCACAATAAACAGGTATGCAAGTTCTCGCTAAGGAATCTCTTATGCGATCGACACTCTTGCAGATGGCATCTGTAAGCCCATCCTCCTACCAACAATCTACAAATGGCATTTGTAAGCCCATTCCCAACATCATAATGATGACACTACACCATGTGAGTGCAAATTTCATGGCACTCTAGTGTTCAATTATCTTCCACCTTCGGATCACGAAAGGCTCAAAAGCCAATCTATATCCTCAGGTTTAAGAAAATTGAACAGGGGAAACTGTTGTACCCCAAAATTTTCCCTCCCATATTCCTCAAGACATGTCAAAAATAATCTTCAAGTTTCTCAAGTTGGCTGAAGGGTTGGACAGTCAAATCACCTCCTAAGGCAGTCAAGTCAAAATTAGGGTTTTGTGTTGCATCAAAGTCCTCACATACAAATGACCTCAAGTGCTCCCCAATGTCCTAATATGTTATTAAGTTCGTCCATGTCAAATTTCAAGCCTTGCAGAGGAAGTTTGGTCAGTCAATTGCTCAAGAGGCCCAAAAGTCGACTATGCTAGGGCAAAAGTCAACTGTGTCCCAAATACAGTCAAACCTCAAGATTTTTTGTCAACATTCTCATTTTGAAGGATAATTCATCATTTGATCAAGGGTTGATCATGATTCATCAAGGATTGCTCAAGATTCCTCAAGATTCAAAAGTTGCTAAATTAGGGTTTTGTAGGAAAAGTCAACTCAACTTTGACCAAGCATAAATTTCTCATACTTTATGAGAAATGACCCATCCAAAGCTAATTTTTAAGAGGATGCAATTTCCTACAATCCATATTCACACCCCAAGATCAAGAAATGCTCTCACAAAAAGTTACAAATTTGGACATTATAGGTCATTTTTGAAAGTCAACAAAAACACCTTTTTTTTGTAAAAGCTTATAACTTGAGCATGGAACATCAAAATGGTATGATACCAAAAGGGTTGATTAGAGGACATCTCAAGGTTTCTAAAAAGTCCAAGAACACCTCCAAAAGTTCAAAATTGAGGAAGTTTGCATTGTTGAAGTTGGGCATTTTTCCAAATTTGCCAAAAGTCAACTATCCTCAAGACTCCAATTTTTGACAAAAGGGCCCACTTTTTTCCACTTGATATGGTCTTGTCATGCCACCCACGTGTCACATCTTTAATTTCATGACCAAACATTTATTTTTCTATTTTTATTTAATTTTTATTGATTTAATTCATTTTAAATCTATATTAATTCAAATAAAATCCAAAAATTAATGGAATGAGATTTTTTTGATCATTGCAGCTTTCAATCAACAAGACACACCTAGTCAATTCGTATCAAGGCTCATTTAAGCATAAAAAAAATCAGATTTGGCCTATTTTTGGAAGTTTGGTAATGGTGATCAAAACCAAATGATGAATCTCCAATGCACTTGATTTGAGACCAAAAGACCAACCCTAATTCACTCTATAACACTCACACAAGCAAGCCAGACCTGGCACACGCATAGAGCTCTGCAGAAACGGCCAGAACGAGTTTGTAAAAAAGCTTGAAAAGTGAGAGATCAAAAACAACATTGGAGTTGGATTTACACCAAAATCACAACGTAGCTCTCTTCCTTGACATCCAGTGGAGCTATACCAATCAAAACCAGGTCTTTTCATTGCCTAGAACTCACTGTAAGTCTCCACGAACATTGCTCTGGACACAAAATCATAAATCATTTTCTTTGTATCTTTTTGTCAATTTGATTGCATAATCTTGGTCCTTATCAAGTTTCTAACAAGTCTGCATCATTTAATTTTGTTTTCATGGCCTGTAATCGTGTACCCGAATCTAGGGTTCATATGTGTTATTTTTAGGCATTTTGTGTACAGGCAAAATCAAGGCGAATAGTGGTTACAGGGATAACCAGGAGGAAGAGACGAGTACGTTAGTACTCTTGGATTTCATTTACATGGCCTAGGGAGGATTTTTGAGACATCCCACGAAACTTCCCGCGGATAAAAATCCGCAGGTAAATAACCAGGGTTGCGTTGAAGAAGACGTGGCGTGTCCTTGTGCCATTGGTTCATTCGAATCAGTGGCGCGCTTTTTTTATTTTTCAGGCTTAGTGCGTTGTTTCACATATTATATTTACTCTTTATTCTATTAACAATAATGCAGTGTAGTTGGATTGGTGAGCGTGCGTTGCAAAACCCTTTGGGACCTGGGTTCGATTCCCAGGTCCCCTAAAACTTTGTTATATTTTTTCTTCAGGGATTCATGTGCATTTCTCAAGGGATGGACCACCATGCGCTTGCAGATCTTAAATGCTACGTGGCTCACAGGGTAAAATCAATGGCCAAAGGTGAAGGACCACCATGGACTCAGGTCTACGCACGCCTAGCAAATCACCAAAGTCCAACAAGGCTGGGATGAAAATGGGCCAAAACAATTGGTGATTCACTCCTTTTTCAGGCCCAACACCCCCCCTGAGTTTGTTTATATTTTATTTCTTTTCATTATTTTATTTTATTTTATTATTATCATTACCTTAATTAATTAATTAACCAATTAACTTCTTTCTTTCATAAAAAAAAATCAGAAAACAAAAAAAAATTTATTTAATTCCATTAATTTTATTATTTATTTTTGTAAATAAATTTTAACCAATTAATTTAGTTTTAAATTAGGTTTAATTTTAACATATTTTGCATTAAATTAAAATTGATTTAGAATTAGGATTTTATTAACTTTCTAATCACTCCTATTTTATTGCCTTAATTAAAATAAAAAAAAACTCAAAAATGTTTTCATTTAATTTAATTATTACCTTAGACTATTTTTTTAACTCAAAAAATAACAAAATATGCTTTATTGAATAAAAAGGGTCAAAACCCTAAAGGACACTTCGATTTAATTTTCTTGCGCGCGATTAATTTTTGATCCATATTTTAATATTGTAACTGCTTCGAGGATGTAATAGTCTTAACTTAGGATTTCATTTTTATCGTTTTATTTACTTTCCGCAATTTAATTTTAAGGGTTTGTTTTTGGCGATGTAAATACCCGACGCCTTTTAATAGCTTAGATTTATTTTCCGCAATTTAATTTCCGTAACCATTAACTGTTAGATGTTTGAATAATAGGCTATGCATGACAAGATATATCTTAACACAAAGAAAAGCAAAATTTTTGAAAACATAATGAGCAAGTACCTAAGAGCCCGTGGATAACCACGGATAGAAAGGGTGCTAACCCCTTCCCTTTCTATAATCTACCTCCCGAACCCAAGAAACATCTCAAAAAGGAATTTTTCTGTGCTTTTGTCCTTTCCTTGTTGGATAAAATAAAAGACGGTGGAGACTCTTGCTCACCGCGACATTTTGCAAAAACAAACGCAAAACGCGAACCAGCATTCCAAAATAGTCAGTTCTATTCCCACCGATCACAGAACTGACGACTCTGCTGGGGATTTTTAATAAGTGAGGTGTACCTTAGGATTAGATCACTATGTTTTCAATAGTATGCTTTGTATGCTTTAATTTTGTGGGCTTGTATCGGAGTTCTATAGATCCTAACCCGGATCTTGGGATACCCTTTAGGTAAGTAGCAATAAATTGTGAGGGATCTGTCCGACGTAGACCGACACGAATGAAGCAGTAGCTACGTTGGTGTGGCACCTTGGTCTGTACCGATATCCCTTGTGTTGGAACGAGGAGAATATGGGTCTTCTAAGGAGTCATTAAGCACCAACTGACCTTAGAACCTTAAATTGACCAACTTGGCCATAGAACAGTAGCAGTATGCTACACTCATTGAGGCTAAACTCTCGTGATGATTCCGGCCGTAAGAAAAGGTTGCTAAACTGGAATTATGACCGATTGAGGGTAGTCAGTGATATTGAGATCCTCTAGAACTCGATTACTATTTTTTAGGACAGGTCTTAACCAACTGAAACTGAAAGAGGGTAGTACCTAAGCTTCATGCCAGCCTGAAATCTAAGGGCTCTTTTGTGTGACTTGTGTGCCTTTACCATGTTTGCCTTTTGTGGATACTTGTGGTGTGCCTTTACCATGACATCATGACATCATAACATTGCATACATTTTGCATAAGGACTAACCTATTTCAAGGACAAGAGGGTTTCATCTTTGCTCTGTTTTGTAGGTCATCATGATGCCCATGTGTAAGAATACTATCCGGATCAACTTTGTCCAAGTACCTACCCTGCTTAAAGATTTGGTTGTCAGGATTCCAGACACTACTTCCTTCATCAGAAGGCATGGTTCTCTTCTCAGTTTGGTCACCTCAAAATTGGACGAACAAATGATGAGTGTCCTGGTCCAGTTTTATGACCCGCTATACCATTGCTTCACCTTTCAAGACTTCCAGCTGGTTCCTACCCTGGAAGAGTTCTCTAAGCTGCTTGGTATCTCTGTTTTGGAGCAGACTCCATTTACTGGTTGAGAGAAGACCCTCAGACCTGAAGAGATTGTTGCACCCCTTCACTTGACCAAAGAGGAGGTAATGGCTAACTGGGAGACTAGAAGTGGAGCTAAGGGTTTTATGGCTAAGTTTTTGGTTGACAAAGCTAATTACTTCTGGGACAGTTTAGACTTCAAGGCATACGAGGACATTCTGGCTCTCTTGATTTATGGTCTGGTATTATTTCCGAATCCTGACACTTTTGTTGATATTAATGCCATCAAGATCTTCATCTCTCAGAATCCGGTACCCACTCTCTTGGGTGATATGCTTCATCAGCTCTATGCTCGTACTGCCCGAAAGTGGGGAACTTTGATGTGCTGTGTTCCTTTATTGTCGAGGTGGTTTATTTTGCACCTCCCTAAGTCCGTACTGAAGAACAAAGAAGGAATGGGCTGGGCTTATAGGGTGATGTCTCTTTCTAATAATGACATTATCTGGACTCTCAAAGGTATGGATGAGGTGACTGTCATTGATCGCTGTGGAGAGTATCCTAATGTTCCATTGATCGGACTCCATGGAGGGATTTCTTACAGCCCATGCTTAGCTCTCCGTCAGTTTGGAAGAGCCAGAAGAGAAGGGCCTCACGAGATGTTGATGCCTCATGTCATCTTTAATTTTCAGGGAGATAGCGACGAGCTGCGTCATAAATTCATAAGGGCTTAGGACATAGTTCACCAATCTGACCCACATGAGTTGGGACCTAAGACTTCTCTACCAATGGAACCATATCTCAGATGGGTTTGCATTCGTGCCCAGAAGTTACGTATGCCATACGAAGCTGTCAGGCCTGTTACTCTCGAAGTTGCTGATGAGGAGGGGGTTCTTCCAACTATTATCCACCCTTATATGCCCACTGATATTGGGGCACTGAAGAGGTCTTGGATGCAATTGAGGAATGAACGGGATTCTTATCGGGAGAGGTTCAACGAACAAGAGCAGAAGATCCAGAAGCTGACCAGACAGTTGGAGAACGAGCGGATCCTGAATGATTATGTCCGCACTGAGAAGAAGAGACCATGGGAGCATTGATGGACCTTTGATGATTTCTTTTACAGTTTTTGTTCACTTTCTAGTATTTCCATTCTTGTAACGCCCAAGGGCAATTTGTTGAACAATTTAAATTTCGAAATTTAAATCTAATAAAGTGTGTTTCTTTTCTTGTTTACAAATTTGAATCCCGATTGTCTTTGAAATCATAACTCATACGCATTTCATCCCATGCACTTCATAAACAGGTACCCATTACAGGTCTCTTATCTTCTTCGCTGTTTATTTCAGCAATCATCATGTCTACTAAACCTTCAATTGAGCAAGCTATCAAGGCCCTCCAGGCCCAGAATGCCCAGTTTCAAGAGCTATTCATGAATCTGGCTAAGGGTCAGCAAGACCTGAAGACCTTGATTCTGAAGGAGAAAAAGAAGAAGAAGAAGAGGACCATGCTGTTCAATACTGGACGCAGGTTTGGAAACGAGCTGCAGAATGAAGTTGATCTAACCACCTCATCTGGAGGGAAAGATAGTCCCCATGAAAGGAGGGCTCCTAGCCCTGTGATCTCCGACAACGAGACGGACTACGATGAAGAACAATATCCTCCTGCTATGGATAAGTACAAATAGCTGGAAGACCGTTTGAGCGCTATGGAAATTCAGAAGGTGCCCGGTCTGGACTTCGGAGATCTAGGTCTTTCATCTGGGGTGGTGATTCCCCATAAGTTCAAGGCACCTGCCTTTGCCAAGTATGACGGAGCTTCCTGTCCAAAGCTGCACCTCCAGTCATATGTGAGGAAGATCCAACCTTACACTGCTGATAAGAACTTATGGATCCATTTCTTTCAAGACAGTCTCTCAGGGACTCAGCTTGAGTGGTTCTATCAGCTGGATGGAGCCAGTATCCGCAGCTGGGAAGATTTGGCTACTGCATTCTATAGGCAGTATCAGTATAACTCCGACCTCGCTCCTACGCGTACCCAACTCCAGGGTATGTCAATAGGAACGGGTGTAGGATTCAAAGAGTATGCTCAGAAATGGAGAGACCTTACTGGAAGGGTGCAACCACTGGTGGCTGATCGTGAGCTTGTTGACATGTTTCTAGGGACCCTGTCTGGTCCGTTCTTTAACCATCTGATCGTAAGCTCTTCAGCTGGGTTCACAGATCTTATTTTGACTGGTGAGAGGATTGAAGCTAGTATTAAGGCTGGGAAGATACAGAAGGGTGCTTCATCAAGCACCGAGAAGAAACTGTTTAAGAAAGAGTCCAGTGTTGTCTACAGTTCGAGAAGACAGAATAGACCTGAACACCGCCAAGCTGTCAACGTGGTGGTTATTTCAAAACCTGCTGGTGCTCCTCAGCATCACAATCATCAAAAGGATGAGAGACCTCGAAGGCAATTCACTCGTCTCAGCATGACTTTGTCTCAGATTCTGCCACAGTTGTTGAAAACCAATCTGGTAACTCTAAAAGAAGCTCCAAAGAATCTGAGTACCACATCACCAAAATACAACCCTAATGCCCGCTGCGCTTTTCACTCTGATAGCCCGGGGCATAATACAGATGATTGTTGGGTTTTGAGGAACAGGGTGCAAGACCTAATTGATGCAAAGGAGATTGAGTTTGAGGCGCCCGAGAGGCCTAATGTTGTGACTGCTCCCATGCCCAAACATGGAGTAAATGTTGTAGAGGAAGACTTGTTTGTAGTTTCTGTGGATGATATTGTTACCCATCTGTTGACTATCAAGAAGAACCTGTTGCTAGCCGGTTTATTTCCGGGCTGCGACGAAAGTTGTCACATGTGTCCTGTTTTACCTACCGGTTGCCTATTCCTGAAGTCAGGTATCCAAAACCTGATGGATAGCAAAGAGATCCTGTTTGAAAAGATTGTTGTTCCTTCCATTCCTACTGAAGAAGTTTCCATTATTACCATTTTCGACAATTCTTCCAAGGCTCCCCTGAGGAAGCCTGTTAGAATTACATCTACTTCGAAGATCGCACCAGTAATCATCACTGTTCCGGGGCCCATCCCCTACACCTCTGACAAAGCTGTCCCTTGGCACTATGGGGCAGATGTTTATGTTCTAGGAGTTAAGCAAGAGTTGTATGCTGATACCGTCGTCAGCAACATTACTGGACCTGCTAAAGTCACCCGCAGCGGTAGACTTTTCTCACCTGATATTGTTCCACCAACTGTACGAAGACCTGTTGTCATTACACCTACAAGGGTACCTACTGCCATTCCTGATCAAGTTCTTAGTCCTACCCCTGTCGCCGAGTCATCTAACGCTCGGGGCAAAGGGATCACCATTGATGTGCCTGCCCAGACAGAGGCACCGAAGACCATTACTGTTGAAGCTTCCAAACAGGAGATGGAAGAGATTTTGAAGATTATTAAGAAGAGTGATTATAACGTAGTTGAGCAGCTGGGGCAAAACCCATCCAAGATTTCTATGTTGTCACTGCTGTTGTGTTCAGAGGCCCATGCTAAGGCTCTGATTACCTTCCTGAAGACTGCCCACGTGCCACAAGATACATCAGCTAATCAGTTTACCGATTGCATGACCAATTTAACTGCTGATAATGGTTTGGGGTTCTCCGACGCTGATTTGACTGTTAAAGGGAAAAACCACAACAACGCCCTGCATGTCTCCATTGAATGCATGGGCACTACTCTTGCGCATGTATTGGTTGATACTGGTTCCTCATTGAACGTCTTGCCCAAGAAAGCTCTAGACCGGTTGGATTGCAAAGGGTTGGAGCTAAAGCCAAGTAACATCATTGTCAGGGCCTTTGACGGATCTAAAAAGATGGTGCATGGTGAGGTTGATATTCCAATTAAAGTTGGTTCTCAGGTCTTCAATTCTACGTTCTATGTGATGGACATTCGTCCATCCTACTCTTGCTTGCTGGGTCGTCCATGGATCCACAAAGCTGGGGCCGTAACCTCAACGCTCCACCAGAAGCTGAAGTATCCTGTCAGAGGAAAGATTGTGACAGTTCAAGGGGAGGAAGAGTATATGGTCATCCACCTCAACTCGTTCTGATACGTAGAGATGGATGGGGAGTTCATTGAGACCCCATTTCAGCACTTTGAAGAGGTTCCTCAGACACTGACATCAGCTGAGACTGTGGTTGAAAATTCTCCTATGAAGATGGCTTCCTTAAAGGATGCCTGGGCTGTTATTGAGAAGGGTGAGTGTGCAAATTGGGGCCGACTTCTTGATTTCACTCAGAAGACTAACAAGTTTGGTTTGGGTTTCACTGCAGAAGCTCAAAGGGTTGTTCGTAGTGCAAGGATTGGAAGACCTCATGTGTTCATTAGCAACTCAGGAGTAAATTCCATTGAAGATGATGTGGAGGAGTCTGAATTCGACAGCTGGATCTATCCTACGACCAACGGTGGACCAAGCAACTGGATAATAAAGGACTTCATCCCTATTACTTTTGTTACCCAGTAATGAACTCTTTGTTTTGAATTTGTAACAGACAATGTTGTGAAACTTTATGGCCCGGTGTCTTACCCGGGGCACCGTGGCTTCATTTGTGAGGGCTTTTGTGTGCCATTTTCATATATCATTAATAAAAGCATTGGACGTTTCTTGCATTTTGCGCTCCTTGTTTTTCTTTATTATATATTGCAAAACAACTATTTTACACACACTCACATATACAGGTCTCAATCCACTCTAGATCTCACTGGTAACGACTCTGCTACTGCCAGTTATGACTTCGAAAATCCGATCAACTTAGCCGAAGACGAAGGTGAAGATGATTGCGAAGTACCAGGCGAACTTGCAATCTGTTACTCCAGGAAGAGAGGGCCATTCAGCCACATGAAGAGCCGGTGGAAACAGTGAATCTGGGTACTGAAACAGACAAGAAGGAAGTCAAGATCGGTGCAAATCTAGAGCTTAGTGTGAAGCAACAATTGATTTAGATTCTGCATGACTATGTTGAGATCTTTGCCTGGTCTTACGAAGATATGCCTGGGTTGGATACCGACATTGTGGTTCATCGCCTGCCTACCAAGGAAGACTTCCCTCCGGTAAAACAGAAGGTTCGCCATATGCGCCCAGAGATGTCTGAGAAAATCAAAGCCGAAGTTATGAAACAGTTTGACACCGGTTTTCTAGCAGTGACTTCTTACCCTCAGTGGGTCGCCAATGTGGTTCCTGTGCCGAAGAAGGATGGTAAGGTTCGAATGTGTGTTGACTACAAGGATTTGAACAGGGCAAGTCCTAAGGATGACTTCCCTCTACCTCACATCGACGTTCTGGTTGACAATACCGCTCATCACAAGGTATTATTCTTCATGGACGGTTTCTCCGGTTATAATCAGATAAAGATGGCTTCCGAAGACATGGAGAAGACCACTTTTGTTACTCAGTGGGGTACCTTTTGCTACAAGGTCATGCCTTTTGGGTTGAAAAATGTTGGGGTAACATATCAACGTGCCATGGTTGCTTTGTTTCATGACATGATCCATCATGAGATTGAAGTATACGTCGACGACATGATTGCAAGGTCCCAGACTGAGGAAGAACACCTTGACCATCTACAGAAGCTGTTCGACAGATTGAAGTTGTACAAGCTGAGATTAAACCCGAACAAGTGCACCTTCGGGGTGAGGTCTGGTAAGCTACTGGGTTTCATCGTAAGTGATAAAGGTATTCAAGTTGACCCTGCCAAAGTGAAAGCCATACAAGAGATACCAGCTCCCAAGACAGAGAAAGAAGTCAGAGGCTTTCTGGGACGACTGAACTACATTTCCCGATTATCTCGCACCTAACTGCTACTTGTGAGCCAATCTTCAAGTTACTGAAGAAAGATCAAGTGGTACGTTGGAATGATGAATTCCAGGCTGCTTTCGAAAGGATCAAAGAGTATCTCCATGAGCCACCTATTCTAATGCCACCAGTTGAAGGGAGACCTCTGATCTTATACTTGACAGTACTTGACAACTCAATGGGGTGTGTGCTGGGTCAGCATGACGAGTTTGGCTGAAAAGAGCATGCTATTTATTACCTTAGCAAAAAGTTTACCGACTGTGAGACCCGATACTCACTGCTTGAGAAAACTTGCTGCGCTTTGGCATGGGCTGCTCGCCGGCTGAGACAGTATATGCTGACTCACACTACTTTGTTGATTTCAAAAATGGATCCAATCAAGTATATCTTCGAAAAGCCCGCCTTGTCCAGAAGAATAGCAAGATGGCAGATGATCCTGACTGAGTATGACATCCAGTACACGACTCAAAAAGCAATCAAGGGAAGTGTATTGGCAGACCATTTGGCACATCAGGCAGTGGATGATTACCAGTCTATGAACTTTGAATTTCCGGACGAGAATATCATGGTAGTGACTGATTGTGAGACACCTGGACCGGATGAAGGACCTGAGGAAGGATCCCGATGGTCTATGTACTTTGATGGAGCTTCGAACGCTTTGGGTAATGGCATTGGCACTGTGATCATATCTCCTAAAGGCTCTCATACTCCGTTTACCGCCCGACTATGTTTCAACTGCACCAACAACATGGCAGAGTATGAAGCGTGCATCATGGGTCTTCGAGCTGCAATTGACCTAAGGATTAAGTTTCTAAGTATCTTCGGAGATTCTGCTCTCGTGATCAGTCAGATCAAAGGCAAGTGGAATACGAAACACTAAAATCTTATTCCTTACAAGGAGTATGTATTGACGTTGCTTCCCCATTTTGAGGAGATAACCTTTGAACACTTCCCTAGAGAGTAGAATCAGTTGGCGGACGCGCTGGCTATGATGTCTTCTATGTTCAAAGTCAATTGGGACAACGAGGCTCCCCGAATCATTATTGAAAAATTGGATGAACTTGCACATTGCTGTGATCTTGAGACTGAAGAGGTAACAGAAAAGCCCTGGTATCATGAGGTGAAGAGGTACCTTGAAGCTCAAGAATACCCCGAGGGTGCATCTGTTAATGACAAGAAGTTTCTGATGAGGTTCCCGGCAAAGTTCTTCATCAGCAGTGGCATTCTTTAGAAGCGTAACTATGATTCGACCTTACTGCGTTGTGTGGATAAGAATGAAGCAGAAAGGATCATGGTAGAGCTACATGAAGGTACCTTCGGAACCCATTCCAGTGGACATACCATGGCAAAGAAAATCCTTCAGGCAGGATATTACTGGTCCACAATGGAAGCTGACTGTTATCAGCATTCTCGGACATGTCACAAGTTCCAGGTCTATGCTGATAAGGTGCACATACCTCCAGTTCCTCTGAACGTCTTGACGACACCTTGGCCTTTTGCAATGTGGGGCATTAATATGATTGGCGAGATCAGACCTACGGCATCCAACGGGCATCGTTTCATCCTGGTAGCGATTGATTACTTTACGAAATGGGTCGAAGCAACTTCCTTTGCTACTGTAACCAAAAACGTTGTGGCACGGTTCATTCGGCACAACTTGATCTGTCGATACGGTGTACCAGAAAGGATCATTACGGACAATGGTACCAATCTTAATAACAAAATGATCACTGAGCTCTGCGAGCAATTCAAGATACAGCATCATAACTCTTCTCCCTACCGGCCGAAGATGAATGGGGCTGTTGAAGCGGCAAATAAGAACATTAAGAAGATTGTGTAGAAGATGACAGTGACATACAAAGACTGGCACGAGATGTTACCATTTGCTCTTCATGGGTACCATACCTTAACACATACGTCAACAGGGGCAACACCCTATTCCTTGGTAAATGGTATGGAAGCAGTCTTGCCTATTGAAGTTCAGATACCCTCTCTTCGGATAATGAAGGATGCAGGTTTGAGTGAAGATGACTGGATGCAGAGTCGGCTTGATCAGATAAACCTAATTGACGAGAAAAGACTTACTGCTGTTTGTCATGGTCAGACGTACCAAAAACGGATGATCAAGGCATTTAACAAGAAAGTTAGACGACAAGAGTATCAGGTTGGGGACCTGGTAATCAAGCGTATTATTCTACCTCAAGGTGATCCCAGGGGCAAATGGACCCCTACTTACGAAGGGCCATTTGTGGTTAAGAACATCTTCTCAGGAGGAGCTATGATTCTAACCACCATGGATGGTGACGACCTTCCTCACCCCATCAATGCAGACATAGTAAAAAGATACTACGCATAATCAAAGACCCGCTAGGTTGACCGACCTAGGCAAAAGTAAGGGCTTCCCGGCGAACCAAAAGGGTTCGGGAAAAAATAAGGGATGAAAAAGAAAAAATCTGTACACCCGGCAAGTCGAAAACCTGAAAAGGCGGCTTGGGCAAAAATGGGTATCCCGGTGGACTGAAAACCTGAAAGGACGATCCAGGAAAAAGTTAGGGATTAAAGCGTAACACTATGTCTCATTGGATCACCTCACATCCAGACTTCGGTATCAACTATCAGGCTCGGACGACACCAATCAATCAGATTCATCTTCAACTAAGCAGCAAAGTGATGAGATGCTTGAAGATATAAAGGCAATAGTAGAGTTGGAACCCAGTGGGATTATTCACATAGCTGTTTTGTTTTCACAAATTGTATAAATTCTAGTTGTTCGGCGGCGTCCTCTTACTAGGACGTCAGCCTCTTGTACAAAAAACACCTATTTACATGCCAAACTTCAAAATCAATACAAATTCATTTTCAGACAAATTTCAAATTGTTTTTCCTTTATCTGTTTTGTTTTGCAAAGAATGTCCAATGTTCATTTTTGATATATGCATTTGACACTAATTGCTGCTCATAAAATTTACATGCGAAACAAAGGACGAATTACGGGTAATATTAGAAACAGGGGCATAAGAAATGTCCAAACTGTGTAGTTACTTTGTCCACCAAGGTACCAAGATAGGTCCAACTGAAGAATATGACCAAGATACCATCCCTCCCCGCTGAGTAAAACAGTAATGGTAGCTCTCCCCACTGAGACTTGTAACTATGAACAAATCAACAATACTCTCCCCAAGAAGAGTTAACCTACCATCAGCCCTGAAAAGGCTTGGTATCCCCAGAAGGTTTGAATATTCCCCAACGGAGTATAAAGATATCCTCCAGCAAGCATAAGAGCATCCCCGACAGTCTTAATATTCCCCAACAGAATAAAAGAATGTTCCCCGGCGGAATACAAAATACCACAGTGGAGTCATTTCCCCAGCGCAGTCTAAAAAAGCTTCCCCAATGGAGTGGAATCATCATCCCCAGTAGACTCTGGAAGCCTATCCCCTGCAGAGCACAAATAAATCTCCCCAACCAAATTCAGAAGGTTATCCTCACAAGAGTCTACTGGGTTATCCTCAGCAAGTTGCAACTGAAAGATCATCCCCAGCGAAGTTCTTTTTATCCCCAGCGGAGTTCATCGTTAAAAACCACAGAGCTTATCAACAGAATCCCCAGCGGAGTTATCGTTAAAATCTTCAACAGAACGTCTCTTCCCCACAGAGTATTTCCCCTCGGAGTAATCTCTTCATCAGTTCATTCCCCCCAGCGGAGTTCTTCTCTCCTACAGGTTTATCATCACCGTTCATCATCCCCAGCGAAAACGAAGAACTCAACTCTATTCTCCACCAACCCCGGGATATATTTTCCCCAGCTAAAACATCACATTTCCATACATCATGATACATGCATATACGCATCATACCATACAATCTCATTTATGTTGATAACATCATTGCTTAATTCATCTCATGCATTACATGTGACTAACCTTTACCTTTTCAGGAAAGATGCAGTTAAGTCCCCAGCTTAGTCGAAGACCTGACCAGTTCTTAAGTCTCAATTGAATTATCCTCGGTTGAATTTCAGATAAGGTTCTCAAATCTCGACAGTTCCTCTACGTCATAGTGTGGACAAGTTCTATAACCTCAGCGGTATACTCCATTGAGCACGAGACAGTTCCTAGATCTTGATGTTTTCCTCCGTCATAGTGTGGACAAGTTCTCTAACCTCAACGGTATACTCCATTGAGCACGAGACAATTCCTAGATCTTGATGAAGATGTTTCCCTACGTCATAGTATGGACGAGTACTATAACCTCAACGGTATACTCCATTGAGCACGAGTCAGTTCCTAGATCTTGATGTTTTCCTCCGTCATAGTGTGGACAAGTTTTATAACCTCAGCGGTATACTCCATTGAGCACGAGACAATTCCTAGATCTTGATGTTTTCCTCCGTCATAGTATGGACAAGTTCTATAACCTCAACGGTATACTCCATTGAGCACGAGACAGTTCCTAGATCTTAATGAAGATGTTTCCCTACGTCATAGTATGGACGAGTACTATAACCTCAACAATATACTCCATTGAGCACGAGTCAGTTCCTAGATCTTGATGTTTTCCTCCGTCATAGTGTGGACAAGTTCTATAACCTTAACGGTATACTCCATTGAGCACGAGACAGTTCCTAGATCTTGATGAAGATGTTTCCCTACGTCATAGTATGGGTGAGTACTATAACCTCAATGGTATACTCCATTGAGCATGAGTCAGTTCCTAGATCTTGATGTTTTCCTCCGTCATAGTGTGGACAAGTTCTATAACCTCAACGGTATACTCCATTGAGCACGAGACAATTCCTAGATCTTGATGAAGATGTTTCCCTACGTCATACTGTGGACGAGTACTATAACCTCAACGGTATACTCCATTGAGCACGAGTCAGTTCCTAGATCTTGATGTTCTCCTCCGTCATAGTATGGACAAGTTCTATAACCTCAGCGGTATACTACGTTGAGCACGAGACAGTTCCTAGATCTTGATGAAGATGTTTCCCCCTAGTTGAATTATGGACAGGTTCTTAAGACTCAGTCGAGGCATTCTCTTAGTTGAAGTACAAACAAGTTCCTAAATCTCAACAAAAGTAAGACTTCCCCAGTGGAATCTTTCACAATAAACAGGTATGCAAGTTCTCACTAAGGAATCTCTTATGTGATTGACACTCCTGCAGATGGCATCTGTAAGCCCATCCTCCTACCAACAATCTCCAAATGGCATCTGTAATCCCATTCCCAACATCATAATGATGACACTACACCATGTGAGTGCAAATTTCTGGGCACTCTAGTGTTCAATTATCTTCCACCTTTGGATCACGAAAGGCTCAAAAGCCAATCTATATCCTCAGGTTTAAGAAAATTGAACAGGGGCAACTGTTGTACCCCAAAATTTTCACTCCCATATTCCTCAAGACATGTCAAAAATAATCTTCAAGTTGCTCAAGTTGGCTCAAGGGTTGGACAGTCAAATCACCTCCTATGGCAGTCAAGTCAAAATTAGGGTTTTGTGCTGCATCAAGGTCCTCACATACAAATGACCTCAAGTGCTCCCCAATATCCTAATATGTTCTTAGTTCATCCATGTCAAATTTCAAGCCTTGCAGAGGAAGTTTGGTCAGTCAATTGCTCAAGAGGCCCAAAAGTCGACTGTGCTAGGGCAAAAGTCAACTGTGTCCCAAATATAGTCAAACCTCAAGATTTTTTGTCAAAATTCTCATTTTGAAGGATAATTCATCATTTGATCAAGGGTTGATCATGATTCATCAAGGATTGCTCAAGATTCCTCAAGATTCAAAAGTTGCTAAATTAGGGTTTTGTAGGAAAAGTCAACTCAACTTTGACCAAGCATAAATTTCTCATACTTTATGAGAAATGACCCATCCAAAGCTAATTTTTAAGAGGATGCAATTTCCTACAATCCATATTCACACCCCAAGATCAAGAAATGCTCTCACAAAAAGTCAACAAAAACACCTTTTTTTGTAAAAGCTTATAACTTGAGCATGGAACATCAAAATGAGATTATACCAAAAGGGTTGATTAGAGGACATCTCAAGGTTTCTAAAAAGTCCAAGAACACCTCCAAAAGTTCAAAATTGAGGAAGTTTGCATTGTTGAAGTTGGGCATTTTTCCAAATTTGCCAAAAGTCAACTATCCTCAAGACTCCAATTTTTGACAAAAGGGCCCACTTTTTTCCACTTGATATGGTCTTGTCATGCCACCCACGTGTCACATCTTTAATTTCATGACCAAACATTTATTTTTCTATTTTTATTTAATTTTTATTGATTTAATTCATTTTAAATCTATATTAATTCAAATAAAATCCAAAAATTAATGGAATGAGATTTTTTTGATCATTGCAGCTTTCAATCAACAAGATACACCTAGTCAATTCGTATCAAGGCTCATTCAAGCATAAAAAATAAGATTTGGCCTATTTTTAGAAGTTTGATAATGGTGATCAAAACCAAATCATGAATCTCCAATGCACTTGATTTGAGACCAAAAGACCAACCCTAATTCACTCTATAACACTCACACAAGCAAGCCAGACCTGGCACACGCATAGAGCTCTGCAGAAACGGCCAGAACGAGTTTGTAAAAAAGCTTGAAAAGTGAGAGATCAAAAACAACATTGGAGTTGGATTTAGACCAAAATCACAACGTAGCTCTCTTCCTTGACATCCAGTGGAGCTATACCAATCAAAACCAGGTCTTTTCATTGCCTAGAACTCATTGTAAGTCTCCACGAACATTGCTCTGGACACGAAATCGTAAATCATTTTCTTTGCATCTTTTTGCCAATTTGATTGCATAATCTTGGTCCTTATCATGTTTCTAACAAGTCTGCATCATTTAATTTTGTTTTCATGGCCTGTAATCGTGTACCCGAATCTAGGGTTCATATGTGTTATTTTTAGGCATTTTGTGTACAGGCAAAATCAAGGCGAATAGTGGTTACAGGGATGACCAGGAGGAAGAGACGAGTACGTTGGTACTCTTGGATTTCATTTACATGGCCTAGGGAGGATTTTTGAGACATCCCACAAAACTTCCTGCGGATAAAAATCCGCAGGTAAATAACCAGGGTTGCGTTGAAGAAGACGATGGCATGTCCTTGTGCCATTGGTTCATTCGAATCAGTGGCACGCTTTTTTTATTATTCAGGCTTAGTGCGTTGTCTCACATATTATATTTACTCTTTATTCCATTAACAATAATGCAGTGTAGTTGGATTGGTGAGCGTGCGTTGCAAAACCCTTTGGGACCTGGGTTCGAATCCTAGGTCCCCCAAAACTTTGTTATATTTTTTCTTCAGGGATTCATGTGCATTTCTCAAGGGATGGACCACCATGCGCTTGCAGATCTTAAATGCTACATGGCTCACAGGGTAAAATCAATGGCCAAAGGTGAAGGACCACCATGGACTCAGGTCTACGCACGCCTAGCAAATCACCAAAGTCCAACAAGGCTGGGATGAAAATGGGCCAAATAAATTGGTGATTCATTCCTTTTTTAGGCCCAACACCCCCCTGAGTTTGTTTATATTTTATTTCTTTTCATTGTTTTATTTTATTTTATTATTATCATTACCTTAATTAATTAATTAACCAATTAACTTCTTTCTTTCATATAAAAAAAATCAGAAAACAAAAAAAAAATTCTTTAATTCCATTAATTTTATTATTTATTTTTGTAAATAAATTTTAACCAATTAATTTAGTTTTAAATTAGGTTTAATTTTAACATATTTTGCATTAAATTAAAATTGATTTAGAATTAGGATTTTATTAACTTTCTAATCACTCCTATTGTATTGCCTTAATTAAAATAAAAAAAAACTCAAAAATGTTTTCATTTAATTTAATTATTACCTTAGACTATTTTTTTTAACTCAAAAAATAACAAAATATGCTTTATTGAATAAAAAGGGTCAAAATCCTAAAGGACACTTCGATTTAATTTTCTTGCACGCGATTAATTTTTGATCCATATTTTAATATTGTAACTGCTTCGAGGATGTAATAGTCTTAACTTAGGATTTCATTTTTATCGTTTTATTTACTTTCCGCAATTTAATTTTAAGGGTTTGTTTTTGGCGATGTAAATACCCGACGCCTTGTAATAGCTTAGATTTATTTTCCGCAATTTAATTTCCGCAACCATTAACTGTTAGATGTTTGAATAATAGGCTATGCATGACAAGATCTATCTTAAATTAAAATCAACAGTAGCTCACCATGACATGCAAAGATAATATAACTGAAAAACAATATACTCGCACATGCCACTCTTAGGGTACACCTCACTTGGTTGCCTCGAACGTGGTCATTGAGTATAGGAAGTTTTAGAGGTCGCCCTCTTGTCCAAAGATCAAAGTTGCCTCGAAGTGGTTGCCTCGGATGAAATGATCTAATACATTAGGGTTACCGCTAAGGCATCCTAACATTGCTTTAGTGACCACACATCCCTTAATCGAATTGAACCGAAAACTCCAATGACGATGCTACCTACTCCTCAATAGTGGGATAGCATTGTCTAAAGGACATTTGCACAGTCTAATTCCTTTTTGAGTAGGTAGATGTTCTTAAGTACTTGCTCCTTTTAAAACAAAAATAAAAATTTTCGCACTTACACTCTCTTCAAAAACAAAACTCTTTTCAAACCCACAAACACAAAGAAAAGCAAAATTTTTGAAAACATAATGAGCAAGTACCTAAGAGCCCGTGGATAACCACGGATAGAAAGGGTGCTAACCCCTTCCCTTTCTATAATCTACCTCCCGAACCCGAGAAACATCTCAAAAAGGAATTTTTCTGTGCTTTTGTCCTTTCCTTGTTGGATAAAATAAAAGACGGTGGCGACTCTTGCTCACCGCGACATTTTGCGAAAACAAACGCAAAACGCAAACCAGCATTCCAAAACAGTCAGTTCTATTCCCACCGATCACACATGTACATGGAATCGTGAATCTATTTTCTTGCATCCTTTTGCCAAATTTTTTGTACATTCATGTTTACCATTCAATTTCCAATCATTCTGCATTATTCAATTGGATTTTTGTAGCCTATATCTCCTTACCCGAATCTAGGGTTTTGGAGGTTTGCATTTGGGGTTTTGTTTTGCAGGAATAATTAGGACAAACGGTGACCATGGTTGTGTTCAGGGAGGAGAGACGAACACGTTGGTAGTCTTAGTTGGTATTTACATGGCCTAGGATGAATTTTGGAAGCAAGCCACGAATCTTCCTGCGGATAAAAATCCACAGGTAAGAAAACCAGGGATTTGTGAAGAAGACGACTACGCGTCCTCTTCCCATTGGCCGGTTTCAAATGCCGCGCTATTTTTTTTAATTTCCAGGCATATTAAATGTTTTTCAATATAATATTTGTTTTGTATTCAATTAACAAAGAAGCAAGTCAGTTGGGTTGGCAAGCGCGCTAGTGGAAAACCCCTTGGGACCTGGGTTCGAATCCCAGGTCCCCAAATATATTTGTCTTATTTTTCTCCAGGCAATTGCATGTGGTTTCAGCAAGCATGGACTATCGTGTTCCTTCTGATCTCAAATGCCAGATGGCCTTCAGGCCAAATCCAAAGGCCATGATTGAAGGCTCACCATACATCCAAGTCAACAAGGGCATATGGAATCAACAAAGTCAAAGCAGGCTGGAACGAAAATGGGCCTTGAATATGCTATCATACCTCCTGATTTGGGGCCCAAACCCCCCTTTGGTTCATTTTCTTTTACTTCTTATTATATTTATTTATTTATTTATTTATTTATTTATTTATTTATTTATTTATTTATTTTATTGTTTTAATTAATAATTATTAATCACTAACCAAATAATTTATTTCTCTCATAAAATTGAAAACTCAAAAAATATTATTTTTATTAAAATTAAAATTGACTTTATTTTTGTAAATAAATTAAATTAATTAATTTAGTCTTAAATAGGTTTAACATTTAATATTCTTTGCAATAAATTAAAATCAATGTAAAATTAGGTTTTTTTTTAAATAATTTTAATTATTTTATTTTATTTCCTAAAATATAAAAAATCCAAAAATATTTTCATTAATTAATTAATTTAATTATTAACTTAGATTTAATTTTTAATTCAAAATAAACAAAAAAATCTTTTCTTTAATAAAAAGGGTCAAAACCCTAAAAAAATGCGCAGTCTTAATTTCTTGCACGCGATCCAATTTTATTCCAATATTGTAATTGCTTCCGGTATGTAATAGTTTTAATAGGATTTTAAATTATTTTATCGCTTTATTTTACTTTCCGCAATTTAAATTAAAGGGTTGTTTTTTGGCGATGTAAATACTCGACGCCTTGTAATAGTTTAGATTTAATTTCCGCAAAATTTAATTTCCGCAACTATACAATGTTAGATGTTTGATAATAGGGAATGCATGACAAGATCCAATGTATGAACTTAAAATCAACATAGCTCACCCATGACATGTACAGATAAAATTAACCGAAATAACACACTCGCACATGCCACTCTTAGGGTACACCTCACTTGGTTGCCTTGAACGTGGTCATTGAGTATAGGAAGTTTTAGAGGTCGCCCTCTTGTCCAAAGATCATAGTTGCCTCGAAACGGTTGCCTCGGAAAAATGATCTAAGACATTAGGATTACCGCTAAGGTGTCCTAACATTGCTTTAGTGACCACACGTCCCTTAATCAAATTGACCCAAAAACTCCAAGGACGATGCTACCTACTCATCAATAGTGGGATAGCATTGTCTAAAGGACATTAGCACAGTTTAATTCCCTTTTCGAGTAGGTAGATGGTTCTTAAGTACTTGCTCCTTTTAAAACAAAACAAAACTTTCCGCACTTACACTCCTTTCAAACAAAAACTCTTTTCAAACCCACAAACACAAAGAAAAGCAAAATTTTGAAAACACTTTGAGCAAGTACCTAAGAGCCCGTGGATAACCACAGATAGAAAGGGTGCTAACACCTTCCCTTTCTATAATCTACCTCGCGAACCCGAGAAACATCTCGAAAAAGGAATTTTTCTGTGCTTTTTTCCTTTCCTTGTTGGATAAAATAAAAGACGGTGGCGACTCTTGCTCACCGCGACATTTTGCGAAAACAAACGCAAATGCGAACCAGCATTCCAAAAACAGTCAGTTCTCTTTCCCACCGATCACAGAACTGGCAACTCTGCTGGGGAATTTAATAAGTGAGGTGTACCTTAGGATTAGATCATTGTGTTTTCAATTGTATGCTTTGTATGATTTATCTTTGTGGGCTTGTATCGGAGTTTCTATAGATCCTAACCCGGATCTGGGGGCACCCTTTAGGTAAGTAGCAATAAACTGTGAGGGAACTGTCCGGCGTAGACCGACATGGTTGAAGCAGTAGCTACGTTCGTATGGCACTTTAGTCTGTCTCGATATCCCTTTTGTTGGAACGAGGAGAATATGGGTCTTCTAAGGGGTCATTAAGCACCAACTGACCTTAGAACCTTTAAATTGACCAACTTGGCCATAGAACAGTAGCAGTATGCTACACTTATTGAGACTAAACTCTCGCGATGATTCTGGCCGCAAGAAAATGTTGCTAAACTAGAATTATGACTGATCGAGGGTAGTCAGTGATATTGAGATCCTCTAGAACCCGGTTACTATTTTTAGGATAGGTTTAAACCAACTGAACTGAAAGAGGGTAGTACCTAAACTCCATGTTTGCCTAAACTTAAGGCTGTTTGCGTGACTTGTGTGCCTTCAAACTTGAACTACTTGCACATTCTTGTTATCTGACAACATGAGTTCCTTGCAGGTTTTGTTTACAGTCCTTATCCAATAATTTGGATTTATTGCAGGGTTTACTTACATCACTTCACACTTTTGCTTAAACGCATAACATACACATCATAACATCATGCCTTAACATTTCCTTAACCATTTCAAGGGTCTCAAGGGTTTGTGATGCAGGTTATGGTAAATCAAATGTCTAGCAAGGGGCAAAGGGGATTTATTTTCCTCTAGCCAAGGTTGTCTAGAAATCAAAACAAGATAACTTGAGTCAGGGGCTATGACCCACTCGATATGGTGAGCTTGACTCTTGAAGAAGGACTCTTAACAACATGAAGTTTCTTCAATCAAAGCTGCAAAATTCAAATTCTAACAAGTTTCTTATTTACCCCGCGGGATCCTTGAAAACATTGCATACATACATATCATTGCATAACAGGTCTCCCAATACGGGTCTCTCATGTTCTCGCTGTTTATTTTAGCAATGGCTTTCTAACCAGACAACCAAGATCTTCAAACTCGAGAAGCTCAGTTCAGGGACGTATTCCTAAACCTATCCAAGGGGCAGGAAGAGTTGAATACACTCCTCGTGGGGAACTTGGTCAAGAAAAGTCTTGAAGACAATAAGGACGAAAGGCTGGAACAATTGCAAGCTGAGGTAGATACAATGAAAACCCAGATGCTGGGGCAGATGGCTCTTATCCAAGGCTTAGCTTGGGAACAAGAGCTGAGAACCATTATCAACCAGCTTCATCAAGACAGATACAACAACATGAAGCAAATAGTCAAGGCCGGGGACCAAATCATTAATCAACTTCCGAGAAGTCAAAGGTTTGGTTTGATGAAGAATAGACCTCTCCAAGTTGCTACTACCTCACGGGTCCAACAACGACCTCGCCAAGAACAACGGGTTGATCAGAGTAAGCCAAACATGCCCAGGAGGCAATTTACCAAGCTCAACATGCCGCTGTCTCAAGCTTTACAACACCTGTTGAGATTGAATCTGGTGACGTTAAGGGACCCTCATAAGAATCCCAACACAACCTCCCCAAAGTACAATCCTGATGCAAGGTGTGCATATCACTCCAACAGGGGCATGATACTAACATCTGTTGGACGTTGAGCAATAAAATTCAAGACTTGATTGATGAAGGAGCATTGGAACTCACACAAGACAGTCAGATTGAATTCTTTTGCCATCCCCAGAGGTTCACCATTTGAAGTGACAAGTACTAAGACGAGAAGACTTTTTGTTCATTAAAATTTTCAAGTTGTAATTTTCTTTTGATTGTTCGAACATTTACTCATGTCAAACTTTATTACTTTATCAATGCATTGCATATGTCTGTTTTGAATCAATCCATTCGTATTTCACTATATTCAAATTGCTTTCATTTTTTGTGATGATCAACTCTCGATTAAAAAATTCTAAGCCTTTAGAGGGAGGATGACGAAAATGATACCAAAAAATCTACAGTATGCTTTTGAACAGACCCCGCTGATGATGTACATACATTGTTTCAAATCCTAAACAGTGGAGTTATAAGGAAGATAATCCCTAGTCAACCCTTTTGAGCCAAAGAAGTTGGAGTTTTCTTTTCACAAATTAAAACCCTTAATCACAACCTGGGGCAGGGTAGTTTCTCAGTTAATTCAGGTGCACAATGAATGGCTTTGAAGATGGCTTTTCAAAATAAAAGAAAGTAATGGTTCCCTATAATCGTCAAGACAGGCAGCCATTATCTCTCCAAATAAAAAGCCCATCAAGTCAAAACCTATGAAGGAGACTCAAGAAAAAACTGGGGCATCCCGCTGGTTGTAGTCACAAAAACGAACAGTTCAGGCAAAAGACAGGGATAATAAAATAAAAAAGAAAGAGATCCTACAAACTCTCAACAAAAAAATGACTGCTTGTTCAAAATAAACTGTCAGTATCCGAACCATCATTGGTATATCAAAACAAAGACTCAAACGGGATCTAAATGCACGATTAGCTGAGTTTAGGATCGAAGAACATCACGAAGAGCGGGTGGGTACAAATAAATTTTGAGCCTTTATCCTTTGTTTCTTTAACCGTGAACCATGCCACGTTATAACCCTTAAAAGTCCTAGATGAAGCATGGGTTAGTTCGAAAGCATACTGTTACGAAAGGTATCCTGACTCCTGTAGGACTTGCTGTAAATCCTGAGTTGACATCACATTTTACAAAATTTTCCTATCTTACTGAAAAAAGGCATTTTCAAAAACTTCAAGACAGACATAAGCTTTGCATTCTTAAAATAACATTGTTTGCATATGACTATTTGTTCAAACAGCAGAGAAATTTGCACGACGAATATCTAGTGAACAAAAACCTTTTCAATAAAAAGGGTCACCTCAAGTTGAAAAAACACCTCTAACCAAGGGGGCACGGCATGAGCATTGTCCATCATCTAGGGCAGTTAAGTCAAGATTCAAGGAATCTCTCAAAATGCCAAATAGCTAGGGGCAAATCTCCATCTGAATCAATTGGGGCATTGGACATGAATTCCAGCAACGAATCTTGCATGATCAAATGAAGATCTTCTGGTAGTATGGCAACACAACACTACCGACAGTGACACCTCCCTACATCTTGAGAGCATGGACATAATCAGAAAATACTATGCATAATCAAAGACCCGCTAGGTCGACTGGCCTAGGCAAAAATAAGGGCTTTCCGACGAACCAAAAGGGTTCGGGCAAAAATTAGGGATAAAAATGGAAAAAATCTGTACACCCGGCAAGTCGAAAACCTGAAAAGGCGGCTTGGGCAAAATAGGGTATCCCGATGGACTGAAAACCCGAAAGGGCGGTCCAGGAAAAAATTAGGGATCAAAGCGTACGACTATGTCTCGTCATCTCGTCACTGGCCTACCAAAAGAAGACTTGTCATTTTGGCCGAAAGATACTAAGCACCTCATAAGTGGGGATGATACTCGATCCGCAAGGCCTCCGCAGGCACCTTCTCATGCAGAAGCAGGGGCAATAAGAATTGTCTAAGCTGTATGGTTGCTTTGTCCATCAGGTACAAGGTAGGTTCAACTGAAGAATTTGGCTAAGAAACCCTCACTCCCCGCAGAGTAGGACAATAATGGTAGCTCTCCCCCAGCTGATACTCGCAACTATGGACGAATCAGCAATACTCTCCCCAAGCAGAGTTAGTCTACCATCAGCCCTAAAAAGGCTGGCTATCCCCAAAAGGTCTTAATATTCCCCAGCGGAGTATGAGAATATTCTCCAGCAAATGTCAGAGTATCCCCGACAGTCTCAATGTTCCTCAATGGAGTATAAGAATGTTCCCCGGCAGAATGCAAGATACCCCAGTGGAGCCATTTTCCCAGCACGGTCTGAAAAAGCTTCCCCAATGGAGTCTAATCATCATCCCCAGTAGACTTTGGAAGCTTATCCCCTGCAGAGCACAAATAAGTCTCCCCAGCCAAATTCAGAGGATTATCCCCACAAGAGTCTAACAGGGTTATCCCTAGCAAGTCGCAACTGAAAGATCATCCCCAACGAAGGTCTTTCTTTCCCCAAATAGGAGTTCAATCCTCAATAGATTCAATATCACCAGCAACGGTAATCCATCCCCAGCGGAGTTCATCATTAAAATCCCCAACAAAGCTTATCAACGGAATCCCCAGCGGAGTTTATCGTTAAAATCTTTAGCAGAATATCTCTCCCCACAAAATAATTCCCCACAGAGTAATCTATTCATCAGTTTATTCCCCAACGGAGTTCTTTTGTCCTGCAGGATTATTCTCACAATCATCTTCGTTCATCATCCTCAACAGAAACGAAGAACTAAACTCTATTCTCCAACAGCTCCGGGATTTATTTTCCCCAGCTAAAACATCACATTTTCATACATCATGATACATGCATATACGCATCATACGAGTACAATCTCATTTATTTTAAAAACATCATTGCCTTGCGTATGACTGACCTTTACCTTTCAGGAAAGATACAGTTAAAGTTCTCAGTCACATCGAAGACCTGACCGGTTCTTAAATCTCAATTGAATTATCCTCGGTTAAATCTCAATCTCTACAGTTTCCCTACGTCATAGTATGGACGAGTGCTATAACCTCAACGGTATACTACGTTGAGCATTAGTCAGTTCCTAGATCTTGATGTTTTCCTCCGTCATAGTGTGGACAAGTTCTCTAACCTCAACGGTATACTACATTGAGCACCAGACAGTTCCTAGATATTGATGAAGATGTTTCCCTACGTCATAGTGTGGACGAGTGCTATAACCTCAACGGTATACTATGTTGAGCACTAGTCAGTTCCTAGATCTTGATGTTTTCCTCTGTCATAGTGTGGACAAGTTCTCTAACCTCAACGGTATACTACGTTGAGCACCAGACAATTCTTAGATCTTGATGAAGATGTTTCCCTGCGTCATAGTGTGGACGAGTGTTATAACCTCAACGGTATACTATGTTGAGCACTAGCCAGTTCCTAGATCTTGATGTTTTCCTCCGTCATAGTGTGGACAAGTTCTCTAACCTCAACGGTATACTACGTTCAGCACCAGACATTTCCTAGATCTTGATGAAGATGTTTCCCTACGTCATAGTGTGGACGAGTGCTATAACCTCAACGGTATACTACGTTGAGCACTAGTCAGTTCCTAGATCTTGATGTTTTCCTCCGTCATAGTGTGGACAAGTTCTCTAACCTCAACGGTATACTACGTTGAGCACCAGTCAGTTCCTAGATCTTGATGAAGATGTTTCCCTATGTCATAGTGTGGATGAGTGTTATAACCTCAACGATATACTACGTTGAGCACTAGTCAGTTCCTAGATCTTGATGTTTTCCTCCATCATAGTGTTGACAAGTTCTCTAACCTCAATGGTATACTACGTTGAGCACCAGACAGTTCCTAGATCTTGATGAAGATGTTTCCCTATGTCATAGTGTGGATGCGTGCTATAACCTCAACGATATACTACGTTGAGCACTAGTCAGTTCCTAGATCTTGATGTTTTCCTTCGTCATAGTGTGGATAAGTTCTCTAACCTCAACGGTATACTACGTTGAGCACCAGACAGTTCCTAGATCTTGATGAAGATGTTTCCCTACGTCATAGTATGGACGAGTGCTATAACCTCAATTGTATACTACGTTGAGCACTAGTCAGTTCCTAGATCTTGATGTTTTCCTCCGTCATAGTGTGGACAAGTTCTCTAACCTCAACGATATACTACGTTGAGCACCAGACAGTTCCTAGATCTTGATGAAGATGTTTCCCTATGACATAGTGTGGACGAGTGATATAACCTCAATGGTATACTACGTTGAGCACTAGTCAGTTCCTAGATCTTGATGTTTTCCTCTATCATAGTGTGGATAAGTTCTCTAACTTCAACGGTATACTACGTTGAGCACCAGACAATTCCTAGATCTTGATGAAGATGTTTCCCTACGTCATAGTGTGGACGAGTGCTATAACCTCAACGGTATACTACGTTGAGCACTAGTCAGTTCCTAGATCTTGATGTTTTCCTCCGTCATAGTGTGGACAAGTTCTCTAACCTCAACGGTATACTACGTTGAGCACCAGACAGTTCCTAGATCTTGATGAAGATGTTTCCCTACGTCATAGTGTGGACGAGTGCTATAACCTCAACGGTATACTACGTTGAGCACTAGTCAGTTCCTAGATCTTGATGTTTTCCTCCGTCATAGTGTGGACAAGTTCTCTAACCTCAACGATATACTACGTTGAGCACCAGACAGTTCCTAGATCTTGATGAAGATGTTTCCCTACGTCATAGTGTGGACGAGTGTTATAACCTCAACGGTATACAACGTTGAGCACTAGTCAGTTCCTAGATCTTGATTTTTTCCTCCGTCATAGTGTGGACAAGTGTTATAACCTCAACGGTATACTACGTTGAGCACTAGTCAGTTCCTAGATCTTGATGTTTTCCTCCGTCATAGTGTGGACGAGTTCTCTAATTTCAATGGTATACTACTATGAGCACCAGACATTTCTTAGATCTTGATGAAGATGTTCCCCCCACGTCATAGTGTGGACGAGTGCTATAATCTCAAGGGTATACTACGTTGAGCACTAGTCGGTTCCTAGATCTTGATGTTTTCCTCCGTCATAGTGTGGACAAGTTCTCTAATTTCAATGGTATACTCCGTTGAAGACCAGACAGTTCCTAGATCTTGATGAAGATGTTTCCACCTAATTGTATTATGGACAGGTTCTTAAGACTCAGCCGAGGCATTCTCTCAGTTGAAGTACAGGAAAGTTCCTAAATCTCAACAAAAGTTAGACTTCCCCAGCGGAATCTTCTACAACAACAGGTATGCAAGTTCTCGCTAAGGAATCTCTTATGCGATCGACACTCCTGCAGATGGCATCTGTAAGCCCATCCTCCTACCAACAATCACCAAATGGCATCTTTAAGCCTATTCCCGACATCACAATTCTGATACTACACCATGCGAGTGCAAATTTTTGGGCACTCTAGTGTTCAATTATCTTCCACCTTCGGTTCACGAAAGGCTCGAAAGCCAATCTATATCCTTAGGTTTAAGAAAATTGAACAGGGGCAACTGTTGTACCCCAAAATTTTCCCTCCCATATTTCTCAAGACATATCAAGAATAATCTCCAAATGACTCAAGATTGCTCAAGAGTTGGACAGTCAAATCACCTCCTAAGGCAGTCAATTCAAAATTAGGGTTTTGTGTTACATCAAGGTCCTTACATCCAAATGGCCTCAAATTTTCCCCAATGTCCTAATATATTCTCAAGTTCATCCATGTCAAATTTCAAGCCTGGCAGAGGAAGTTTGGTCAGTCAATTGCTCAAAAGGCCCAAAAATCGATAGTGTTAGGGCAAAAGTCAATTGTGACCTACAAATAATCAAACCTCAATATTTTTTGCCAACATTCTCATTTTGAAGTTTAATTCAGCATTTGATCAAGGGTTGATCATGATTCATCAAGGATTGCTAAGATTCATCAAGAATCAAAAGTTGCTAAATTAGGGTTTTGTAGGAAAAGTCAACTCAACTTTGATCAAGCATAACTTTCTCATACTTTATGAGAAATGACCCATCCAAAGCTAATTTTTAAGAGGATTCAATTTCCTACAATCCATATTCACACCCCAAGATCAAGAAATGCTCTCACAAAAAGTTACAAATTTGGACATTATAGGTCATTTTTGAAAGTTAACAAAAACATCTTTTTTGCCAAAGCTTATAACTTGAGCATGGAATATCAAAATGATATGAGACCAAAAGGGTTGGTTATAGGACATCTCAAGGTTTCTAAAAAGTCTAATAACCATTCCAAAAGTTCAAAATTGAAGAAGTTATGCATTGTTGAAGTTGGGCATTTTTCCAAAAGTGCCAAAAGTCAACTATCCTCAAAACTCCAATTCTTGACAAAAGGCCCCACTTTTTTCCACTTGATTTGATTTTGTCACACCACACACGTGTCCTATCTTCAGTTTCATGTCCATTAATTTATTTTTCTATTTTATTTAATTTTTATTGAATTAATTCATTTTAAATCAATATTAATTCAAATAAAATCCAAAAATTGATGGAATAAGATCTTTTTGATCATTACAAGTCTTAAATATCAGGATACACCCAATCAAATTCGTGCCATGCCATATTGTGAACAAAATCTTGGATTTGGCATAATTTTGGAAGCTTTGTTAATGGAGATCAAATCAAATCTCAAATCTTCAATGCACATGGATTCAAGCCCAAAGATTTAACCTAATGCAATCCCTTATACATGTACAAGCTAGACACATCAAAAACACGACCTAAGAGTTGCAGAAACGGCCAAACCAAATTGGAGAAAAACCTTGAAAAATTGAAAATTGAAATCATACTTAGAGCTGGATTCAATCCAAAAACTCAACACTATCTCCTTGCCTGACGTTCACTGAAGCCAAAGAGATCAAAACCAAGCCTTGAGACCTCATAAATCACCCTGTAAGTACTCAAGAACATAGCCCTGTACATGGAATCGTGAATTTATTTTCTTGCATCCTTTTGCCAAATTTTTTGTACATTCAAGTTTACCATTCAATTTCCAATCATTCTGCATTATTCAATTGGATTTTTGTTGCCTATATCTCCCTACCCGAATCTAGGGTTTTGGAGGTTTGCATTTGGGGTTTTGTTTTACAGGAATAATTAGGACAAACGGTGACCATGGTTGTGTTCATGGAGGAGAGTCGAACACGTTGGTAGTCTTAGTTGGTATTTACATGGCCTAGGATGAATTTTGGAAGCAAGCCACGAATCTTCCTGCGGATAAAAATCCGCAGGTAAGAAAACCAGGGATTTGTGAAGAAGACGACTACGCGTCCTCTTCCCATTGGCCGGTTTCAAATCTCGCGCTATTTTTTTTTTAATTTCCAAGCATATTAAATGTTTTTCAATATAATATTTGTTTTGTATTCAATTAACAAAGAAGCAAGTCAGTTGGGTTGGCAAGCGCGCTAGTGGAAAACCCCTTGGGACCTGGGTTCGAATCCCAGGTCCCCAAATATATTTGTCTTATTTTTCTCCAGGCAATTGCATGTGGTTTCAGCAAGCGTGGACTATCGTGTTCCTTCTGATCTCAAATGCCAGATGGCCTTCAGGCCAAATCCAAAGACCATGATTGAAGGCTCACCATACATCCAAGTCAACAAGCGCATATGGAATCAACAAAGTCAAAGCAGGCTGGAATGAAAATGGGCCTTGAATATGCTATCATACCTCCTGATTTGGGGCCCAAACCCCCCTTTGGTTCATTTTCTTTTACTTTTTATTATATTTATTTATTTATTTTATTGTTTTAATTAATAATTATTAATCACTAACCAAATAATTTATTTCTCTCATAAAATTGAAAACTCAAAAAATATTATTTTTATTAAAATTAAAGTTGACTTTATTTTTGTAAATAAATTAAATTAATTAATTTAGTCTTAAATAGGTTTAACATTTAATATTCTTTGCAATAAATTAAAATCAATGTAGAATTAGGTTTTTTTTTAAATAATTTTAATCATTTTATTTTATTTCCTAAAATATAAAAAATCCAAAAATATTTTCATTAATTAATTAATTTAATTATTAACTTAGATTTAATTTTTAATTAAAAAAAAACAAAAAAATCTTTTCTTTAATAAAAAGGGTCAAAACCCTAAAAAATGCGCCGTCTTAATTTCTTGCACGCGATCCAATTTTATTCCAATATTGTAATTGTTTCCGGTATGTAATAGTTTTAATAGGATTTTAAATTATTTTATCATTTTATTTTACTTTCCGCAATTTAAATTAAAGGGTTGTTTTTTGGCGATGTAAATACCCGACGCCTTGTAATAGTTTAGATTTAATTTCCGCAACTATACAATGTTAGATGTTTGATAATAGGGAATGCATGACAAGATCCAATGTATGAACTTAAAATCAACATAGCTCACCCATGACATGTACAGATAAAATTAACCGAAATAACACACTCGCACATGCCACTCTTAGGGTACACCTCACTTGGTTGCCTCGAACGTGGTTATTGAGTATAAGAAGTTTTAGAGGTTGCCCTCTTGTCCAAATATCATAGTTGCCTCGAAACGGTTGCCTCGGAAAAATGATCTAAGACATTAGGGTTACCGCTAAGGCGTCCTAACATTGCTTTAGTGACCACACGTCCCTTAATCGAATTGACCCGAAAACTCCAACGACGATGCTACCTACTCATCAATAGTGGGCTAGCATTGTCTAAAGGACATTAGCACAATTTAATTCCCTTTTCGAGTAGGTAGATGGTTCTTAAGTACTTGCTCCTTTTAAAACAAAATAAAAATTTTCGCACTTACACTCCTTTCAAACAAAAAATCTTTTCAAACCCACAAACACAAAGAAAAGCAAAATTTTGAAAACACTTTGAGCAAGTACCTAAGAGCCCGTGGATAACCACGGATAGAAAGGGTGCTAACACCTTCCCTTTCTATAATCTACCTCCTGAACCCGAGAAACATCTCGAAAAAGGAATTTATCTGTGCTTTTTTCCTTTCCTTGTTGGATAAAATAAAAGACGGTGGCGACTCTTGCTCACTGCGACATTTTGCGAAAACAAACGCAAACGCGAACCAGCATTCCAAAAACAGTCAGTTCTCTTTCCCACCGATCACAGTATGCCCTAAATTCAAATTGAAGCCCGGATGCGACCGGATAACAACTTGATTCCTTCTGAAGCCTGGAGCACAACCATATAAGAATTGAGAAATTGTGAAGCCTAGAGAACGACCAGATAGCAAGTTTAATCTCATCTCCCCAGTAAGTCACTGTAAAGCCTGGAGCACGACCAGATAGAAGTCGATCTTATCACTATGAAGCCTGGATCACGACCAGATAGTAGTTCATTTTCACCTCTTCGATCAAGAGACGATTCCCCAGTAGAATAACGGACGACCGAAGATCCTAAAATTCAACTTTCCTCAAAACAGAGATCAGCATTCCCCAACGAAATCTTCCTCAACAACAGGTATACGGGTTCTCGCTAAGGAATCTCTTAGGCGATCAACACTTCTTCTGATGGCATCTTTAAGCCCATCTTCCATCATCAATCTTCAAATGGCATCTATAAGCCATTCCCGGAATCAATCTCCAAATGGAATCTATAAGCGCATTCCCGGAATCACAAGACAAGTACCACTTCATGCGAGTGCAAATTTCTTGGGCACTCTAGTGTTCAATCATAAAAAATAATTAGGTTTGTATTTATTCATTAAAACCTTATTTTTTCTCAAAAATAATCAAAAACAACCAGAAATATGATTTTTCTTTTAATTATGTTTAGACGGGGTCAAAACCCTAATTTTTTCTCATTCTTAATTTATCGCGCGCATTTATTATTTTTGCAAATATTGATGTAACTGCTCATGGGATGTAATAGTTTAATTAGGATTTTTCTTTTATTTATCGTTTTACGGGTTTTTGGCTATGTAATTAATCCCCCTCCCCGAAGCCTTGTAATAGCATAGTTTTATTTCCCGCATTTTAATTTTCGCAAATATTAACTGCTAGATGTATGATAATAGGATTGCATGACAAGACTGTATGTTCACTTTAAAATGGTTAGCAAACCCTAAATGTGCAAAGATAATAACTGAAATCAAATCACTCGCACATGCGCACTCCTAGGGTATACTCTCACTTTGGTTGCCTTCGGTAAATGATCATTAAGTATAGGACATTTTAATGATTTCCCTCTTGTCTAAACAAAGATCAAATGTCCCGTTCGGAAATGTTGCCTCGAAAATGTTGCCACGGAAATGTTGCCTCGAATATGATCTTAAGACATTAGGGTTATTACTAAGACGTCCTGACATTGCTTTAGTGATCGTACGTCCCTTTCGAATTGACCCTTACAACTCCAACGACGGTGCTACCTACTCACTAATAGTAGGATAGCATTGTCTAAAGGAAACAAGAACAGAAACATTCTTTTTTTAGAGTAGGTAGATGCTAGTAGGTACTTGCTTAAAATCAAACTTTTTCACACTTACACACTTTTCAAACAAAGTTTTCAAAAAACACTTCGTAACACTCTTGAAGACAGAAGCAAGAGTTAAAACAAAGTAAAAAAAAACTTTTCAAAACACACAAACACGGAAGAAATTTGTTAAAATGATGAGCAAGTACCTAAGAGCCTGTGGAAAACCACGGATAGAAAGGGTGCTAATACCTTCCCTTTCTATAATCTACCCCCCGTACTCAAAATCTCGAAAAAAGGAATTTTCCTGTGCTTTTATCCTTTCCAGTTGGATAAAATAAAAGTTGGTGGCGACTCTTGCTTACAGCGACATTTTGTGAACACAAACACAAAACGCAAACCAGCATTTTCTTAAAACAGTCTGGTTCTGCCACCGTATCACACCTAATGTGCAAAGATAATAATTGAAATCAAATCACTCGCACATGCGCACTCTTAGGGTATACTCTCACTTCGGTTTCCTTCGGTAAACGATCATTAAGTATATGGTGTCTTAGTGGTTGCCCTCCTGTCTAAACAAAGATCAAATGTCCTGTTCAGAAATGTTTCCTCGGAAAGGTTGCCTCGGAAATGTTGCCTCGAATATGATCTTAAGACTTTAGGGTTATTACTAAGACGTCCTAACATTGCTTTAGTGATCGTACGTCCCTTACGAATTGACCCTTACAACTCTAACGATGGTGCTTCCTATTTCTCAATAGTAGGATAGCATTGTCTAAAGGAAACAAGAATAGGAATAATCCTTTTTCGAGTAGGTAGATGCTAGTAGGTGCTTGCTCAAAATCAAACTTTTCACAATTACACTTTTTTTCAAACAAAGTTTTCAAAAACAACTTCGTAACACTCTTGAGGAAAAAAACAAGGGTTAAAACGAAGTAAAAAAAACTTTTCAAAACAAACACATACAAGCAATTTTGAAAGATGAGCAAGTACCTAAGAGCCCATGGAAAACCATGGATAGAAAGGGTGCTAACACCTTCCCTTTCTATAATCTACCCCCCGTACTCAAAATCTTGAAAAAGGATTTTTCTGTGCTTTTTTTCCTTTCTGGTTGGATAAAATAAAAGTCGATGGCGACTCTTGCTTACCGCGACATTTTGCGAACAGAAAATGCAAAGCAGTATTAACAATCGGTTTTTCCACCGTATCACAGACATGCATGTGGTCTATTCGAAGAACACACATGTGGTCCATTCGAAGGATACATGTTTATTGAAAAACAAGTTTTATTTTGCCTTTTGATGAGTTTGGATCAAGATGCTTGCTGGCCAAAGTCCAACATGCTGCCAAGCCTAAGCCTCCTGCACAATTTCATTCGAAGGAGGTAACAAAAGAAGCTTCAACTAGCTAGAAAGGAGTTTTCGATTGGGCTAGTTGAAAAGTTTTAGATCAAGCTAATAAGGAAGATAGTGATTCAATCGAAAAGGCCACAATGATGAGGCTCGAAGCCATTCGAAGGAAGCAACTCAGGGCCAATCAAAGAACAAGGCTTAAGGGTATTCGAAGGAGCCAGGGAGTGAAACATGTCCAGGTTCATCCCAAAACCCAAAAGGACAAAAATCCATCAAAAATGGCAATCCTTTAATTTGTCTGATTTTTCCTTCAAATCCTGGTTAATGGTTGTCCCTTGCTATTTCCATTCCCCACTACACCCCTATAAATACCAGCCTAAGTACACATTACCAAAGGACAAAAAAAAAGAGATAAGAAACACATTTACAGACGAAAGTATTTTTGCCACACACGCACGTTGCCCCAGAAAAGCTCCACAAAACTTCCAAAGTTCCAACAAGGCTGTCAGAATCGAAGAAACCTCTATAAGCCTCCTCAATCCAAAGTAAGCACCCCACTGGTAACAAACCTTCAACCTCAAATTCATTTCATATGTAACATATTCATGCTGCATAACGTTTATGATGGTTAGTATGTTACATGTAAAGTCTAAAGTAACAGGATACCTTTACTAAGGTATGTGAAATGGGTTCCTTCGAATCCTAAATCCAGCTCAGATGGCGAAGAAGGATGTGTGTAATCGAAAGGACCTGGGTTCGATACCCAGGCCTTGCAAATTTTATTTTTTCTAACATGTTATGCATATTCAATACTTCCTGGCTATGCACGCTCATCATACACCATCAAGTCCAGGCCATCAGATGCACATCTGATCCAGATCCAACGCCCTAAGCACACATCCTCACCATGGACCCTCCTAGGGATCTCCCCACTGAATACAGGGGCAGATCTAGGCTTCTCTCACTTGGGCCCAGAGAAGTCCACTTCATACCCCCTCTATTTCTTTTGCTATTAGGCCCATTTGCATTTTTGTTTTATCTTTACTATTTACTTCTTTCAATTTTGTTTTAATTTGCTTAATCAGTAAAAACAAATAAAAGTCACAAAAAAAACATTAGGTTAGTATTTTTTGTTAATTAAATTAATTCTGTAAATTAACTAATTAATTAATTATTTTAACTTTTTCTTTAATTTAAAACTAAATAGATTTAGGATTTTAATTAAATCATTTTCCAAAAATAAAAACAAAATAAAAATATTTCCTTTCACTTACGATTTAGACGTTATTTTCAATTCGCGCGCATTTATTTACTTTCACACTTTTTTCATATTGTTGTAATTGCTTACTGGATTGTAATAGTTAAAATTAGGACTTTATTTTCTGCTTTTTATTTCTACCCCAAATTTTAGACTATGTAATTAATCCCCCTCCCCGAAGCTTTGTAATATCGTAGATTTAAATTCTGCATTTTAAATTCCTGTACATATTAACTGTTAGATGTATGGTAATAGGATTGCATGATAAGAATTAAAACCAACGCTAACAAACTTAACACAAGATAAAAATAACTGAAAACAAACACACTTGCACATGCGTACCTCTAGGGTACTCCCACTTTGGTTGCCTTTCGGAAAATAGTCACAACTCTCGAAACGTGAGAGATTTTAGTGGCTACCCTCTGGTTTAAAAAAGATCATAAGTCCCTTGATGACCCTCTCGATGTTGCCTCGGTAAACAATGATCTTAAAACTATAGAGTAGTTACTAAAACTTCTAACTTCTTGCCAAGTTGCCTTTGTGACTATAAAACATCCCTTCAAATGTCCCTCAAACATCTAACGATAGGGCTACCTACTCACTAATAGTAGGATATCACTATCTAAAGGAAAAGAGGAAAAGAACGAACCTTTTTGAGTAGAGTAGATAGTTTCTAGATGCTATGCTCAAAAACAAACTTTTTACACTTGCACAAAACAATTGTCAAAAACCTTTTCAAAAACGCTTTATTAACACTCTTGAGGACTGATACAAGAGTTATCATAAAACCAACTGCCTCACTATGAAATTTCAAAATACTTTTTCAAAAACATACAAAAGCACAAGGTATTTCAAAAATGAGCTAAGCATCTAAGAGCCCGTAGAAAACTACGGATGGAAAGGGTGCTAACACCTTCCCTTTCCATAATCTACCCCCTTACCCAGAAATAATCTGGAAATGTCTTTTTCTGTTCTTTTCACCCTTTCCTTTGTTTGATAAGAGAAAATTCGATGGTGACTCTTGCTTACCGCAACATTTGCAAACACAAATGCAAAACCAGTATAATACTTGGTTCTGCCACCGTATCACAATATTCTTAGCACAAAAATTTAGGAGAGAAATAAAGCCACAAACAAACTGCATAAATAATATATCAGAGTTATAGTAGCTACACAATCAGACAAATACAATACCTTCCCTGTCATAAATAATAAGTTCTCCCCCTCAAGAAAAAACACACATCAAAAGAGAAATCCAAAAAGAAGATTCCTCAAACAAACACCAGACAGGATGTTGGAACATTTGTTAAGACATCCTCATCCTGCACAATTGACTACATTAATAGCAATAACATAAGCACACACCAAGGCAACATTATGAAACATCATTCTCCCCCTAAATAGTTTCATTCATGAAGTAACCACGAAACACACACAACACTTTACTCTTCCTTTTTAGCCAAAATCTTGACAAAATGAAAATAGAATAAATGTAATCAATGAAAACACAAATTGTAAGAGAACATATTGCACACAGGCATTACAAAAAGAAATGGAAGCACAAGTGGAAACAACCAATAAAACCATGCACAACTAAAGGAACCACACAACTACAAATTGAAGCAAACAAACTAAATGAACCAGGTGGAAGCACACATAGTATTGGAATATAAAGTTCAAGAATTATACCAAAACGGCACAAATTTCCTTACAACCAAAATGGGTCATTAGCCCTTAAACAAAACATCAAAAGAAACAGATTATACAAAAAATAGAGGAACAAAACACCGAGTGATCCTCGGACTTCGGCAACTTCTCCTTCTTCCTTCTCACGACCTTCTGCAACTTCATCATCCTCTGCTTGATCATCATAACTTTCACCAACAAGATTTTCTTGTCTATCTTCTTCTGTCAAAGCTTCAAGTAACCTTTCAAGCTTTATTTTCCTTGCAGTACTGGCCTTGATAGACTCATCTAACCCTTTACATGTGACTTTTAACTCAACTATTATGCTAGCCCTGAATGTAGAGTCAACACTCCTTTTTTCAGATGTCATGACAATGTCAGAAACATGTGTTCCTTCAAACGTCTTGTAATGAAGAGTTATAGGATAGTCCCTTCTAAATATATCCTTTGAATTAGTCAGGATCTCTGGATGTTGATCAATAATAATTCAACAAATCAACGTTGGAAAGGAAATTGGCAACTTTACTGCATAAGAGGTTCTTCATGATATGCTAAAAAATAGAAGTTCCAAAATCATAGTTAATTTTGGTTCCCACAATGTAGATGAACCTTCCCAGAACAGTACTAATAGAGGATGTATGATTAGTGGGTACCCAATTTGCAGCTCCAATATTGTGATGAATGGTATACTTCACACTTAGATAGCTTGCAGGAAGTTTTTCTTTTCTAGGACAAACCTGAACCTGTTTCCAAGTGACCTCCATACAAATGGTGTCATCAGAAACTTTAACCTCAAGTTGTTCTTCCTCACTTCTTCTCAAAAATTTGTTTATTACAATTGGAGAGAATTAGACACATTTACCTTTCACACTTTTCTGAACTCCTTTCTTGTCTTGTCAGTACACTATGGATATATGTTAACAACAAACTCCTTCACCAAATCTTCATAGCACTCACCCAGCTTGGGCACAATCTTCATTAGCCCAGCATTCTCAATGAGATAAATGATTTTCTTGCATACCAAGACATCTTTCCCCAATTCTCTTTCCATGAAAATACGTCTCATGAATATGAACTTCCACTTCTTTGCATTTTTAGCCAGATGGAATGACACATTATCCAAAGGAACATCAGGAACCTCAATAAGACATATTTTTGTTATAGTCTTTTTCTTACCTTTATGCACAATATCTTCGACATCAGTGTCAACGCCACCTTCAGAGTCATTAGAAGGAACATTCTTCCTTTTCAGGCTCTTCTTCCCAGAATCAGGGACCACAACGTTGCTCCATCCTTTTTTTGGACTCATACTTACACTTTTCTGGGAGGGAGTCTTCTTAGTTGTAACACCAGCCTTTTCCTTCCTGTTCTTCAACGTTTTGGAAATACCATGAGCCAAAAAATTTCTAATGACTTCATCATTAGATGGAAGATTGTCAATATTGACAACATTGTCCCATCATCATTTTTTCAACATCTGTTTCAGTATTATCCCTAATCCTAGTTTCACAAGTTTCTAGGTTTTCAACCATTTTAGTATCTAATGGCTTTTCTAATGACGTTCCAACATGAGGAGCATCACTTGGAGATGCCTTTCCACCTTGAATGTCGTCTAACAACCTTCATATGCTTCTAACAACTTGTCGTTCTTCCTGGTTGGTTTGTCTATGATCCTTTTTACCATTAGGATTATCAGACTCTCTAGAGGAGTGACGTCTTCTTCCCGCACATGTTTTTGTTATGTTCTTCTTTGGAGTTCCACTAGGAATGATCAAGAGAGGGATGGCATTGATTATTACATTTTCCATTTCTTCAGGTTCCTCAGCAATGTGGGCGTGTAATCATACATGTCCTCTTTGTTGGCAATCTTAGGTTTTTGAAGTCCTAACAAGAAGATTTTACGAATGAGGTTTTGAACGAACTGTTTGGATAAAATGGAGTGGAGATTGTGAATAGTGCAGTAGGTAATAAGATTTAGGTTTAAATGCACTCTACCCCCTGCAATAGTAGTGAATTTTGATTTACTCCCCTTTTATAAATAAAAATCTTATCGCCCCTTAACAAATATAGATTATGTGATACAGTGGCAGAACCGGACTGTTTTGGAAAATGTTGGTTTGCGTTTTGCGTTTGTATTCGCAAAATGTCGCGGTAAGAAAGAGTCGCCACTGACTTTTATTTTATCCAACTGAAAAGGAAAAAAGCACAGAAAAATTCCTTTTTCGAGATTTTGAGTATGGGGGTAGATTATAAAAAGGGAAGGTATTAGCATCCTTTCTATCTGTGGTTTTCCACGGGCTCTTAGGTACTTGATCATCATTTTTTAAAATTGCTTCTGTGTTTGTGGGTTTGAAAAGTTTTTGTTTTACTTCGTTTTAACCCTTGCTTCTGTCTTCAAGAGTGTTACGAAGTTGTTTTTGAAAACTTTGTTTGAAAAAGTGTAAGTGTAGAAAAGTTTTATTTTGAGAAAGTACCTACTAGCATCTACCTACTCGAAAAAAGAATGTTTTTGTTCTTGTTTCCTTTAGACAATTCTATCCTACTATTAGTGAGTAGGTAGCACCGTCGTTGGAGTTTTAAGGGTCAATTCAAAAGGGACATACGATCACCAAAGCAATATTAGTACGTCTTAGTAATAACCCTAGTGCCTTAAGATCATATTCGAGGCAACATATCCGACGCAACCTTTCCGAGGCAACATTTTCGAACGGGTCATTTGATCTTTGTTTAGACAAGAGGGCAACCACTAAGATACCCTATACTTAATGATCGTTTACCAAAGGCAACCGAAGTGAGAGTATATCCTAGGAGTGCGCATGTGCGAGTGATTTGATTTCAGTTATTATCTTTGCACATTTAGGGTTTGCTAACCATTTTAAAATTAACATACATTCTTGTCATGCAATCATATTATCATACATCTAACAGTTAATATTTGCGAGAATTAAAATGCGAGAAATAAAACTACGCTATTACAAGGCTTCGGGGAGGGGATTAATTACATAGCCAAAAACCCATAAAATGATAAATAAAAGGAAAATCCTAATTAAACTATTACATCCCATGAGCAGTTACATCAATATTTGCAAAAATAATAAATGTGCGCGATAAATTAAGAACGAGAAAAAATTAGGGTTTTGACCCCGTCTAAACCTAATTAAAAGAAAAATCATTTTTTGTTGTTTTTGATTATTTTAAGAAAATAAGGTTTTAATGAATAAATACAAACCTAGTTACTAATTAATTTAATTTAAGAAAAATAATTAATTTGACCAATTTTTATATTTTGGTTATTTCAAGAAAAAGAAAACAAAAATTAAATTAAACAGAACCTTAATTTTCTAATTTATTTACGAAAAAAAGATTAAAGTTACCCTAAAATTAAATTAAACTAATTAAATTAATTTTGACAAAATATATAAAAATCCTAAATTTGATGAAATTGATATTTATGAGTTTTTGTAAAAAAAAAAAAAGAATTAATTTTGTGTGAGAAAATAAATTAGACAAAAATTAAATAAATAAAAGAAAAATAAAAGAAAAGAGAGAAATGGGCCTGGTATCAAAAGTAAAAGGGGGTGTCAATAAGCCCAATATGCCTTGGTCCACGTTGACCTTTCTGCTTCAATGTTGCACGTTTGACTAGGCCTATGGTAGACCATCACATGCCAGGCGTTGGATTTGGCTTGTTGGAGATCTGGCTGGCTGATCATTGAGGATGTATGGTGGATGTCCTGGAAACCTGCGTGTTGTACCCCAAAATTTGCCCTCCCATATTTCTCAAAACATTTCAAGAAAGATCCCCAAGTTTCTCAAGGTAGTCCAAGGGTTGGCCAGACAAGCTCTCTCCTAAGGCAGTCTACCTATAATTAGGGTTTCATGTTGCATCAAGATACTTGAGTCCAAGGGATCCCAAATTCTCACCAATGTACTAATATGTTCTCAATATCATCCATGTCAATTTTCAAGCCCTACAGAGAAATTTTGCTCAGTCAATTGCTCAAAGGCCTGAAAATCGACAATGCTAGGGCAAAAGTCAATTGTGGCCCACATACAGTCAAACTTCAAGGTTTTTGGTCAACATCCTCATTTTGAAGTATATTTCATCATTTTATAAAGGAGTGATCATGATTCACCAAGGATTTCTCATAATTCATCAAGACTCAAAAGTTGCTAAATTAGGGTTTTGCAAGAAAAGTCAACTCAACTTTGACCAAGCATAACTTTCTCATACTTTATGAGAAATGACCCATCTAAATATAATTTTTAAGAGGATGCAATTCCCTATAATCCATATTCAGCTCCCAAGTTCAAAATATGCACTCACAAGAAGTTATGAATTTGGACATTATAGGTCATTTTGAAAAGTCAACAAAAACACTTTTTTGTCAAAGCTTCATACATGAGCATGGAATATCAAATTGATATGAGATCAAAAGGGTTGATTAGAGAACATCTCAAGATTTCTAAAAAGTCCCATAACACCTCCAAATAGTCAAAATTGAGGAAATTATGCATTGGTGAAGTTGACCCTTTTTTGTAAAATTGCCAAAAGTCAAATATGTCCAAAATTGCAATTTTTGCCAAATGGGCCCAACTTTTTATGCTTGCATTGAGTTCCTAACATGGTCCACGGCCTCTAATCCCACCCATACATTTTTCTACTATTTATGCTATTTATTTTGATATTTTATTCATTAAAATTTAGAATTAAATAAATAAATAATAGAAATAATGTAAATTTTGATGTGAATCCATTTTAGGAAAGTTTTATGCTGGTTTATGTCAATTGATTTCGTGCAATAACCTTTCAAATATGTCCAGATTCATCCACATGTGAGAATGGCATAAAATCATCAAATATGGCATTTTTTTCAAGTTTTGATCATGGTCTTAAAACACAACATTATGAGGGAGATTCTTTCCATGCTTTCTTGTTCCCTCATTATCCTCTATAAATATAGAGCCATACAAGCTTGAAAGGGACGAAAATCCTCTCTAAAAAGCTCTCAAAAAGCTCTTCAAAAAGCTCTCTAAAATCTCTTCAAAAAGCTCTCCAAAAATCAAAGAATTGGTGCAAGTCATATCTCGAGGTTCCGGTCTCTCTCAATTGACATCAAGCCTCAAACCATTCTATTGAAGTCCTCAAGAGTCTTACAAGGACCAATAGCAATCCATCACACGCCTAGCACGCCCCCCATTTGACAACACCAGTTTGGTAAAATTTTAAGCTTTGAATCTCTAATTTTAATCACATTTTATGGTATGCTAACGTTTGTTTGAGTTTATATAGAACAGTTATGGATGGTTGAATCATAGGTTCCACGCAAGAATAAAAAAACACCATAGTTAGAGCATGAAGCTTTCGAAGATTCGGGCCTAGGGATTTCTGATGATTGCACCCCCCTGTTTACTTTTGCTACTAGGCCCATCTTTATTTTCATTTTTTATTCGTTTTATTTATTTATTTTAATCCCTTTTATTTTTTTATCAATAAACAAATATAAAAATCACATAAAAATAGATTTAGGATTTTTTCTTAATTAAATTTTAATTTTAGGTAAGACTTTAATTTCTTTTTTGTAAATAACTTAAAAATAATTAGAATAAATAGGTTTTATTACTAACTTAATTATATTTTATTTTTTTCCTAAAATAACCAAAGAAACCAAAATAGGTCATGTAATTATTTTTATTAACTAATTAATTGCATATTTAATTTAGAAAACTTATTTCTTTTATTAAAAACAACAAAAAAACAATTTTTCTTTTAATCAGGTTAGAAGGGGCAAAACCTTAAATTCTCATCGATCTTAATTCTTCTCGCGCGCTTTATTTTTATTATTTACCATATTGATGTAACTGTCTACAGTTTGTAATAGTTTAATTAGGACGTTTATTTACATTTATCTCGTTATTTTCAAAGGGTTTGTTTTTGGCTATGTAAATACCCAAAGCCTTGTAATAGCGTAGTTTAAATTCCGCACTTTAAATTCCGCAAATTATTAACTGTTAGATGTATGATATAGGGATGCATGACAAGAATGTATGATTAATTTTAAAACAGTTAGATCACCCTAAATGTGCAAAGATAAATAAACTAAAATTGAATCATTCGCACATGCGCACTCTTAGGGTATACTCCCACTTGGTTGCCTTCGGTAAATGGTCATTGAGTATAGGATGTTTTAGTGGTCGTCCTTTTGTTCAAAGATCAAAGTTGCCTCGGAAAGGTTGCCTCGGATATTGTTGCCTTGAATAAATTGATCTAAGACATTAGGGTTATTACTAAGACGTCCTAACATTGCTTTAGTGACCATAGGTCCCTTTCGAATTGACCCTTAAAACTCCAACGATGGTGCTACCTACTCACTAATAGTGGGATAGCGTTGTCTAAAGGAAACGAATACAAAACGATTCTTTTTTCGAGTAGGTAGATTAGTTCTTAAGTATTTGCTCATTCCAAACAAAATTTTCACACTTACACTCCTTTATAAACAAAATTTTCAAAAATACTTCATTACACTCTTGAAGACAGAAGCAAGAGTTAAATCGAAGTTAAAACAAAAAACTTTTCAAATCCCACAAACACAAAGAAAACAATTTTGAAAATGATGAGCAAGTACCTAAGAGCCCGTAGATAACTACGGATAGAAAGGGTGCTAATACCTTCCCTTTCTATAATCTACCCCCCGTACTCAGAAATATCTCGAAAAAGGAATTTTTTTGTGCTTTTTTCCTTTCCTTGTTGGATAAAATAAAATACGGTGGCGACTCTTGCTTACCGGGACATTTTGTGAACACAAACGCAAAACGCAAACCAGCAAATTCCTTAACGAAATAGGGAAAACACGTCCCGAATCTGGCCACCGTATCACAAAATCGGCGACTCTTCTGGGGAATATAATAAGTGGGGTGTACCTTAGGAATAGTTCATCATATTGTTTTCAATTGTTTGATTTGTTTTCTTTATTTTGTGGGCTTTGTATCGGAGTTACTATAGATCCTAACCCGGATCTGGGGGATACCTTTTAGGTAAGTTGCAATAGACTCTGAGGGAACTGTACGACGTAGACTGATACGGTTGAAGCAGTAGCTATGTTGGTGTGATGCATTAGTTGGTATTGATATCCCTTGTGGAGGAACAAGGAGAGTATGGGGCTGCTAATGGATCATTAAGCATCAACTGACCTTAGAACCTATAATTGACCAACTTGGCCATAGAAAAGTAGCAGTATGCTACACTCATTGAGACCATACTCTCGCGATGATTCCGGCTGCAAGAAAAGGTTGCTAAAATGGAATTATGACCGATCGAGGATGGTCAGTGATATTGAGAACCTCTAGAACACGGTTACTATTATTAGGACAGGTTGAACCAACTAAGCTGAAAGAGGTTAATACCTAAACTCCATGCCAGCTTGAAATTTAAGGGCTATTGTGTGACTTGTGTGCTTTCAACTTGAACTACTTGCACATGTTTGTTATCTAACAACTTGAGTTCCTTGCAGGTTTTGTTTACAGTCCTTATCCAATACCTTGGATTTCTTGCCGGATTTACTTGTTTACATTACATCGTACTTTTGCTTAAACGCATAACATACACATCATAACATCATGCCTTAACATTTCCTTAACCATTCCAAGGATCTCAAAGGTTTGTGATGCAGGTTATGGTAAATCAAACGTCTAGAAAGGGGCAAAGGGGATTTATTTTCCTCTAGCCAATGTCATATAGAGATCAAAATACGATAATTTGAGTCGGTGGTTGTGACCCACTCGATATTGTGAGCTTGACTCTTGAAGAAAGACTCTCAACAAACGCGAAGTTTCTTCAATCAAATTCTAACAGTTTCTTGTTTACCCCGCGAGATCCTTGAAAACATTGCATACATATATCATACATATCATTGCATAACAGGTCTTTCATTACCGGTCCCTCATATCCTCGCTGTTTATTTCAGAAATGGCTCTCAAGCAAGACAACAGAGATCTTCATACTCAAGAAGCACAGTTCAGGGAAATCTTCCTAAACTTATCTAAGGGGCAGGAAGAGTTGAAAACACTCCTCGTTGTGAACTTGGTCAAGAAAAGTCCTGAAGACAATAAGGACGAACGGTTGGAGCAACTGCAAGCTGAGGTAGATGCAATAAGAACCCAGATGCTGGGGAAGATGGCTCTTATCCAAGACCTAGCCCGAGGACAAGAAGAGCTGAGAACCATCATCAACCAACTTCATCAAGACGGATACAACAGTATGAATCAAATAGTCGAGACCGGGGACCAAGTCATTGATCAACTTCCAAGAAGACAAAAGATTGGTGTGGTAAAGAGTGGACCTTTCCGAATCGCTACTACATCACGGGTCCAACAACAACCTCGCCAAAAACAACGGGTTGATCAGAGTAAGCCAAATATGCCCAAAAGGCAGTTTACTAAAATCAACATGTCATTAGCTCAAGTATTGCAACGCCTATTGAAGGCCAAGTTGGTTTTGTTAAGGGACCCTCCTCAGAATCCCAACATAGCCTCCCCAGACTACAACCCTGATGCAAGGTGTGCATACCATTCCAACAGCCCGGGGCATGATACTGATGACTGTTGGGCATTGAAAAACAAAATTCAGGACTTGATTGATGAAGGAGTGCTGGAGTTTACACAAGATGGTCAGGCTGAGTTCTTCTACCATCCCTCCAAGGCATGTCCTCTGAAGTGACAAGACCAGACGAGAAGACTTTTTGTTCATTAGAATTTTCAATTTGTAATTTTCTTTTGATTGTTCAAACATTTATTCATGTCAAACTTTGTTACAATATCAATGCATTGCATATGTCTATTTTGAATCAATCCATTCATATTCACTATATTCAAATTGCTTTCATTTTTGTGATGTTCAACTCTCGATTAAAAAATTCTAAACCTTTAGAGGGAGGATGACGAAATGATATCAAAATCTCTACAGCATGCTTTTGAACAGACCCCGCTGACGATGTACAGGCGTTGTTTCAAATCCTAAACAGTGGAGTTATAAGGAAGATAATCCCTAGTGAACCCCTTTGAGCCAAAGAAGTTGGAGTTTTTCTGTTCACACAAATTAAAACCCTTAATCACAACCTGGGGCAGGGTAGTTTTCTCAGTTAATCCAGGTGCACAATGAATGGCATCAAAGAGGTCCTTCCAAAACAAAAGACGATGATGGTTCCCTATAAGCGTCAAGACAGGCAATCATTATCTCTCAAAATAAAAAGCCCATTAAGTCAAAACCTATGAAGGAGACTTAAGAAAAAAAATTGGGGCATCCCGCTGACTGTAATCACAAAAGAAACAGTTTAGGCAAAAGATAGGGATAATAAAATCAAAAAAAGAAAGAGGCCCTAAAAACGCTTAACAAAAATGACTGCCTGTTCAAAATAATTGTCAGTATCCGAACCATCACTGGAATATCAGAGCAAAGACTCAAACGGGATCTAATGCACGATTAGCTGAGTTTAGGATTGAAGAACATCACGAAGAACGGGTGGGTACAAATAAATTTTGAGCCTTTATCCTTTGTTTCTTGAACCGTGAACCAGGCCACGTTATAACCCTTAAAAGTCCTAGCTGAAGCATGGGTTAGTTCGAAAGCATACTGTTACAAAAGGTATCCTGACTCATGTAGGACTTGCTGTAAATCCTGAGTTGACATCACATTTTACAAAATTTTCCTCACTTACTGAAAAATGCATTTTCAAAAATTTCAGGACAGACATAAGCTTTGCATTCTTAAAATAACATTGTTTGCATATGACTATTTGTTCAACAACAGAGAAATTCGCACGACGAATATCTAGTGAACAAAAATATTCTCAATAAAAAGGATCACCTAAAGTGGAAAAAACACTTCCAACCAAGGGGCACGACATGAGCATTGTCTATCATCTGGGGCAGTCAAGTCAAGATTCAAGGAGTCTCTCAAAGATGCCAAATAGCCAGGGGCAGATCTCCATCTGAATCACTTGGGGCATTGGACATGAATTCCAGCAACGAATCTTGTATGATCAAACGAACATCTTCTGGTAGTATGGCAACACAACACTACCGACAATGAAAACTCCCTACACCCTAAGAGCATGGACATAGTCATAAAATACTGCGCATGAACAAAGACCCGCTAGGTTGACAGACCTAGGCAAAAATAAGGGCATCCCGAAGAACCAAAAGGGTTTGGGCAAAAATTAGGGATAAAAACAAAAAAAGATTTATACACCCGGCAAGTCGAAAACTGAAAAGGCGGCTTGGGCAAGAAAGGGTATCTCGGTGGACTGAAAATCTGAAAAGACAGTCCAGGAAAAAGTTAAGGATTAAAGCGTACGACTATGTCCCGTCATCTCGTCACATGCCTACCAGAAGAAGATTTGTCATTTCAATCGACAATTATCAAGCACCTCATAGGTTGGAATAATACTCGATCCACAAGGCCTCCGCAGGCACCTTCTCCCGCAGATACAGGGGCAGAAAAGTCTCGATGCAAAGTCATTGTCATACCCTCAGTCCGCGTCCCAGTAACATCTACACTCCCCGCAGAGTAAGAAAAGGACAGTGGTGTTAATTCTCCCCAGCTGAGGCTCGCAACCACGAATGGGTCGGTAAGATTCTCCCCAAGCAGAGTTTATCTATCACCAGCACTGGAAGATTATCCCCAGTGGAGTCTGGAAGATTATCCCCAGTAGAGTCTAAAAGATTATCCCCAGTGAAGTCGCAATTGGAAAATCATCCCCAGCGGAGTTCATTCCTTTCACAGACAGAAATTCAATCCCCAACAGGGTTCTCTGTCACCAGCAATAATAATTCATCCCCAGCTGAGTTTTATTTCTCCAAATCAGCAGATCTTCTAGCAGAGTATATACTCCCCACAGAGTCATTTCCTCGTCAGTCCATTCCCCAACGGAGTTATTCTCTCCTGCAAGATTATTCTCCCAATCATCTTCGGTCGTTATCTCCAGCGAGCGAAACTCTTTATTCTCCAACAACACGCAGGGATTTATTTTCCCAAACTCGGACGTACCACAATATCATTTCATGTTCATATATCATGACGTGCGCATACATATTGCATACAACATAATTTCATTTATTTTGAGAACATCATCATACAATGCATGTCATGCATCATATACGATTAATCATGTATCTTTTCAGGAAAGATGGTTATCATCAACAACTTCCAGCAAGTTCAAGATTAACTCCGGAAACTAAACAGAGTAATTATCTGCACAATCAAATGCAGCTTTACACGGGTTCGTCACGAAGAAATCTTACACGGGTTTCTCCTAAATGCAGCTTCACACGGGTTTATCCTGAAAAATCTTACACGGGTCCTTTCTCATATATTTCTGAATAAAGTTTTACACGAACTTATCACAAAGTAACCTTACCCAGGTTCCTCCTGAAGTTTTACACAAACTTATCACAAAGTAACCTTACCCAGGTTCCTCCTGAAGTTTTACACAAACTTATCTCAAAGTAACCTTACCCCGGTTCATTCTGAAGTTTTACATGAACTTATCAGAGTAACCTTACCCAGGTTCCTCTTGAAGTTTTACACAAACTTATCCCGAAGTAACCTTACCCAGGTTCCTCCTTACAATTTCCCGATGTAGTTTCACCCAGACTCATCCTGAAGCAACCTTACCCATGTTCCTCCTTACAATTTCCCGATTTAGTTTTACCCAGACTCATCTTGAAGCAACCTTACCCAGGTTCCTCCTTACAATTTCCCGATGTAGTTTTACCAAAACTCCTCGCAAAGCAACCTTACCTAGGTTTCTTCCCGGTTCAGATGCAGTTTTACCTAAACTCCTCATGAAGCAGCCTTACCTAGGTTTCTTCCAGTTTTACCTAAACTCCTCATGAATCTGCCTTACCTAGGTTTCTTCCCGGTTCAGATGCAGTTTTACCTAAACCCATCATGGAGCAACCTTACCTAGGTTCCTTCTCAGTTTAGATGTAGTTTTACCTAAACCCATTATGGAGTAACCTTACATAGGTTCCTTCTCAGTTCAGATGTAGTTTCACCTAAACCCATCATGGAGCAACCTTACCTAGGTTCCTTCTCTTTCCTGATGTAGTTTCACCTAGACTCATCCTGGAGCAACCTTACCTAGGTTCCTTCTCTTTCCTGATGTAGTTTCACCTAGACTCATCCTGAAGAACCTTACCTAGGTTTCTCCTTAGTCCCGATGCAGTTCTACCCAAACTCTTCACAAAGCAACCTTACCCAGGTTCCTTCTCGGTTCAGACGCAGTTTTACCCAAACTCCTCATAAAGCAACCTTACTCAGGTTCCTTCTCGGTTCAGATGCAGTTTTACCCAAACTCCTCACAAAGCAACCTTACCCAGGTTCCTTCTCGGTTCAGACGCAGTGTTATCCAAACTCCTCACGAAGCGACCTTACCCAGGTTCCTTCTCATAACCCTACTATCCAGGTTTCTTTTCTCTTATCTCCAGACAGCAGTCCACAACACTGTAAGACCCAGACCTATCTAACACGATCGGTTTCACCTTTCCATAGTAGGTCGCAGTGCAGCCTGTACACAACTAGATACACATTTCACTTCCGCTTCCTCAAGCCGGAGTTAATTCCTCAGTTGAATAACGGATGACTGAAGTTCCTAAATGTCAGCAGAGATGATTCCTCAGTTGAACAACGGATGACTGAAGTTCCTAAATGTCAGCAGAGATGATTCCTCAGTTGAACAACGGATGACTGAAGTTCCTAAATGTCAGCAAAGATGATTCCTTAGTAGAATGCGGACGACCGAAGTTCCTAAAATTCAACAGATATGTTTCCTCATTGGAATACGGATGACCGAAGCTCCTAAAATTCTACTTCTCTCAACAAAGATCAGCCCTCCCCAGCGGAATCTTCCTCAACGACAGGTATACAAGCTCTCGCTAAGGAATCTCTTATGCGATCGACACTCCTTCAGATGGCATCTTTAAGCCCATCCCCTCGTCAGCAATTTCCAAATGGCATCTATAAGCCCATTCCCGACATCATAAGACAATTACCACTTCATACGAGTGCAAATTTCTGGGCACTCTAGTGTTCAATCCTCTTCCATATTTCTCAAAACATTGAATAGGGGCAGCTGTTGTACCCCAAAATTTTCCCTCCCATATTTCTCAAAACATTTCAAGAAAGATCCCCAAGTTGCTCAAGGTAGTCCAAGGGTTGGCCAGACAAGCTCTCTCCTAAGGCAGTCTACCTCAAATTAGGGTTTCATGTTGCATCAAGATACTTGAGTCCAAGGGATCCCAAATGCTCACCAATGTCCTAATATGTTCTCAAGATCATCCATGTCAAGTTTCAAGCCCTACAGAGAAAGTTTGCTCAGTCAATTGCTCAAAGGCCTGAATATCGACTATGCTAGGGCAAAAGTCAACTGTGGCCCACATACAGTCAAACTTCAAGGTTTTTGGTCAACATCCTCATTTTGAAGTATATTTCATCATTTTATAAAGGATTGATCATGATTCACCAAGGATTTCTCATAATTCATCAAGACTCAAAAGTTGCTAAATTAGGGTTTTGCAAGAAAAGTCAACTCAACTTTGACCAAGCATAACTTTCTCATACTTTATGAGAAATGACCCATCCAAAGTTAATTTTTAAGAGGATGCAATTCCCTACAATCCATATTCAGCTCCCAAGTTCAAAATATGCACCCACAAGAAGTTATGAATTTGGACATTATATGTCATTTTGAAAAGTCAACAAAAACACTTTTTTGTCAAAGCTTCATACATGAGAATGGAATATCAAATTGATATGAGACCAAAAGGGTTGATTAGAGGACATCTCAAGATTTCTAAAAAGTCCCATAACACCTACAAAGAGTCAAAATTAAGGAAGTTATGCATTGGTGAAGTTGACCCTTTTTTGCAAAATTGCCAAAAGTCAAATATGTCCAAAATTGCAATTTTTGTCAAATGGGCCCAACTTTTTATGCTTGGATTGAGTTTCTAACATGGTCCACGACCTCTAAGCCCACCCATACATTTTTATACTTTTTATGCTATTTATTTTGATATTTTATTCATTAAAATTCAGAATTAAATAAATAAATAATAGAAATAATGTAAATTTTGATGTGAATCCATTTTGGGAAAGTTTTATGCTGGTTTATGTCAATTGATTTCGTGCAATAACCTTTCAAATATGTCCAGGTTCATCCACATGTGAAAATGGCATAAAATCATCAAATATGGCATTTTTTCAAGTTTTGATCATGGTCTTAAAACACAACATTATGAGGGAGATTCTTTCCATGATTTCTTGTTCCCTCATTATCCTCTATAAATATAGAGCCATACAATCTTGAAAGGGACGAAAATCCTCTCTAAAAAGCTCTCAAAAATCTCTTCAAAAAGCTCTCTAAAAGCTCTTCAAAAAGCTCTCCAAAAATCTCTTCAAAAAGCTCTCTAAAAGCTCTTCAAAAAGCTCTCCAAAAATCAAAGAATTGGTGCAAGTCATATCTCGAGGTTCCGATCTCTCTCAATTGACATCAAGCCTCAAACCATTCTCTTGAAGTCCTCAAGAGTCTTACAAGGACCTAGAGCAATCCATCACACGCCTAGCACGCCCCCCATTTGACAACACCAGTTTGGTAAAATTTTAAACTTTGAATCTCTAATTTTAATCACATTTTATGGTATGCTAACGTTTGTTTGAGTTTATATAGAACAGTTATGGATGGTTGAATCATAGGTTCCACGCAAGAATCAAAAAACACCATAGTTAGAGCATGAAGCTTTCGAAGATTCAGGCCTAGGGATTTCTGATGATTGCACCCCATGTTTACTTTTGCTACTAGGCCCATCTTTATTTTCATGTTTTATTCGTTTTATTTATTTCTTTTAATCCCTTTTATTTTTTTATCAATAAACAAATATAAAAATCACATAAAAATAGATTTAGGATTTTTTCTTAATTAAATTTTAATTTTAGGTAAGACTTTAATTTCTTTTTTGTAAATAACTTAAAAATAATTAGAATAAATAGGTTTTATTACTAACTTAATTATATTTTATTTTTTTCCTAAAATAACCAAAGAAACCAAAATAGTTCATGTCATTATTTTTATTAACTAATTAAATGCATATTTAATTTAGAAAATTTATTTCTTTTATTAAAAACAACAAAAAAACAAATTTTCTTTTAATTACGTTAGAAGGGTTAAAACCTTAAATTCTCGTCGATCTTAATTCTTCTCGCGTGCTTTATTTTTATTATTTACCATATTGATGTAGCCTACAATTTGTAATAGTTTAATTAGGACGTTTATTTACGTTTATCACTTTATTTTCAAAGGGTTTGGTTTTGGCGATGTAAATACCCGAAGCCTTGTAATAGCGTAGTTTAAATTCCGCACTTTAAATTCCGCAAATTATTAACTGTTAGATGTATGATATAGGGATGCATGACAAGAATGTATGATTAATTTTAAAACAGTTAGATCACCCTAAATGTGCAAAGATAAATAAACTGAAATTGAATCATTCGCACATGCGCACTCCTAGGGTATACTCCCACTTGGTTGCCTTCGGTAAACGGTCATTGAGTATAGGATGTTTTAGTGGTCGTCTTTTTGTCCAAAGATCAAAGTTGCCTCAGAAAGGTTGCCTCGGATATTGTTGCCTCGAATAAATTGATCTAAGACATTAGGGTTATTACTAAGACGTCCTAACATTGCTTTAGTGACTGTACGTCCCTTTCGAATTGACCCTTAAAACTCCAACGACGGTGCTACCTACTCACTAATAGTGGGATAGTGTTGTCTAAAGGAAACGAATACAGAACGATTCTTTTTTCGAGTAGGTAGATTAGTTCTTAAGTACTTGCTCATTCCAAACAAATTTTTCACACTTACACTCCTTTATAAACAAAGTTTTTAAAAACACTTCATTACACTATCGAAGTTAAAACAAAAAACTTTTCAAATCCCACAAACACAAAGAAAACAATTTTGAAAATGATGAGCAAGTACCTAAGAGCCCGTAGATAACTACGGATAGAAAGGGTTCTAATACCTTCCCTTTCTATAATCTACCCCCCGTACTCAGAAATATCTCGAAAAAGGAATTTTTCTGTGCTTTTTTCCTTTCCTTGTTGGATAAAATAAAAGACGGTGGCTACTCTTGCTTACCGTGACATTTTGCGAACACAAACGCAAACCAGCAAATTCCTTAATGAAATAGGGAAAACACGTCCCGGTTCTGGCCACTATATCACACTACGCATGGAATTATGCATAGAAAAATAATATTGAAGAACAAGGGGGCCTAGGGATCGAACCCGGGCCCTTTGGAAATTCCAAGCGCTTCTTGGCCAACTGAGCTAGCGCGCATATTTGTATATGCGAGAAAAAATAAAGATTATATGGAAAAAACACAAATTATCATATGCCAACGCGTGAATTTTTGAATAGACGAATGGTGTGTTTCAACGCCACCTTTCTTCTTCCTTCTTCTGTTGGTAAAAGTCCAAGACTTTTACCTACGGACACAGTCTGTTGCTATAGCCCCTGTGATTTCCTAAAACTCCCTACAAGCATGATAAACACATAATAATGGTACCAATCAACTCGTGAGAACCTTACGAGCATCATGGTACCTCAATCGTGGCCCAATTGTCCCTGTATAGCAAAACCCTAAAACTATCTCAAAAAACCTAACAATGGCATCCACACGTATGGCTTCCAAAAATGCAATCAAATGGTACTATTAGCTTGCAAATATGATAAGGATTACAAATATACCATTTAAACATGATAAATATGCAAGAATGAATGGATATGATTTTGACAAAATTGACAAATCGTGAGAGTTATGGAGATGGATTCTGGGCAAATCAAGGCTTGATTATGATCAGGTTAGCTTCAGGAGATGGCTGGGGATCGATTGCTAGCCTTGGAATGGTGTAAATCGTCCTCCAACTTGCAATTTGATTCAACACTTTTTTGTGATTTTTGCAAGTTTTTTTTTCTTAGCCTCCCACGCCTCTAATCCTTGTGCTTTTGGCCTGGATTCATTCTATATGTAGCCTTGAGTGAGTTAGGTTTACCAGTTTGCTCCAAATATTTTTCAATTAAGGTGATTGAATCATGATTTGATTCTTATTCAAATCTTTCTAAATCAAGCAAAACTCAATATTTTTGTGTACAAACAAGCCTTGCACGATTTGGTCTCATTGCCAACTATCCATGGACTTGAAATATGCACAAAATCTCAAGGTTTAAATGATTTTGATATTTTCATGATTTTATTTTGATTTAATTTGATTTAATTCAAATAAAAATCAAAATAAATGACAAAAATAAAATAAATGCAAGTGGAAAGGATCATGGGTCGTGGACCATGTTACAAACTCAATACAAACACAAAAAGTTGGGTCCATTTGACAAAAAATGTAATTTGAGGCATGTTTGACTTTTGGCAATTTTGCAAAAAAGGTCAACTTCACCAATGCATAACTCCTTCAATTTTGACCCTAGAGATGTGTTTTTTGACTTTTTAGAAATATTAGGATGTCCTCTAAGCAACCCTTTTTGTCTCATCTCAATTGAGTCTTCCATGTTCATGTATAAAGCTTTGACAAAAAAGGTGTTTTTGTTGACTTTTCAAAATGACCTATAATGTCCAAATTCATAACTTCTTGTGAGTGCATACTTTGAACTTTGGAGCTGAAGATGGATTTAAGGGAATTGAATCCTTTTCAAAATGAGCTTTGGATGGGTCATTTTTTATAAAGTATGAGAAAGTTATGCTTGGTCAAAGTTGAGTTGACTTTTCCTGTAAAACCCTAATTTAGCAACTTTTGGGTTTTGATGAATTGTGAGCAATCCTTGAGGAATCATGATAAACCCTTGATAAAATGATGAATAATACTTCAAAATGAGGATGTTGACCAAAAATCTTGAAGTTTGACTGCATGTGGGCCACAATTGACTTTTGCCCTAGCATAGTCAATTTTCAGGCCTTTGAGCAATTGACTGAGCAAAATTTCTCTGCAAGGCTTGAAACTTGACATGGATAATCTTGAGAATATATTAGGAGAATGGTGAGAATTTGGGATCCCTTGGACTCATGTATCTTAATGCAACATGAAACCCTAATTTGAGGTAGACTGTCTTAGGAGAGAGTTTGTCTGGTCAACCCTTGGACTTCCTTGGGCAATTTGAGGATCTCACTTGAAATGTTTTGAGAAATATGGAAGGGAAAATGTTGGGGTACAATAGCTGCCCCTGTTCAATCTTCTTAAACCTGAGGATGTAGATTAGCTTGCTTGCCTTTCGTGATCCGAAGGTGGAAGATGATTGAACACTAGTGTGCCCAAGAAATTTGCACTCGCATGAAGTGGTACTTGTCTTGTGATGCCGGGAATGGTTTTATAGATGCCATTTGGAGATTGATGACGGAAGATGGGCTTAAATATGCCATCTGAAGGAGTTTCGATCACCTAAGAGATTCCTTAGCGAGAGCCCGTATACCTGTCATTGAGGAAGACTACACTGGGGAATGCTAGTCTCTGTCTTGGTAAAAGTTGAATTTTAGGAGCTTCAGTCGTCCGTTATTCTACTGGGCAATCGTCTCTTGGTTGAAGAGGTGAAAATGAACTACTATCTGGTTGTGATCTAGGCTTCATAGTGATAAGATCGACTGCTATCTGGTCGTGCTCCAGGCTTTACAGTGACTTATTGGGGAGATGAGATTAAACTTGCTATCCGATTGTTCTCCAGGCTTCGCAATTTCTCAATTCTTATCTGGTCGTACTCCAGGCTTCAGAAGGAATTAAGTTGTTATCCGGTCGCATCCGGGCTTCAACTTGAATTTAGGGCACACTAATATTCAGTCGACTCCAGGCTTCTTAGTAATTGTCCAGGTAAACTACTATTTGGTCGAAATCCAAGCTTCGTAGTGTCTTATACTGTTATTTGGTCGTAATACCAGGCTTCAGTGTCTTTTACCGCTATCTGGTCGTAATCTAGGCTTCACGATGTCTTATACGATTATCTGGTCGAATACAGGCTTCATGGTGTCCTGTACTGCTATTTGGTCGATTCCAGGCTTCACAATACCTTACTTTTTATCTGGTCGTATCCCAGGCTTCAGAAGAAATCAAGTGGTTATCCAGTCGCATCTGGGCTTCCATTTGATTTTAAGGCTTACTAATATCCGATCGATTTTCGGGCTTCATAGTAATTGGCCGGGTAAACTGCTATTTGGTCAAAATCCAAGCTTCATAGTGTCCCTTACTATTATCTGGTCGTAATCCAAGCTTCAGTGTCTTTTATCGCTATCTGGTCGTAATCCAGGCTTCACGATGTCTCATACCATTATCTGGTCGAATCCAGGCTTCATGGTGTTTGGAGAAATCAAGATACTATCCAGTCAAATCCGGGCTTCATAACTTGCATTAAAGATATACCACTATCTGGTTGACTTCAGGCTTCGTAGTATTCTTGGTTGCTATTTGGTCGTAATCCAGGCTTCACAACGTCTTATACCATTATCTCGTCGAGTCCAAGCTTCATGGTGTCTTGTATTGTTATCTGGTCGTAATCCAGGCTTCACAATAACTTGCTGAGCTGTTATCCGGTCAATTTTCGGGCTTCACGGCTTGTGTTTATGATATACCACTATATGGTCGATTCCAGGCTTCATGGTGCCTTTGTACTGCTATCTAGTCGTTCTCGAGGCTTCACAATAACTTTCATTGCTATCTGGTCGTTCTCCAGGCTTCACAATACCTTGCTGGGGATTAAACTATTATCCGGTCGAATTCGGGCTTCATAGCTTGAACTGGAATAGAAATCTTTAGCATTGGTTGACTGAACCAGAGAAAACTTGTGAGAATTTAGATTGTACCTTTCCCTGAAAGGTAAAGAGTTAGTCTTATGTAATGCCATGATGTATGACATGTATCGAATAATGATGTTCTCAAAATAAATGAGATTGTGCTGTATGGTGCTTATGCACATGTCATGATGTATGGATGTGCAATGTTTTTATGATATTTTTAGTTGGGGGAAGATAAATCCCGGACTGCTGCTGGAGAGTGCAAAGAGTTGAATTCTTCGTTCTCGCTGGGGACAATGACCGAAGATGATTTGAGAATAAATTGGTGGGAGAATCACTCTACTGGAGAATAAAGCGAGAGAAAGACTCTGGGGAAGAGAGACTCTACTAGAAGATCTGTTGATTTGTAGAAATAACCTCGGCTGGGGGTGAATTACTGGCAATAATGAACCTCGTTGGGGATTAAGTTTCTGCTTGTGGAAGAAATAAACTCCACTGGGGATAGTCCTCCATTGCTGGTGATAGATAAACTCTACTTGGGGAGAATTAACACCAATGTCTTTAGATACATTTTACTCTGCGGGGAGTGTATGCACTTTTAGTCATTTTCTCAAGCTGGGTCTATCCCTGTACCTGGTGGGTAGAGCAATTGTAAGGTTTGGACATTTCTTGTTTTCCCCTGTTCCTGAAATTATGAGTAACCGTCTTTTGTTTCATATGTAAATATTTATGAGCAGTAACATTGTCAAATGCATATATCAAAAATGAATCATTGGACGTTCTTGCAAAACAAAACAGGAAAAGAAAAACAATTTTGAAATTTATTGTAAAATGAATTGTATTGATTTTGAAGTTGGCCTGTAAATAAGCATTTTGTACAAGAGGCTGACGTCCTAGTAAGAGAACACCTCTGAAAGATAGGAATTATATAATTTATGAAAAACAAAGAAAAACAGCTATGTGAACAATCCCACTGGGTTCCAACTCTGCTATTTCCTTTATATCTTCGAGCGTCTCATCACTTTGCTACTTGGTTGAAGGTGGATCTGATTGATTGGCTCCATCCGAGCTTGATAGCCGATACCAAAGTCTGGTTGCAAGATGATCCAATGAGACATAGTGTTACGCTTTGATCCCTATTTTTTGCCTGGACCGCCCTTTCGGGTTTTCAGTCCACCGGGATACCCTTTTTTGCCCAAGCCACCTTTTCAGGTTTTCGACTTGCCGGGTGTACAAATTTTTTTTCATTTTCATTCCTTACTTTTTCCCGAACCCTTTTGGTTCGCCGGGAAGCCCTTATTTTTGCCTAGGCCAATCAACCTAGCGGGTCTTTGATTATGCGTAGTATTTTTTCACTATGTCTGCATTGACGGGGTGAGGAAGGTCATCACCATCCATGGTGGTTAGAATCATAGCTCCTCCCGAGAAAATGTTCTTAACCACAAATGGCCCTTCGTACGTAGGGGTCCATTTTCCCCTGGGATCACCTTGCGGCAGTATGATGCGTTTAATCACTAGATCTCCGACTTGATATTCTTGTCGTCTAACTTTCTTGTTAAATGCCTTGATCATCTGCTTTTGATACGTCTGACCATGACAAATAGCAGTAAGTCTCTTTTCATCGATTAAGTTCAGCTGATCAAGCTGGGTCTGAATCCAATCGTCCTTGCTCAAACCTGCATCCTTCATAATCCTGAGAGAGGGTATCTGGACTTCAATGGCTAGGACTGCCTCCATGCCATACACCAAAGAGTAGGGTGTTTCCCCTGTTGACGTCCGTGCTGAGGTGCGGTACCCATGAAGAGCAAATGGTAACATCTCATGCTAGTCTTTGTATGTCACCGTCATCTTCTGCACAATCTTCTTGATATTCTTATTAGCTACTTCAACCACCCCATTCATCTTCGAACGGTAGGGAGAAGAGTTGTGATGTTGTATCTTAAACTGTTTGTAGAGCTCGGTGATTATCTTGTTGTTGAGATTTGTACCATTGCCCGTAATGATTCTCTCTAGTACACCATATCGATAGATCAGATTATGCCGGATGAACCGCGCCATGACGTTCTTGGTTATTGTAGCGAAGGAAGCTGCCTCAACCCACTTCGTGAAATAATCAATAGTTACCAGGATGAAACGATGCCCGTTGGACGCAGTAGGTCTGATCTCGTCGGTCATGTCGATGCCCCACATTGCAAAATGCCAAGGAGCCGTCAAAACATTCAGAGGAACTGGAGGTACATGCACCTTATCACAATAAACTTGGCACTTATGACAGGTTCAAGAATGCTGATAACAATCGGCTTCCATAGTAGACCAATAATATCCTGCCCAAAGGATTTTCTTTGCCATGGTATATCCACTGGAATGAGTTCCAAAGGTACCTTCATGTAACTCTGCCATGATCCTTTCTGCCTCGCTTTTGTCCATACATCACAGTAAGGTTGAATCATGGTTACGCTTATAAAGGATACCATTACTGATGAAGAACTTCACAGCGAATCTCCTCAGAAACTTCTTATCATTAACAGATGCACCCTCGGGGTACTCTTGAGCCTCAAGATACCTCTTTACCTTGTGAAACCAGGGTTTATCTGCTACATCTTCAGTCTCGATGTCACAGTAATGTGCGGGTTCGTCCAACCTCTCAATGGTAATCTGGGGAGCTTCATTGTCCCACCTGACTTTGAACATAGAAGACATGGTAGCTAGCGCGTCCACTAACTGATTCTCCTCTCTTGGAAAGTGTTCAAAGGTTATCTCCTCAAAGTGTGGGAGCAACGTCAGTACATACTCTTTGTAAGGAATAATATTTTGGTGCTTCGTATCCCACTCGCCTTTAATCTGACTGATCACAAGAGCCGAATCTCCGAATACACTCAAGAACTTAATCCTCATGTCAATAGCAGCTCGAAGACCTAGGATGCATGATTCATACTCCGCCATATTGTTGGTGGAGTTAAAACATAATCGGGTGGTGAATGGAGTATGACAGTCCCCAGGAGATATGATCACGGCACCAATGCCATTGCCCAATGCGTTTGAGGCTCCGTCAAAATAAATAGACCATCGGGATCCTTCCTCAGGTCCTTCATCCGGTCCAGGTTCTTCACAGTCGGTTACCAACATGATGTTCTCATCTGGGAACTCGAAATTCATGGACTGGTAATCCTCCACGACCTGATGCGCCAAATGATCCGCTAACACACTTCCCTTGATTGCCTTTTGGGTTGTGTATTGGATATCATACTCAGTTAAGATCATCTGCCATCTTTCTATTCTTTCGGACAAGGCAGGCTTTTTGAAGATATACTTGATTGGGTCCATCTTTGATATCAATATGGTAGTGTGAGTCAGCATATACTGTCTCAGCCGACGAGCAGCCCATGCCAAAGCGCAGCAAGTTTTGTCGAGCAACGAGTATCGGGTCTCACAGTCGGTAAACTTTTTTATAAGGTAGTAAATAGCGTGCTCTTTTCGGCCAGACTCATCATGCTGCCCCAGCACGCACCCCATTGAATTATCCAGTACTGTCAAGTATAAGATCAAAGGTCTTCCTTCAACTGGAGGCATCATAATTGGTGGCTCTTGGAGGTATTCCTTGATACTTTCAAAGGCGGTCTGACATTCATCATTCCATTTTACCACTTGATCTTTCTTTAGCAACTTGAAGATCGGCTCGCAAGTGGCAGTCATATGTGAAATGAATCGGGCGATGTAATTCAGACGTCCCAAAAAGCCTCTAACTTCCTTTTCAATTCGGGGAGCTGACATCTCCTCTATAGCCTTCACCTTTGCAGGATCCACTTGAATACCCTTATCACTAACGACGAAACCCAACAGCTTACCAGACCTTACCCCGAATGTGCACTTGTTCGGGTTTAACCTCAGCTTGTACATCTTCAACCTGTCGAACAATTTCTGGAGATGGTCAAGGTGTTCTTCTTTAGTATGGGACCTTGCAATCATGTCATCAACGTAAACCTCAATCTTATGGTGAATCATGTCGTGGAACAAAGCGACTATGACGCGTTAATATGTTGCTCTAGCATTCTTCAACCCGAAAGGCATGACCTTATAGCAAAAGGTACCCCACTGTGTAATGAAGGTTGTCTTCTCCATGTCCTCGGGAGCCATCTTAATATGATTGTAACCATAAAAACCATCCATAAAGGAGAAGATTTTATGTTGCGCGGTGTTGTCGACCAGAAGATCAATATGAGGAAGTGGGAAATCATCCTTGGGGCTCGACCTGTTCAGATCTCTATAGTCCACACACATCCGTACTTTACCATCCTTTTTAGGCACCGGAACAACATTGGCAACCCACTGCGGGTAAGAGGTGACAGCTAGAAATCCGGCGTCAAACTGTTTCATGACCTCAACTTTGATTTTCCCAGACATCTCGGGGCGTATACGGCGAATCTTCTGTTTTACCGGAGGACAGTCTTCTTTGGTTGGCAGGCGGTGAACTACGATATCGGTATCCAACCCAAGCATATCTTCATAAGACCAAGCGAAGATCTCAACATAGTCGCGTAGCATCTGTATCAACCGCTGCTTGACACTAGGCTGCCGACTCGCACCTATCTTGGCCTCTTTCTTGTCTTCCTTTGTCCCCAAATTCACTGATTCCACTGGCTCTTCATGAGGCTGTATGGCCCTCTCTTCCTGTAGTAACAGTCTAGCAAGTTCCCCAGGCACCTCACAATCATCCTTACCTTCGTCCTCGGCTTGGTTGATCGGACTTTAAAATTCATAACTGGCAGTAGCAAAGTTATTATCAATGGGATCTAGAGTGGATGTGGATCTGCATTATGATATGTGAGTGTGTGTAAGACAATAGCTGTTTTGATAAAGTGCGAGATAGAAAGGAAAAATAAGGAGCGCAACATTTGTAATGCAAGAAACGTCCAATGCTTTATTGATGATATATGAAAATGACAAATAATAAGCCCTCACAAACAAAGCCAAGGTGCCCCGGGCAAGGCACCGGGCCGTAAAGTTTTAAACTGTCTGTTACAAATCTCAAAACAAAAGTCTATTACTGTGTAATAAAAGAAACGGGCACGAAGTCTTTCGCCATCCAGTTGTTCAATCCACCGTTGGTTGTCGGGTAAATCCAGCTGTCGATATCTGATTCTTCTTCATCATCATCAATTTCATTCACTCCCTGATTACTAATGTGCAGAGGAGGTCTTCCAATCCATGCGCGTCTAACAACCCTTTGAGCCTCTGCAGTAAAGCCCAAACCAAACTTGTCAGTTTTGTGTGCAAAGTCAGGGAGCTGACCCCAATTTGCACACCCACCTTTTTAAATTACAGCCCTGGCATCCTTAAAGGAAGCCATCTTCATCGGAGGTTTGTCAACAACAACTTCAGTCGACGCCAAAGTCTGGGGAACCTCTTCAAAGTTCTGACACGGGGTTTCGATGAATTCTCCATCCATCTCCACATACCGAAAGGAATTAAGATGACTTACCATGTACTCTATCTCACCTTGCACCGTAGCAATCTTCCCTTTTACTGGGTATTTCAACATCTGATGGAGCGTAGAAGTCACTGCCCCAGCCTTATGAATCTAAGGGCGACCCAGCAAACAAGAATATGATGGTCTGATATCCATCACATAGAAAGTAGATGCAAAAGTCTGAGAGCCAACTTTAACAAGGACGTCCACCTCCCCGTGCACCATCCTTTTGGACCCGTCGAAAGCCCTGACCACAATATTACTCAGCTTCAGAATCAAACCTTCACAGTCCAGATGGTCTAACGCTTTCTTTGGCAAGACATTCAAAGAGGACCCAGTATCTACCAGTACGTGGGCCAAAGTAGTGCCCCTGCACTCGATCGAGACGTGCAAAACATCATTGTGATTTCTTCCTTTAGCAGTCAGATCTGTGTCTGAGAAACCCAACCCGTTGTCGGCAGTCAAACTAGCTACGCAGTCTTTGAATTGATCGGCAGAAGTCTCTTGCGGCACATGCACAGTTTTAAGGAAAGCAATTAAAGCCTTTTCACAGGCTTCCGAACACAATAATAAGGACAACATGGAGATTTTTGACGGGGTCTGCCCCAGCTGCTCGACTATGTTATAGTCACTCTTCTTGATAACCTTATGAATTTCCTCTATCTCCTGCTCAGAGGTTTCTACAACGATCTTCTTAGGCGCCTCCGTCCGGGCAGGCTCACCTGTGATTTCTTTTCCCCGAGTTCCAGATGACTCGACGACAGGGGTGATAATTGGGATAGGAACTAGGACAGTAAATAAGGTACTAGCATGTGGAATGACAACATGTTTGTGAACAGTCGGAGGGGAAATCTCGAGAGAAAAGAGCCTTCCACTTCTGGTGACCTTGCTAGCCCCGATAATATTACGGATATCAGCATCAGCTTCTTCAATATTTAAGTCTTGCTTAACTCCACGGTAATACACATCGGCCCCATAGTGCCAAGGGACGGCCTTATCCGAAGTGTATGGGATAGGACTAGGGATAGTAATGATTAACAGAGCGATACTTGGAACGGGTGTAATACTAACAGGATTTCTCGAGGAAGCCTTGGAAGGATTGGAGGAAATGGTTATGATGGCAATGTCTTGAATTGGAACTGACGGAATCAAAGTCTTTTCGAACAGGATCTCTTTGTTATCCATCAGGCGTTGAATACCTGATTTCAATAGATGGCAACAAGCAGGCAGGATTGAACATAGGTGGCAACCTTCGCCACATCCCAGAAATAAACCGGCCAATAATAGATTCTTCTTAACTTCCATCAAAGGAGTAGAAATGTCTTCCACAGAGGTCACAAATAAATCATCATCCACAACATTCACTCCATGACCGTGTTTGGGCATATGAGCAGTTATGACACTGGGTTTCTCCGGAACATCAAACTCAATCTCTTTGGCTTCGATCAAATCTTGCACCTTATTCTTCAAGGCCCAACAGTTATTTGTATCATGACCTGGGCTATCAGAGTGATAGGCGCAGCGGGCGTTTGGGTTATATAGCGGAGATGTGGTGCTAGGATTCTTCGGGGCTTCCCTCAGAGTTACCAGGTTGGTCTTCAATAATTGTGGTAGAATTTGAGACAAGGTCATATTGAGCCGAGTGTACTGTCTTTGCGGTCTCTCCATTCTTTGCTGATTGTTGCGTTGTGGGGCAACGAAGGGTCTTGATATCACTGCCGCATTTACCGCTTGACGGCTTTCAGGTCTGCTTTGGCCCCTCGGGCCGTAAACGGCACTAGCTTCTTTCTTCCCGGTGAAAGGCTTCTTTGCTGCACTTGACGACGTATACTTCTGTATCTTACCACTTCGGATACCATCTTCTACTCTCTCCCCAGTCAGGATCAACTCAGTAAACCCAGATGACAAACTGCCGATCAGATGATTGAAAAATGGACCAGACAACGTCCCTAGAAACATATCAACCAACTCCCTGTCAGACAAAGGGGGTTGGACTCTTCCAGCCAGATCTCTCCACTTCTGAGCATAGTCCTTAAAACCTTCACTTGCACCTATAAATATACCCTGGAGCTGAGTACGAGTGGGAGCAAGTTCGTCGTTATACTGATATTGCTTGTAAAAAGCGGCAGCAAGGTCCTCCCAGTTTCGGAAATTAGTTCCTTCCAATTGGTAAAACCATTCAAGCTGAGTCCCTGACAGACTATCTTGAAAGAAATGCACCCACAAATTTCTATAAGCAGTGTAAGGTTGGATTTTTATGACGTACGAGCGGAGATGGAGTTTTGGACAGGATACTCCATCGTACTTAGCAAAAATCGGAGCTTTGAACTTATGAGGGATCACCACCCCAGATGCTAGTCCCAGATCTCCGAAGTCCAAACCAGGTATCTTTTGAATCTCCATAGCACTCAGACGGTCTTCAAGTTGTTTGTACCTATCCTCAGTAGGAGGATACTGCTCATCATTAAAGTCAGTATCATTATCAGAGACCACAGGACTGGGACCTTTTTCTTCCTCTTGGTTCTCCTCTCCTTTGGATGAAAGAGACAAATCAGCTTCCTATCGCAACCTACTCCCAAATCTGTTACCCATATTCAGAAGAACCACCTTCTTCTTCTTCTTCTTCTTCTTCTTCTTCTTCTTTTTCTCCTTCAGGATGAGAGTCTTCAAATCCTCTTGCCCTTTAGCCAAGTTCAAGAACATCTCTTGGAATTGGGAATTCTGTGCCTGAAGAGCTTTGACGGCTTGATCGGTAGGTATTTCAGAAGACATTTCATGCTGAAATAAGCAGCGAAGGAGATGAGAAACCTCTGATGATACCTGTAATGACGTGCATGATAATGGGATGCATATGTAATGATTTCAAAGACTTTGGGAGATTTAAATTTGCAAACCAGGAAATAAACAAACTTTATTAGACTAAACTTGTAAAAAATGTTTAACAATGCCTCAAAGGCGGTTACAATGAAGTAAATAAAAACAAATCTAAACTAGAAAAAGAAAAATCAGAAATCCCATGGACGCTTCCCCTTCGTGCTAACGTAGTCATTAATCGTCCTTTCATTCTCAAGTTGATTGGTGAGCTTCAAGATCTTCCTTTCTTGCTCATGATACTTCTCCTGGTAGGTATCCCTCTCTTCTTTCAGCTGAATCCAGGACCTCTTCAATGCTCCAAGATCAGTGGGCATGTAGGGATAAAGGACCGTATAAGGAACGCCTTCTTCATTGGTAGGCTCCACAATCACTGGCAACACATCTTCGTAAGGCATCCCAAGCTTCTGGGCTCGAGCTCGGACCCACTGGAGATAAGGTTGCATAGGGAGAGAAGTCATTGGTCCTAGCTCTTGAGGGTCAGAACTATTCAGCATGCCCCAAGCTCGTATAAACCTTCGGCGATGCTCGTCAACGTCTTCCTTGTGGTCAAATGCAATATATGTAAGAAGTAGTTCATGAGGACCATCTCTCCGAGCATAACCAAACTGTCATAAAGCTAGGCATGGGTTGTAGGTTATACCCCCTTTGATTCCAAGCAATGGGACATTAGGGTATCCCCCACATCGATCAATGATAGCAGTGCTTTCCATAGCCTTAGAACTCCAGAGAATGTATGTATGAGCAAGGGACATTATTCTGTAAGACCATCCTAAACCTTCCTCATTCTTCAACAAGGACTTGGGGAGGTGCGAAATAAACCACCTCTCCAGCAGCAGCATGGAACACATAAGAGACCCTCTTCTTCGCACCGTACGGGTATAGAGGGCATGCAAAATATCACCCAAAAGAGTAGGCACAGGATTGTGAGACAGGAAGATCTTAACCGCATTCACATTTATGAAGGAATCTGGATTCAGGAAAAGAGCCAAATCGTAAATAAGGAGAGCCAAGAAGTCTTCGAAAGCCTGAAAGTCCAAATTATCCCAGAACAGTTGAGCTTGATCCATCAGAAACTTGTCTAAGAAACCTTTAACCCCGCTTTGTGTCTCCCAGTTGGATACTACATCAGCCCTTTTCAAATGTAAAGCTGAAGCAATGTCCTCTAGTCTAGGAGCCTTTTCCAAACCCGTGAAAGGCATCTGCTCGAGGATGGATATGCCCAATAAGTGGGAAAACTCTTCCATAGTAGGAACTAACTGATAATCCGGGAAAGTGAAGCAATGATGCACCGGATCGAAGAACTGGAAAAGCACACTCATTATCTGCTCATCAAACTTTGAGGTAACCAAGCTAAGAAGCTGACTGTTGTACACCAAAATTTTCCCTCTCATATTTCTCAAAACATTGCAAGAAAAATCTCCAAGTGGCTCAAGTTTGCTCAAGAGTTGGACAGACAAGCTATCTCCTAAGGCAGTCACCTCCAAATTAGGGTTTTGTGTTTCATCAAGATCTTTGAATCAAAATGGCCTCAAGTGCTCCCCAATGTCCTAATATGTTCTCAAGGTCATCCATGTCAAATTTCAAGCCTTGAAGAGGAAGTTTGCTTAGTCAATTGCTCAAAGGGTCCAAAAATCAACTATGCTAGGGCAAAAGTCAACCGTGACCCAAATACAGTCAAACTTCAAGATTTTTTTTGCCAACATTCTCATTTTGAAGGATATTTCATCATTTTATCAAGGGTTGATCATGATTCATCAAGGATTGCTCAAAATTCATCAAGACTCAAAAGTTGCTAAATTAGGGTTTTGTAGGAAAAGTCAACTCAACTTTGACCAAGCATAACTTTCTCATAATTTATGAGAAATGACCCGTCCAAAGCTCATTTTGAAGAGGATGAAATTTCCTAAAATCCATCTTCATACCCCAAGATCAAAAAATGCACTCACAAGAAGTTACAAATTTGAACATTATAGGTCATTTTTGAAAGTCAACAAAAACACCTTTTTTGCCAAAGCTTATAACTTGAGCATGGAATATCAAAATGAGATGAGACCAAAAGGGTTGGTTAGAGGACATCTCAAGCTTTCTAAAAGGTCCAAGAACACCTCTAAAAGTTAAAAATTGAAGAAGTTATGCATTGTTGAAGTTGGACATTTTTGCAAAATTGCCAAAAGTCAACTATCCCCAAAACTTCAAATTTTGTCAAATGGGCCCATTCTTTTCCACTTGATTTGAGCTTGCATCATTGCCCACGTGTCCTAGCTTCATCCATGAGCTCATATTTCTTTTTGATTATTTAATTTGATTTTTTATTGAATTTATTCATTTTAAATCAAATAAAATCATAGAAAATCCAAATAATTAAAAACTCTTGATTTTTTTTATTGTTTTAAACTTTGTTTACAGCTAGCAACATCATGGAATTCGTATCAGGCCATATCATGTACAAAAAGATTGCATCAAATCAATTTTGGAAAGGTTAATAATGGAGATCAAATCAAATATGTATGCATTGATTTAGAGAGATTCAGTCCATGATTTCTACCCTAATGCAAAGCATGATACATAAGGAAGCCAAAGCCATCGAAACAAGGGTTGGAAAGTGCAGGCATAGGCAGAACAAAGTTTGAAAAAAGTGGCAAAAATCTTGAAATCGAATCCATAGCTAGAGACATTTTCAGAAGCTGAGACCGGTCCCAATCTCTTCCTGGGTGTTCACACAAGCGATCTGGATCAAAAGCAAGTGTCCTCGAACCTCCACAAGCGCTGTAAGTGTCACGATATCTAGCTCTATTCTTGAAATTGATTTGGCTCATTCTTGCATCATTTGAACAAACTAACTGTATATTTGTGATCCTCATAACATTTCCAAGCTTTTGGCATTATTTAATTTCATTTACATGACCTATATTGCAAAATGCCATAGCTAGGGTTTCTTGGATATTTTTGGGCGTTTTTGTTTCAGGAATAATTGACCACCAAGAAGGGTATGGTTGTGACCGGGATGATGAGACGAGTATAACCATGCTTTTAGAACTCATTTTTGTGGCCTGGAATGAATTTTGGGACAAGCCTGCGCATTTAGCTGTGGATTCAAATCCGCAGGTAATGTTATTACAAACCTGAGGACATGGACGAGTGCGTGTCATCCCCCGGTTGGCCCATTCAAATGTTGTGCGCGCGTTTTATTTCTTGTAACCAATAATTGTTTTTTTGTTATATTATTATTATTATGTAATATATTAACAAACAAATCAGTTCAGCGTGGTGGCAAGGCAGGCATCCAATATCCATCAGGACCTGGGTTCGAATCCCAGGTCCCCCAATTTTTATTTGATTTTGTATTTCAGGTGATCATGTACATATTCAAGCATGCAGCATACCATACACCATCAAGCATCCAATGGCCAGATGGCCAAAGGCCAAATCTGGTGGCCAAGATCTGAAGGTCTACCATGGTTCAAGTCAGCGCATGCACACCAAATCAAAAAAGTCAAACAAGGCCAGCGTGTTTTGGGCCTTCAGATTGCTATTCAAGCTCCCAATCCAGGCCCATACTCTCTCTTTTATTTTACTTATTTTGCTTTATTAATTTATTTTTATTATTTACTAACCAATCAAAAATTCTTTTCTTTATAAAATAAAATCACAAAAAATATTTTCTTTATCAAATCAAATTTTTATTTTTATTTTATTAATAAACACTAATTAAATTAACTTAGGTTTTAATTAGAATAACTTTAACATATTTTTGTAAATAATTAAAATTAAATTAGATTTAATTAGGTTTTTACTAATTCAATTAATTTTATTTTCTTTCTTAAAATAACAAAAAACCCAAAAATATTTTTTTTCATTTAACTAATTAATTAATTTATTAATTTAGTAATTAATTTAGGTTAATTTCTTTCTTAAAATAAAAAAAAATAAAAAAGATATTTTCTTTAAATCAAAAGGGTCAAAACCCTAATCATTCGCACTCGATTTAATTTCCCGCACGCGATTTATTTATCTAATATTGTACTTTCTCCCAGATTGTAATAGCTTAATAGGACTTTTTATTTATTTTTTTCATCGCTTTATTTATTTTTAAAGGGTTTGTCTTTGGCGATGTAAATACCCGACGCCTTGTAATTTAAATTCCGCATTTTATTTCCGCAAATTATAACTGCTAGATGTTTGATAATAGGATGACATGATAAGACTAAATGTTTTAACTTAAAATCAACTTAGATCCCCCTTAACATGTACAAAGATAAAATTAACTGAAAACAACACACTCGCACATGCGCACTCTTAGGGTACACCCCATTTGGTTGCCTTCGTACGCGGCCATTGAGTATAGGTCGTTTTAGAGGTCGCCCTCTTGTCTAAAAGACCATAGTCGCCTCGAAATAGTTGCCTCGGATATGATTGCCTCAAACAAATGATCTAAGACATTAGGGTTACCGCTAAGGCGTCCTAACATTGCTTTAGTGATCGTAAGTCCCGAATTCGAATTGACCCTCAAAATCCAATGACGGTGCTACCTACTCATCAATAGTAGGATAGCATAGTCTAAAGGAAAATAGCATAGAATGATTCCTTTTTCGAGTAGGTAGATGGTTCTTAGACACTTGCTCTTTCAAAAACAAAAACTTTTCACACTTACACATTTCGAACAAAGTTTTCAAAAATACTTCATACGCTCTTGAGGACAGAAGCAAGAGTTAAATCGAAGTTTAAAATAAAAACTTTTTCAAACCCACAAGCACAAAGAAAACAATTTTGAAAACAATGAGCAAGTACCTAAGAGCCCGTGGATAACCACGGATAGAAAGGGTGCTAACACCTTCCCTTTCTATAATCTACCCCCTGAACCCGAGAAATATCTCGAAAAAGGAATTTTTCTGTGCTTTTTTCCTTTCCTTGTTGGATAAAATAAAAGTTAGTGGCGACTCTTTCTTACCGCGACATTTTGCGAAAACAAACGCAAAATGCAAACCAGCATTCCAAAAAACAGTCAGTTCTTCCCACAGTATCACACTGACCATGTCTCCTAATGAATGAAGAAGTATCGGAAACTCTCGAGGCTAAATCTTTGAGTTGAACAGGTATTTGCACAAAGTTAACTCGGATGGTGTTTCTGCGCATGGAAGCCATAATCTGTAAAACAGAACAAAGATAAATCCCCTCGGTCTTTGAAATGGTTAGTGTAATGAAGTATGCATGCTATGTTATGATGCATGATGTCATGGTAAAACACACAACAGGTATAGCATATAAAAGACATGGTAAAGGCAAACAAGTCACACAATAGCCCTTAAGTTTCAGGCTAGCATGGGGTCTAAGTATTACCCTCTTGATGTTAAGTTGGTTTCAACCTGTCCTAATAATAGTAATCGGGTTCTAGAGGTTCTCAATATCACTGACCATCCTCCATCGATCACGGTTTCAGCTTACACAATCTTTTCTTGCGGGAGGAACTATCTCGAGAGTATGGTCTCAATGAGTGTAGCATCGAGTATCAACCAGTTCCCAACTTTACACCAAGACCGGCTATCTCACTACTTCCTATGGCCAAGTTTGTCAATTATAGGTTCTAAGGTCAGTTGATGCTTAACGACACATATAGCAGCCCCGTATTCTCCTTGTTTCTCCACAAGGGATACCGGTACCAACCAATGTGCCACATCAATGTATCTACTGCTTAAACTGTATCGGTCTACGTCGTACAGTTCCCTCACAGTTTATTGCTACTTACCTAAAAGGTGCCCCCCAGATCTGAATTAGGATCTATATTAACTCCCGATACAAAACCCTTTAATAGTAAAGCAACCAAAACAAACAAGAGAAGCAATTTATGGTGAACTAATCCTAAGGTATACCCCACTTATTACTCCCCAGCAGAGTCGCCAGTTCTATGATACGGTGGCAGAACTGGACTGTTTAGGAAAATGCTGGTTTGCATTTTGCGTTTGTATTTGCAAAATGTCGCGGTAAGCAAGAGTTGCCACCGACTATTATTTTATCCAACTGGAAAGGAAAAAAGCACAGAAAAATTCCTTTTTCGAGATTTTGAGTACGGGGTAAATTATAAAAAGGGAAGGTATTAGCACCCTTTCTATCCGTGGTTTTCCACGGGCTCTTAGGTACTTGCTCATCATTTTTTAAAATTGCTTTTGTGTTTGTGGGTTTGAAAAGTTTTTGTTTTACTTCGTTTTAACCCTTGCTTCTGTCTTCAAGAGTGTTACGAAGTTGTTTTTGAAAACTTTGTTTGAAAAAGTGTAAGTGTAGAAAAGTTTGATTTTGAGCAAGTACCTACTAGCATCTACCTACTCGAAAAAAGAATGTTTTTGTTCTTGTTTCCTTTAGACAGCGCTATCCTACTATTAGTGAGTAGGTAGCACCGTCGTTAGAGTTTTAAGGGTCAATTCGAAAGGGACGTACGATCACCAAAGCAATATTAGGACGTATTAGTAATAACCCTAGTGCCTTAAGATCATATTCGAGGCAACATTTCTGAGGCAACCTTTCCGAGGCAACATTTCCGAACGGGACATTTGATCTTTGTTTAGACAAGAGGGCGACCACTAAGACACCCTATACTTAATGATCATTTACTGAAGGCAACCAAAGTGAGAGTATACCCTAGGAGTGCGCATGTGCGAGTGATTTGATTTCAGTTATTATCTTTGCACATTTAGGGTTTGCTAACCATTTTAAAATTAACATACATTCTTGTCATGCAATCCTATTATCATACATCTAACAGTTAATATTTGCGAGAATTAAAATGCGAGAAATAAAACTACGCTATTACAAGGCTTCGGGGAGGGGGATTAATTACATAGCCAAAAACCCATAAAACGATAAATAATAGGAAAATCCTAATTAAACTATTACATCCCATGAGCAATTACATCAATATTTGCAAAAATAATAAATGCGCGCGATAAATTAAGAACATGAAAAAATTAGGGTTTTGACCCTGTCTAAACCTAATTAAAAGAAAAATCATTTTTTGTTGTTTTTGATTATTTTAAGAAAATAAGGTTTTAATGAATAAATACAAACCTAGTTACTAATTAATTTAATTTAAGAAAAATAATTAATTTGACCTATTTTTATATTTTGGTTATTTCAAGAAAAAGAAAATAAAAATTAAATTAAACAAAACCCTAATTTTCTAATTTATTTTAAGTTATTTATGAAAAAAAGATTAAAGCTACCCTAAAATTAAATTAAACTAATTAAATTAATTTTGACAAAATATATAAAAAAACCTAAATTTGATGAAATTGATTTTTATGAGTTTTTGTAAAAAAAAAAGAATTAGTTTTGTGTGAGAAAATAAATTAGACAAAAATTAAATAAATAAAAGAAAAGAGAGAAATGGACCTGGTATCAAAAGTAAAAGGGGGGGGGGGTGTCAATAAGCCCAATATGCCTTACTCCGTGTTGACCTTTCTGCTTCAATGTTGCACGTTTGACTAGGCCTATGGTAGACCATCACATGCTAGGCGTTGGATTTGGCTTGTTGGACATCTGGCTGGCTGATCATTCAGGACGTATGGTGGATGTTCTGGAAACCTGCGCATGGAATTATGCATAGAAAAATAATATTGAAGAACAAGGGGGCCTGGGGATCGAACCCAGGCCCTTTGGCAATTCCAAGCACTTCTTGGCCAACTGAGCTAGCGCGCATATTTGTATATGGGAGAACAAATAAAGATTATATGGAAAAAACAAAAATTATCATATGCCAGCGCGCGAATTTTTGAATGGACGAATGGTGTGTTGCCACGCCACCTTTCTTCTTCCTTCTTCCGTTGGCAAAAGTCCAATACTTTTACCTACGGACACAGTATGTAGCTATAGCCCTTGTGATTTCCCAAAACTCCCTGCAAGCATGATAAACACATAATAATGGTACCAATCAACTCGTGACAACCTCACGAGCATCATGGTACCTCAATCGTGGCCCAATTGTCCCTATATAGCAAAACCCTAAAACTATCTCAAAAAACCTAACAATGGCATCCACACATATGGCTTCCAAAAATGCAATCAAATGGTATTGTTAGCTTGCAAATATGATAAAGATTACAAATATACCATTTAAACATGATAAATATGCAAGAATGAATGGATTCGATTTTGACAAAATTGACAAACCGTGAGAGTTGTGGACATGGATTCTGGGCAAATCAAGGCTTGATTATGATCAGGTTAGCTTCAGGAGATAGCTCGGGATCGATTGCTAGCCTTGGAATGGTGTAAATCGTCCTCAAACTTGCAATTTGATTCAACACTTTTTTGTAATTTTTGCAAGTTTTTTCTCAGCCTCCCACGCCTCTAATCCTTGTGCTTTTGGCCTGGATTCATTCTATATGTAGCCTTGAGTGAATTAGGTTTACCAATTTGCTCCAAATCTTTTTCAATTAAGGTGATTGAATCATGATTTAATTCTTATTCAAATCTTTCTAAATCAAGCAAAACTCAATCTTTTTGTGTACAAACAAGCCTTGCACAATTTGGTCCCATTTCCAGCTATTCATGGACCTGAAATATGCACAAAATCTCAAGGTTTAAATGATTTTGATATTTTCATGATTTTATTTTGATTTAATTTGATTTAATTGAAATAAAAATCAAAATAAATGACAAAAATAAAATAAAAGCAAGTGGAAAGGATCATGGGTCGTGGACCATGTTACAAACTCAATACAAACACAAAAAGTTGGTCCCATTTGACATAAAATGCAATTTGAGGCATGTTTGACTTTTGGCAATTTTGCAAAAAAGGTTAACTTCACCAATGCATAACTCCTTCAATTTTGACCCTAGAGATGTGTTTTTTGACTTTTTAGAAATATTAGGATGTCCTCTAAGCAACCATTTTTGTGTAATCTCAATTGAGTCTTCCATGTTCATGTATGAAGCTTTGACAAAAATTGTGTTTTTGTTGACTTTTCAAAATGACCTATAATGTCCAAATTCATAACTTCTTGTGAGTGCATACTTTGAACTTGGGATATGAAGATGGATTTTAGGTCATTGCATCCTTTTCAAAATGAGCTTTGCATGGGTCATTTTTGATAATGTATGAGAAAGTTATGCTTGGTCAAATTTGAGTTGACTTTTCCTACAAAACCCTAATTTAGCAACTTTTGGGTTTTGATGAATTGTGAGAAATCCTTGAGGAATCATTATTAACCCTTGATCAAATGATGATCAAAATGAGGATGTTGACCAAAAATCTTGAAGTTTGACTGCATGTGGGCCACATTTGACTTTTGCCCTAGCACAGTCAATTTTCAGGCATTTGAGCAATTGACTGGGCAAACTTCCTTTGCAAGGCTTGAAACTTGACATGGATGATCTTGAGAACATATTAGGACAATGGTGAGAATTTGGGATCCCTTGGACTCAAGTATATTGATGCAACATGAAACCCTAATTTGAGGTAGACTGCCTTAGGAGAGAGTTTGTCTTATCAACCCTTGGACTTCCTTGGGCAATTTGAGGATCTCAGTTGTAATGTTTTGAGAAATATGGGAGGGCAAATTTTGGGGTACAACAGATTCCAAAACAAAAATAATTTTAGACTGTTGTACCCCAAAATTTTCCCTCCCATATTTCTCAAAACATTTCAAGAAAGATACTCAAGTTGCTCAAGGTAGTCAAAGGGTTGACCAGACAAGCTCCCTCCTAAGGCAGTCTACCTCAAATTTGGGTTTCATGTTGCATCAAGATACTTGAGTCCAAGGGATCCCAAATTCTCACCATTGTCCTAATATGTTCTCAAGATCATCCATATCAAGCTTCAAGCCTTGCAGAGAAAATTTGCTCAGTCAATTGCTCAAAGGCCTGAAAATCGATATGCTAGGGCAAAAGTCAACTATGGCCCACATACAGTCAAACTTCAATATTTTTGGTCAACATCCTCATTTTGAAGTATAATTCATCATTTGATCAAGGGTTGATCATGATTCATCAAGGATTGCTCATAATTCATCAAGAACCAAAAGTTGCTAAATTAGGGTTTTGTAAGAAAAGTCAACTCAACTTTGACCAAGCATAACTTTCTCATACTTTATGCAAAATGACCCATCCAAAGCTCATTTTGAATAGGATGCAATGCCCTACAATTCATCTTCATCTCCCAAGTTAAAAATATGTACTCACAAGAAGTTATGAATTTGGACATTATATGTCACTTTGAAAAGTCAACAAAAACACCTTTTTTGTCAAAGCTTCATACATGAGCATGGAATATTAAATTGATATGATACCAAAAGGGTTGCTTAGATGACATCTCAAGATTTCTAAAAAGTCCAATAACACCTTCAAAGAGTCAAAATTGAGGAAGTTATGCATTAGTGAAGTTGAGGAAGTTATGCAAAATGGTCAAAAGTCAACTATGCCTAAAATTGCAAATTTTGCTAAATGGGCCTAATCTTTTGCACTTGTTTTGAGTTGGCACCATGGTCGACGAGCCCTAGCCTTTGCTACTTGTCATTATCTTGTTTTTATTATTTATTTTGATTTTGATTTGAATTAAATCAATTTTAATCAAAACAAATCATGAGAAAATCCAAAACATTGAAATCTCAAGATTTTGCACATGTTTCAGGTCCTATATCCAGCTAGCATGGGATTGAATTCGTGTAAAGGCTTGGTGTGCACAAAAAGATTGAGTTTGCTCTATTTTTAGCAAGTTTTTAAAGTGTATCAAATCCAAATCAAAAGCATTGATGGAGGAAGATTGTGATCATATTGGCAACCCTAATCCATTCCTCAATACATAAGGAGTATTTGCAGACCCAAAAGGAGGCTAGAGAGAGGCGCACAAGGTCAGAAAAAACTTGCAAAAAACAAAGAAAATTGGTGATTCGAATTCATAGTTCCAGGCTATTCCAGGGCTTCCTGATCATTCCAATCGTTTCCTGGGATCATAAGCAACCTATACCAACCAAGAACAAGCAATTTCAGACGCCAAAAACCACTGTAAGGCATTCACAACCTTGAACCTTTCTTGAATTCGATTTGCGTAATTCTTGCACATTCATCACATTCTAATCATATATTCTTGTTCACCATCACATATGCAAGCTTTCTGTAACATTTAATTTCATTTTTATGGTCTGTATGAGATTTCACCATTGCTAGGTTTTTGTGCTTCAATTTGGGATTTCTTCATATAGGTAAAATTGGGCCATGAAAGGGACACCATTGTGTTTAGCAGGTCCAGACGAATCCATTCATGGCTTTGGTAGTTATTTATCTCACTTGTATTTGATTTTGAGAATGACAGGGGTTGTAGCTACAGACATATGTCCGTAGGTAAAAGTGTTCAACTTTTACCAACGGAGCAAGGAGGAAGAAGATGTCGTGGCAAGCCATCATTCGCGTGTTTGAAAATTTGCGCGTTTTGAACTTAGTGTTTTTGCTTTTCTCATATTATGATTATTATTTATTATGTGTACAAATAAGAAGCGTAGCTCAGTTGGTGGCAAGGTCATTGGAACATGCCTTGGGGCCTGGGTTCGAATCCCAGGTCCCCCAATTTCTTGCATATTATTTTTCTATCAGGGATTACATGCACGCACAGGGCCAAGGTCTATCATGTGACCTTGTCATCCAACATGCCAAGTGGCCAGATGGCCAGATGCCATCAACGAAGGAGCATCATAGGCTTCAGTCAACGCGTAGCATTAGATCCAGCAGGTCAAACGTGGGTCATTCCTTCTTGGGCCCAAAAGCTGCTGTTTACACCCCCAAAATCATTTTTTAGGCCCATTATCTCTTTCTCTTTTCTTTTACATTTTTTATTTATTAACTTATTTTATTTATAATTTTACCCACAAATTTAATTTTCTTTTATTTAAAAATCACATAAAATCAACTTTTCATCAAATTAGGTTTAGATTTTATTTTTCATCAAAAAATGAATTAATTTAATTAGGTTATTTAATTTTAGATAACTTTAATTATTTTGTATATAATTAAAATTAATTAGAACAATTAGGGTTTTAACTTAATTATATTTTCTTTTTCTTAAAATAACCAAAATAAAAAAAAAATAGGCCATGTAATTTATTTTCATTAATTAATTTAATTAGCTAATTAATTGTGTATTTAATTTAAAAACTTAATTCCTTTTTCTTAAAAATAATTAAAAACAACAAAAACAATTTTCTCGTCCAAGTAGGTTAGAAAGGGTCAAAACCCTAGTTCTCTCCCGATCTAAATTTCCACGCGCGCACTTTGTCATTTATTTTTATCCTATTAATGTAATTGCTCACAAGTTGTAATAGCTTAATTAGGACTTTTACTTTTCATTTATCGCTTTATTTTTAAGGGTTTGTTTTTGGCTATGTAAATACCCGAAGCCTTGTAATAGCGTAACTTATTTTCTGCATTTTAAATTCTGCAAATATTAAAATGTTAGATGTATGATATTAGGGATGCATGACAAGAATGTATGATTAACTTTAAAACGGTTAGCTAACCCTAAATGTGCAAAGATAATAATTTGAAACTGAATCACTCGCACCTGCGCACTCCTAGGGTATACTCTCACTTCGGTTGCCTTCGGTAAACGGTCATTAAGTATAGGATGCTTTAGTGGTCGCTCTTTTGTCTAAACAAAGATCAAAGTCTTGTTTGGAAAAGTTGCCTCGGAATGGTTGCCTTGGAATTGTTGCCTCGAATAATTGATCTAAGACATTAGGGTTACTACTAAGACATCCTAACATTGCTTTAGTGACCGTACGTCCCTTTTCGAATTGACCCTCAAAAACTCCAACGATGATGCTACCTACTCACTAATAGTGGGATAGCATTGTCTAAAGGAAATGAACATAGAACAATTCTCTTTTTCGAGTAGGTTGATTAGTTCTTAAGTACTTGCTCAATCCAAACAAACTTTTTCACACTTACACTCCTCTTTTAAACAAAGCTTTAAAAAAAACACTTCGTAACACTCTTGAAGACAGAAGCAAGAGTTAAATCGAAGTTAAAAACTTTTCAAATCACACAAACACACAAAGAAGCAATTTTGAAAATGATGAGTAAGTACCTAAGAGCCCGTAGATAACTACGGATAAAAAGGGTGCTAATACCTTCCCTTTCTATAATCTACCCCCCATACTCAGAAAATCTCAAAAAAGGAATTTTTCTGTGCTTTTTTCCTTTCCTTGTTGGATAAAATAAAAGTCGGTGGTGACTCTTGCTTACCGTGACATTTTGCAAACACAAACACAAACCAGCAAATCCTAAAAAATAGTCCCGGTTCTGGCCACCGTATCACATAACTGGCGACTCTGCTGGGGAGATTAATAAGTGGGGTATACCTTAGAATTAGTTTATCATATTGTTTTCTATTGTTTGATTTGATTGCTTTATTTTTGTGGGCTTTCTATCGGAGTTACTATAGATCCTAACCCGAATCTGGGGGACACCTTTTAGGTAAGTAGCAATAGACTGTGAGGGAACTATACAGCGTAGACCGATACGGTTGAAGCAGTAGCTATGTGGATGTGGCACATTAGTTGGTACCGATATCCCTTGTGGAGCAACAAGGAGAATATGGGGCTGTTATATGGGTCGTTAAGCATTAACTGACCTTAAAACCTATAATTGACCAACTTGGCCATAAGAAGTAGTGAGATAGCCAGCCTCGGCATAGAGCTGGGAACTGGTTGATACTCGATACTAAACTCATTGAGACCATACTCTCGAGATAGTTCAGGCCACAAGAAAAGATTGCGTGAGCTGAAACCATGACCGATGGAGGATGGTCAGTGATATTGAGAACCTCTAGAACCCGGTTACTATTATTAGGACAAGTTGAACCAACTGAACTTCAAGAGGGTAGTACCTAGACTCCATGCAAGCCTGAAACTTAAGGGCTACTGTGTGACTTTTTTTTCCTTTACCATGTCTGCTATCTGCGATACCTGTGGTGTGTTTTTATCATGACATCATGACATAACATGCATATTTCATTAGACTAACCATTTCAAAGACCGAGGGGATTCATCTTTGTTCTGTTTTGCAGATCATGACTTCTATGTGCAGAAATACCATTCGAGTCAACTTTGTGAAAATCACTGCTTAGCTCAGAGAGTTAGTCTCAAAGGTTCCTGATACTTCTTCATTTGTTAGAAGACATGGTCATCTCCTTAGTTTGGTCACTTCAAAGTTGGATGAGCAAATGATGAGTGTGTTATTCTAGTTCTTTGATCCATTGCATCATTGTTTCACCTTCCCGGATTATCAGCTAGTCCCTACTTTGGAAAAGTTTTCTGATTTGTTGGGTATACCCATTCTCGAGCAGACACCCTTCACCGGTTTAGAGGAGGTTCCTAGGCCTGAGGACATTGCTTTAGCTTTACATTTGACAAAGGCTGATGTAGTGTCTAACTAGGAGACACGGAGTGAGGTTAAAGGTTTCTTGGCTAAGTTTTTGATGGATCAAGCTCAACAGTTTTGGGATAGCTTAGACTTTCAAGCTTTTGAAGACATCTTGGCTCTCCTCATCTACAACTTGGTTCTTTTCCCGAATCCAGATTCCTTCATAGACGTGAATGCGGTCAAGATCTTCATGTCTCGTAATCCAGTGCCTACTCTTCTAGGCGACATCCTACATGCTCTCTATACCTGTACTGTGCAGAGAAGGGGAACTCTTATGTGTTATACACTGATGCTGGCGAGGTGGTTTATTTCACACCTTCCCAAGTCTGTTTTGAAGAATGAGGAAGGTGTAGGTTGGGCTTACAGAATCATGTCCCTTGCTCATACGGACATCCTTTGGAGTTCCAAAGATATGGAAAAAGTAGCTATCATTGATCGATGTGGGGAATACCCTAATGTTCCATTGCTTGGAATTAGAGGGGGAATAACCTATAATCCTTGTTTGGCTTTACGATAGTTTGGACGCGCTCGGAGAGACGGTCCCCATGAGCTGCTTCTTCCAGACATTGTCTTTGACTACAAGGGGGACATGAATGAGCATTGCTGAAGGTTTATACGAGCCTGGGGCATGGTGAACAAGTCTGACCCTCAAGAGCTAGAACTGAATACTTCTCTCTCGATGCAACCTTATCTCCAGTGGGTTCGAGCCCGTGCTCAAAAGCTGGGGATGCCATATGAAGCTGTTTTGTTGGTGACTATGAAGCATACTAGTGAAGAAGGGGTTCCATACATGCCTACTGATCTTGGGGGCATTGAAGAGATCTTGGATCCAGTTAAAGGAAGAAAGGGATACCTATAGGGAGAAGTATCATGAGCAGGAGAGGAAGATCTTGAGGCTTATAAGGCAGCTTGAGAACGAAAGGACAATCAACGATTATGTCAGCACGAAGGGAAAGAGACCATGGGATTTCTGATGTCTTTTATTGTTTCTAGTTTAGATTTTCTTTTCAGTATTTCTTTTGTAACGCCTTGAAGGCATCGTTAAACATTGTTACAAGTTTTATCTAATAAAGTGTGTTTTATTTTGGTTTACAAATTTGAATCTCCCAAAGTCTTTGAAATCATTTCATACGCATTTCATTATCATGCACCTCATCACAGGTACCATTACAGGTTTCTCATCTTCTTCGCTGTTTATTTCAGCAATCATGTTTTCTGAAACACCTACTGATCAAGCCATCAAGGCTCTTCAGGCTCAGAATGCACAATTCCAAGAGTTGTTCCTGAACCTGGCCAAAATGCAGCAAGATTTGAAGTCTCTCATCTTGAAAGAGAAGAAGAAGAAGAAGAAGAAGAAGAAGAAGAAGAAGGTGGTCCTCCTGAATATGGGTCGTAGATTCGGGAACAATTTGTGACAGGAAACTGATTTGTCCCATTCATCTGAAGGTGGAGAGAATCAAGAGTATGGATGTCAGTTTGGACCTGTTAATGGGGATCCCCGCGGGGAACGCCCCGTTCGGGGCCCCAAAGATGGGGAATTTTCCCCCGTGGGGGCGGGGATGGGGAGAAAAATTCCCCCGAGAGCATTTCGGGGACGGGGACGGAGAATACACCCCCCGCCCCGCGGGGACCCCGCCCCGCTTATTATTTTAATATAGTTAATTTAATATATATATTTTAGATTAGGTTTTTTAGTCATTTCCTTTATGTTTATTTATAAAAATAAATAAATAAATATTCATGTATTTATTAAGAGAGAGAAATGTAAATATTAGACCCTAAAAAAGTTGAAGCGTTTCATTTTCTTCTGCCAGACATTTAGAGTCTCACACGTTAGACTCCTTTTTTTCTTCTCCAGTCAAATCTCCATTCATCTTCCTCTTCCAATTCCATCTTCTCTATTTGGTGTGCTTCCATTATTCACAGCTCTTACAATTTCATCAATAAGGTTTGATTTTCATAAATTTGTTCATGTAATTATTTATAGGAAAAAATAGATTATTTCTCTTTGATTCTCATAAATCTGTTTATATTATTGTTTATAGAAAAAAGTAGATTTTTTCTCCTTGATTCTCATAAACCTGTTCATGTAATTGCTTATAGGAAAAGTTGATTATTTTGATTAAATTTAAATTAAATTGTTTAGAAATTTTAGAGTTATCAAATCATTTGCATATTAAAAAAATATAAAATAATCAAAAAATTACTCATTTTTATCTCCTTTTAAATATTTTTGTGTTCATTTTTTATCTATACTATGCATTTGTAATTAAAATAATGTCGTCAGTTTTTCCTTAAAAAATATTAAAATATACTTTTCCTATTTTTTATTAATATATCACACTATAATTTAATTTTCTATATTAAACAAAAAAATATTACTTTTTAAATGAATCAATATATCATGCTATCACGGTATCACCCATAAAAAAAACCAAATATCTTATATTTCTAATTATTAATGAAATAATAACATATAAACAATAATATATCATGCTATCACCCATAAAAAAAAATATATCTTATATTTCTAATTATAAAACCAAAGCCATTAAGTGAAATAATAACATATAACTTTTTACACGAGTAAATATATCATGTATATAGGTAAATAAATGTATTCTCAATGTATATAATTAATTAATATATGTTATTATTTCTAATTGAAAAGTTACAGTAAATAAGGCATATTTAGAAATATGTGTAATGCATCATATATTTAGAAATATAAGATTTTTCTTATTAATTATTTTTTGTGTGAATTTCATGTATTTACTATTTCATTTATTTATTATTTTTTCATATATTTATTATTTTTGTTCTACTTCCATGTAGCCTTTTAAAATTTGTGTTTGTGTGTGCCAGGTTTTTGGTAAAAGAATGGTTGGTGAAGTTCAATTATCTAATAGTCCTAATGTTGCTTTGGAAGGGAATGAAGTTCCTATAGAAAGTAGTGGAGTTTCACTCACACAGGAAGTTCAATCTACTCCAAATGAAATAAATATAGAAAATCAAGATCCTGAAGCTCCCGTTGAACCCACTACAAGTCCTAACAAAAGGGGATTAAAATCAGATGCTTGACCCTATTTTAAAAGGCAAAAAATAGGAGGCATTTGGAAGGCTATATGCAAATCTTGTGATAAGAAAATTGGTGGTGATACAAAAAATGGTACTAAACATTTATTTGATCATATTAGCATATGTCAAAAACGCACAGAGAGAGGTCCAAAACAAGCCATGCTTAAAGTGACAGAAAAAAAATCCAGAAACAGACATGAATCATTTGTGGTTGGAAATTATACATTTAATCAAGATGTTTCTAGGAATGAACTCGCGAAGATGATTATATTGCATGAATATCCCATCATGATGGTTAACCATATTGGTTTTAGAAATTATAGCCATTCTCTTCAACCTTTGTTCAAGATAGTTTCTCGCAACACCATGAAGAATGATATAATGAAGTTGTATGAAAGTGAGAAGTCAAAGCAAATGAAAATACTTGCAAAGAATAAAAGCCGCATTGCAATAACTACTGATATGTGGACTGCTAGCAACCAGAACAAAGGATATATGTCTGTTACAGCTCATTACATTGATGAAAATTGGATTTTGCAGAATCGGATCATCAGGTAACTTCTCCCTTCCATTTACGTTATTATTATAATATAGTTATTTTATGTGATATTTATTATAATTTATTTTTAGGTTCATTTATGTCCCTACGCCACATACTGCTGAGGTCATTTGTGATTTTTTGGTAGATTGTTTGATGGATTGGAATATTGATAGAAAATTGTCAACATTAATCGTTGATAATTGTAGCACCAATGATGCTCTGATTGACCATTTGATTGATAAGATGTCACCTTCTTCTTTTATTTTAAAAGGGAAATTGTTTCATATGCGTTGTTGCGCCCACATATTAAACTTGATAGTGAAAGATGGCATGCAAACAATTTCTAGTTCAATTGAAAAGATTAGGGAAAGTGTCGGTTTTTGGGTAGCAACACCAAAGAGGGAGGAGAAATTTAAAGAAACTTGTAATCAATTGAACATGACTTATGAAAAGAAGCTTGCACAAGATTGTAGAACAAGATGGAACTCTACTTATTTAATGCTTGCTTCTGCATTGCCTTACGAACAAGTTTTTAAACGTTTAAAACAACGCCGTGATTCCCAATATAAGTGTGCACCAAGTGAAGAAGATTGGAAAATGGCAAGAGAAATTTGTGACAAGTTGAAATTATTTTTTAGTGTCACTGAGTTGTTCTCGGGTACTAAGTATCCAACATCAAACATTTATTTTCCCAAAGTTTGTCAAATAAGATTAGCTTTAAGAAAGTGGGAAGATTCTTCTAGTGATACTATACAAAGTATGGCAAGAAGTATGATAGTGAAGTTTGACAAATATTGGAGTTTGATTAATGGGGTGATGGCAATTGGGGCTGTTTTGGATCCTAGATATAAAATAACTTTGTTGAATTACTTCTTCCCACTTATGTATGGGAATAATGCTCCCAAAGAATTGGAAAAGGTAATACAAATGTGTGAAGATTTAGTTGAAGAATATCAACCAAATAATGATATGGTTCCTACAAGTAGTGAAGTTGGTGCATCAACATTGGTAGATGACATTGATGTCACAAGTCAAGATTGGGAGAAGGCTTATTCGGAATATGTGATGGAAAATACTTCAACTACAAATGTCAAGTCAGAATTTACTTCCTACTTGAAAGATGGTGTCTTGCTTGATAAACAAAAAAAGGAAAATTTTGACATCTTAGGATGGTGGAAACAAAATGGTTTGAAATTTCCAACTTTGCAAAAGATTGCAAGGGACTTTTTAGCAATTCCTATCTCTACCGTTGCTTCAGAGTCCGCCTTTAGTACTAGTGGTCGTGTTTTAAGTCAACAACGTAGTAGGTTGAAGGAAGACACTTTAGAGGCTTTGATGTGCACTCAAGATTGGATCCGAAAAGATATAAAAGGTAATATATTTTTATCTTTTACAAGATTAATTGAAAAGGATTTTTAAATTTTAATTTAGCTATTTGTTTCTTAGGTTATTCAAAAACGTTGACTCAATTCGAATGTGTGGATGAAGATATGGATGATGATGATGATGATGATAATAAGGTAATTTACATATTAGTGTTGATTACCTTTTAGTTTTTAAAGTATTTTTTTAAGTAAATATAATTATTGATTGTTTACTTTTCGTAGGAAAAAGAAAGTCATATCTAATTGTGGAATGAGGAAGAAGACCTTGCAAGGAGAAGTTGGAAAGAGAGACATGATTGATCATTACTTGTTTGGATATTTTGCTTAATATTTTAGTTTATTTATATGTAACTTTGTTTTAAGTATTTTGATATTTCTACTTTACGTGTGTTATCAATTGAGCAAATAGAGATATGTTGACTTTTGCTTTTAGTTGACTTATTATGAAGTATTTTTTAGCTTTTCAAGCATACTCATGATGCTAAATTTTATAATTATCCCTTATTAGTTTTGATGAAGTATAGTTTTTTAAGCATAATTATGTTGTTGGATTTTTTTAGTTGTTTAGGCATATTGTTACTTTAAAAAGTATTATAGTTCATTTTGTTGAATTTTATAGCATTTTATAGAAATTTATAAAAAAATATTATTATTTTGTGTTCCATTAGTATTTTTAATAAAAAATAATAAATGTCAAATACTAGTATTTTTTAATAACATAATAAATATGTGAATTCTTTGTGCTTTTTATTTTTATAGAAAATATAAAAATTTTTAAAAAATAAAATATTAATGAATAAATGTAGGATCTATGGGGATCCCCGCGGGGAACGGGGATCCGCGGGGAACGGGGATGGGGATAGAAATTCCCCCGTGACGGAGATCGGGGACGGGGACGGGGAATGAATTTGATGGCGGGGAAAAAGATGGGGAAGTGTCCCCCCGGCCCCGCCCCGCCCCATTGACATCCCTAGCTGAAAGTGCCTGAATCTTCTTGGTAAGTCAAGTTGCAGAGGTGCAATGTGAGGTTTGGAAGATGATGAAAATGGAGTTACATTTATGAAACAGAGGTGGGGATGAGTTGTATAGGATGTGTAGATGATGTTTGAATGATTTAGAAAGGGAACGCACAGGGGGATTAGGAGTTTAAAGTTTTTGGTCAGAATATGTAACAATGGAGGTTTGAAATGCAAATTCTAATTTCAGGGTGTTTGAGGGTGTTCCAAGGGTTGTGAATTCGTGGGTTAGGTTGCACATAACTTATCTTTTTATAGAGAAAATTTCTTGAAGGCTCTAGTGATCAGAATCAAGAAATCACATGTTATGCTTTTGAAACTTGCTTTTGAAGCAAACAAGAAATGCATAGTTTCAATGTGAAGTGCAAGTGCTTGTAGGGTGGTAACAATCTCTAGACAAGTTGCTTCTGACTTTGAGACTATGTGTGTTCAAAAGGAACAAGTGCAAAGCTCAAGGAGTTGACATTGTGATTAAAGTTGGCTTTTCCAAAATGGCAATGTTACCTTTTTGCCAAAAATGGATTAATCACTTGGACAATGGCTCAATGCTTGGACAATGGCTCAGTCAGTTGTATAAACATTTTATTATTGAGTGATTTTCAAGTTAGAAGGCCTTCAAAGTAATATTATGAAGCACGCTTGAAGATTGGACCAAGTGTTCTTCATGAAAATGACCTATAATTCAAGAATGAATCCCAAACTTCTTCTCTTCGAAACTTCTAGCTCAAGCATGATCTCTTCAAGTTCTTGGACATTTTGGAAAGCTTAAAACATTATATACAACCTTTATGTTTACCACTTGGACTAAATCAAATTGGAGCTAGGTGAAAAATTTCCAAGAAGTTGGGACAAAAAATCTGCCTAACTTGATGAAAATGTCACTAAGTGTTTTAGTTAAAATGTTATGACTTCATGGGCTTATATCTTCAAATCTAAGCACTTTTTGGACATCAACCCTAAGGGACAAATTTGTAGAATTCATCAAGATCTACAACTTTCATGTTGAAATTTTTCCTTGAATCATCTTGCATCTTGGTGAAAATTTGTCATGAAGTAATGAAATTATTAAAGTAAAAAACACTTAGAATTTTCTAAGTATTGAAAACTTTGACTTTTCATGGACTTTTCTTGACTTTGTTGATTCTTGATAATCTAGTTTGATATTTTTGAATGTCTTGATGAATATTTATCTTTTGAATTCAATGTTGATCAAAAAGTCAAAGTTTGACTTTTTGCGTATCAGTTGACTTTTCATCAATTGATCGAAAATTCAACTATCAACCTTTTGATCTTGAGAAATAATTTGAGCCATGAAATTAGGTCAACATGTTGTGTTTGATTACTTGAGATCATGCTTCAAGTCACTAGGTCATGTACTAGGTCAAAAATCAATGATCAGTCATACTCAGTCAAAACCCTAATTTTGACAATTTTGTCCCTTTGATGATTTGAGTGCTTTTCTTGAGGAATTGTGATCAACACTTGATCAATTGATGAATATGACTTAAAATGTTTATGTTGGCAAAAAATCATGAAGTTTGACTGTATATTGACCATAATTGACTTTTTACCCAATACAACTGATTTTCAGTCAATTTGAGCAATTGACTGAGCAAATTTGTGATGCAAGACTTGAAACTTGGTATGGGCAATATTGGAGACCTATAATGAACCATGTAAGTAATTTGAGGCATCAAAAGTCCAATTTTCTATGAGAAAACCAAAACCCTAATTTGTGGATTCAATGCTTAAGAGGTGAGCTTGTCTGATCAACTCCTGAAACTTATTGAGCATTTGAGATCTTTTGTGAGAAATGTCTTGAGAAAAGAGAGGGAAAATTTTGAGGTACAACAGCTGCCCCTTTTCAATATTCTTAAACTTGAAGAGTTAGATTGACTTGTCCGCCATTCGTGACTTGAAGGTAGAAGAGGGTCAAACACTAAAGTGCCCAGAAATTTGCACTCACATGTGTACAAAGTAAACTGTTTGTTGACTATATCGAGAATGAGCTTAAAATTCCATTTAGAGAGATGATGGGGAGTCACTGGAGATGGGCTTATAGATGCCGTCTAAAGTAATTATTGAGAGGAATTAGACTAAGTCTATGCTCGTCTTTATCTGGGAGAAGTATAGAATAAATCTTTGGTTGATTTAATATGAGTCAGAAAAGTATCTATTGGAAGAAGTATCAAAATAAATCTTTGGTTGATATAAACTGAGCCAGAAGATGTCTGCGTCCATCTTTAATTGGAAAAGAATCAGAATAAATCTTTAGTTGATTTAAACTGAACCAGAAGAAGTGCCTACTAGAAAAGTATCAGAATAAATATTTGGTTGATTTAAACTAAACCAGTAGATGTCTTATGTCGTCTTTAACTGGAAAGGAATCAGAATAAATCTTTAGTCGATTTAAACTGAACTAGAAGAAGTGCCTACTAGAAAAGTATCAGAATAAATCTTTGGTCGATTTAAACTGAACCAGCATATGTCTTGTGTCGTCTTTAACTGGAAAAGAATCAGAATAAATCTTTAGCCGATTTAAATTGAACTAGAAAAGTGTCTACTGGAAAAGTATCAGAATAAATCTTTGGTCGATTTAAACTAAACCAGCAGATGTCTTGTGTCATATTTAACTGGAAAATAATCAGAATAAATCTTTAATCAATTTAAATTGAACCAGAAAAAGTGTCTATTGGAAAAGTATCAGAATAAATCTTTGGTCGATTTAAACTGAACCAGCAGATGTTTTATGTCGTATTTAACTGGAAAAGAATCAGAATAAATCTTTAGTCAATTTAAACTGAACCAGAAAAGTTTCTACTGGAAAAGTATCATAATAAATCTTTGGTCGATTTAAACTGAACCAACAGATGTCTTGTGTTGTCTTTAATTGGAAAAGAATCAGAATAAATCTTTAGTCAATTTAAACTGAACCAGAAAAAATGTATACTGGAAAAGTATCAGAATAAATATTTGGTCGATTTAAACTGAACCAGCAGATGTCTTATGTCGTCTTTAACTGGAAAAGAATCATAATAAATCTTTAGTCGATTTAAACTGAACTAGAAAATTGTCTACTGGAAAAGTATCAGAATAAATCTTTAGTTGATTAAACTAAACCAGCAGAGGTCTTGAGGAAGTGTTCATCATGTAGATAGTCGCCCCTGTCCTGTTTCAGGAATTGATCTTTATCTGAGCAGAGAGAAAGAAAGGAAGATAGTTTCCCCATCCTATTTCGGGAGTTAATCTTCAATTTGCTTGTTCTTCACATATAATCTCCATGTCTTGTTTCAGTGATTAATATGTAGTTGGTTATCCGGATAGTTGGCCCATCTTGTTTCGGGAACTAATCTAGAACTGTTTGAAAATTGTTGATGATATTCGTCTGTTGATTGATCTTTCCTGAAAAGGTAAAGAGTTAGTTGCATGCAATGTCATGATGTATGAAATGCATTGCATAATGATGTTCTAAAAAATAATGAGATTGTGCTATATGCATTTCGTATGTATATGTTATGATGAATGAATGTGCAATGTTGTTGAAGTGTATTTGTCTTAGAAAATGAATTCCTGATTATTGTTGGGATGAAGAGTATGTGTATCTTCAATCTGGTCTAGAATGCTTCCGCTGGGGATTCCTGGTTACTTGTTTGAGGAAAATTTGCAGGGGATGTATTGATTTTTGTTTGGGGAGTAGAGTTTAGGAACATTGGTCGTCTGTTACTCTATTAGGGAATTTATTTCTTATATACCCTGACTGGGGATAAAATACATGGTTAAACATCTGACTCGTTTGGGGAAGATAATTCTTATATACTCTGATTGAGGATAAAAGAGATGGACAATCTTTTGACTTGTCTGAGGAGGATAAAGTTAACTCGTATCTGGTCAGATTCTAAGCTTCATAACAACTTTCTGGGGATAATGATGACTTTACTAGGGAGAAGAATTTTGTCAGGGAATTATAGTAGTCTGAGGAATAGACTCAAGCTGGGAAATTTGTTGTCTGTTGGGGAAATAAACCTTGTTGGGGAAATAAACCCATGTTGATGGAGAAGTGCTCTGCTGAAGAATCAAACTCTCTTGGGAAATTAAATTTTCCAGAGGAAAGAAACTTTGTAGGGATTTTACAGATTTCAAACTCAATTGGGGAAGAGAATTTCCATGAATTATGCTGATTGGGAACTCCGTAGGTTGGTGATATTATCGGGAAAGAGATTATACTCCTTTATTTGCTGGAGCGATCTTCCGGGGAGATTGTGGGGGAATGTACCCTTATTTGTGAAGACTACTCTGTGGGGGATAATCTCATAGAAGTGGCTCTGACGACTTCAATGGGGATAACCTTATGAAAAGGATTATGTGGGGATCTATGGACATCTTGAGTGACATCCCAACTCCTAGAGTTTTGACTAAATGTTTATTCCTGTTCTTATGCATATATTTGTTAACAATTAATCATGTTCATATGCATATGTTCATTCAATTTAGTCATTGGACGTTTTTGTAAACAAAATAGAAAAAAATAAAAGGTTTGAACTTCAAAGTATATTTGTATTGATAACTTGCCTATAAACAGGCAATTTTGTACAAAGAGACGAAAATCCTAGTAAGAAGGCGTCATAAAATGAAAAGAGTATAAAATGAAAACAAGTGTATATAGCCATGTGGAAGTGATCTCACTGGGTTCCAACTCTATTATTGCCCCTATGTCTTTGAACATCTCATCCTTTGCTGTCGGAAGAAGTTGATTAAACTGATCTTGTACCATTTGAACTTTTGACCTTGGTAATAAAGCTGGTTGTAGTCATCCAGCATGATATAGTTGTACGCTTTAATCCCTAACTTTTTCCTGGACCGCCCTTTCAGGTTTTCAGTCCACCGGGATACCCCTTTTTGCCCAAGCCGCCTTTTCAGGTTTTCGACTTGTCGGGTGTACAATCTTTCATATATATGCCTAATTTTTGCCCGAACCCTTTTGGTTCGCCAGGATGCCCTAATTTTTTCCTAGGTATGTCAACCTAGCGGGTCATTCTTATGCATAGTATTTTTTGACTATGTTCGTGTTCACAAGGTGCAGGAAATCTTCGCCATCTATAGTGGTTAACATCATAGCACCGCCCGAGAATACTTTCTTAACAACAAATGGCCCTTTGTAGGCAGAAGTCCATTTTCCCCTGGGATCGCCTTGTGGTAGAATGATGCACTTTATTACCAAGTCACCAGCCTGGTATACTCGATGCTTGATCTTCTTGTTGAATGCCTTGATCATGCATTTTTGATATGTCTGACCATGGAAAACAGCCACAAGCCTCTTTTTGTCAATCAAATTTAACTAATCCAACCTTGTCTGAATCTATTCTTCTTTGTCTAAGTCCGCTTCTTTCATAATTCTTAGAGAAGGAATCTGAACTTCGACAGACAGGACAACTTCCATGCCATAGACCAAATAGAAAGGGGTTTCCCCAATTGATGTTCGCACCGAAGTATGATAGCCATGAAGAGAAAATGGTAGTATCTCATGCCAGTCTTTGTAGGTCACCACTATCTTTTGCACAATCTTCTTTATGTTCTTGTTGGTAGCTTCCACTGTGCCATTCATCTTAGGTCTGTATGGAGAAGAGTTGTGATGCTTGATCTTGAACTGCATGCAGAGTTCAATGATCATGGTTTTGTTCATTTTGGTACCATTGTCAGTGATGATCCTCTCAGGGATACCATACCGACAAATGAGGTTATGCTTGATGAACTGGGCTATAACGTTCTTGGTAACTGAGGCAAATGAAGTTGCTTCAATCCACTTGGTAAAGTAGTAAATGGAGACAAGAATGAAATGATGTCCATTAGAGGAAGTGGGCTTGATTTCTCCGATCATGTCAATTCCCCACATTGCAAACGGCCAAGGAGTAGTTATGACATTCAAGGGAACTGGAGGCACGTGAACCTTATCAACATAAATTTGGCACTTATGGCAAGTCCTCAAGTGGTGGTGACAATCAGTTTCCATAGTCGACCAAAAGTATCCAGCTCTCAGAATCTTCTTGGCCATAGTGTGTCCACTGGAGTGAGTTCCAAAGATACCTTCATGCATATCCTCCATGATATTCTCTTCTTCCTTCTTGTCCATACAACGGACATAATTGAATCATGGTTGCGCTTGTATAAGATCCCATTTCTTAGGAAGAACTTGGCTGAGAACCTCCGCAGAAATTTCTTGTCATTGATTGATGCTCCTTTAGGATATTCCTGAGCTTCGAGATACCTTTTTATCTCATGAAACCAGGGTATCTCTTCTACTTCATTAGTGTCAATCTCATAGCAGTGTGTCGGTTCATCAAATCTTTCGACAGTAATTCGGGGAGCTTCGTTTTCCCATCTGACCTTGAACATAGAAGACATGGTAGCTAAAGCATCTACCAACTAATTCTCTTCCCTCGGGATATGTTCAAAGGTAACCTCTTCAAAGTGCGGGATCAAGGTTAGCACAAGGTCTTTGTAAGTGATAAGATTTGGATGTTTTGTATTCCATTCTCCTTTAACTTGACTGACCACCAAGGCCGAGTCTCCATATACACTTACGAATTTGATTCTTATGTCGATAGCTGCCTTAAGACCTAGGATGCACGCTTCATACTCGACCATATTTTTGGTACAGTTGAAGCAAAGTCTGGCAGTGAAAGGTGTATGGTAACCTTCGGGGGAAATGATCACAACACCAATTCCATTACCCAGCGCGTTGGAAGCTCCATCAAAAACCATAGTCCATCAGGATCCTTGCTCATGTACTTCATATAGTCCAGGCTTTTCACAATTCGTAATCAGCAGGATGTTCTTGTCCATGAATTCAAAGTTCATAGATTGGTAGTCATCTACCGCTTGATGCACCAAATGATCTACCAATACACTTCCTTTTATTGCTTTTTGAGTAATGTACTGAATGTCATTATCAGTCAAGATCATTTGCCATCGGGTTATCCTTCCGGAGAGAGTTGGCTTCTCAAAGATGTACTTGATGGGGTCCATCTTAGAGATCAATAAAGTAGTATGAGTCAACATGTACTGTCTTAGTTGGCGAGCAGTCCATGCCAAAGCGCAACAAGTTTTCTCGAGCAGTGAATCTCTTGTTTCACAGTCGGTACATTTTTTTCTAAGGTAGTATATTGCATGCTCTTTTCGACCATACTCGTCATGCTTCCCCAACACACACCCCATTGAATTCTCTAACACGGTTAAGTACATGATTATAGGCCTTCCTTCAACTAGTGGCATCAGAATTGAAGGTTCTTAAAGATACTCTTTGACCTTGTCAAAAGCTTTTTGGCATTCGTCATTGCACTTCACTACTTGATCTTTCTTTAGCAGCTTGAAGAGTGGTTCACAAGTAGCAGTCAGGTGAGAAATGAATCGGGCAATGTAGTCTAGTCGTCCTAGAAAACCTCTGACCTCCTTTTTAGTACGAGGAGATGGTATTTCTTAGATTGCTTTGACTTTTGTAGGATCGATTTCAATTCCTTTGCCACTTACAACGAAGCCTAGTAGCTTTTCAGATCTTACCCCAAAGGTGCATTTGTTGGGATTCAACCTCAACTTGTATTTCTTCAGCCTTTCAAACAACTTGTGTAGATGATCAAGGTGTTCTTCCATAGTTTGTGATCTCTCTATCATGTCATCAACATAGACTTCTATCTTATAATGAATCATATCATGAAATAAAGCCACCATAGCCCATTGATAAGTTGCGCCTGTATTCTCCAGTCTAAAATGCATGACCTTATAACAAAAGGCGCCCCACTGTGTGACAAAAGTATTTTTCTCCATGTCTTCAGGCGCCATTTTGATTTGGTTGTACCCGAAGAAGCCATCCATGAAGGAGAACACCTTCTGTTGAGAAGTTTTGTCAACCAAGACATCAATATGTGGTTGTGGGAAGTCATCTTTGGGGCTTTCTATATTTAAATCCTTGTAATCTACACACATACGAACCTTACCGTCTTTCTTCGACACTAGAACAACATTTGCAACCCATTAGGGATACGACGTTACTTCCAAGAAACCTGCATTGAACTGTTTCATTACCTCAACCTTGATCTTTTTAGACATATCAGGACGCATGCGATAAACCTTTTGTTTGATCGGAGAATAGCCCTCTTTCATTGGAAGACGATGAACCATGATATCAATATCGAGTCCTTGCATGTCTTCGTATGACCAAACAAAGCAAACAAGTAAAGCAAATAAAGGTGATCTAGCTCTTAAGGTAACCCCACTTTTAGTTTTATGTCACCAGCAGAGTCACCAATTCTCTGATACCGTAGGAGAATTGACTTGGGTGTTTTACGTTTTATCGCAAATGTTGCGGATAGCAAGAGCCGCCACCGACTTTTCTTTTATCCAATAAAGGAAAGGGTGAAAAGAATAGGAAAGACCTTTTGAGAATTTTTCTTGAGTTCGGGGGTAGGTTATGAAAAGGGAAGGTGTTAGCACCCTTTTCATCTGTAGTTATCTACGGGCTCTTAATTGCTAGCTCATTTTGAAATGCTTTGTGTAAGTTTGAACATATTTTGAAAACACCTTCGTTCAGCAAACTTTGCAATGATTCTCGTATTGTTCAGAATGTATACAAAGTGTTGGTTTTGAAAATATTTGTTTGAAAAAGAGTGTTTGGAAAGATGTTTTGAAGATGCCAATGTAAGGCAATTTTATAATGATTCTCGTATCGTTGAGAATGTATACAAAATGTTTATTTTGACAAGTGTTTTAAAAGTGTGAGGTGTAAATGGTTTTGATTTGTGAGCAAGCAATTACGAGCAATCTACCTACTCAAAAAGTCTTTGTTCTTTTCCTCCTCCTTTAGATAGTGCTTGTCTACTATTAGTTAGTAGGAAGCCATATCATCGGATGTGAGGGACAAGCGTGGGTCATCGTACAGTCATAAAAGGCAACTTGTAAGATGTTTTAGCAATTTGTCGTAAGGGACTAAGATCGTTTACCGAAGGCAACCCTGAAGGGTCATCGAGGGACTATGATCTTTTAATCGAGGGTCTTTGCTAAAACATCTCACGTTCGAGGGACATGACTGTTTATATCTGAGGCAACAAGTGTGGGTTACCCTAGAGGTGCATGTGTGTAAAGTATTTCGTTTTCATGTATATTATCTTTGAATTAGGGTTTTGATAATGTTTAATTTTAAGTCTTGTCATGCAAACCCTAATTACTAACAATAATAAAGAAAGCGATAAATTGCAGAATTTAAATGTCCTACGCTATTACAAATCGTTGAACATGAATAATAAATGAATGTGTAAAATGTAAAGAAGAAGAAAGAATTTTTTTTTTAGGGTTTTTGATGGAAAAAGGTTTTAACCTAATCAAGCTAATTAAATTTAATTGCAATAGTAATTAATTAATTTTAACAAAAACCTATAATCTAAGTTAATTGAAATTAAGAAGAAAATAAACCTAAGTCTAATAATTTTTTTATGAAATAATTTGAATGTTAATATTAATTTGAAAAAACATTTTAAAGTGTGAAAAATAAACAAAACCTAGTTCTAAATATTAACAAAAATGAAATAAGTGTTTAAGTAAAAATATTTTTAACTTAATTATTTAAGAAAATATATTTTTGTATTTTTGGTCTTAAATAAAATAGCTAAATAAAAAATAATGAAAATAAAAAAGAAATAAATGTAAATGGACTGGGTGTTAAAAAAGTAAAAGGGGTTTAAAATTAGTAAAAGGTTAGGCCTAAGATAAATTTTTTGTTAAAGTCAGAAAAATCAAATAAAAAAATGTATATGGGCCTGCGCCGAAAAACAATTTGGAGGGTGTATGAAAGCAAAACAAAAAGGCCCAAAAACAGAAACCCAACGCCTGTTTTGATCATGTGTGGCCAGCATTTGGAGGTGCATCATGCGCTTGCTTTGTAGAGTGTTGGATTTGGTTGCCTGGAAGATGGATGGTATGGATGCTAGGTGTATCATGCACGTCCCTAGCTTGCTTGCGTTGAATCTGAAATAGAAAATTAAGTGAAAAACAAAAGGGTACCACTGGGGATCGAACTCAGGTCCCTATAGATCAAGGCCTTACGCGCGCTTCCTCTGTAACTAGGGTGGCTGTTTCATCAGTGTATAAAACAAATTGCGCTAAATTTAAAATAAACTCAGTCCTGATTATAACTTTATCTTCTTCCTCGCGTAAACCTCTTCATCACCATTTTTGAATTTCTGATCTTGCTCATTCCTCAACCATCTTTAAAAGTGTAAACATGAAACTTGCTCCATTTTTCAACACGAATTCAACCATGTAAATAACTAAAGCTATCACTCAAAGATGAACATGAATTTTGTTTGGTACCAAATAAAACCTAATTTTTTCAGAAAGTTCAAACTCAAAATTCACATCACTCAAGCAACATAAATGAAAACTAAAGGAACTTTCTGCAAAGCTCAAGGAGTTAACATTGTGATTAAAGTTGGCCTTTCCAAAATGGCAATGTTACCTTTGTGCCAAAAAGGATTAATCACTTGGACAATGGCTCAATCAGTTGTGTAAACATTTAATTATTGAGTGATTTGCAAGTTAGAAGGTCTGCAAAGTAAGATTATGCAACATGCTTGAAGATTGGATCAAGTGTTCTTCATGAAAATGACCTATAATTCAAGAATGGATGCCCAACTTCTTCTCTTCGAAACTTCTAGCTCAAGCATGATCTCTTCAAGTTCTTGGAAATTTTGGAAATATTTAAACATTATCTACAACCTTCATGTTTACCACTTTGGCTAAATCAAATTGGAGCTAGGTGAAAAATTGCCAAGAAGTTGGGACAAAAATCTTCCTAACTTGATGAAAATTTCATTAAGTGTTTTAGTAAAAATGTCATGACTTCATGGGCTTATATCATAAAATCTAAGCACTTGTTGGACATCAACCCTAAGGGACAAATTTGTAGAATTCATCAAGATCTACAACTTTCATGTTGAAATTTTTCCTTGAATCATCTTGCATCTAGGTGAAAAATTGTCATGAAGTAATGAAATTATTAAGGTAAAAAACACTTAGAATTTTCTAAGTATTGAAAACTTTGACTTTTCATGGACTTTTCTTGACTTTGTTGATTCTTGATGATCTAGTTTGATATTTTTGAATGTCTTGATGAATATTTATCTTTTGAATTCAATGTTGATCAAAAAGTCAAAGTTTGACTTTTTGCGTATCAGTTGACTTTTCATCAATTGATCGAAAATTCAACTATCAACCTTTTGATCTTGAGAAATAATTTGAGCCATGAAATTAGGTCAACATGTTGTGTTTTAGTCCTTGAGATCATGTTTCAAGTCACTAGGGTACTAGGTCAAAAATCAATGATCAGTCATTCTCAATCAAAACCCTAACTTTGACAATTTTGCCCCTTTGATGATTTGAGTGCTTTTCTGGAGGAATTATGATAAAAACTTGATCAATTGGTGAATATGACTTCAAAATGTTGATGTTGGCCAAAAATCATGAATTGACTGTATATTGACCATAATTTACTTTTTACCCAATATAGCTGATTTTCAGTCATCTGAGCAATTAACTGAGCAAATTTTTGACGCAAGACTTGAAACTTGGTATGAGAAATCTTGGATACCTATAATTAACAATGAAAGTCATTTGAGGCATCAAAAGTCCAATTGTCTTTGAGAAAACCAAAACCCTAATTTGTGGATTCAGTGCTTAGGAGGTGAGCTTGTCTGGTCAACTCTTGAAACTTCTTGAGCATTTAAGATCTTTAGTGAGAAATGTCTTGAGAAAAAAGATGGGATATTTTGGGGTAAAACAAGGTGGTAATTAGAAATAAATTAAACTTTAGTTCCCAAAGATCCTGATTTGAAAGAGTTGCCCACAAATTTGAAGTATGTCTTTTTGGGGGAGAAACGGTTACAACCAGCCATCATTAGTAGTTCTTTATCAATTCTAGAGGAATAAAATTTGTTAAGATTTCTCAGAGATGACAAGAAGGAACTAGGTTAGAGTATGATTGATATGAAATGTATTAGCCTAACTTATTGCATGCACAAGATAAAATTAGAAGAAGAATTCAATTTTGTAGTTTGACATCAAAGAAGATTAAATCATACCATGAAATAAGTGGTGAAAAAAAAAGACTTAAAACTACTTGAAGCATTTATGATCTACCCTATTTTTGACATTTCTTGGGTAACTTTAGTGCATGTATTCCAAAACAAAAGAGGTATGATTGTCGTTATAAATGATAAGAACGAGTTGATTCCAACTCGAACATTTATATAAAAGTTAGTTACTGCACCCGTAATTGTCACTCCAAATTAGGAACTTCTCCTCGAACTTAAGTACAACCTGAGCGGTTATGTGGTAAAAGAAATTCTTGGTCAATTCCATGAGAAAATTTTCCATGCCATATACTATACTAGTAAAGTTTTAAACGAAAATTAAATGAATTATAAAACTACCAAAAAAGAATTACTAGTCGTCATATTCGCATTAGAAAATTTATGGGAATATCAAATTGGTTAGAAAGTTATTATTTTTTATAGATTATGTAACATTGAAGTACCTTTTCAAAAAAGGGTACTATAAGTTGAGGTAACTCAAGTGGATATTGTTGTTACAAGAGTTCGACTCAGAAATAAAAGACAAAAAAGGAATGAAAAATGTGGTAGCCAATAATTTATCCAAATTGGAAAACAATGAAGTAACTCGGAAATAAAAGAGTATTAATAAAGATATTCTAGATAAGCACTTAATGGAAAATAGTGAATGACCTTAGTTTGCTGATATGGCCAACTATAAAGCTACAAAAAGTGTTCCTGAAGATTACACCTGGTAGCCGAAGTAACAATTCTACAAAGAGGTTAATCAATATTTATCGATGAGCCTTATTTGTTTAAAACTATTGTTAATGAATTGATTCGCAGGTGTGTTGCAAGTGAGGAGGCAAGAAACACAACATGGCACTATCATTGCTTAGCTTCTGAAGGCCACCATAGTGGGGAAAGAACAACATAAGTACTTTAATGTTTCTTTTGGTGGCCAAATCTATTTAATGACTATAAGTTGTATGTTTAAGAATCTCTTGAATGTCAGAAAATAGATAACATTTCAAAACGAGATGAAATGTCTCTTAATGGTATGTTAGAGGTAGAGCCTTATAATTGTTGGGGAATTGATTTCATTGTTCTGTTTCCACCAGCTAACTCAATTGTGTACATTCTGGTTTGTGTGAATTATGTAACCAAATGGGTTGAAGCCATTGCATGTCTTGCTGCTAATGATGCCCAGACTATTTCTAACTTTTTGAAAAAAAAGTGTTTTATCTAGGTTTGGAGTCCCTAGAGTCTTCATGAATGATGGAGCACGCACTTCTTCAACGAGTATTTAGAAGGTTCTCTTGCAAAATATAATGTGAAACATAAAGTGTCCACACCTTATCACCCTTAAACTTGTGGGAAAGTAGAAGTGTCAAATAGGTACTTGAAACAAATTATGGAAAATACGGTTGCTACATAATAAAAGATTGTTCCAAAAAGTTAGATGAAGATATATGTGCATATAGAGCAACTTTTAACACTCACTTAGGACTATTGCCATTTTAAATGATCTACGGGAAGGCTTGTCACTTACCTATAAAACGAGAACTAAAGTGTATTGGGCGATAAAGTTCTTAAACTTCGATGAAAAAAAAACTGGAAGAAAAAGGTTATTGAAGGTGGTTGAGTTAGAGGAAAAGAGACTTAGAGTCTATCAGAGTGCTATGATTTGAAAGGAAAGAACTAAAAGGTATCATGACAAGAACTTTCTGAAAGAATACTTTCAGCCAAGACAACAGGTTTTGCTTTACAACTCTCGGCTAAGGTTGTTTCCAAATAAGTTAAAGTCTAGATGGCCGGATCCTTTTATAATTACTAAAGTGTTTGCGAGTGGTGTTATAGAAATAAATGATCATGGAGATTCTCACACTTTTACAATGGATGAAGGTTGAAAATTAATTTAAGAGGGGAGATGTCAACTACAAAGGTGTCATTGATACTCGCAGAACCTTAGAAGAACAAAGTCAAGCTAATGACTTTAAAGGAGCACTTAATGGGAGGAAACCCATCAAATAAAATTTTATTTTATCTCAATTTAAATTTGATGATATTTAGTTTAGTAGTATGTTGTTTGGTAAAGTGGTGTGAGAATATAGAAAAAGAATGGAAGGAAAGAGGAGAAAATATGAAAAATTGGAGAAAAGTAGAGGATTTTAGCCCCTTGAATTTGTGAGAACGTGACAAGCACATATTCTTCATGATACAGTTATATCACGATCACAAAGGATCTCTTCATGGTCACGATAGAGGCATTGCAAAGAGACGTTGGAGAATCAGACTGTTGGGTTGATTGGTTAGGTATCACGATCACAATACATCCATAATGGTCGCAATGAGGGATAAACAAGTGCCTATAAAAATACATTTGAGGCAAATTTTCTGTTGGGTTGATTAGTAAGGTATCACGACCATGATACATCCATAGTGGTCACGATGAGGGATAAAAAAGTGCCTATAAAAATACATTTGAGGCAAATTTTTCATACAAACCAATTACAACACTCCTAACTACTCTCAATTTCACCTTTTCATCTCTAATTTCTTTAAATGACACACATCCTTCTTGAATTTTAGTAGAAATAACATCAAAGAGAGGTTTTGTTTCTCGTGCAACATCATCAACTCCATCGTCAACTCAAGAGGCATATGTTTTTCAAAAACACCAATTTCTCTTGCAAGCTAATGCTCACAAGTATCTGAAAGTGATTAATTACAAAGTGGTGCTCAAGAGAGCATTTTATATGTCAAAATTTTACGGGGTTCTAAGAGTTGGTGGAAATGTTATAGGAAAGGAAATGGATGATATTTAACAACTTTATTCAAGACACTAACAAGTCTATTGGGTTGGAATTTTTCACAAATATCGCATTTCATCCTCACGTTGAGTTCACTTCTTATGTGAGAGGTTAACATATCAATTATAGTCCTTCTGTGATTAATTGTTTGCTTAGTTTACAACCTTCAAGTGTGTGTGGAATTCAAAATAGAAGGATACGTAACCACATGCTAAGCAAACAAATGTGTGAAAAGATGAAAAATCAATCATGTCGACCCGAAACATAGTGGGTTATTGTAAATGGTGTTACTTTGAGAGTTCTTTTATCCCAAATGTGCTAAGTAACAAAATCATGAGGGTACTTTTTATGTGCAAACTCGGAAACCCGCTTCTAATGAACCTGAGTTCATTGTGAAGTATTGTATGGGTCTTATATCTACCTAAATCATGAGCCTGTAGATGTTAGGATATTAATAGTTGAAAATATTAAATGTGTAGTTGACGCACCACAACAAGCTTGCAGGAATTTTTAGTATTGTTAATGAGCTATGGAAGTTATCTAGAGTTCAAAGTCAACCTGATGATAATGTGATCTGTCTAATGCTGCCTATTAACAATAGTGCCATGAGAAAGATACCAATATATCCTCTTTATGGAGGTGTGCCAGGAAAAGGCCAAAATGAAGGCCCCAAGGAGTTCTACCATCCAATAATCAACCAACCAAAAGATCATCCTCAACAACAATAACAAACACCTGATTGTCTGTAAAGGCTGGAGGAGCACGCGGTTGGTATGGAAAGTTAGGCCACTTGAATTTCGCCCAACTTGTATGTTAAACCAATCTGATTTAGAGCGAGATTTCAATCATACTATAATGAACATTGATATCACATGCTTATTTAAAACTTGAGGGAACGCTTTACAACTGCTGAAGAGATAGAGACATATTTTAAAGAACAAGACCATACCCCAGCACACATAAGAGATCATATGAGGACACCTTGGAGAAGACAAAACCATGAATTTCTAGATTCCATGAATAATGTGCACAACTACTTCAACTCCAACCACATATGAATAGAAGTTTTAGAATTTTTTAAGTTTATTTTTAGTATTCCCTTTTTGTACTTCTATCCAATCAAGAGTAAATTCTAGTTGATGAATACTCTTCCCCTTTTGTACTACTTATCTATGCTTTACTTAATAAACAAGTTTGTCATTGTTGTTTCATTCAATTAATTGTTTGCTACCTTACTACTGACAATATGAAAAATAAAAAAGAAAATAAGTCTCCAGAGAAGAATGAACAAAAGAGTTGATCATCATAGAAGTTCCTGTTGCAGATTAATATTTGATGAAAAAAATAGATAGCCAACTAAGTTGTACTTAATCTCCAGATACTCTTTCTAGTAAGGTTTTAACCAAAAATTATACTGTTTACTTTTCCTTCTTATGAGAGCACCGTACAATTGTATTTTCTAGAATTTGCTTTATTTCTACTTTGTGGAAACTCTTAGCCTTTTTAAACTAACCCATATGTAATGTTTATATATTTTGTTTAACCACTTTTGGCCCAAGCCATTCTTCCGTTAACAAAGCCAGTTTATAGCCATTTGACTTGAAAAATTAAACTATTTCATCCTTTTTGGAGTTAGGTAGAAAATTTATTTTCTTTGTGCGATGCAAAAGAATAAGTTCGTGGTTGCTTTTGGAAGTTAGAAATGTTTAAGTTTGGAGTTAGGGTACTACAAAAATTAGTCAAAATAAAATAAAATAAAAAGCATCATAGAAAATAAAGAAGTAAAATGACTTCTCCAAAAAAATTGTGAAAAATGTATGACTAAGACCAACAAAATGTATTCTCTAGTACCAATTCACCGGAAAAAAGAGTATTATGAAAGGAACATGATAACATAAGGAAAACCATGTATCTAACTCCAAAGGTTTAAGCCTACTATCCTAAATATCCTACGTTGACATAAGCCATATTACAACCTTGAAAAGACCTCGTAAGTGTAGGCTTACTGTTGTACCCCAAAATTTTCCCTCCCATATTTCTCAAAACATTGCAAGAAAGATCTCCAAATTGCTCAAGGTAGTCCAAGGGTTGGCCAGACAAGCTCTCTCCTAAGGCAGTCTACCCCAAATTAGGGTTTCATGTTGCATCAAGATCCTTGAGTCCATGTGGTCCCAAATGCTCAACATTGTCCTAATATGTTCTCAAGATCATCCATGTCAAGTTTCAAGCCTTGCAAAGGAAGTTTGCTCAGTCAATTGCTCAAAGGCCTGAAAGTCGATTGTGCTAGGGCAAAAGTCAACTGTGACCCACATACAGTCAAACTTCAAGATTTTTGGTCAACATCCTTATTTTGAAGTATATTTCATCATTTTATCAAGGGTTGATCATGATTCATCAAGGATTGCTCATAATTCATCAAGACTCAAAAGTTGCTAAATTAGGGTTTTGTAGGAAAAGTCAACCCAACATTGACCAAGCATACCTTTCTCATACTTTATGAGAAATGACCCATCCAAAGCTCATTTTGAAGAGGATGCAATTCCCTACAATCCATATTCAGCTCTCAAGTTCAAAATATGCACTCACAAGAAGTTATGAATTTGGACATTATAGGTCATTTTGAAAAGTCAACAAAAACACCTTTTATGTCAAAGCTTCATACTTAAGCATGGAATATCAAATTGAGATGATACCAAAATGGTTGATTAGAGGATATCTCAAGCTTTCTAAAAAGTCCAAGAACACCTCCAAAGAGTCAAAATTGAGGAAGTTATGCATTGTTTAAGTTGACCATTTTTGCAAAATTGCCAAAAGTCAACTATCCCCAAAACATCAAATTTTGCCAAATGGGCCCAGTCTTTTTCACTTGTTTTGAGTTGGCATCATAGCCCACGTGCTCTAGCCTTTTCCACTTGTCCATATCATATTTTTATTAATTATTTTGATTTTTATTTGAATTAATTTGATTTAAATCAAAATAAATCAAATAAAAATCCAAAGCATTGATAACAAGGGATTTTGTGCTTGTTTCAGGTTCCAATTACAGCTAGCATCATTCAAATTCGTGCCAAGCCTTAGAGTTCACAAAAAGATTCAAAATAAGCCATGTTTGGAAAGATCTTCAAAGCAAATCAAATCAATATCCAAAGCATTGAAAGAAGAAGATTTGGACACAACTATTAACCCTAATGCATTGTTGGATACATAAGGAGGCGAGGCAAATCAAAAGAGAGGTTAGAAATCAGGCTCAGAGCAAGAACAAAATTTGAAAAAAGAAGCAAAAAGTGTGAGATCGAATTGGTGGTTAGAGGCGTCCTCAAGGCTTGGTATCTGTCCCAATCGCTTCCTGGAAGTCTCCACAAGCGAAAGCAATCAAAAGCAAGCGCTTTCAAGCCCTCCCACGAACTGTAAGTCCGTAATGGTATCACCCTTTTCTTGAATTCGAAAAGCTTTATTCTTGCATCCATAGTGTAAAATAATGGCATAATCTTGATCACCATGATGTTTGCAAACTTTTGGCATTACTCAATTTCATTCATATGGCCTGTACTGTAACTCACCATTGTTAGGTTTTCAAGCTTGTTTTTAGGGCTTTCAGTTTCAGAGACAATTAGCCTTCATAATGGGTATGGTTGTGATCAGGAGAGTGAGACGGACTCAACCATGGTGTTGGTTTCCATTTATGTGGCTTGTAGAGGATTTTGGACGAACCCCTGTTTGTAGCAACAGACATTTATCCGTAGGTATAGGTGGTTCAACTTTTAGCCACGGTCCAAGAACAGGGATGAAGGCGTGTCACTCCCCCATAGGCTTATTCGAATCTGGCGCGTTTTTTGTTACAATTATCCATTAACTTTTTTTTCTTATATTATTATTATCTTGTATTATGATAACAATCAAAAGCGAATGGCCCAGAGGCTACAAGATGTATGCTTAAGGCACTATGAGGCTGGAGGTCAGGGGTTCGATCTCTGCCTCTAGCATTTGCCATTTTCTTGTTTTATTTCAGGAGATCCAATGCAGGTGCAGTCAAGAGATCCACCATGGACCTTCATCATCCATGCGCCAGATGGCCAGATGGCCATATCTGGTGGCTACTATTGAGGGTGCACCAAAGGGCCAGTCAAACGCAATGCACTGAATTGCAGAAAGTCAAAATGGATCAACACAAATGGGCCAAATTCTTGCTATGCACACCCTCTCTATTCAGGCCCATCTCTCTCTTTCTTTTTTTTTTGTTTATATTTTCATTTAATTATTTATTTTATTTACTAACTAAAAACAATTTTCCTTTTATCAAAAATCACCAAAAAATATTTTATGTCCAATTAAATTTTAGAATTTTATTTTTCATCAATAAATATTAATTAATTTAATTAGGTTATTAATGTTAGATAATTTTAATTTATTTTTGTAAATAATTAAAATCAATTAGAATCAATAGGTTTTTAATACTAACTTAATTATTTTATTTCTTTCTTAAAATAACAAAAACCAAAAATATGACATTTAATTATTTTTCATTAATTAATTTAACAACTAATTAATTTAGCATTTCATTTTAGGACTTAATTTCTTTTCTTAAAAAATACTAAAAAACAACAAAAACATTTTCTTTTAATTAAGAGGGTCAAAACCCTACTTCTCGCATTCGATCTAATTTCTCGCGCGCTTTATCTTTTATTCAATTATTGTATCTGCTCCCGGTTTATAATAATTAAATTAGGATATTTATTTATTTTTACCGCTTTTAAATTTCAAAGGGTTTGTTTTTGGCGATGTAAATACCCAACACCTTGTAATAGTTTAGTTTAAATTCCGCACCTTTAATTTATGCAAATATTCAACTGCTAGATGTTTGATAATAGGGTTTGCATGACAAGAATGAATGACTAAATTTAAAACAGTTAGATCACCCTAAACATGTGCAAAGATAAAAATAACTGAAAGCAATACACTCGAACATGCGCACTCCTAGGGTACACTCCCACTTGGTTGCCTTTGTTAAAACGGTTATTGAGTATAGGTTGCTTTAGAGGTCGCCCTCTTGTCTAAAAGATCATAAGTTGCCTCGGATATTGTTGCCTCGGATAAATGATCTAAGACGTTAGGGTTACCACTAAGACGTCCTAACATTGCTTTAGTGACCGTACATCCCTTTCGAATTGACCCCTAAAACTCCAACGACTGTGCTCCCTACTCATTAATAGTGGGATATCATTGTCTAAAGGAAATAAACATAGAAAGATTCCTTTTTCGAGTAGGTAGATTAGTTCTTAGATACTTGTTCATCCAAAACAAAATTTTTTCACACTTACACTCTTTTACAAACAAAGTTTTCAAAAACACTTCATTACACTATTGAAGACAGAAGCAAGAGTTAAATCGAAGTTAAAACAAAAACTTTTCAAAGCCCACAAACACAAAGAAAACAATTTTGAAAATGATGAGCAAGTACCTAAGAGCCCGTAGATAACTACGGATAGAAAGGGTGCTAATACCTTCCCTTTCTATAATCTAGCCCCCGTACTCAGAAATATCTTGAAAAAGGAATTTTTCTGTGATTTTTTCCTTTCCTTGTTAGATAAAATAAAAGACGGTGGCGACTCTTGCTTATCGTGACATTTTGCGAACACAAACGCAAAACGCAAAATGCAAACCAACAAAATTTCCTTAATGAAATAGGGAAACACGATCCCGGTTCTGGCCACCGTATCATAGAATTGGCGACTCTGCTGGGGATTTATAAGTGGGGTGTACCTTAGGAATAGTTCATCATAATGTTTTCAATTGCTTGATTTGTATGCTTTATCTTTATGGTTTTGAATCGGAGTTACTATAGATCCTAACCCAGATCTGGTGATACCTTTTAGGTAAGTAGCAATAGACTGTGAGGGAACTGTACAGCGTAGACCGTTACGGTTGAAGCAGTAGCTACGTTGGTGTGGCACTTTAGTTAGTACTGATATCCCTTGTGGTGGAACAAGGAGAATATGGGGCTGCTAAGGGGTCATTAAGCACCAACTGACCTTAGAACCTATAATTGACCAACTTGGCCATAGAAAAGTAGCAGTATGGTACACTCACTGAGACCAAACTCTCGCGATGATTCCGGCTGCAAGAAAAGGTTGCTAAATTGGAATTATGACCGATCGAGGGTGGTCAGTGATATTGAGATCCTCTAGAACCCGGTTACTATTACTAGGACAGGTTGAACCAACTAAACTGAAAGAGGGTAATACCTAAACTCCATGTCAGCCTGAAATCTAAGGGCTACTGTGTGACTTGTTTTCCCTTACCATGTTTGCTATCTGTGAATACTTGTGGTGTGTTTATATCATGACATCATGCATCATGACATTGCATGCATATTTCATTAGACTAACCCATTTCAATGACAGAGGGGATTCATCTTTGTTCTGTTTTATAGATCATGGCATCTATACGCAGAAATACTATTCGCATCAGCTTCGTACAAATCCCTGCTCAACTTAGAGAGTTGGTTTCTAAAGTTCCAGATACTTCTTCCTTTGTCAGAAGACATGGTCACCTCCTTGGTTTGGTCACTTCTAAGATGGATGAGCAAATGATGAGCGTCTTGTTCCAGTTCTTTGACCCATTGCACCACTGCTTCACCTTCCCAGACTATCAATTGGTCCCTACTTTGGAGGAGTTCTCTGATTTACTTGGTATTTCTATTCTAGAGCAGAGACCATTTACAGGTTGGGAGATAGCTCTTAGGCCAGAGGATGTTGCTACAACCCTGCATCTGACAAAGGCTGATGTAATGTCTAACTGGGAGACTCGGAGTGGGGTAAAAGGCTTCCTGGCTAAGTTCTTGATTGATCAGGCTCAACAGTTTTGGGACAGTTTGGACTTTCAAGCATTTGAAGACATCCTGGCTCTTCTCATTTATGACTTGGTTTTGTTCCCTAATTCAGATTCCTTCATCGACGTGAACGCAGTCAAGATCTTCATGTCCCATAATCCAGTGCCTACTCTCTTAAGTGACGTTCTACATGCTCTTTATGCCCGTACTGCTCAGAAACGGGGAACCCTTATGTGTTGTGCACCATTGCTGGCGAGGTGGTTTATTTATCACCTCCCCAAATCTGTTTTAAAGAACAAGGAAGGCATGGGTTGGGCCTACAGAATTATGTCCCTTGCTCATACGGACATCATTTGGAGCACTAAAGACATGGAAGAAGTAGCTGTTATTGACCGGTGTGGAGAATACCCCAATGTTCCTTAGCTTGGAATTTTGGGAGGAATAACCTATAATCCTTGTCTGGCCTTACGACAGTTTGGGCGAGCTCGAAAGGACGGTCCTTATGAGTTGCTGATTCCGAGCATTATCTTTGACTTCCAAGGGGATGTTAAGGGACATCGTCGCAGGTTCATTTGAGCTTGGAATAGGGTCAACAGGTCTAATCCGCGTGATCTAGGAGCGAAGACTTCTCTTCCAATGGAACCGTATCTCCGGTGGGTTCGAGCCTGTGCTCAAAAACTGGGGATGCCATACGAAGTTGTCTTACCGGTAATTGTTGAGAGTACTGATGAAGAAGGGGTTCCTCATACTGTCCTCCATCCATACATGCCTACTGACATTGGGGCATTAAAGAGGTCGTGGATCCAGTTAAGAGAAGAGCGGGATACTTACAGATAAAAGTATCATGAGCAGGAACAGAAGATCCTAAAGCTTACAAGGCAGCTGGAGAATGAGATGGTCCTCAACGATTATGTCAGTACCAACGGAAAGCGACCATGGGAGTACTGATGTCTTTTGTTATTTCTAGTTTTGATTTACTTTTCAGTTTTTCTCTTTGTAACGCCTTAAAGGCATTTGTCAAACATTGTTTCAAGTTTTTAATCTAATAAAAGTATGTTTCATTTTGGTTTACGAATTTGAATCCCTAAAGTCTCTGAAATCATATCATATGCATTCCATTCCCATGCACCTCATCACAGGTACCCTTACAGGTTTCTCATCTTCTTCGTTGTTTATTTCAGCAATCATGTCTTTCGAAACATCCACTGATCAAGCTATTAAGGCTCTTCAAGCTCAAAACGCTCAGTTCCAGAAAATGTTCATGAACCTGGCCAAGGGGAAGAAAGTTCTGAAGACGCTTATCTTGAAGGATAAGAAGAAGAAGAAGAAGAAGAAGAATAAGAAGAAGACGATCCTCCTGAACATGGGTCACAGGTTTGGAAATAGGTTGCGAGAGGAAGTTGATTTGTCTCACTCATCTGGAGGGGGAGAGAATCAGGAAGAAAGGAGGGCCCTTAGCCCTGTGATATCTGACAACGACACTGACTTTGATGAAGACTAGTATCCTCCTGCCGAGGATATGTATAAGCAACTCGAAGACCGGTTAAGTGCGATGGAGATCCAGAAGATACTTGGGTTACACTTTGGTGATTTGGGTCTGGCATCTGGGGTGGTGATCCCCCACAAGTTTAAAGCGCCTATCTTTTCTAAGTACGACGGAGTCTCCTGTCCAAAGCTACACCTCTGATCGCATGTCAGGAAGATTCAACCATATACTGCTGATAGGAACCTCTGGGTTCATTTCTTTCAAGATAGTCTTTCAGGGACTCAACTTGAGTGGTTCTATCAGCTAGAAGGAGCTAACGTCTGTAATTGGGAGGACCTTGCTGCTGCTTTTTATAAGCAGTACCAATATAATGCCGACCTTGCTCCCACACGTACCCAACTACAGGATATGTCTATGGGTGCGAGCGAAGGTTTTAAGGACTACACTCAGAAGTGGAGAGATCTTGTCGGTAGAGTCCAACCCCCTCTGGCTGACAGGGAGTTGGTGGATATGTTTCTGGGGACTTTATCTGGTCTGTATTTCAACCATTTGATCGGAAGTTCATCGTCAGGTTTTACTAAATTGATTATGACTGGGGAGAGGGTTGAAGCCGGTATCAAGAGCGGAAAAATACAGAAGGGTGCTTCGTCAAGCACAAAGAAGAAGCCTTTCAAGAAGGAGTCTAGTGCAGTTTACAGCTCGAGGAGCCAAAACCGACCTGAGCGCTGCCAAGCGGTTAATGCGGTGGTTATTTCAAGACCAATTGTTGCCCCATAACACAACAATCAGCCAAGAGTAGAGAGGCCTCAAAGACAGTTTACTCGGCTCAGTATGACTCTATCTCAAATTCTGCCTCAACTGCTGAAGACCAACTTGGTGATTTCGAGGGAAGCTCCAAAGAATCCCAACACCACATCGCCTTTGTATAATCCGAACGCCCGTTGTGCTTATCACTCTGATAGCCCAGGGCATGATACCAATAATTGTTGGGCCTTAAAGAGTAAGATACAAGATCTGATTGATGCTAAGGAGATCGAGTTTGAAGCGCCTGAAAAGCCTAATATCATAACGGCTCCTATGCTGAAACATGACGCAGGAGTAAATGCTACTGGGGATGATGATGTGGAAGAGTCTGAGTTTGACTGTTGGATTTACCCAACTACCAACGGCGGACTAAGCAATTGGGCGGCAAAGGACTTCGTGCCAATTTCATTTATTACACAGTAATAGACTTTTGTTTTGAATTTGTAACAGACAATTTTAAACTTTACGGCCCGGTGCCTTACCCGAGACACCGTGGTTTCGTTTGAGGGCTTAATATTTGTCATCTCCATATATCATTAATAAAAGCATTGGACGTTTTCTTGCATTACAAATTTTGTGCTCCTTGTTTTTTCTTTTTCTATCTTGCAAAACAGCTATTTTACACACACTCACATATACAGGTCTAAATCCACTCTGGATCCCACTAATAACGATTCTGCTACTGCCAGTTATGACTTCGAAAGTCCGATCAACCAAGCCACGGATGAAGGTGAGGATGATTGCGAAGTGCCTGATGAACTTTCTAGATTGTTACTTCATGAAGAGAGGGCCATACAACCGCATGAAGAGCCAGTAGAAACAGTAAATCTGGGTACAAAGGAAGACAACAAAGAGGTCAAGTTCGGTGCAAATCTGGAGTCTAGCGTCAAACAATGGTTGATACAGATGCTGTGTGACTATGTTGACATCTTTGCTTGGTCTTATGAAGATATGTCTGGGTTGGATACTGATATCGTGGTTCACTGATTGCCTACCAAGGAAGACTGTCCTCCAGTGAAACAGAAAGTCCGCCGAATGCGCCCGGAGATGTCTGAGAAAATCAAGGCTGAAGTTATGAAATAGTTTGATGCCGGTTTTCTAGCAGTTACTTCTTATCCGCAGTGGGTTGCTAACGTAGTTCCGGTGCCGAAGAAGGATGGTAAGGTTCGAATGTGTGTTGACTACAGAGATCTGAACAGGGCAAGCCCCAAGGATGACTTCCCTCTGCCTCATATCGACATTCTGGTTGACAACACTGCACAACATAAGGTCTTCTCCTTTATGGATGGTTTCTCCGGTTATAATCATATTAAAATGGCTCCCGAAGACATGGAGAAGACAACCTTCGTTACTCAATGGGGTACCTTTTGCTACAAAGTCATGCCTTTTGGGTTGAAGAATGCTGGAGCAACGTATCAGCGTACCATGGTCGCTTTGTTCCACGACATGATCCATCATGAAATTGAGGTATATGTCGACGACATGATTGCAAGATCCTAGACTGAGGAAGAACATCTTGACCATCTTCAGAAGCTATTTGACAGGTTGAAGTTGTACAAGCTGAGGCTAAATCCGAACAAGTGCACCTTCGGGGTGAGATCTGGTAAGCTGCTGGGTTTCGTCGTTAGTGACAAAGGTATTCAAGTGGATCCTGTAAAGGTGAAGGCTATACAGGAAATGCCATCTCCCCGAATAGAAAAAGAAGTCAGAGGCTTTTTGGGACGGTTGAACTACATTGCCCGATTCATCTCACACCTAACTGCTACTTGTGAGCCAATCTTCAAGTTACTAAAGAAAGATCAAGTGGTAAGGTGGAACGATGAATGTCAGGCCGCTTTCAAAAGGATCAAAGAGTATCTCCAAGAGCCACCTATTCTGATGCCTCCAGTTGAGGGGAGACCTTTGATCTTATACTTGATAGTACTCGATAATTCAATGAGGTGTGTGCTGGGGAAGCATGACGAGTCTGGCCAAAAAGAGCATGCTATTTACTACCTTAGAAAAAAGTTTACTGACTACGAGACCCGATACTCGTTACTTGAGAAAACTTGCTGCGCTTTGGCATGGGCTGCTCGCCGACTGAGACAGTATATGCTGACTCACACTACTCTATTGATATCTAAGATGGATCCAATCAAGTATATCTTCGAGAAGCCTGCCTTATCCGGAAGAATAGCAAGATGGCAGATGATCTTGACTGAGTATAACATCCAATACACTACTCAAAAAGCAATCAAGGGAAGTGTGTTGGAAGATCATTTGGCACATCAGGCAATGGACGATTACCTGTCTATGAACTTTGAATTCTCGGATGAGAACATTATGTTGGTGACCGACTATGAGACACCTGGACCGGATGAAGGACCTGAGGAGGGATCCCAATGGTCTATGTACTTTGATAGAGACTTCGAACGCTTTGGGTAATGGCATTGGCGCCGTGATCATATCTCCTGAAGGCTCTCATACTCCGTTCACCGCCCGACTATATTTTAACTGCACCAACAACATGGCGGAGTATGAAGCATGCATCATGGGTCTTCAAGCAGCTATTGACCTAAGGATTAAGTTCTTAAGTGTATTAAGAGATTATACTCTCTTGATCAGTCAGATCAAAGGCGAGTGGGATATGAAACACCCAAATCTTATTCCTTACAAAGAGTATGTGTTAACGTTTCTTCCGCACTTCGAGGAGATAACCTTTGAACACTTCCCTAGAGAGGAGAATCAGTTGGCGGACGCGCTAGCTACGATGTCTTCTATGTTCAAGGTCAGATGGGACAATGAGGCTCCCCAGATTACCATTGAGAGGTTGGACGAACCCGCACATTGCTGTGACATTGAGATTGAGGAGGTAACAGATAAACCCTGGTTTCACGAGGTGAAGAGGTATCTTGAGGCTCAAGAATATCCCGAGGGTGTATTTGTTAATGATAAGAAGTTTCTGAGGAGGTTCGCGGCGAAGTTCTTTATCAGTAACGACATTCTTTACAAGCGTAACCATGACTCAACCTTGCTGCGTTGTGTAGATAAGAACGAAGCAGAAAGGATTATGGTAGAGTTACATGAAGGTACTATCGGGACTCACTCCAGTGGACACACCATGGCAAAGAAAATCCTTCGGGCAGGATATTATTGGTCCACCATGGAAGCCGACTGTTATCAGCATTCTCGGACCTGTCATAAGTGTCAAGTCTATGCTGATAAGGTGCACATACCTCCAGTACCTCTGAATGTTTTGACAGTACCTTGGCCTTTTGCAATGTGGGGCATCAACATGATCGGCAAGATCAGACCTACGACATCCAACGGGCATCATTTCATCCTGGTAGCAAGTGATTACTTTACGAAGTGGGTTGAAGCAGCTTCCTTTGCTACCATAACCAAGAACGTCGTGGAACGGTTTATTCGGCATAATCTGATCTGTCGATATGGTGTATCAGAGAGGATCATTACGGACAATGGTACAAATATCAATAATAAGATGATCACCGAGCTCTGCAAGCATTTCAAGATACAACATCACAACTCTTCTCCTTAGTGGCCGAATATGAATGGGGCTGTAGAAGCGGCTAATAAGAACATTAAGAAGATTGTGCAGAAGATGACGGTGACATACAAAGATTGGCACGAGATGTTACCTTTTGCTCTTCATGGGTACCGTACCTCAGCGCAGACGTCAACAGGGGCAACACCCTATTCCTTGGTATATGGCATGGAGGCCGTCTTGCCCATTGAAGTTCAAATACCCTCTCTTCGGATTATAAAGGATGTAGGTTTGAGCAAAGATGACTGGATTCAGACCCGGCTTGATCAACTAAACTTAATCGATGAAAAGAGGCTTACTGCTATTTGTCATGGTCAAACGTATCAAAAATGGATGATCAAGGCATTTAACAAGAAAGTCAGACGACAAGAGTATCAAGTTGGGGATCTGGTGATTAAACGCATTATCCTGCCACAAGGTGATCCTAGGGGAAAATGGACCCCTACGTACGAAGGGCCATTTGTGGTTAAAAACATTTTCTTAGGAGGAGCTATGATTCTAACCACCATGGATGGTGACGACCTTCCTCACCCTGTGAATGCAGACATAGTGAAAAGATACTACGCATAATCAAAGACCCGTTAGGTTGACTGGCCTAGGCAAAAATAAGGGCTTCCCGGCGAACCAAAAGGGTTCAGGCAAAAATAAGGGATGAAAATGAAAAAAGTTGTACACCCGGCAAATCGAAAACCTGAAAAGGCGGCTTGGGCAAAAAAGGGTATCCCGGTGGACTGAAAACCCGAAAGGGAGGTCTAGGCAAAAGTTAGGGATTAAAGCGTAACACTATGTCTCATTGGATCACCTTGCAATCAGACTTCGGTATCGACTATCAAGCTCGGACAACACTAATCAATCTAATCTACCTTCAACCAAGTGGCAAAGTGATGAGATGCTCGAGGACATAAAGGCAATAGCAGAGTTGGAATCCAGTGGGATTATTCACATAGCTGTTTTCTTTGTTTTTCACAAAATGTATAAATTCTATTTGTTCGGCGACGTTCTCTTACTAGGACGTCAGCCTCTTGTACAAAAACGCCTATTTACAGGCTAACTTCAAAAATCAATACAAGTCATGTTCACAAATAAATTTCAAACTGTTTTCCTTTTTCTGTTTTATTTTGCGAGAATGTCCAATGTTCATTTTTGATATATGCATTTGACATTGATTGCTGCTCATAAATATTTACATGCGAAACAAAAGACAATTACTTATAATATCAGAAACAGGGGCAAACGAGAAATGTCCAAATCGTACAGTTGCTCTGTCCACCAGGTATAGGGATAGGCCTAGCTGGAGGAAACGATTGAAAGTACATTCATTCCCCGCAGAGTAAGAGAAAGATAATGGTGCTAGCTCTCCCCAGCTGAGGCTCGCAACTGTGAATGAATCGGTAATATTCTCCCCAAGCAGAGTTTATCTACCATCTGCACTAAAAGGTCTTATCATCCCCAGTGGAGTATAAAAATATCCCCAGTGGAATTTAAAGAATCATCCTCAGGAGACTCTAGAAGATTATCCCCAGTAGAGTCTAAAAGATTATTCCCCGTGAAGTCGCAACTAGAAAATCATCCCCAGCGGAGTTCTTTCCTTTCACAAAACAAGAATTCAATCCCTAACAGGTTTCATTATCAACATCAACGGTAATTCATTCCCAACTGAATTTATCAACGAAATCCTCAACAGAGCATCTCTTCCCCACAGAGTTATTCTCTCATCAGTTTATTCCCCAGCAGAGTTATCCTCTCCTGCAGGTTTATTCTCACAAACATCTTCACCCATTATCTCCAGCGGAAACGAAGAATCCAATTCTTTTCTCCAGCCGTGATCCAGGATTTATTTTCCCCAGATAAAAACATCACATTTCCATACATCACGACACATGCATATACGCATCATACAACACAATCTCATTTATTTTGAGAACATCATTGCTTGATACATATCATGCATTACATACAACTAACCTTTACCTTTCAGGAAAGATACAGTTAAATTCTCACAAAATTCAAGCTATGAAGCTTTTACCTCAGTTGAATTACGGACGAGTTCCTAAATCTCAGCAGAGATGTTTTTTCAGTTGAATTACGGACGAGCTCCTAAATCTTGACAGAGATGTTTCCTCAGTTGAATTACGGACGAGTTCCTAAATCTCAGCAGAGATGTTTCCTCAGTTGAATTACGGACAAGTTCCTAAATCTCGACAGAGATGTTTCCTCAATTGAATTACGGACGAGTTCCTAAATCTCAGCAGAGATGTTTCCTCAGTTGAATTACAGACAAGTTCCTAAATCTCAACAGAGATGTTTCTTAAGTTGAATTACGGACGAGTTCCTAAATCTCAGCAGATATTACCTCAGTTGAATTATAGACAAGTTCCTAAATCTCAACAGAGATGTTTCTCAAGTTGAATTACAGACGAGTTCCTTAATCTCAGCAGATATTACCTCAGTTGAATTATGGACAAGTTCATAAATCTCAACAGAGATGTTTCTCAAGTTGAATTACGGACGAGTTCCTAAATCTCAGCAGATATTACCTCAGTTAAATTACGGATAAGTTCTTAAATCTCAACAGAGATGTTTTCTCAGTTGAATTATGGACGAGTTCCTAAATCTCAACAGAGATGTTTTCTCAGTTGAATTACGGACGAGTTCCTAAATCTTAGCATAAGTATTTCCTCAATTGAATTACGGACGAGCTCCTAAATCTCAGCAGAGATGTTTTCTCAGTTGAATTATGGACGAGTTCCTAAATCTCAGCATAAGTATTTCCTCAGTTGAATTACGGACGAGTTCCTAAATCTCAGCAGATATTACCTCAGTTGAATTACGGACGAGTTCCTAAATCTCAGCAAAGATGTTTCCTCAGTTGAATTACGGACGAGTTCCTAAATATCAGCAGAGATGTTTCCTTAGTTGAATTACAGACGAGTTCCTAAATCTTAGCAGAGATGGTTCCTCAATTGAGTACGGACGATCGAAGTTCCTAAATATCAACAGAGACGACTCACCAACAGAATAACGGACGACAAAGCTCCTAAAAATTCTACTTCTCTCAACAAAGATCAGACTTCCCCAGCGGAATCTTCCTCAACAACAGGTATACCAGCTCTCGTTAAGGAATCTCTTATGCGATCGAAACTCCTACAAATGGCATCTATAAGCCCATTTCCGGCATCACGAGACAATTACCACTTCATGCGAGTGCAAATTTCTGGGCACTCTAGTGTTTAATCAACTTCCACCTTCGGATTACGAAAGGCACGGAAGCCAATCTACATCCTCAGGTTTAAGAAGATTGAACAGGGGCAGCTGTTGTACCCCAAAATTTTCCCTCCCATATTTCTCAAAACATTGCAAGAAAGATCTCCAAATTGTTCAAGGTAGTCCAAGGGTTGGCCAGACAAGCTCTCTCCTAAGGCAGTCAACCCCAAATTAGGGTTTCATGTTGCATCAAGATCCTTGAGTCCAAGTGGTCCCAAATGCTCAACATTGTCCTAATATGTTCTAAAGATCATCCATGTCAAGTTTCAAGCCTTGCAGAGGAAGTTTGCTCAGTCAATTGCTCAAAGGCTTGGAAGTTAACTGTGCTAGGGCAAAAGTCAACTATGACCCACATACAGTCAAACTTCAAGATTTTTGGTCAACATCCTCATTTTGAAGTATATTTCATCATTTGATCATGATTCATCAAGGATTGCTCATAATTCATCAAGACTCAAAAGTTTCTAAATTAGGGTTTTGCAGGAAAAGTCAACCCAACTTTGACCAAGCATAACTTTCTCATACTTTATTAGAAATGACCCATCCAAAGCTCATTTTGATAAGATGCAATTCCATACAATCCATATTCAGCTCCCAAGTTCAAAATATGCACTCACAAGAAGTTATGAATTTGGATATTATAGGTCATTTTGAAAAGTCAACAAAAACACCTTTTATGTCAAAGCTTCATACTTGAGCATGGAATATAAAATTGAGATGAGACCAAAATGGTTTATTAGAGGACATCTCAAGCTTTCTAAAAAGTCCAAGAACACCTCCAAAGAGTCAAAATTGAAGAAGTTATGCATTGTTGAAGTTGACCTTTTTTGCAAAATTGCCAAAAGTCAACTATCCCCATAACTTCAAATTTTGCAAATGGGCCCATTCTTTTTCACTTGTTTTGAGTTGGCATCATAGCCCACGTGCTCTAGCCTTTTCCACTTGTCCATATCATATTTATAAATTATTTTGATTTTTATTTGAATTAATTTGATTTAAATCAAAATAAATCAAATAAAAATCCAAAGCATTGTTAACAAGGGATTTTGTGCTTGTTTCAGGTTCCAATTACAGCTAGCATCATTCAAATTCGTGCCAAGCCTTAGAGTTCACAAAAAGATTCAAAATAAGCCATGTTTGGAAAGATCTTCAAAGCAAATCAAATCAATATCCAAAGCATTGAAAGAAGAAGATTTGGACACAACTATTAACCCTAATGCATTGCTGGATACATAAGGAGGCGGGGCAGACAAAAGAGAGGTTAGAAATCAGGCTCAGAGCAAGAACAAAATTTGAAAAAAGAAGCAAAAAGTGTGAGATCGAATTGGTGGTTAGAGGCGTCCTCAAGGCTTGGTATCTGTCCCAATCGCTTCCTGGAAGTCTCCACAAGCGAAAGCAATCAAAAGCAAGCGCTTTCAAGCCCTCCCACGCACTGTAAGTCCGTAATGGTATCACCCTTTTCTTGAATTCGAAAAGCTTTATTCTTGCATCCATAGTGTAAAATAATGGCATAATCTTGATCACCATGATGTTTGCAAACTTTTGGCATTACTCAATTTCATTCATATGGCATGTACTGTAACTCACCATTGTTAGGTTTTCAAGCTTGTTTTTAGGGCTTTCAGTTTCAGGGACAATTATCCTTCATAATGGGTATGGTTGTGATCAGGAGAGTGAGACAGACTCAATCATGGCATTGGTTTCCATTTATGTGGCTTGTAGAGGATTTTGGACGAACCCCTGTTTGTAGCAACAGACATTTGTCCGTAGGTATAGGTGGTTCAACTTTTAGCCACGGTCCAAGAACAGGGATGAAGGCGTGTCACTCCCCCATAGGCTTATTCGAATCTAGCGCATTTTTTTGTTACAATTATCCATTAACTTTTTTTTCTTATATTATTATTATCTTGTATTATGATAACAATCAAAAGCGAATGGCCCAGAGGCTACCAGATGTATGCTTAAGGCGCTATGAGGCTGGAGGTCAGGGGTTCAATCCCTGCCTCCAGCATTTGCCATTTTCTTGTTTTATTTCAGGAGATCCAATGTAGGTGCAGTCAAGAGATCCACCATGGACCTTCATCATCCATGCGCCAGATGGCCAGATCTGGTGGCTACTACTGAGGGTGCACCAAAGGGCCAGTCAAACGCAACGCACTGAATTGCAGAAAGTCAAAATGGATCAACACAAATGGGCCAAATTCTTGCTATGCACACCCCATCTATTCAGGCCCATCTCTCTCTTTCTTTTTTTGTTTATATTTTCATTTAATTATTTATTTTATTTACTAACTAAAAACAATTTTCCTTTTATCAAAAATCACCAAAAAATATTTTATGTCCAATTAAATTTTAGAATTTTATTTTTCATCAATAAATATTAAATAATTTAATTAGGTTATTAATGTTAGATAATTTTAATTTATTTTTGTAAATAATTAAAATCAATTAGAATCAATAGGTTTTTAATACTAACTTAATTATTTTATTTCTTTCCTAAAATAACAAAAACCAAAAATATGACATTTAATTATTTTTCATTAATTAATTTAGCAACTAATTAATTTAGCATTTAATTTTAGGACTTAATTTCTTTTCTTAAAAAATACTAAAAAACAACAAAAACATTTTCTTTTAATTAAGAGGGTCAAAACCCTACTTCTCGCATTCGATTTAATTTCTCGCGCGCTTTATTTTTTATTCAATTATTGTATCTGCTCCCAGTTTGTAATAATTAAATTAGGACATTTATTTATTTTTACCGCTTTTAAATTTCAAAGGGTTTATTTTTGGCGATGTAAATACCCGACGCCTTGTAATAGTTTAGTTTGAATTCCGTACCTTTATTTTCTGCAAATATTCAACTGCTAGATGTTTGATAATAGGGTTTGCATAACAAGAATGAATGACTAAATTTAAAACAGTTAGATCACCCTAAACATGTGCAAAGATAAAAATAACTGAAATCAATACACTCGCACATGCGCACTCCTAGGGTACACTCCCACTTGGTTGCTGTTGTACCCCAAAATTTGCCCTCCCAAATCTCTCAAGATTTGTCAAGAATGATCCTCAAATGGTTCAAGATTTCTCAAGGGTTGCACAGTCCAAATGCCTCCTAAGCCAGTCAAAATTAGGGTTTTGATTCTTTCAAGGAATTTGGGGTTTTCAATGGCTCAATCAAGTCTCATAAGCCTATATGCATGCTCAAGCATCTACATGCCAAGTTTCAAGACTCACAGTCCCAAGTTGCATAGTCAAAAGCCCTATTTGATCCACAGTCAACTGTAGGGGCAAAATGGTCATTTTGCAGTCAAAAGTCAGAATTTTTGGTCAACATCTTATTTTGAGTCCACAATCATCATTTGATCAAGTCTTGATCATGATTCCACAAGCATGGCTCAAAAATCATCAAGATGCAAAAAGTTACTATTTTTGGACAGTAGAAAAGTCAACTGTATCTTGACCAGGGCATAACTTTTTCATGGTTCATCAGAAAAATCCCATCCAATGCTCATTTTTAAGGGGATGACATTTCCTACAAACCATCTTCACATTCCAAGTCCAAGAAGTGCTCTCACAAAAAGTTATCAATTTCCACATTATAGGTCAAATTCAAAAGTCAACAAAAATGCACTTTAAGTCAAAGACCATAACTTGAGATTGGTAAATCCAAATGAGATGGGACCAAAGGCATTGGTTAGAGGACTTCAAGACCTTTCCAAAATGTCCAAGAACATGTTCATATGATCCAATTTGAGCAAGATATGCATTGGAGAAGTTGGGAAATTCTTATGAATTGCAAAAGTCAACTTTGCTCAAAACACTTTGTTTTTGCTAATGGGCCTCAAATTTCTTCTTGAAACTCATCCTTGGCCTATGCACGACCCATCAAGCTTAATTGAATTTATTTTATTATTTTTATTAATTAATTGGATTTTTAATTGATATTAATTCATTTAATTAATTTAAATTGTAGGAAAATATAAAGATATGGTTTTTCAATCTTTTTGTGAAGCAAGAATGACCTAAAAAGGCTGGCAATTTCGTGCACCAAGTCAAAGATGCAATATCTCCAAATTTGGCAACTTTTTCCAATCATGAAGATTCAAAAATATATGATTTCCAATCAAATATTCAAATCATCATTCCATGGATTTTTGCTCAAGATTCTGACCTAATCTCATTCTCCTATAAATATACAAGCTAACCCTGATCATGCACACGTGAAATTTCTGCAGAAAAAGCCATAACCATATTGAGAAAATTCAAGAAAATTGCAAAACTGTTTTCTATATTCCAGGCCAATTCAAGGCATTTTATTGATTCTAACACATTGCAGGAGTTCTCAGGGACGTTTTACAATCAAAACTAAGCATTGAAGCTCAAAGAATCATCAAGAACAGAGTCACGGTTTGCGTTTTATTTTGAGAATCATACGACTTAATTCATGCATCATTAACATGATTTTGTGTTTGATTTGTGTTGCTAGGGACTGTACCAAGCTAATGGTATAGTTTAATTGCATTGAAACGCCATAAATCCAAAGATGCCATGGTTGAATTTTAGGGTTCATGAACTTTGAAATTGGGGCTTTCTAAACCCAGAAAAATCAGGACTTGTAAGGCATATGACTGGATTCGTGAGAACCAGACGAACATAACTGGACTCTCGCGAAATATTTATATGTACCAGGGCTCTAGTCGCTATTATTCCTCATGTCATATTGTGGGGGTTAAAAACCCCCGCTATCTGTTTGTGTTTTGCAGGAACGAAGGAAGAAGACGAGGACGTGTTCACGTATCATTGGACTGTTTGAAAAAACGCGCGTATTTTTGTGCTTTATAACATAATATTATTTTTTTGTATATAATATTTATTTCCCATATATTTAACAAAAGCGCGTTCCAGCTCAGATGGCCAAGGCATTGGAGTATTGATCATTGGGACCTGGGTTCGAATCCCAGGTCCCCCAAAATTATTATTGCTATTTTCTTGCAGCTTATCCAGTATGCCTTATGCCTTGTGGTCTACCATGCATCTCGTTTGTCCACACGCCAAGTGGCTTGCAAAGCAAATCTGAAGGCCAAAGATGAAGGACCATGATACTCCTGGTCAACACACGCGCATGGACAATCCAGAAAGTCAAAAGGGCTTGGAGTTAATGGGCCTGAGAATTGCCAAGAATACCTCCTTGTTGGGCCAACACCCCCTGGTTTATTCTTTTTATTCTTTCTTTTTTATTCTTTTATATTTTTTTCCTTTAATTATTTTATTTTAATAATAATAATTACTATTATTTAGTTAACTCACAAATTAATTATTTTCATAATAAATTCAGAAAACTAAAATATTATTATTATTATTTATTAATTTCACCTTTAATTTACTATTTTTGTAAATAAATACTAACAAATTAATTAGTTAATTAGGTTAACTTTGACTTTTTTTCACAATAAATAAAATTAACATAGAATTAGGGTTTTGACAATTTTAATCATCTTTTTATTTTATTTTCATTAAAAACATAAAAAACTTAAAAAATATTTCTTTTCTTTTAATTAACTAATTAGTTTTAGGTTTAATTTGACTTAATTCATTAAAGGACAAAAACTTCATTCTTTCTCAAAAAGGGTCAAAACCCTAAGGACTTCTCCGATGCAATTTTATTTCGCGCATATTAATTTTGATCATACTTATGTATTTGCTCCGAGGATGTAATAGCGTTAATTAGGACTTTTTATCGCTTTCTTTATTTTCTCGCATTTATTTTCCAAGGGTTTGTTTTTGGCGATGTAAATACCCGATGCCTTGTAATAGCGTAGATTTACTTTCCGCAACTATTAATTGTTAGATGTATGTTAATTAGGCTATGCATGACAAGAATTGTTCTCAAAATAAAATCAACCCATAGCTCACCATAACATGTGCAAAGATAACTTAACATGAAACCTGACACACTCGCACATGCCACTCCTAGGGTACGCCTCACTTGGTTGCCTCGACGTGGTCATTAAGTATAGGGTGTTTTAGAGGTCGCCCTTCTGTCTAAAGATCCAAGTTGCCTCGAAACGGTTGCCTCGGATAAAAAGGATCTAGGACATTAGGGTTACCGCTAAGGTGTCCTACCATTGCTTTGGTGACCACATGTCCCATATAATCGAATTGACCCGAAACTCCAACGACGGTGCTACCTACTTCTCAATAGTGGGATAGTACTGTCTAAAGGACATTTACACAGCTTAATTTCTTTGAGTAGGTAGAGGTTCTAAGGTACTTGCTCTTTCAAAACAAAAATACTTTTCGCACTTACACTTTTCTGACAAAAGTTTTCAAACAAACACTTCATACACTCTTGAGGACAGACACAAGAGTTAAATCGAAGTTTTCCAAAACAAAACTTTTTCAAAACCCACAAACACAAGAAAAGCAAAACATTTTTGAAAGCATAGTGAGCAAGTACCTAAGAGCCCGTGGATAACCACAGATAGAAAGGGTGCTAACACCTTCCCTTTCTATAATCTACCTCCTGAACCCGAGAAACATCTCGAAAAGGAATTTTGCTGTGCTTTTGTCCTTTCCTTGTTGGAGAAAATAAAAGACGGTGGCGACTCTTGCTTACCGCGACATTTCGCGAACCAGCATTCCAAAACAGTCAGTTCTATTTCCACCGATCACAGTTGCCTTCGTTAAAACGGTCATTGAGTATAGGTTGCTTTAGAGGTCTCCCTCTTGTCTAAACGATCATAAGTTGCCTTGGAAAGGTCGCCTCGAATATTGTTTCCTCGGATAAATGATCTAAGACGTTAGGGTTACCACTAAGACGTCCTAACATTGCTTTAGTGACCGTACATCCCTTTCGAATTGATCCCCAAAACTCCAACGACTGTGCTACCTACTCACTAATAGTGGGATAGCATTGTCTAAAGGAAACAAACATAGAACGATTCCTTTTTCGAGTAGGTAGATTAGTTCTTAGATACTTGCTCATCCAAAACAAAACTTTTTCACACTTACACTCTTTTACAAACAAAGTTTTCAAAAACACTTCATTACACTCTTGAAGACAGAAGCAAGAGTTAAATCGAAGTTAAAATAAAAACTTTTCAAAGCCCACAAACAAAAAGAAAACAATTTTGAAAATGATGAGCAAGTACCTAAGAGCCCGTAGATAACTACGGATAGAAAGGGTGCTAATACCTTCCCTTTCTATAATCTACCCCCCGTACTCAGAAATATCTCGAAAAAGGAATTTTTCTGTACTTTTTTCCTTTCCTTGTTGGATAAAATAAAAGACGGTGGCAACTCTTGCTTACCGGGACATTTTCCGAAAACAAACGCAAAATGCAAACCAGCAAAATTTCCTTAACGAAATAGGGAAACACGATCCCGGTTCTGGCCACCGTATCACACTTACATATGAACTTGATTGACTTTATTAGAAATTTCACAAACCTATGGTAAAATACTTTTGTATGTTGATTGTGTGATTTCCTTGTCAAAAACTATGTTGGATGAACTTTTTGTAATTATATGGATTGAAACAGGGAACATACGTGTTGATCAGGAAAAAAATGAGAATGGTGATGGTCATTGCTATGGGTAAGCATTTTATTTATGTTAAAATTTTCAATTTATAAGAAGGTTACTTAAGGACAAGCAATATAGTAAGTTTGGAGTTGTGATGACACTATATCATTACATAATATTTATGAATATTTTTGATAAAATTGATGAACTTTCGAGTAAAAGAGGAGTTAAAATGATGGAGAAGTGAGTAAAATATCTAAGGGAAGAAATATTAGGGACTTAGAAAAAAATGAAGAAAAAGCAAGGAAAAAAGAAGAAAAGGCTCTGAATTTCTCGCGGTCACGATGGTCTCATCTTGCTTGTGATGGAAAAGTATTGTGATCATGATACAACTTATCATGGTCACGATGGAGAAGAACTTTGACGCGGTTTGGCAACTTTAAATAGAAAAATATGCTACTTTTATAGGAGTTCTAATTTTGGATGATAGAGATCTATGATAGGGAGTTCTCAAGTATGAATTTGGAGAGTTTTGGTGCACATTATTCTCTTTGATTTTAATGTATTCTTCATCTAAACTCATGCCATTTCATTATTTAACTATGAGTAGCTTGATGTTTCTTTATTAGGTCTTAAAATATGAACTTAATGATAGGTGAGGTGAAGTCCAAGGTGAGTGCATGGTTCAATTAGCATTTTTTTATTTCTGAAAAAGGCTTAACGTTGAATCAAACTTTGTTGTCTTATTTTTTTTGAAAATTTATCATTTTGGTTTTATCTTTTTAACATTTAAGCATATATGAAATATAAAGCGATAAAGAAAATAAAGTCCTACTCTATTACATGTTTACAGGGAGGGGGAAGCATTTTACCCACCATGGAGGAATATAGTACACTAAACTATTATAAATTCAATGGGAGAGTAAACATTTTACCCACAATGGGGGGACATAACCATAAACCAAAAAAATGAGAATTAAATCCACACAAGTATGCACAAAATGAAAATTATACATCCATACACACCATTTACAAAAATAAGTATTAACACTATGTAAAGTATGTGAAGTGAGTGAAACTTCACCATTAGATGTTTTGCATGATGTCAAAATTTGGAAAACTTTAGCATTTCTGTATATTGAAGGGTATCTTTGTGTCTTTTGGTGCACCCTTGTATTAGATGTCTTAGGAAATATTCAAAACAAGTTTGAAATTGGCCAAAAGCATGAAAAATCGTTTTCTGCATACAAAAATAACAACATGTGCCGGCACATCCATTTTCAGGATGACACATGTATTGCAATATTGAAGTCTATAGGCTTTGTTTTCATGTGCTGACACATAGCTCTGTCCAGGTCAGCACATGCTTCAAATTTTACATGTATGTATCGGCACATTGCCTTTTCAGACAGGCACATGTGACTATGTCTGAAATTTTGTGTCAACACATAACTCGTTTAGAAGAATTTTCGATCTAGACTAAAAATCTCCCGCTCAACATTGTATTTCAAAATAAATCTTAATTACCTTTTTCTGAAAGTTAATTTTTACTTGGGAATCTATTCCCCATCTCCCTCTAGATAAGTAGTCGTTGTCTAACATGTGACAAAATAACAACTCAAAATTGAGTGTAAAATATGATTAAAATGTGAATGGTCATGGGTGTAAAAATTTCAAATTAAGAGCATTATCCAAAAACTTCCAAGTTGTCTAATTAAAAACGAAGTGAAATAGTTCTAATTTCTTTAAGAAAATTCTAATTAAAAAAGAATTAGCGTCCTAAAATTAATCTAAAAAATTAGACTAAAAAAGGAGATTAAGAAACTATTTAAAAATTAAAACTATCTATGTCATATGTGTCAGTATGCATGTCTTATTGTGTAGAAAATAAAATTGTTATTGGGTTGTGTAATATGGTGGGAGAACTGACTTTTTTAGCGTTTTATCGTAAATGTTGCGGATAGAAAGAGCCACCACCGACTTTTCTTTTGTCCAATAAGGAAAGGTGAAAAGAACAGGAAAGACCTTTGATAGATTTTGATTTTGGGGGGTAAGTTATAAAAATGGAAGGTGTTAGCACCCTTTTCATCCGTAGTTATCTACAGGCTCTTAATCGCTTAGCTTACTTTGAAAATTTGCTTTGTGTATGTGTGAAAATGTTTTGAAAGTGCCAATGTAACGTGAACTTTGTAATGATTCTTGTACCGGTCCTCAAGAATGCGTACAAAGTGTTTTGAAAATATTAGTTTTGAAATTGTGATGTGGGAAATGTTTCATTTTTTTTTAAAAGTTTGTGAGTAAGCGATTAAGAGTATTCTACCACTCAAGGTCGTTCTTATACTTTTTCCTTCTCCTTTAGAGATAGTACTATTCATACCATTATTTGGTAGGTATCCCTATCTATTGGATGTGAAGGGACATCAAGGGTCATCGAAGGCATTTTGTAAGGACGCTTTAGCAATTTCGTAAGGGACTAGATCATTTTTCGAAAGTCAACGTCGAAGGGTCATCGAGGGACTATGATCTTTTATTCGAGGGTCTTTGCTAAAGCATCCCTATGTTCGAGGGACTTGACTGTTGTTTTATCCGAAGGCAACAGAGGGAGGTTACCCTAGAGGTGCAAGTGTGCAAGTGTGTTGATTTGGTTAATTAGGGTTTTCTAGCATTTGATTATTATCTTGCTATACAATCCTACTAGCTAACAGTTACATATACATACAAGGCATTAAAAAGTATGAGTGCAAGAAATTAAAATGCGAGAAAGTAAAGACCTACAACTATTACATGACTTCGGGAGAATTACAATATTTACAACTTTGTGGGGATTTAAATGCTAAGCTATTACAAAAAACCCATGCGACCTATAAAATTGTTTCTAATAAAATAAAGAGCAAAAGTAAACACAAAATATTTGCAAAATATTCTTAAAGTCTTAACATCTAAAAGATTAGAAATTAATTTTTTTTATGTATTCTTTGGTTTGATTTGAATAATAAAATAAATAAATTTTAAAATCTACATTACATACTTAATTAATTATATAAAAAAAACCTAGATCTAATTAGTTAAATAAAAAAATGTCCAAAATTAAATTAACCTATTAAAAGTCTAAATCTGATTTTATTATATTTTTATGATTTTTTTGATTAAAAAATTGATTAAAAGAAAAAGAAATTAATTAAACAAAAGAAAACAGAAAAATAGAAAAAAAATGTTGAAAAATGCTAAAGGAGAACAAATAGGGTGCATGCGCTGGGGTTCGAACCCACACCCTTTGCATCACAAATTCCCTTCCTTGCCAGCTGAGTTATGCGCCTTTTGTATTGGGAAAATAGAAATTGATTATTATATGACAAACCTGTGTTAATTTGGAAAAAAATAACAAAAATATTGCAAACGCAGGGATCGAACCCACGCCCCTACGTTTACAAGCCTTCACCTTGACCAGCGGTCCTACACTCTCATCCGATCATAAAACGCAAATGAATAAATATAATACAAAATGAATTAAAAAAATAAAAAAATAAGTGAAACATGCACGTTGAGGGTGGGGTCCAAATGTTTTGAATGGGCCAATGGAGTTATGCCACGTAGCCCCAGGGAGGTTCAAACCACCACACACGGTGGTTGACCACCTTCTTCTCTGTTCATCCCCAAAACCCTATCCTGCAAAATAATGAGATTTGAAACAAGAGGTTAAGTTTACTCCCCTAAATCAGGGTCTGCGAATTTAGTGGTGGCGTCCATTTAGCCTGACAATGCATGTAAATGAAGATACGACGAGGCCAGAGCTTTATGCCCTAACAATGGAATTCTATGATCCCTACGTCAAACCTTACATGTAATGCATCAATCATGTTCTAATGATGCGTATGAGAAGATCTAACATGTTTGCAACAATTGAAACTGCATGAACATGAAAATCTAAAACTTACTAAACTTACCAAAATGATGATGATAAAGGAAGTGTTCTGAGATGTTATGGATTTGAATAAAGGGTGGAATGGAACCATGAGACCTTCAGTAAGCTGATGTGATGCTTGGTTTCACTTGAGGAGGGCTGGAAATAAGAGTTTGCTTCTACCCTAGTTTTATGAAATTTTGGAGAATTTTTGGATATGTTTTTGGAAGCAGCTCATGTGGCTTAGTGTATGAATAAGTTGAGTATTTATAGAGTATCACCTCAGGTCACACAAATGAGGAAAATACCAAGTGTTCAATGTATTACTAAAAACATATGAAACATGTTTTCAAACATTCCAGTTTGAGAATATTATGTCTCAACTCTTGTCTCCCATAGTTTGCATGGCTGTCAAAGGGTCATTGGGCCTCAAATTTGATCCAAAAACCAAGCCCATATGCCTTGGTCCATCATTTACTATTTTATTTAATTTATTTTGTATTTAATTGAATAAAAAACAAAATACATGAAATAAAAATAAAATATAAGGCATGAGCGGACTTATGGGTCTCTTATCATGTCATGAACATGTTTGAACTTAAAAAATTAGGTTCATTAGCCCACAATTTCAAAATTGATCAATGTAAGCTTCATGCATTTCTCAAATTTGCTCAACTTGCACCAATCATAACTCTCTCAAATTTCATCATTTGAAGGTGATCTTAGACTTTTTGGAAATATAAATATGTCCCCTACAATCTCTATGTTGATCATTTTTTCATTTGAAGAAATTATCTTGATGTAAGCTGCCTTGACAAAAAGTGTCTTTTTGTTGACTTTTGAAATGACCTAAACTTTTTGGCCCATTTCTCTCAAATGAAGCATTTTTGGACTTGAGCTTAGAGAGACAAAGTTGTAGAAAATTGAATTTCCTTCAAAATGATCTTTGGTTGAGAAAAATATGATGAAGCGTGTGAAAGTTATGCTTGGTCAAAGTTCAATTGACTTCTCCTTAAGAAAACCCTAATTTGGTAACTTTTGACTTTTGATGAATTGAGAGTCTTGTTGATGAATCATGATCAAAATTTGATCAAATGATGAATATGAATTCAAAATGTTGATTTTGACCAAAAATCTTGAAGTTTGACTGTATGCTGACCATAATTGACTTTTTGTCCAATATAGTTGACTTTCAATCATCTGAGTAATTGACTGAGCAAACTTGTGATGCAAGGCTTGAAACTTGTCATGAGGGTGCCTTGAAGAATATGAGGAACCTTAAATATCACTTGAGACATTAGGAACTAAATTTTCTTTGAGAAAACCAAAACCCTAGTTGTAGGTCATCTGCTCAGGAGGAGGGTTTGACTGGTCAACCATTGAGTAGCCTTGAGTACTTGAGACCTTCATGAGCATGAGAAGGTGTATTGAATCAATTATCTTAAAAAATGGGAGGGTAACTTTTGGGGTACAATAGCTTCCCCTGTTGAATCTTCTTAAACCTGAAGAGTTAAATTGGCATGTCCTTCATTCGTGATCTGAAGGTGGAAGAGGATTGAGCACTAAAGTGCCCAGAAATTTGCACTCGCAGGCGCACAGAGTAATGATATTGGTTCATAGTATTGCTTGAATAGGATCAAAGATTCCATTTGGAGAGGTGATAGAGTGTTACTAGAGATGGGCTTACATATGCCATCTAAAGTAACTATTGATAGGAGTATCATAATGAGTCTACACCTGACTGTATCTGAAGAATGTTTTTTAGAAGGAAAATGCTTGCCAAAATTCAATCTTTAGGGGGAATGTTTTTTCAGAATGGAGGCCCTGAAGGAGAATGCTCGTCAGGATTCGGTCTCTGAGGGGGAATGCTTGTCAGAATTCAGTCTCTGAAGGAAATCATTTGGTCATGCAGATAGTCGCCCCATCCTATTTCGGGAATTGATCTACAATCTATTTTTTGTTGGTAAACCTATCCTGTTTCGTGAATTCATACCGCCTGGTCATATAGATAGTTGCCCCGTCCTGTTTCGAGAATTAATCTCTGACCCGCTTTCTTGTTGGTAAACATGTCCTGTTTCGGGAGTTCATAACGCCTGGTCATATAGATAGTTACCCCGTCCTGTTTCGGGAGTTAATATGCGACCTTTTTTGTTGGTAAACCCATCTTATTTCGGGAATTCATACCGACTGGTCATATAGATAGTTGCCCTATCATGTTTCAGGAATTAATCTGTGACCTTTTTTTGTTGGTAAACCTGTCTTATTTCGGGAATTCATACCGCCTAGTCATATAGATAGTTTCCACATCCAGTTTTGGGAATTAATCTTTGACCTATTTGAAAATTTCTAATGATATTCATCTGTTTGCGCCTTACCTGAAAAGACAAAATTAACTTTATGTAATGTCGTGATGCATGTAATGCATTAATGATGCTCTCAAGATAAATGAGAATGTTATATGCGTTTCGGTATGCATATGCTATGATGCATTATGACATGATGTATGGACATAATATGTTGTTGAAGCGTATTGGTATCTCATCGTAATAACTCTGGCCGGGGAAATAAATCCATGACTGTTGTTGGGGATGAAGACAATAATTCTTCAATGTTTGCTAGGAATTTGCTAGAGATTCCCGCTTTCTGTTTGAGGATACTCCACTGGGCATCTTCGACTTCTACTTGAGGATAGAGACATTCAAGGGTGGTCGATCGTTCGTTGTTCTCTTTTTTGAAGGAACGTACCCTGACTGGTGATAAAAATGATGGATATTCCTCTGGTGTACTATCTATCCAAGTTTCAGATAGCAACACTTCTGGGGATAACAACTTTGATTAAACCCTATTGGAGAAGAGAACTTTGTTATGGATTTACGCTGTTGGAGTGATAAACTCCACTGGGGAATTAAATTCCTGTAAACTGTGTCGAGAAAATAAACTCTGATGGGGATTGGAATTTTATAGGTTGCGCTGAGGAAGTCTCCACTGCATGCTGGGTGTAATGATCAAACTTCCTTATCTGCTAGGGGACCTATTGGGGATGATGATCAGGTTAAGCTATCCATTAGGAATATGGAGGTGAACTAGTAGGGGATGCCCTAATTTCTTCCCGAGGGCATACTAACCTTGCTGAGGAATATATCTCTGTTGGGGATGAGCTTGCAAAGATAGCTCTGTAGAGATAGTTTCATGAAGACTGCTATGTGGATATTTATGAATGACTTAAACATTATCCCAATTCCTAGAGTCTTTGATAAATGTTAATCATGTTTTCACGCATATATTTGTGAACATCAATCATATTCAAATGCATATGTTCATTCAAAGTAATCATTAGCCATTTTTGCAGACAAAATAGAGAAAGTAAAAACAGTTTTGAATTTGAAATTGATTGTATTGATTTGTAAAATTTGCCTATAAACAGACAATTTTATTCAAATAGACAGAAATCCTAGTAAGAGGAAATCATCGTAAAAAGGAAAGAGTATAATAAAGAAAAACCGCTATGTGAAAATGATCCTGCCGAGTTTCAACTCTGCTATTGCCCCTATGTCTTCAAGCATCTCATCCCTTACTGTCAGAAGAAGTTAATTGAATTGACCTGTACCATTTGAACTTTGATGTTGGTAATTGTGCTGGATGTAAGTAGATAGGAGATTGAACGGGCATAGTCATACGCTTTAATCATTAAATTTTTCTTGGACCGCCCTTTCGGGTTTTCAGTCCATCGGGATACCCCTTTTTGCCCAAGCTGCCTTTCCAGGTTTTCGACTGGCCGGGGGTACAATTTATATATATATATATATATATATATATATATATATATATATATATATATATATATATATATATATATATATATATATATATATATATATATATATATATATATATATATATATATATATATATATATATATATATATATATATATATATATATATATATATATATATATATATATATATATACCTAATTTTTCCCAAACCCTTTTGGTTCGTTGGGATGCCCTTATTTTTGCTTAGGCCTATCAACCTAGTTGGTCTCTTTTATGCACAATATTTTTTGACTATGTTCGCATTCACAGGGTGCGGAAAATCTTCACTGTCCATGGTGGTAAGTATCATAGAACCGCTTGAGAGTATCCTTTTGAATATAAACAACCCTTTGTATGTGGGAGTCCATTTTCCCCTGGGATCACCTTATGGTAGGATGATGCGCTTTATTACTAAGTCCCTAGCCTGGTATACCTGATGTCTGAATTTCTTGTTAAAAGCCTTGATCATGCGCTTCTGATACATCTGACCATGAAAAACAGCCGCAAGCCTCTTCTCATCAATTAAATTTATCTGGTCCATCCTAGTCTGAATCCACTCGTCTTCATCTAAACCTGCGTCTTTCATAATCCTTAGGGAAGAAATCTAGACTTCGACGGGTAAGACAACCTCCACACCGTAGACTAGAGAGAACGAGGTTATCCCAGTTGATGTGCGTACTGAAGTGCGATAACCATGAAGAGAAAATGGTAGCATCTCATGCCAATCTTTATATGTCACCATCATCTTCTGCAAAATCTTCTTGATATTCTTGTTGGCGGCTCCCACTGCACCCTTCATCTTTGGTCGATACAAAGAAGAATTGTGGTGCTTGATTTTGAACTGCTTGCAGAGTTCCGTGATTATAGTATTTTTAAGATTAGTACCATTGTCTGTGATGATCCTTTCAGGTATGCCATACCGACAAATGAGGTTATGTTTGATGAATCGGGCCACAACATTCTTGGTAACAGAGGCAAACGAGTCTACTTCAACCCATTTTGTGAAGTAATCAATAGCGACTAGGATGAAATGATGCCCATTAGACGAATTAGGCTTAATCTCTCTAATCATATCAATACGTCACATTACAAATGGCCAAGGAGCAGTCAAGACATTCAGAGGAACCAAAGGCACATGTATTTTGTCAGCATAAATCTGGCATTTATGGAAATTTCTGGAATGATGATGGCAATCAGTTTCCATGGTCGACCAGTAGTAACCTGATCTCAGAATTTTCTTAGCCATCATATGTCCACTGGAGTGAGTACCGAAGACTCCTTCATGCATATCTTCCATAATCTTCTCGACTTCCTTCTTGTCTACACAATGAAGCAAAGTCGAATCGTGGTTGCGCTTGTATAAAATTCCGTTACTCAGAAAGAACTTGGCAGAGAACCTTCGTAGGAATTTCTTATCATTGATAGATGCCCCTTCAGGATACTCTTGAGTCTCGAGGTATTTTTTCACTTCATGGTACCAAGGCTTTTCCTCTACTCCATCAGTATCCACTTTGTAGCAATGTGCCGGTTCGTCTAGCCTCTTGATAGTAATTCGATGAGCTTCATTATCCCATCTGACTTTGAACATGGACGACATGGTAGCAAATGCACCTGCCAATTGATTCTCTTCTCGTGGAATATGTTCAAAAGTGATTTCTTTGAAGTACAAAATTAGTGTCAACACATGCTCTCGATAAGGAATGAGATTTGGAAGCTTCATATCCCATTCTCCCTTAATCTGACTGATTACTAGGGCTGAGTCCCCGTATACATTTAAGAATTTAATTCTCATATCGATAGTAACCTTGATACCCATGATGCACGCTTCGTACTCTACCATGTTGTTGGTACAGTCAAAGCATAATCTGGCGGTGAAGGGCATATGGAAACCCTTAGGGGAGACGATTACAACACTAATTCCATTGTCAAGTGTGTTAGAAGCTCGATAAAAAAACATAGTCCATCGGGATCCCAACTCGGGTCCTTTATATGGTCCAGGTTCTTCATAATCAGTAATTAGCAAAATATTCTCATCTGAGAACTCTAAATTCATAAACTGATAGTCGTCTACAGCCCGATGAGCCAAATGATCTTCTAATACACTTCCTATGATTGCTTTCTAAGTGGTGTACTAAATGTCGTATTCGGTCAAGACCATTTGCCATCGTTCTATTCTTCCAAACAGAGCAGGCTTCTCGAATATTTATTTTATTGGATCTATCTTAGAGATCAACAAAGTAGTATGAGTCAACATATATTGTCTTAGTCGGTGAGTAGCCCATTCCAAAGTGCAACAAGTTTTCTCGAGCAGTGAGCATCTTGTTTCACAGTCAGTAAATTTTTTTCTAAGGTAGTATATTGCATGCTCTTTTTGACCAGACTCGTCATGTTTCCCCAATACACACCCCATTGAGTTCTCTAATACTATTAGGTACATAATCAGGGGCCTTCCTTCGACCAAGTGGCATCAGAGTTGAAGGTTCCTGAAGGTATTCTTTGATTTTTTCTAAGGTTATCTGACAATCTTCGTTCCATTTTACTACTTGATCTTTCTTCAGTAACTTGAATATTGGTTCACAAGTAGCGATCAAATGGGAAATGAATCTGGAAATGTAGTTTAAAAATCCCAAGAAACCTCTGACTTCCTTCTTAGTACAGGGAGTGTAATTTCTTGAATGGCTTTAACTTTGGAAGGATCAACTTCATTATCTTTACCACTAACAACGAAACTTAGGAGTTTACCGAATCTTACCCCAAAAGTGAACTTGTTTGGATTCAGTCTCAACTTGTATTTCTTTAACCTCTCAAACAGGTTGTGCAAGTGATGAAGGTGCTCTTCTTCAGTTTGAAACCTGGCTATCATGTCATCAACGTAAACCTCTATCTCATGGTGGATCATATCATGGAACAAAGCTACTATGGCACGCCAATATGTTGCACCAGCATTCTTTAAATTGAAAGGCATCACTTTGTAATAAAAAGTGCCCCAATGTGTGACAAAAGTAGTCTTCCCCATGTCTTCAGGAGCCATCTTGATTTGATTATAACCGGAGAAACCATCCATGAAAGAAAATACTTTATGCTGAGTGGTGTTATCAACCAGAACGTCAATATGCGAAAGCGAAAAGTCATCTTTGGGGCTTTCCCTATTCAGATCCATGTAGTATACACACATACGCACCTCACCATCCTTCTTAGATACTAGAACCACATTTGCAACCCACTCAGGATAGGATGTAACAGCTAAGAAACCTTTGTTGAACTGCTTCATAACCTTAGCCTTGATCTTTTCAGACATCTCACGATGCATCCGACGAACTTTCTGCTTTATTGGAGAACAACCTTCTTTCATTGGTAGACGATGAACCACAATGTCAGTATCAAGCCCCGACATGTCTTTGTATGACCAAGAAAAGATTTCAACATAATCATGCAACATCTGAATTAACCTCTTCTTGAAACTGTCTTATAGGTTGACACCTATCTTGATTTCTTTCTTGTCCTCTTCAAAGCCCAAGTTCACAACCTCGACTGGCTCTTCATATGGTCATATGGCTCTTCCCTCTTGCATTAACAGCCTAGCAAGCTCTCAAGGTATTTCACAATCTTCCCCACCTTCGCCCTCGGCTTGTTATATCGGATTTTCGAAGTCATAATTGGCAATAGCAGAATTGTTATCAATAGGATCCAGGGTGGATGTGGATATGCAATTTGTTGTGTGGGTGTGTGTAAGAATACATAGCTATTTTGAAAGTAATAAAGTAAAAGAGAAAAAAAAGAGAGAAAACTTTGAATGCAAAGTCGAATGATTTATTAAATGAAGATATGTGGATGAAAGATAACAACCCTAACGAATGGACCGTTGTGCCCCGGGTAAGGCACAAGGCTTAAAGTTATTGTTCAAATTACATATCCAAAAACTTGAAAGCAAGAAATCAAAAAATATCATTTACTCCTTAATAAAGGAGATTGGTATAATATCTTTGGTCTTCCAATTGCTGAGCCCGTTGCCGGTGATAGGAAAAATCTAACTATCTAGACCATAGTCACTATCAGCCTCTTCTATCGCGTTGACTTCATTGTTGTTGATGCAGAATGGTGGTCTCCCAGCATGAGCACAACGAATAGCCTTCTGAGCTTCTGAGGTGAAACCCAAGCCAAAATTTTCAGACTTGTAAGGAATATCGGGAAGTTGACCCCAAATAGTGCAACCACCTTCTTCTATCAAGGCCTAGTGTATTTCTGAGAATCCATTCTCTGAAACATCCTGGCGACTTTAGGAATAGTAGGAGCAGCTTTAGTAATGAGATTTGTCTGAGGAACCACTTCAAAGGTTTGGCAGGGAGTCTCAACGAATTCATCATCCATCTCAACATACTTAAAGGAGTTTAAGTGACTCACCATGTATTCTTCTTCCCCACAAACTGTAACAATATTTCCTTTCACGGGATATTTCAGCTTTTGATGTAAAGTGGAAGCGACAGCGCCTGCCCCATGAATCCAAGGGCGTCCAAGTAAACAGGAATAAGCCGGACGAATATCCATCACATAGAAAGTAGAGTCAAAGACTTGGGAACCTACTTTGATTGGAATATCCACCTCTCAGTGCACCATCCTCTTTGAACCATCAAAGGCTCTCACCACAATGTCACTAGGTTTCAACATAATCCCTTCACAGTCAAGCCTATCTAGAGCACCCTTCGGTAGAACATTTAGCAAGGAACCCACGTCAACCAACACATGATCCAAGGTAGTACCCCTGCACTCAATAGAGACATGTAGTGCCTTGTTATTGTTTCTTTCTTCAAGAGTCAAATCAACATCATAAAAACCTAGCCCATTATCGGTCGTCAAGCAAGCAACATAACTTTTGAATTGACCAACATAAATTTTTTGTGGCACGTGAGCGGATTTCAAGAACTTCACCAAAGCCTGGGCATGGGCTTCTGAACACAACAATAGGGATAACATAGATATCTTGGAGGGGTTCTGCCCCAGCTGTTCAATGATCTTGTAGTCACTCTTTCGGATGATCTTTAGTACTTCCTCTATCTCTTGACTAGAGGTATCTTCGGCGGTAACTTCTTTAGGTGCCCCAGTCTGGGTAGACTCAGTCATCTGTTCTTTACCTCGACTCCCAGTAGGCTACTCGACAACAGTAACACGAATTGGTGTAGAAACAACCTTCGAAGAGATTTATGGAGAGAAAACCCTTCCGCTTCTAGTAACTTTACCGGTCCCAACGATGTTGTCAATGTTGGAATCAATAACTTCAGTATTCTCACCTTTAATAATCAATGGTTCTTGTTTGACGCTATGGTAGTAGACGTCAACTCCATAATTCCAAGGGATAGCCCCGTTAGAGGAATATGGAATTAGTCCGAGCACGATGATGATCAGAGGAGCAACTCTAGGTTCAGATGTAATCTTCACAGGGCCTTGGAAAGTGATCCTTATAAGAGTTATAGAAATTACATATACCTCTTTAAACTCCAAGTCTTGAAACAAATTCTCCATAGAAGGAGTCTTCTCAACTAGAACTATGTGGTTATCAATCAAACACTGAATACCTTCTTTCAACAGTTTGCAGCCATTGGGTTGGACTGCACAATAGTAACACCTTTCAATGCAACCCAGAAATAAAGTGGCTTGCAATAGATTCTTCTCAATAATCAGGAGGGGAGTAGTCAAGTTACTTACATTAAAAACATACAAAACATCATCAACAAGACTAATGCCTTTGTCGAGCTTAGGCATAGGTGTAGCAATCACATTGGGAGTCTCAGGAGGATCAAATTCAAATTCTTTGCAATCAATCATATCTTGAATTTTATTCTTCAAAGCCCAGCAGATATTTGTGTCATGTCCGAGACTATTGGAATGGTAGGTGCACTTTACATTAGGACTGTACCGAGGGGAGGAGGTGTTGGGATTCTGAGGAGGCTCTCTCAATGTAATCAACTCTGCTTTCAAAAGATATTACAATTCCTGAGACAACAGAATGTTGATCTTGGTAAATTGTCTCATGGGAGTATCCAGCCTACGCGAATTTCCTTGTTGATGTTGTTTTACACTGACACATGATTAGAAATTAGCACAACTCCTACAGATTGGTTACGATCCCTTCTAACACGACCATTCGAGCCATACACAACATTATCTTCCTTTTTCCCGTTGAACGTTTTAATGCGGTAGGAGAACTGACTTGCTTTGCATTTTATCACAAATGTTGCTGATAGCAAGAGTCACCACCAACTTTTCTTTTATCCAATGAGGAAAGGGTGAAAATAACAGGAAAGAACTTAAGATTATTGAGTTCGGGGGGTAGGTTATGAAAAGGGAAGGTGTTAGCACCCTTTTCATCGGTAGTTATCTATGGGCTCTTAACCGCTAGCTCACTTTGTTTTTGAAAATGCTTTGTGTTTTGTGTTTGGAAATATTTTGAAAAGGTGAACTTTGTAATGATTCTCGTATCTGTCCTCGAGAACGTGTACAAAGTGTTTGTTCAAAAATATTTTTGAAAAATGTTTATAAAAATATTTTTGTTTTGAAATGTTTGTGAGTAAGCGATTACGAGTGTTCTACCTAGTCAAGGTCTTTATTATACTTTTCCTCCTCCTTTAGATAGTGCTATTCTACCATTAGTTAATAGGAAGACCTATCGTTGGATGTGAAGGGATAGGTTGGGTCATCGTACAGCCATAAAGGCAACTCGTAGGGGCGCTTTAGCATTTATCGTTAAGGGACTAGACTGTTTACCGAAGGCACCATCAAAGGATCATTGAGGGACTATGATCTTTGATTTCAAGGGACAGTGCTAAAGCGTCCCCACGTTCGAGGGACATGACTATTTTTGTCTTTGAAATTTGGGTTAGCTATCGTTTGCTTTTATCTTGCCATACAATCCTAATTACTAACAATAATAGTGAAAATAATAAAGCAATAAAGTACGGAAAGTAAATGTTCCTATGCTATTACATGGCTTCGGGAATGGGGGGTACAAGTAATAAAATGCGGGGAAAAGTAAAATCCTAATTATCTATTACAAACCACGAGCAATTACATTATCATAAAAACTCGAAAAGAATAAACTACGTGAAAATCTAAGATAAGAAAACGAAAGGAAAAGGAAATTTTTTTTAGCGATGTTCTTGATAAAAAAGGTTTGATGATTAACCTAATAACCTAGATTGATTAATTAATTAAAACCTAAAAAAACTAATTAATTTTAATTTTAAAAAATAATAAATTTTTTAATTAAACAAAAACTAAAGCCAAATTTTGATTAGGGTTTGTGAAAAGGTTTTTTTAGAAAAATTAATTGGTTAAAAAAATGGTTTTGATTTGGTGAATTTATGGTTTTTAATAAGAAAACAAGGGTTAAAAAAAGTTACCAGGGCTGGGTGTTGAACCCACGCCCTTAACAATGCCTACCAATATGTTCACCATCAGGCCAAGTGCACCTTGGTGATAAGGAATGGAACCAACGCCTTTAGTAATCTACAAAACAAGTAAAATCATGAAAACATCAAAATGCCAAAAGGCTGGGATCGAACCCACGCCTTGGCATAGTAAGTCTTTATCGCACGCACTTCAACCGCTGGGGCGGTAATACATCCGTTAACTTAATTGAAACAAATATAACAAATACTAAACAAATGCATAAACCAGAGAGAAGTCGGAGCCCTAGCTCCGATCATCTTCTCATGTGGCCCTTCTTATTCAACCTGCAAAAATAAGAGATGTTAGCAAACCAAAATTACCTTACCCCCCTAAATCGAGGCCTGCGAGTTCAATGTGATGCTTAGTTTTGACTGAAACACAATGATTAGGGAGCTATGGTCAAGGCAACCTAGATCGGTTCAAATATGTCATATCACGATTCTGATAGCATGAATGTCATGCGATTCACTTTTCCTACACATGGAGACCCGATGAACATGTTATAAAGGTCAGTATGCAATAAAACATGAAAGAAATCAAGATACGATTTTTTGTAAAAAATCATGCAATGACCATGTATGTGTGTGAATTCTGGAGGGTTTGGATCATTGTATTGGATCCATTCTTATTCTGTACCTCTTCAGAAATGAATTGGGAGTGAAAGAATGTTTGGAAGATGGTTGCAAACTAGGGTTTGAAGGTTGCCCTAGTTTGATGATTTTGTGATTTTTTGGAGGTGAATTTTGAGCAAGGTTTTTCGTGGCTTTTATGTATGAATGATGGAGATTATATAAGGGTGAAATTAGGTCAACAAACATGGGCTTGGACCTTTGTAAAAAGAACCTTGATTTACCCTTTTAATTTTGACTTTAAATTAATAAAAAATCAAAATAAATAGAGTAAAAAAACCATGGGGTGTATGAGTAAGTTATGAGGTTCACAATGAGGTATATATCACACATGGACCTTGAAATAATATCCCATTAGCCCAAAAATTCAAGTTTGATCACTTTTGGTTTCATGCATTTGCTCAAAATTTCCTAACTTGCACCAATTATAACTCTCTCAATTGTTATCATTTGAAGGTGACATTGGACTTTTTAGAAATCCCAAGTTGTCCTCTAAAATACCTATTTTGATCATGTTTGCATTTGAAGAATTTATCTTAATGTAAGTTGCCTTGTCAAAAAGTGTCTTTTTGTTGACTTTTGAAATGACCTATAATGTATTGGTCCATATCTCTCAAATGAAGCATTTTTTGGATTTGAGCTTAGAGAGACAAAGTTGTAGAGAATTGAATTTCCTTCAAAATGATATTTGTTTGACGCAAATTTGATGAAGCATGTGAAAGTTATGCTTGATCAAAGTTCAGTTGACTTCTCCTAAAGAAAAACCCTAATTTGGCAACTTTTGACTTTTGATGAATTGAGAGTTTTCTTGATGAATCATGATCAACCCTTGATCAAATGATGAATGTGACTTTAAAAACTTGATGTTGACCAAAAATCTTGAGGTTTGACTGTATGTTGACCACAGTTGACTTTTTGTCCAATACAATTAATTTTCAGTCATCTAAGCAATTGACTGAGCAAACTTGTGATGCAAGGCTTGAAACTTGGTATGAGCATTCTTGGAGACATACGAGGAACCATGAAAACCACTTGAGACCTTTGAAACCCAAACTTCCTTGATAAAAATGAAACCCTAGTTGTTGACCCATTGCTTAGGAGGAGAATTTGTCTGATCAATTCTTGAGCAACCTTGAGCATTTGAGAACCCTAGAAAAATGTCTTAAGTAAAAAGGGAAGGAAAGTTTTGGGGTACAACAACTGCCCCTGTTCAATCTTATTGAACCTTAAGAGTTATATTGGCATGTCTGTAATTAGTGATATGAAGGTAAAAGAGGATTGAACACTTAAGTGCCCAGAAATTTGCACTCGCATGTGCAGAAGGTAACACTGTTAGTTGATAATATTTCTTGAATGGGATTAAAGATTCCATTCGAAGAGGTGACATAATGTCGTCGGGGATGGGCTTATAGATGCCATCCAAGGTAACTATTGATAAGAGTATCAGAATGAGTCTACGTTTGACTTTATTTGAAGAATGCTTTCCAGAATGAACCTATGGGATAGGTGCTTAAGTAGCTGCTTGTCAAATTTAGTCTCTGAGGTATATGCTTGTCATGCAGATAGTCACCCTGTCTTGTTTCAGGAATTGATCCATAATCTGTTTTTGTTGGTAAACCCGTCTTGTTTCGAGAGTTCATACCACCTGGCCATGTTGATAGTTTCCCCATTCTATCTCGGGAGTCAATCTTTACCTGGTTATAAAGATAGTTTCCACATCCTATTTTGAGAGTTAATCTTTGTTCGGTCATACAGATAGTTTCCTCGTCTTGTTTCAGGAATTAATCTCTGACCTGCTTCCTGTCGGAAAACCTGTCCTATTTTGGGAATTCATGCCGCCTGGTTTTTCAAATAGCTACCCTGTCTTGTGTCGGGAATTAATCTCTGACCTGTTTGAGAATTGTTGATGATATTCATCTATTTGTAGACTTTTATCTGAAAAGATAAAGTTAGTCTTTATGCAATGTCATGATGTATGTAATGCATTGCGTAATGATGTTCTCAAAGTAAATGAGAGTGTGCTATATGCGTTTCGTATGCATGTGCTATGATACTTGTAAATGATGTATGGATGCAAGATGTCATTGAAATGCATTGGTAGCTTCATATAACATCTTTACTATGGAAAATAAATCCATGACTGTTGCTGGGATGAAGAATATGAATCTTCAATCTTGTTTAGAATGTCTCTGTTGAGGATTCCTGCTTTCTATTGTGAGGATACTCCATTGGGAATGTTGGATTTTTCGCTTGGGGATAGAAGAGTTCAAATACATTGGTCTTTCATCACTCTACTGGGGAATTTAGTTCTTATATACCCTGACTAGGGATAAAAGAGATGAATAACCTTCAGAGGTGTTGTATGACCGAGTTTCTGATATGGACGTCAACTCTTCTGGGGGAGGACAAAGTTAAATGATGTCTGGCTTGGTTCCAGATTCCATAGCAACTTTCTGGGGATAGCGACCTGGACTACACTTTGCTGGAGAAGAGAATCTTACTGGGGATTTATAGTTATCAGAGGAATGAACTTTGTTTGGGAAATTAAATTCCGTTGGGGAAATAAACTTTGTTGGAGAAATATACTCTGCTGAGGTAATGAGCCCTAATGGAGAAGGGAACTCTGTAGGGGATTTTTCAGTGTTGGAGAAATAACTCAGATGGGGAATTAAGTTCCTGTGAACTGTGTTGAGGACATATTTTTGATGGGAGTTGGAATCCCGTAGGCTGTGCGGAGGAAACTTCCATTATATGCTGGGGAAATGACCAAACTCTTTTATTCGCTAAGGGGATCCGTTGGGGAGTATGATTAGATTAATAGCTGGAAGATGCCCAAATTCCTGTCTGGAAGCATATTAGACTTGCGGGGGGAATGTATCTCTGTCGGGGATGAGCTTGTGAAGGTAACACTGTAAGGATAATCCCATGGAGATTGCTCTGTGGGGAATTGTGGATGACTTGAACATTATCCCAATTCCTAGAGTCTTGAGTAAATGCTTATTCCTGTTTTTATGTATATATTTGTTAACAATAATCATATTCACATACATATGTTCATTCAACTTAGTCATTGGATGTTTTTTGCAAACAAAACAGAAAAGTGAAACAAATTTGAATTTTGAAATTGTATTGGTATTGATAATTTTGCCTATAAACAGGCGGTTTTTATACATAGAGACAAAAATCCTAGTACGAGGAAATCGTCGTAAAATGAAAAGAGTACAAAGTAAAATAAAGAGAAACAACTATGTGGCAATGATCTCATTGAGTTTCAACTCTGCTATTGCCTTTATGTCTTCAAGCATCTCATCCCTCGCTGTCGAAAGAAGTTGACTGAATTAATCTGTACCATTTGAACTTGACGTGGGTAATAAAGCTTGCTGTATGTAGATGATCCAACAGGACAGAGTCATACGCTTTAATCCCTAACTTTTTCCTGGACCGCCCTTTCAGGTTTTCAGTCCATCGGGATACTCTTTTTTGCCCAAGCCGCGTTTTCAAGTTTTCAACTTGCCGGGTGTACAATCTTTATATATATCCCTGATATTTACCCGAACCTTTTTGGTTCGCTGGGATGCCCTTTTTTTGCCTAGGCCAGTCAACCTAGCAGGTCTCTTTCATGCGTAGTATCTTTTGACTATGTCCGCGTTCACAGGGTGCGGAAAGTCTTCACAATCCATCGTGGTAAGTATCATAGTGCCGCCAGAAAATATCTTCTTGACTACAAATGGTCCTTCGTAGGTAGGAGTCCATTTGCCCCTGGGATTACCTCGTGGTAGGATGATGCGCTTTATTACCAAGTCACCAGCCTGATATACCCGATGCTTGACCTTTTTGTTGAAAGCTTTGATTGTACGCTTCTGGTACATCTGGCCATGACAAACAGCTACAAGCCTTTTCTCGTCGATCAAGCTTATCTGGTCCCGCCTAGTCTGAATCCACCCGCCTTCGTGTAAATCTGCATCTTTCATAATCCTTAGAGAAGGAATCTGGACTTCGACAGGTAGGACAACTTCCATACCGTAGACTAGAAAAAACGGGGTTGCCCCAGTTGATGTTCGTACTGAAGTTAGATAGCCATGAAGAGAAAATGGCAAAATCTCATGCCAATCTTTATATGTCACCGTCATCTTCTGTATAATCTTCTTAATGTTCTTATTGGCGGCTTCCACTGTGTCGTTCATCTTTGTCGATATGGAGAAGAGTTATGGTGCTTGATCTTGAACTGCGTGCAAAGTTTCGTGATCATAGTATTGTTAATATTAGTACCATTGTCTCTGGTCATCCTTTCGGGGATGCCATACTGATAGATGAGGTTATGCTTAATGAATCGGGCCACAACATTCTTGGTAACCGAGGCAAATAAGGATACTTCAACCCACTTTGTGAAGTAATCAATGTCGACGAGGATGAAATGATGTTTATTGGAAGCAGTATGCTTGATCTCTCCAATCATATAAATGAACCACATTGCAAATGGCAAAGGAGCAGTCAAGACATTCATAGGGACCGACGGTACGTGTACCTTGTCAGCATAAATCTAGCATTTATGACAAGTCCTTGAATAACGATGGCAATCAGTTTCCATAGTCAACCAATGATAACCTGCTCTCAGAATCGTTTTACCCATAGTATGCTCACTGGAATAAGTGCCAAAGATACCTTCATGCATATCTTCCATAATCTTCTCTACTTCCTTCTTGTCTATATAATGAAGCAGAGTTGAATCATGGTTGCGCTTGTACAAAATTATGTTGCTCAGGAAGAACTTAGCAGAGAACCTTCATAGGAATTTCTTGTCATTGATAGATGCTCCCTCGGGATATTCTTTAGCCTCAAGGTATCTTTTCAATTCATGAAACCAATGATTCTCTTTTACTTTGTCTAGATCAACTTCATAGCAATGTGTCAGTTCGTCCAGTCTTTCGATAGTAATTCGAGGAGTTTCGTTGTCCCATTTGACTTTGAACATAGACGACATGGTAGCTAATGCATCTTCCAGTTGATTCTCTTCTCGTGGAATATGTTCAAAGGTAATTGCCTCGAGGTACATAATTAATGTCAACACATGCTCCCAATAAGGAATGAGGTTTGAATGATTCATATCCCATTCTCCCTTAACTTGACTGATTATTATAGTTGAGTCCCCATATACGTTTAAAAACACGATTCTCATAACAATAGCATCTTTGAGGCCCATAATGCACGCTTCATATTCTGCCTTGTTGTTGGTACAGTCAAAGCACAGCCTGACGATGAAGGGAGTATGGCAACCCTTGGGAGAGGTAATCACAACACCAATTCCATTACCCATTGCGTTAGAAGCTCCATCAAAAACCATAGTCCATTGAGATCCTGGCTCAGGTCCTTCATACGGTCCAGGTTCTTCATAATTTGTAGCTAGCATGATATTCTCATCTGGGAACTCGAAACTCATAGATTGGTATTCGTCTACAGCTTGATGCGCCAAATGGCATGCCAGTACACTTCCTTTTATTGCTTTCTGAGTGGTGTACTGAATGTCATATTCTGTTAAGACCATTTTCCATCTGTCTATTCTTCCGGATAGAGCGGGCTTCTCGAATATGTATTTGATCGGATCCATCTTAGAGATTAACAAGGTAGTATGAGTCAACATATATTGTCTTAGTCAGCGAGAAGCTCATACCAAAGCACAACAAGTTTTCTCGAGAAGTAAGTATCTTGTTTCACAGTCGGTAAACTATTTGCTAAGGTAGTATATTCCATGCTCTTTTTGACCAGACTCGTCATGCTGGCCCAGTATGCACCCTATTGAGTTCTATAACACTGTTAAATACATGATCAGAGGTCTTCCTTCAACTGGTGGCATCAGAATCAGAGGTTCTTGAAGGTACTCCTTGATCTTGTCAAAAGATATATGGCAATCGTCGTTCAATTTTACTACCTGATTTTTCTTCAGCAACTTAAATATCGCCTCACAAGTAGCTGTCAGATGAGAAATAAATTTGGTGATGTAATTTAGTCGTCCCAAGAAACCTCTGACTCCCTTCTCAGTACGTGGAGCTGGCATTTCTTGAATGGATTTGACTTTGGCAGGATCAACTTAGATACCTTTACCACTAACAATGAAACCCCGGAGCTTACCAGACCTAACCCAAAAAGTGCACTTGTTCAGATTCAACCTCAGCTTGTACTTCTTCAACCTCTCAAACAGCTTGTGTAGATTATCAAGGTGTTCCTCTTCAGTCTGGGATGTGGCTATCATGTCATCTACGTGGACCTCTATCTCATAATGAATTATGTCATGGAACAAAGCTACCATGGCACGCTGATATGTTGCGCTGATGCTCTTCAACCCAAAAGGCATAACATTGTAGCAGAAAGTACCCCACTGTGTAAAAAAGGTAGTTTTGTCCATACCTTCAGGTGCCATCTTGATCTGATTATAACCCGAGAAATCACCCATGAAGGAGAATACTTTATGTTGAGCGGTGTTGTCGACCAGAACATCAATATGTGCAAGTGGAAAGTCATCCTTGGGGCTTGCCCTGTTTAGATCTCTGTAATCTATACACATACGCACTTTGACATCTTTCTTTGCTACCAGAACCACATTTGCAACCCATTGAGGATAGGACGTAACAACTAAAAAGCTGGCATTGAACTGTTTCATAACCTCAACTTTGATCTTTTCAGACATCTCGGGACGCATACGACGAACCTTCTGTTTTACTGGAGAACAACCTTCTTTCATCGGCATACAGTGAATTATTATATCATTATCAAGCCCTGGCATGTCCTCGTACGACCAAGCAAAGATCTAAACATAATCATGCAACATCTGTATTAACCTGTTCTTGATACCGTCTTCTAGGTTGGCACCTATCTTGACTTCTTTACTATCTTCCTCAGTACCCAAGTTTATAACCTCGACCGACTCTTCATGCGGTTGTATAGCCTTTTCCTCTTGCACTAACAGTCTCGCAAGCTCTTCGGGTATTTCACAATCTTCCCCACCTTCGTACTCAGCTTGGTAGATTAGATTTTCAAAGTCATAAGTGACAATAGTAGAATCGTTATCAATGGGATCCAGTGTGGATGTGGATCTGCAATTTATTGTGTGGGTGTGTGTAAGAACACATAGCTGTTTGAAAGTGATAAAAATAGAAGAAAGACAAAGAGCACAATATTTGAATGCCAAACGTCCAATGCTTTATTAAATGAAAATATGTTTATGGAATGACAACCCTTAACAAATGGACCACTGTACCCTGGGTAAGACACAAGGTTTAAAGTCATTTCTTAAAAGTTACATAGCCAAAAATTGAAAGAAATAAATAACAAAGAGTAGAAATTACTCCCAACTAAAAGGTGATTAAGATAATGTCTTGTGTCTTCCAATTGCTGAGTCTATTGCTGATGGTCAGAAAGATCCAGCTATCAAGGTCATAGTCATTATCAGCATCTTCTATGGTGTTGACTCCATTATTGCTGATGCGGAATGGTGGTCTTCCAACCCGAGCACGACGAATAACCTTCTGAGCCTCTCCAGTGAAACCCAAACCAAATTTGTCATATTTATACAGAATGTCAGGAAGTTGACCCCACGTAGTACAACCACCTTCTTCTACGACAGCTCTAGCATCCTTCAAAAAAGCCATTCTAGGAGGAACCCTGGTAACCTTGTGAATGGAAAAAATGTTTTTAGTAGAAGTTGAAGGGATAACTTCAAAAGTATGACATGGAGTCTCGATGAATTCACCATCCATCTCAACATATCTGAATGAGTTCAGGTGACTAACCATATATTCTTCTTCACCACAAAGAGTAACAACCTTTCCTTTCACAGGGTACTCCAGATTCTAGTGTAGGGTTAAATTAACGACACCTGCCCCATTAATCCAAGGGTGTCCGAGTAAACAAGAATACGCTGACCGGATATCCATCACATAGAAGGTAGATTCTAAGACCTACAAACCTACCTTGATCGAAAGATCCACTTATCCGTGTACCATCCCCTCCAAACCATCAAAGGCTCTCACCACAATATCACTAGGCTTCAATATAAACCCTTCGCAATCAAGTCTGTCAAGAGCACCTTTTGGTAGAACGTTTAGCGAGGAACCAATATCAATCAATACATGGGCCAAAGTAGTGCCCCTGCATTCAATAGAGACATACATGGCCTTGTTGTGGTTTCTTCCCTCAGGAGTTAAGTCACCATCAGAAAAACCTAAACCATTATTCGTTGTTATACTAGAAATGTAACTTCCAAATTGACCGACGAAAATATCTTATGGTACATGAGCAGATTTTAAGAACTTTACTAAAGCCTGTGCATGGGCTTCAGAACACAGTAACAAATATAACATGGAGATTTTAGAAGGGGTATGCCCCAGCTGTTCGACAATCTTATAATCGCTCTTACGGATAATCTTAAATACCTCCTCCAACTATTGCCTGGAAGTATAGTTAGTGGTAACTTCTTTAGGTGCCTCCATCTGGACATGCTCCATCATTTTTTATTTGCCCCGAGCCTCAACAGTTGGCTCAGCATCAATAACTCGAACTGGTATAGCGACAGTCTTCAGAGAGATTTCCGGAGAGAAAACCCTTCCTCTTCTAGTAACCTTATTGGTCCCACCAATATTGTCAACAGTGGGATCAACAACTTCAGTACCTTCATATCCAGTAGTCGATAGTTCTTGCTTGACGCCATGGTAGTAGACATCGGCTCCATAATTCCACGAGATAATTTTGTCCGAGGAATATGGAATTGTTCTAGGTGTGGTGATTATTAAAGGAGCAACTTTGGATTTGGCACAGATCCTTACAGAACCCTTGGAGGTGTTCCTGATAGGAGTGCTGGATATTATAGATAAGTCTCGAAACAGATTCTCAGCAGAGGAAACCTTCTCAACCAGAATTATGTGATTGTCCATTAAGCGTTGAATGCCTTCTTCCAGCAACTTTCAGCCATTGGGTTGGGCTACACAGCAATAATATCTTTTAATACAACCCAAAAATAAACCGGCCTACAATAGATTCTTCTTGATAATTAGGAGGGGAGTAACCAATTAACTTACAGTAGAAACATAAAGAACATCATCAATAGCACTTATGCCTTTGTCATGCTTAAGCATAGGTTCCGTAATTACATTCGGGGTCTCGGGCAGATCAAACTCAATCTCTTTGTTGTCAATCATGTCCTTAATTTTATTTTTCAAGGCCTAGCAGTTATTGGTGTCGTGCCCAGGGCTATTGGAATGGTAAGCATACTTCACATTTGGATTATATCGAGAAGAGGAGGTGTTGGGATTCTGAGGAGGATCCCTTTATGTAATCAATTCCGCTTTCAGTAGATGTTGTAATGCTTGAGACAATGGCATACTGATCTTGGTGAACTGTCTTCTAGGTGCATCCGTCCTACGCTGATTTCCGTGTTGTTGTTGCACATACGTAGGATTAGAAATCAACACTGCTTCTACAGATTAATGGCGATCATTTCCAGTATGACCCTTATGGCCATAGACATCATTAACTTCTTTATTTTCACAAATGTCTTCTTTACAACACTCAAAGACGTAGCCACCTGAATCTTTCAACTCTTGATACCATTTTCGATGCATTCTCCAGTTAGAATCAGCTCGGTAAAACCAGATGAGGAGCTTCCAAATAGATGGTTAAAGAAAGGACCTGTCAGAGTTCCTATGAACATGTTAACCAACTCCCTATCAGACAGAGGATGTTGAACTCTTCCAGCCAGATCACTCCATTTCTGGGCATATTCTTTAAACCCTTCATTCGAGCCCATAGTCATACTTTGTAATTGCACACGGGTTGGTGCAAGGTCAGCATTATATTGATACTTCTTATAAAAAGTAGCAACTAGGTATTCCCAAGTGCGGATGTTGGTTCCTTCCAGCTAATAGAACCATTCAAGTTGTGTCCCAGATAAACTCTCTTGAAAGAAGTGAACCCATAACTTTCTGTCTGTATGGGGTTGGATCTTCCGAGCATAAGACCGCATATGAAGCTTTGGATAGGACACGCCATCACATTTGGAAAAAGTAGGAACCTTAAACTTGTAAGGGATAACAACCCCTGAAATAAGACCCAACTCTTTAAAGTCCAGCCCAAGCATTTTTTGTATCTCCATAGCATTAAGTCAATCTTCCAACTGCTTGTATCTGCCGTCAGCAGAAGGATACTGTTATACCCCAAAATTTTCCCTCTCATTTTACTCAAAACATACTCATTAAAGTCCTCAACTTGCCCAAGGAGGCCCAAGGATTGATCAGACAAATGCTCTCCTAAGACAATGAACCTCAAACTAGGGTTTCCATTTTCATCAAGATGGGTGAACTCCAAAGGTCTAAAATCTTCTCCATGATCTTAATATGGTCTCAAGATCATCCATGTCAAGTTTCATGCCTTGCACAAGAAGTTTGCTCAGTCAACTGCTCAAATGCCTGAAAATCAATTGTACTAGGTCAAAAGTAAACTGTGGCCCACATATGGTCAAACTTCAAGATTTTTGGTCATCATCAACATTTGTTAAAGGGAGACTATCCTATTTCTACACCTAATGTTATTATGCAATGGTGGTCCTAAGATTTGGATGAAAGGGGGAATTTCTACCTAATGTTAGCATGCGGTAAAGAAATGCAATAAAGTGCGAAATGAGGTACAAGAGTAGTAGTGGAGGCTACCAAAGTGAGCAAGTCGTCAAGAGCAGACGAAAGCACTGAAAAAGCAGGGAGTACGCGTCGAGCAAGCTTCACCAAGAAATAAATAAAGTCAGAAACAATATCCAAATAAGATAAAGGCAAACGTGTGTTGCGAATGCAATGCATAATCAGAAGTTCCTCGCACAATGAACAAACGCGTCAAAAATAATATGGCAACGCGGCATGAAAATACGGATGACGACTAAAAAGAAAAAGAAGTGTTTTTATTAGTTTTTTATGTAATGAAAATTCTATAAAAAAAAACTAAAGAATTAAATCCTAAAATCAATTAAAGAGATCTAACAAATTTTATTGATTGTAAAATTTTGTCATAGGAAAAGTTAACAAAAATCTAAATAATTAACAAAATTATTCAAAGGAATTGCAAATAGCTAAAAAAACAAGCCTAATGGGTGCAGGCCAGACTCCTTGTAGTATGCTGAAGCAACTTAAATAGGAATTAAGCCTAAACTAAACCCAGTCCAATGAGATCTTTTTGTGCACAGACTTCAGTCTTCTCCAATGAAAACGAAATTAGGGTTCATGTGTTGTGGTTGTTTAACTTCTAACATAAAAATAATGAGTTCTTCTTCTCTCTTCTACAGACTTCAACTCATGGCGCACAACAAAACTCATTCTCTTATCTTCTTCGTGAACTAACAAGGTTGTCTCTTCCGCCGATCTTCAAACACCGCCACTGTTCATCATCTAGACATTCCGCCTCATTCGTTCTATTCTATCTTGTCGGTGTCCCTTTGCATTGCAACTCCATCTTCTCCTCTTCATCGCACCACCAAAGTTCATGATGATGCACGAAACTCTCGGCTTCACCTAACTATACGCTATGATTTTGAGTAGGAAACGAACATATGCGGAATGAACTAATAAATTACTTACCTACCGGAGACACTCAGACAACTTCTTCAGCGACGAGGAGGAGAAACTAGAGGACACTCGATGCTCAGGTATGCGATTCATTTTTTACTATCCTTTTCTTCTTTGATTTCTTCTTCGATTCAGTTTTACACTACTCTTTCTTGATTTATTCTGTGAACTGTGGAGCTCTTCGGGAATTGTTGTTGTTGTTACGTTTAGAGTAATGAAGAGATATTACAGTGATTAGGGAGAGGTTATTGAAGGTTAGAAGTGAAGTATGGTGCGGTGATGTTGCAGAGAGAATAGTGAAGGGAAGAAGATGAACGGGGTGAATTTAGAAAAATTGTGAAGCGTGAGAAAAATGGTGGTTGAAGAGTTATGCGATGATGAAGGTTCTGCAGATGAAGAACGAAGGTGATGGTGAACTCGGATAAACCGTGATATTTTGTAACAACTTGAAATTGCAATGGGTTTTTCCCTCAATGGACAAGTTTGGATATGTATCTTTTCTTTTTGGTTTTGTATGATGATGTATTGGTTATTTGAAGTCATGATAATTTGATCTAAAAACATGCCTCACGAATCTTTGAATTCACATGATATTTCTTTCAAAAGGTTCAAAGTGATTTTCCTTTCCAAGTTTAGAACTCAAATTCACAACTTCCTTTGACATTGCACCATATGTGAATCCCCATGAGCTTTCGAAGGAACACTTGGCTATGCGAAATAAGATTTGAAAAATGATGAATGACACTTGAATACCTCTTAAGAAAACCTTATCCACAAACTCCAATTTCGCAAGCAACATTTGATCTACTTAAACACATTAGGCAACTTGAATGAACCCTCACCAATCAATAAATCTAGATCAATTATTCCAATTCAACCTCAATTCTGGACCAATTTATATTGCCAGCGACAAGTAACAATGATGGGAACCAGAATTGCCTTAATCTGAATGAGTTCATAAGTTCATCTCCCATGCCATTAGGTAAAAACATCAAGAACAACATTGAGTTTTTTGCAAAAAAAGTTAGAATCCGATTTTCAATTACAGCCCCGTTCAAGCAATTTCAAGGCCGATAACACGTTCCTGGACACCTTCTAAAGCCAGCAACATCAATTTCATGCATCAAGGCATCCCCGTTTGCCTTCAGATACTCACGGTTTGATTGTTTTTCCTTCAATCTTGATTTTGCCCATTCACGCGTTATACATGCTATTAGAATATATTTTCGTGTTCATGATCATCATATGAAGGTGTTGGAATAGTCTAATTTGAGTTTCAGTGCAGGAATGGATTTATGCCATTATTAGGGTTGAAGATGATTAAATATGAATGCCAAAAATTTTTCCTGGGAGGAAGTGCGAGTATTTATTTATTTTTGGGGGAAGAATTATTTTGTTTTTTTAGTGAAGAGACGGAGATTGGACTTGTAACGTAGCATGATGCCAATACAAGGAAGGTATAACACGGACGAGTGTTTGAATCAATACGGACGAGTATTGAGAGAAGATACAGACGAGTATCAAAGGTTAAACACGGACGAGTGTTTGAATCAATTCGGACGAGTATTGAAAGAAGATACAGGCGAGTATCAAAAGGTTAAACATGGATGAGTGTTTGAATCAATACAGACGAGTATTCAAAGAAGATACAGGCGAGTATCAAAAGGTTAAACACAGACGAGTGTTTGAATCAATACGGACGAGTATTGAAAGAAGATACAAGCGAGTCTCAAAGGTTAAACACGGACGAGTGTTTGAATCAATACAGACGAGTATTGAAAGAAGCTATGAACGAGTATCAAAGGTTAAACACGGACGAGTGTTTGAATCAATACGGACGAGCATTGAAATAATATACGGACGAGTATCAAAGGGTTTAAACACGGACGAGTGTTTGAATCAATACGGACGAGTATTGAAAGAAGATATGGACGAGTATCAAAGGTTAAACACGGACGAGTGTTTGAATAAATACGGACGAGTATTGAAAGGAGATACAAGCGAGTATCCAAAGGTTTAAACACAGACGGATGTTTAAATCAATACGGATGAGTATCAAAGGGTTTAAACATGGACGAGTGTTTGAATCAATACAGACGAGTATTGAAAGAAGATACAGACGAGTATCAAAGGTTAAACACGGACGAGTGTTTGAATCAATACGGACGAGTATTGAAAGGAGATACAGGCGAGTATCCAAAGGTTTAAACACAGACGGGTGTTTGAATCAATACAGACGAGTATTGAAAGGAGATACAGACGAGTATCAAAAGTTTTAAACACGGACGAGTGTTCGGGAGACTGACATGGATGAGTGTTTAGGAGTTGACACGACGAGTGTTTAGGGAACTGACACAGACGAGTGTTTAGGAAACTGACACAAACGAGTGTTAGAAGTTGACACGACGAGTGTTTAAGAATTTACATGGACGAGTGTTTAGGAATTTACATGGACGAGTGTTTATGAATTTACACGGACGAGTGTTTAGGAATTTACACGGACGAGTGTTTAGGAAACTGAAATAGACGAGTGTGACACGACGAGTGTTTAAGAATTTACACAGACGAGTGTTTAGGGAACTGACACAGACGAGTGTTTAGGAAACTGACACAGACAAGTGTTGGAAGTTGACACGACGAGTGTTTAGGAATTTACATGGACGAGTATTTAGGAATTGACTACCAGACAAGAACTGGGTTTAGAATGACAAAGTGTATTGATTTGGTTGGGCATTAAAAAGGTGAAGGTCATCGACTGTGGATTTTGGGAATGATATCCTCCTGTAGGGATGTATTGTTTTCCTTGAATGATTCAGGTCTTTCGTGTAAGGTACCTGATCTGGCTTATGTTTTATATGCATGTTTGAATTTCTTTTACCGCAAAGATCCATTCTGATGGATCGGCTACGCGCTTTTGAGGATGAAATGTTATGCAGTGATAACTATATGCAATGCAAAGAAATAGACTTCATAGGGATAAGATAAAGCTTGCTGGGAACCATTACTCATCACTGGGGATGCCAATACATATAGGCGTTGGAAGCCTGCAGTATCAAAGGTCGTTAGGAAATACTGACAAGAACTTGAACTGGGGAGCTCTTGAAGATCAAAGATCATTGATGACTCTGCTGAAGATTGAATTGCTGACGAAGCGAGTCTTCAGGTATGTTGCTGAATTCTGAATTGTATTGTTGGGGAAGAGATAACCCGACTTGACTTCCATATATCCTGAACTGAAGAAGATAGTAGAACTGAATATGTCGAAGAATGGATACCGAACACCATGTGGATATCTTTGAATACATGCCACAAGTTTACGCACACTGGGGGATTACCTCTTGAATCACTTGAGGATAAAAGATGGGCATGGACACTTACGAATGCCCTGGTTTAGCTCTGCGGATGCCCTGGTTTAGCTCTGCGAATGCCCCAATTTAGCTTCACTGGGGACGTTCTTGATTAACTCCACTGAGGATGCACTTGCACGTGTTGAGTCAAACGACGACTCCGAGTTTTCTGAACTCACTTGGGGAATCAAATTTGAAGTTGTCTGCAGCAGATAAAGGCAGCTTCGTGCGCTGGCTAAGTCAGGGTGACCGTTGTGGTGCTTTTAGCTGATCGTAGTCTTGTACAACATAATTGGCTTGAGCAACTTTGCAAGTACAGATGAGGAATGCCCTTGTCTAGAGGATCTCTGAAAGATCTATGTTGAATAGAAGACCAGGATATTCGTGCCACAATATGATATGAGGTGGCCTTCCCCAAAGTCTTGAGCCACGAAATAAACTTTTCTTGATTACAGCTTTCTTGGAGAGATTTGTCGAATGTCGATGTAACTGCCCCAGGTTGAATGAATTCTGAATAGATCTCTCGATGTGATAGCCTCTGATTGATTGAGCTTGAAGAGATTTATCGACGTGATAGCCTCTGATTTACAAATTTGAGGGAATGCCCCAGATTTGGATGAACTTAGAGAGATCAACTCTCGACTTGATTGCCCCAGATTGGCAGGCTCTGCTAACTTCATCCCTGAAGGGTACTCAGACTGTAAAGTACCAAGATGATTTCTCTTGACATAACCACTGGTTAACATGTTGCTGGATAAGTCATTTCTCTTGTGGCAGCTGAATCTTGTTTCAACGGGGTATTCAAGCCTCTCTTCTCTGACAAGATTGAGCTCTATACCGATTGTTCATTGTGTAAACTTACTTGATGTTAATCAGTTGTTTTGTATGCAGAGGAATGTTTATTATGAGAATGATAATTCTAATGCAACACATATGTAAGTCTTGAAGTTTGAAAAACTTTGAATGAAATGACGTCACAACTCTGTTGTGAACGAGTCGTTAGCTAGAGAGAAACATTTGCAAATTCTTCTTAGTAAAGATAATGCAAGCATATGATGCCAACACATATATTCAAACGTACCTCTTAAGAGTCAGTTAAACGCTATCTCGTTGTAGCACGCTTTCGAATTGACCCATGCTTCAATTAGGACTTTTACGGGTTGTAACATGACCTGCTTCATGGTTTTAGAAAAAAAGATTTAAGGCTCAAAATTATTTAGTGCCCACCCATTCTTCATGATGTTCTCCATTCCTACGTTCAGTTGACCTGATACAAGCGTTCATCTCTCGAGAAGAGTTTGCGATGATTGAGGAACCACTGTGGTTTCTTGAACACGATAGTCGCTTCACCTTTTTCCTTTGGTGTCTGATCAGGCGACTTTGTTCTTTGATGAGGATTTTCATTGGTAATCCTTTTCTCGCCTTTTAGGCTTTTTTCAATTTCTTTCTTGCTTTCCCTAATTTTTTCCTGGACAAATTCTTTTGAATTTCGATTTTGAAGTCCAGCGGGATGCCCCAACTTTTTCCTAAGCGACTTGTTTTCAAGTTTCGACTTAGCGGGGATTTTTGTTTCTTTCTTATTCGTATTTTCCATTTTGAACAAGCCGTTGATCTTAGCGCTTTCTTGATTTGTTGGAAATGATCATGACTGCCTGAGTTTTTAGTAGATGATGGATAGCCATTATTGTATCGTCATTTGTTGACCTCCTGACGTGTGAGAGATACCCATTGGGATATAGTCAATAGACGCACGTTGTTGATAGATGAGGGTTAACCATTGTGGTTTTGGCTTTCCTCAACCTTTTGATGGATAACCATTGTTGTATCCTTGGATGCACACTCTTGATGAGTTCTAAATGCTCGATCAGGTTAGCTGAACACTACCCGCCCCAAGGTTAAAATGAGGGTTTTTTTAACAGAAAAGAAACTCCTACTTCGAAGGCTCAGAGGGTTTAACGAGGGTCTATCTACCTTATATCTCCGATGTTTAGGGATTGAAACAAGGCCTGTACATCGTCAGCAAAGTCTTAATCAAAAGCGTACCCACCAGAGATTTTTGCGTTTTAGATTGTCGTCATCCTCCTTCCAATCTTTACCTAAGCATAAGACTAGGAAATTTGGCATCAATATGCAAGTAAAACATTTAAGGATTGATAACGAATGGATGAATAAAAATAAAAGAACACTTCAAGACAAGCATAACTATTGCATTTAAGATTTTCATTCGAAAATAGACAAGTTTCTACATACCAGCAATGTTTAAACAAACAAGCAAGAATGAAAATGAAAATGTAGTAAAGAAACCAATGGTTGCCATCGTTGAGGAGACATGACTCTGTATGGTTTTCTTGATTTTGACGACTTTTTGTAGTCTTGATGCTCGAGTGCGCGAGAGAATTCCCTTTTTGTTCTGATTTGCACACAACAGTCTCTGAATTGATCCCGTCTTGGACATTGTCTCTGGATGACATACCTTCAATCGAATGTCCAGGTGCCCTAGTATAATAAGCATATCATGTCTCATAGAAATAATACAGTTCGTCCTCTATCAGAACAAAGGAGACATCCAACTCGTGGGAAAGATCCTGGAAGTTTGCCAAATAGGAATTGAACCTTTGGAAGAGACGCCAGATGGGTGCTGGGCTTTATACTTTAACCCCTTTACAGTCTTTGATATCAAACCGGGTGCCTCAGAATATGGGATACATCTAGCATGTGTATTGCAATCGGAAGAGATGTTTGTGGAAGGAGGACCCAAAGATCAGGGCTGGAAAGAATATGTTGTAATGCGTTGGGCTCACATCAATATGCTCATCAGGCTTTTTCTGTCTGTGCTTAAAAGCCTTTTCCATGATTTCACTAGGGGAATAAAGACTGACTGTTGTTGAACAGATTAGAGAAGACAAGGCTGTGGAGAGTGCCCCTGATTGGATAGTCGGATGCCCCGGTGTAGCAACTACATCTGGCATTGGCCAACAAGAATGGAGAACTGATGTAAGATCCTACAGTAGATGGGAACCATCTGCTGCAGTAATAAGTGCAAGATTTTTGACATCATTATCAGAGCTTTCATGACCTGGCTCATCTGAGTCTTCAATTATCTTCCTGTTCAAAGAAATTTCTGACCACTGGCCAAAGCTTGTCTGTACCACTCGGAGTTATTCCATAACTGATCTCTGAGCATGTGCGGTAAAAAAATGAAGTTGAACCTTTGAAGAGAATATCAGGCCTGAATAATAATCCCCAGTCTTCGGGTACCTGCCATGAATGCATGAATATGCATGGGGTGCATGAATGAATGCCATGTCATGTTCTGTCATTTCCAAGGAATTTACGTGCTTTGATTTTGATTTTGCGCAAGTAAGGGATGGAAGAGTTTAGCTCAAGACTTGCAAATATGATTCCTTAGAAATAATAGAACATGTATGTTAAGCATGTGGTTAGCCATGTTATGTATGCAAAGGCATGAGATCAAAGAGGATCAAGGTTCCATCATTTCTGAATATGATTGTTGCACTGTTTTAAACCATATGAGTATCATTAGATCAAAGGTACGACATAGCTTCCACACATATAAGAACCGAGTACCATGTCGATCTAAGTAGCATGGGATCAAGGCTTTTGGAACATTAGATACTGTTGAGCATTTTATGAATGTGCTAGGAATACCAAGATCGAAGGCTCGAATAAATCTCTAGGTAAACAAGTCAGAAACTCAAAATAAATCTGAGAACCATACGGTCACCAACAGGATATAGCATCTGCATAAATTCATAACAGAAATCCAGAACATAGCCATTAGAACCAGTAGTCAATGTCTGAGTATAGTCAATATCTGAGCATGAGTAACCATCTGAACATAGTCACGATCTGTACTTGTGATAAAAAATCCCTCCCCACTCGCGGGTGAAGACTTGGTTAGGGTAAGACAATGGTAACTCGAAAATCATGGATTCACTTGAAAGTAAAATCATCGCAACACAGGCGTGCATGATGAAAGTACCTCTAATTGAACCTCATCCGAGCGTGGTATATGACATGACTGCACTAATCGGACCATGTCCTATAGCCGTCATGCCCCACTCTATTCGTAGTGTCCTAGTGCACTCTGGCCTGGGTACTGGGCCTTTTACCTCAATAGTAACACTCACCCAATAAGAAGCATATCCATTACACCAGTAGTATATGGAAGACAATAAAATGCAATGCATACATATGCTCAAGGATATACAAAATGAGTGAATAAACTGAAAGCATAAAGATAAACACCCAAAGAAAAGAAAGCAAGAGATAGGAGCGACTCCGGGATAGACCAGCATTTGGTCGACCTATTCCCCAGTGAAGTCACCAGCTGAAAATCATCAAACAATGAAGTCGCCATCGAACGTCTTTTATCCCACATGAAGGGAAAGGTAAACATCGAGAAAACCTAAGAAGGGAGAAGTCACGGTCTTGCAACCGAGAGATCGGGTAAGGGAGTCTGTTACGCGAGGGGAAGGTATTAGCACCCCACACGCCCGTAGTACTCTACGGTATCCACTCTTGTTGTCTATCTTATGGGTGTGTTTAATCTATGCTTACTGTTTACTATACTAGTGAAGTGAATGCATGCAAAATAAAGGAGAAAAGAATGTAGGGAAAATAAAATTATGCTCGCTTGGGCCCTACCCCAATGCCTACGTATCCATTTTGAGGAATCAGAGCTACCGTAGTTCGACTCATATGTTTTTGTTTGTTTGTGTTTTTTATGGATGAAGTTAATTCCGCCTTCTTCCGCAGCTCGACCTTTGGAGACTTATGCGTTGGCACAGAAGTAAATTGATCATGTCCTTACCTGAAAAGGGTTTTAGAGAAAAGTGCTCGAGCGCACGAAGTGATTTGAATTGGTTTGTATTTTTGTTGCAGATGATGACTAGTTAACCTCAAGAGAGAGATATTAGCCACTTTTCTACTTAGCCATGAAAGGAGTCTTTGATAATTGAACCACACCTAGACTTGAGATGAAGAACAATAAGATCGAGAAGAGACCCGCTTATCATTTCCCATACTAAGCAAAGGCATGATTCTCATCAGTAGTTTTAAAGTTTTTTGAAGTTTGAAAAGGAAAAAAGAAGTTTTTGTTTTAAATGCATATGCAAAAAGGGAAAGAAAAGTTAAAGGGAGACTAGCCTATTTCTACACCTAATGTTATTATGCAATGGTGGTCCTAATATTTGGATGAAAGGGGGAATTTCTACCTAATTTTAGCATGCGGTTAAGAAATTCAATAAAGTGAGAAATGAGGTACAAGAGTAGTAGCGGAGGCTACCAAAGTGAGCAAGTCGTCAAGAGCATACGAAAGCACTGTAAAAGCAGGGAGTACGCATCGAGCAAGCTTCACCAAGAAACAAACAAAGTTAGAAACAATATCCAACTAAGATAAAGGCAAACGCGTGTTGCAAATGCAATGCATAATCAGAAGTTCCTCGCACAATGAACAAACGCGTAAAAAATAATATGGCAAAGCGGCATGAAAATACGGATGACGACTAAAAAGAAAAGAAGTGTTTTTATTAGTTTTTTATGTAAGGAAAATTCTATAAAAAAACTAAAGAATTAAATCCTAAAATCAATTAAAGAGATCTAACAAATTTTATTGATTGTAAAATTTTGTCATAGGAAAAGTTAACAAAAATCTAAATAATTAATAAAATTATTCAAAGGAATTGCAAATAGCCAAAAAACAAGCCTAATGGGTGCAGGTCGGACTCCATGTGGTATGCTGAAGCAACTTAAATAGGCATTAAGCCCAAACTAAACCCAGTCCAATGAGATCTTTTTATGCACAGACTACAGTCTTCTCCAAAAACATAGCAATGGGCTTATGGTTGGGTGACTCGGTTTGGTCAAGCCCAATAATACACACTGGTGACTTGTGAGAACGAAATTAGGGCTCATGTGTTGTGGTTGTTTAAATTCTAACATAAAATAATGAGTTCTTCTTCTCTCTTCTACAGACTTCAACTCGCGGCGCACAATGAAACTCATTCTCTTATCTTCTTCGTGAAACAACAAGTTTGTTTCTTCCGCCGATCTTACAATGCCGCCACCATTCATCATCTCGACATTCCGCCTCATTCGTTTTATTCTATCTTGTCGCTGTCTCTTTGCATCGCAACTCCATCTTCTCCTCTTCATCCCACCACCACAGTTCATCATGATGCTCGAAAATCTCGGGTTAACCTGACTATACGCTATGATTTGGAGTAGGAAATGAACATATGCAGAATGAACTAATAAATTACTTACCTACCAGAGACACTCCGACAACTTCTTCAGCGACGAGGAGGAGAAACTAGAGGACACTCGATGCTCATGTATGCGATTCGTTTTTTATTATCCTTTTCTTCTCTGATTTCTTCTTCGATTTAGTTTTCCACTACTCTTTCTTGATTTATTCTGTGAACTGTGGAGCTCTTCGAGAATTGTTGTTGTTGTTACGTTTAGAGTAATGAAGAGATATTATAGAGATTAGGGAGAGGTTATTGAAGGTTAGAAGTGAAGTATGGTGCGATGATGTTGCAGAGAGAATAATGAAGGGAAGAAGATGAACGGGGTGAATTTAGAAAAATTGTGAAGCGTGAGAAAAATGGTGGTTGAAGAGTTATGTGATGATGAAGGTTCTGCAGATGAAGAATGAAGGTGATGGTGAACTCGTATAAACCGCGATATTTTGTAACAACTTGAAATTGAAATGGGTTTTTCCCTCAATGGACAAGTTTGGATATGTATCTTTTCTTTTTGGTTTTGTATGATGATGTATTGGCTATTTGAAGTCATGATAATTTGATCTAAAAACATGCCTCACGAATCTTTGAATTCACATGATATTTCTTTCAAAAGGTTCAAAGTGATTTTCCTTTCCAAGTTTAGAACTCAAATTCACAACTTCCTTTGACTTTGCACCCATATGTGAATCCCCATGAGCTTTCGAAGGAACCCTTGGCTATGAGAAATAAGATTTAAATTATGATGAATGACACTTGAATACCTCTTAAGAAAACCTTATCCACGAACTCTCCAATTTCGCAAGCAACATTTGATCTACTTAAACACATTAGGAAACTTGAATGAACCCTCACCAATCAATAAATCTAGATCAATTATTCCAATTCAACCTCAATTCCAGACCAATTTATATTGCCAGCGACAAGTAAAAATGATGAGAACCAGAATTGCCTTAATCTGAATGAGCTCATAAGTTCATCTCACATGCCATTACTTGCGCTTTTATTTTACCAAAAAAACATTGAAGAGTCTTTGGAATTGAAAAGGATACTTGGAACAGAGGAGAGCACCTCTGATGAACCTTAAATGGATTAACAAGAGCAAGAACGAGGGATAAAACCCTAGTCCTATTGAGATGCATTTGAGATGTTGAGAGGGTCCAAACCCTATCTTGCAAAGTCTTTATTCGAGGTTTCGGTGAAAAGTTATGTGTTAGCAAGTCATAACCCTTTGAAGGAGACCTCGACAAGCTTGATAAGAAAGAAGTCCACAATATCCATGAACATAAAACCCTAATTCCCCAATTTCATTGTCTTGAAGAATAACCAGAAGAATCAAGCTTTGTTGACCATATACATCTCAATCAATTGCCAAAACCCCAATCCCATCCATAAACATTGACCTTATGCAAAATTGGTTGATGAATGATGCATCAGGAGTTAACTAACCTAATGAAGGTTATGTATATGTGAAAAGTGTGAAGCACATAAGCCAGATAAAAGTGAAGGGTGGGACAAATTTGGGGTATTACAAAGGCTCCTAATTCATTAAAACTCAAAAGTTGCTAAATTAGAGTTTCTCAGGAAAAGTCAACCAAACTTTGCCCAAGCACAACATTTTCATAATTTATCAGAAATTTCTCATCCAAGGCTCATTTTGAAGAGAATCCAATTCCCTACAACTCATCTTCAACCCTCAAGTTCAAGAAATGCACTCATGGAAAGATATGAAATCATACATTATATGTCATTCAAAAAAGTCAACAAAAACACCTTTTGGGTCAAAGCTCCTTAAAAGAACATGGAAGATCCACTTGAAATGAAACCAAAGAGGTTGCTTAGGGGACATCCTAATCTTTCTAAAAAGTAAAATAACATCCTCTTAGGGTCAAAATTGAGAGAGATATGCATTATCAGAGTTGGCCATTTTTGGAGAATTGTCAAAAGTCAACAATGCCCAAAATTGCATTTTTTGGCAAACAGGCCTAACTTTTTATGCTTGCATCTTGCTCCTAGCCTGGTCCACGACCCATAAACCCTTCCATACATCATTTTATTATTTATTTGATTTATTTTAATTTTTAATTATTTTAAATCCAAATTAAATCAAATAAATGATATAAAAATATGTTGGGATGATTTAGCATTAAAGAATGAAGATACAGGCTATATGTTAGCAAGCAAAGCGTGCAAGTCTTGATTGACTTGAAAAAAGGCATGATTTGGCCAATTTTGAAAACAAAGAATATTACTTGAAAATCAAAGATTTTTCCCATCACTTCCCACGATTGGATCCAAAATTATTAACCTAATTGGATTCAATACATATACTGAAGCTTGGTGAACCCTAAGGAAGAGATTTTTTCGTGCGTAACTAGGTAAAAAAAATCAAGAACAACATTGAGTTTTTTGCAAAAAAGTTAGAATCGGATTTTCAATTACAGCCCCGTTCAAGCAATTTCAAGGCCGACAACACGTTCCTGGACGCCTTCTAAAGCCAGTAACATCAATTTCACGCATCAAGGAATCCCCGTTTGCCTCCAGATACTCACGATTTGATTGTTTTTCCTTCAATCTTGATTTTACCCATTCACGCGTTATACATGCTATTGAATATATTTTCGTGTTCATGATCATCATATGAAGGTGTTGGAATAGTCTAATTTGAGTTTCAGTGCAAGAATGGGTTTATGCCATTATTAGGGTTTGAAAGCTCGGAATTAGGGTTTTTGTTTTCAGGACAAATTGATGGGAATTATGGGGATTAATAGACTTAGGATAAAATTCCTGGTTGATCCTTTATATTGGTTTTGATTTGTATTGCCTGTATTCTGTTCTTGAGTAACGCAGGGTTGTAGCTACAAACCAAATCCGTCACTATAACTTATAGTGACGGAAATCTGTTGTAGGTAAAAGCATGTTGTCTAAAACAACAGATCAATAGAAGAGACGATGAGGTGGCTAACTCTCACTGGTCGGTTTGAATTCACGCGCGCTTTCCTAGGCATAGTATTTAATTTCCTTTATATTCTAATTGTTTTATTATATGTTCAAACAAGCAATCCAGCTCAGATGGGAAAGAGAGAGGTCTTAAGGCGTTCATGTGTAGGAGGTCAGGGGTTCGATCCCTGCCTCCTACATTTTATTTTCCCTAATATTTACTTGTAGATCCCGTGCCTTGGGTTCCAGCGTGTCTACCATACACACTCCAAATCCAGCCAGTGGATCATCTTCAGATCCAGATCTAGCGTCCAGTTGAGAGAAGTCCATGATGCACCTTCAAACGTGGCCAACACCGGATCCAAACGCAGGGTGGGCTTGCAAGGAAATCTGGGCTTGAAAATTCTAGTTCATACCCCCCGATTTACTTCTCACAATCAGGCCCAAATCTTTTTCTTTTTTTATTTCTTTTCTTTTATTATTTATTTTAATTGTTTTTTTACAAAATCATTTTTATTATTAAATCATAAAATCAGAAAACTACAAAAATATTAGGTTTAGTCTTTTTTCATAAAATATTTATTTGCATTTAATTAATTAGTTTAATTAGGTTAACTTAAACATTCTTTTGTAATTAAAATTTAATAGAAATTAGGTTAATTTAATTATTTTTTCCTTCCATAATTAAAATTAAATAGAATTAGGTTTGTTTTTATAATTAAAATTAATTTTTGAAAATGAATTATTTTAATTATTTCAATATTGGTTATTTTTCTTAATAAAATTAATTAGTAAATTAGGTTTTGCAAATTGTAATTATTTTTTTTCTCAATAAAAAATACAATTTTTTTTTTAATTAATTAGATTTCTTAGGTTTCTAATTCGTTCCCGTCTTAATTTTCGCGCATTGTTCCTTTCATTATTTTGATTAATTATTGTAACTGTTCCAAGTTTGTAATAGTTAATTAGGTTTACTATTCCACATTTATCATTTTCCCCAGTTTTTGATTATGTAATCCCCTCCCCAAAGCCTTGTAATAGCTAGGGTTTTAATTTCTCGCTTTTAATTTCCGCAACTATTGAACTGCTAGATGTATGGACGTTAGGATTGTATGCAAAAGATAAATCAATTTAAATTAATAGAAAAACCTAAATGCGCAAGATAAATGAAACTGAAATCAAAATACTTGCACATGCTCACTCCTAGGGTTTTTCCCCACTTGGTTGCCTCAGAAATAATGGCCGTGTCCCTCGAACGTAGGGATACCTTAGCAATGAATCGCGATTCAAAATCGTTATAAAGATAATAGTCCCTACTTGTCCCTCGAGTTGCCTACGAATTGTTCTTATGACGATAGTCCCTTTAAAATGCTAAGGTATCTCTACTTGTTGCCTTCAGAGACCATTTCGTCCCTTCGAACGTCCCTTTAAAAATCCAACGAAGGAGCTACCTACTCCTTAATAGTAGGATAACATTGTCTAAAGGAAACGAAAACGAACAGACTTTTTTCGAGTAGGTAGAAATCTTAAGTACTTGCTCAAAATAAAAACTTTTCACACCAACACTTTCAAAAACAGTTTTCAAAACAACTTCGTCACACTCTTGAGGACCGATACAAGGGTTATCACGAAGTAAACAAAACTTTTTCAAAGAAAACATACATAAGAAATTTAAAAAAGAGAAAGTACCTAAGAGCCCGTGGAAAACCATGGATAGAAAGGGTGCTAATACCTTCCCTTTCTATAATCTACCCCATTTACTCAGAATATCTTGAAAAAAGGTTTTTCTGTTCTTTTTCCTTTTCCTTTATTGGATGAAATAAAAGTTGGTGGCAACTCTTGCTTACCGTGGCATTTGCGAATACAAAACGCAAACCAATATAACAGTCGGTTCTGCCACCGTATCACAGAACTGACGACTCTGCTGGGGAAATTTAAAAGTGGGGTTTACCTTAGGATTTAGGTTATTTTTAAAAACTGCTTTCTTGTTTGCTTTGTCTGCTTTATTTTTGAGGGTCTTGCTTGGGTATTATTGAAGATCCTGCACCCGGATCTGGGAACACTTTTTAGGTAAACAACAATAGATCGTGGAGACTGTACGACATAGACCGATATGGTTTAAGTGATAGCTGTGTTGGTGTGACACTTTGGTTGGTACCGGTATCCTTCGTATGGAAACGAGGAGAATACGGGGCCGCCGCGTGGTGTCGTAAAGCACTAACGGACTTTAGAACCATAGTTGAACAAACTTAGCCATTAAAAGTAGTGAGATAGCTGGCCTCGATATAAAGTTGAGGATTGGTTGATACTTGATGCTACACTCATTGAGACCAGACTTTCGGGATATTTCGGCTGCAAGAAAAGATTGCCTAAGCTAAAATAATGCCCGATAAAGGATAATCAGTGAAGTTAAGAATCTTTAGAACCCGATTACTTTTCTAAGACAGGTTTGAAACCAACTAAACTTCAAGAGAGTATCTACCTTTAACCTCATGCAAGCCTTTGAACCTAAGGTCTATTGTGTGCTTTGTTTGTGTGTGATTTACTCTGTTTAAACATAACATCATGCATCATAACATAATTTTGATTCTCATTACTATAACCATCTCAAGGACCAAGGGAATTTATCTTTGTTCTGTTTTGCAGATCATGGCTTTCGTTCGTAGAAACACTATCCGAATCAGCTTTGTGAGAATACCTCCCCAACTCAAGGAACTAGTATCAAGGGTTCCTGAAACTTATGCGTTCACTAAGAGACATGGCCGACTTCTCAACCTGGTTACTTCAAGCTTTAATGAAAAGATGATGCGTGTACTCTTTCAGTTTGTTGATCCCAAGCACCACTGCTTCACCTTTCCATACTATCAGTTGGTGCCTACCATGGAAGAGTTCTCTCAGTTACTGAATCTACCAATTCTTAAACAAGTGCCTTTCACAGGTTTAAAAGAGGTTCTTAAGCCAGAAACCATTGCCTCAGCTTTGCATCTGAAACGGGCCGACATGGTATCCAATTGGGAAACAAGAAGTGGAGTCAAGGGTTATCTAGCCAAGTTCTTAATAGATAAAGCCCAACTGTTTTTGGATGATTTGGAGTTTCAGGCTTTTGAGGAGGTCTTGGCCCTTCTAATCTATGGGTTAGTACTGTTCCCTAACCCAGACTTACTCATAGATGTGAATGCTATCAAGATCTTCCTCTCTCGCAACCCTGTGCCTACCTTGCTCGGAGATATCTTGCACGCTCTCCATACTCGTACCATGAAGAGAAGAGGGGTTCTTATGTGTTGCATGCCATTTCTGTCGAGGTGGTTTATTTCTCACCTCCCTAAGTCCGTACTGAAGAATGAAGAATGTTTGGGTTGGTCGCAAAGGATAATGTCACTTGCTCACACAAATATTTTCTGGTATTCCCGAGCTATGGGAGATATTACTATTATTGACCGCTGTGGGGAGTTCCCTAATGTCCCACTACTTGGAATTAGGGGAGGCATACCTTACAATCCTTGTTTGGCTCTACGACAATTTGGTTACGCTCGAAGGGATGGTCCTCATGAGTTACTTATCCAGGGCATTGTATTTAACTATGAGGATGATGTTCAAGGGTATCGCCAGAGGTTCATATGAGCTTAGGGCATGGTAAACAGATCTGCCGCCAAGACTTTGGGGCCGAAGAATTCCATTCCTATGGAACCTTATCTCCAATGGGTACGAGCTCATGCTCAGAAAATTATGATGCCCTACATAGCCGTCTTACCAGTGATTGTGGAACCGATTACTGAAGGGGGTATTCCTTACACGGTTCTTCATCCTGATATGCCCACTGATCTCGAAGAACTACAAACGTCTTGGATTTAGTTGAAGAAGGAGCACGATACTTATAGGGACCAATTCTATTCCCAGGAGAAGAAGGTTTTAGAGCTCACAAAGCAGCTTCATGAGGAAAGAAGCCTTAATGTCTATCTCGGCACGAAGAGGAAGCATCCATGGGAAATTTGATTTCTTTTAGTTTTTAGAATTACCAATTATAACGCCTAAAAGGAAATTGTACTTTGAATTCTACTAATAAAATCTTTGTTTCATTTTGGTTTTCAAATTTAAATTTCCAAAAGTCCTTGAAATTATTGCGTACGCATCCCATCCATAACATTGCATAAACAGGTACCATTACAGGTTTCTCATCTTCTTCGCTGTTTATTTCAGCAATAATGTGTTCTGAACAAAGCATCAAAGATCTTCAAGCGCAAAATGCCCAATTTCAACAGATGTTCATAACTCTGGCTAAAGGACAGGAGGATCTGAAGGCCCTCATCCTGAAGGAGAAGAAGAAAAAGAAGAATATCTCTGGTATTCTGAATATGGGCAGAAGGTTTAGGGGGACGTTAAAGCAACAAGTCGATCTGACCTCCTCATCCAAGGAAGGGGAGAACCAAGAAAGGGAGACAAGGGAGAAGACCCCAGTCCTGAAGTTTCCGACAATAATACAAACTACAATGATGAGCAATATCCTCCCACTGAGGATAGATACAAGCAGTTGGAAGATCGTTTGAGTGCTATGAAAGTCCAGAGGATACCTGGGTTGGATTTCGAAGAACTGGGATTCGTGTCGGGAGTGGTCATCCCGTAGAAATTTAAGGCTTCAGTATTTGCAAAGTATGATGGGGTGTCTTTCCCAAAGCTCCATCTCCGTTCCTATGTAAGGAAGATCCAGCCCCACACCGCTGATAGAAACTTGTGGGTTCACTTCTTTCAAGACAGTCTGTCAGGGACTCAAATTTAAGTGTTCTACCAACTGGAGAGAACCAATGTCCGAAACTGGGAGGCTCTGGCTGCTGCTTTTTATAAGCAGTATCAATACAACACCGACCTTGCCCCCACTTGTACTCAACTCTAGAGTATGTCCATGGGTGCAGGTGAAGGCTTTAAGGACTACGCACAAAAGTGGAGAGACTTAGCTGGAAGAGTCCAACCCCCTTTATCTGACTGGGAGTTGGTCGACATGTTTCTTGGGACGCTGTCTGGTCCATTCTTTAATCATTTGATTGGCAGCTCGTCAGCTGGCTTCACTGAGCTGATATTAATTGGAGAGAGGGTAGAAGCTGGGATCCAGAGTGGTAAAATACAGAAAGACACCTCTTCGAGTTCGGTAAAGAAGCCCTTCGCTGGTAACTAGGAAGCCAGTGTTATCTATAGCCCAAGAGGTCAAAGCAAAGCTGAACACCGTCCGACAATAAGTGCTGTAATGATACCTAGGCCTGTGGTTGCTCCACAACACAACAATCAACAAAGGGTAGAAAGACCACAAAGGCTGTTTACCCGATTAACATGACATTGACAGAGGTTCTACCCCATCTGCTGAGATCCAACTTGGCAACCTTGAAAGAGGCTCCCAAGAATCTGAATACTACATCTCCTCGGTACAATCCAAACGCTCGGTGTGCCTACCATTTTGAGAGTCCTAGCTACGATACAAACGATTATTGGGCTCTGAGAAACAAGGTACAGGATCTAATTGAAGCCAAATAGATTGAGTTCGATGCTCCGGAGAAGCCCAATGTCATAATTGCTCCCATGCCTAAGCATAATTGTGGAGTTAATGTTGTTGATGCCAACCTGTTTGTGACCTCAGTTGATGAAGTTTCTACTCCCCTTATGACTGTTAAGAAGAATTTGTTACTGGACGGTTTATTTCTGGGTTGTGGTGAAGGTTGCCACATGTGTTCATCTCTTCCTTTTGGTTGCCATTTTCTGAAAACAGGTGTCCAACGCCTGATGGACAGCAGAGAAATTTTGTTCGAGAAAAATTTGATTCCAATTGTTCCATTCAAAGATGTTTCTATTATAACCATTTCCACCAATCCTTCCAAGGTCTCATCGAGAAGACCTGTTAGGATTACACCCGCTCCAAGAGTTTCTCAGTTAATGATCACCTTTTCTGGTCCTGTCCCGTACGCATCGGACAAAGCTGTCCTTTGGCACTATGGTGCCGATGTTTACTATCACTGCGTTAAACAAGATCTGAGAAATGAAGAGGCATATCCCGATGTCAGTAACATTGTCGGGACCAGTAAGATTACCAGAAGTGGAAGGGTTTTCTTTCCCGAGATTTCCCCAAAGACTGTCAATAACCCCATTGTTATTTCACCTGTTATTCCTACCGGTACTTCAACTACTACTCTTGTTCTTACTCCAATTGTTACCCCTGTCGTCGAGTCATCTGGGATCCGAGGCAAAGAAGCTATAGGTGAGCCTGCTCAGACGGAGGCACCTAGAAAGATCATCGTGGAAGCCTCTAAGCAAGAGATCGAGGAAATATTAAAAATAATTAAAAAGAGTGACTACAATATGGTCGAGCAGCTGGGACATACCCCCTCGAAGATATCCATGTTGTCTCTGTTGTTGTGTTCTGAGGCCCATACGGAGGCTTTGATCGTGTTCCTCAAGATTGCGCATGTGCCGCAAGAGACCTCAGTTGATCAATTCAAAGACTGTGTAGCCAGCTTGACTGCTGACAATGGGCTAGGTTTTTCAGATGCCGACTTAACACCAAAAGGGAGGGAGCATAATGATGCTCTACATGTCTCGATCGAATGAAGGGGCACCACTATGGCTCATGTGCTTGTGGATACTAGGTCTTCGCTGAAAGTTCTGCCTAAGAAGGCTCTCGATCGGTTGGATTGTGAAGGCTTGACCATAAATCCTAGTAATATTGTGGTAAGGGCTTTTGACGGGTCAAAGAGAATGGTGCATGTGAAGGTGGACATCCCTGTCAAGGTAGGCTTTCAAACCTTTGAGTCCACATTCTATGTGATGGACATCAGGCCGTCGTATTCTTGTTTGTTGGGTTGTCCTTGGATCCATGAAGCTGGGGAAGTTACTTCTACACTGCACCAAATGTTGAAGTATCTGGTGAAGGGGAAGATTGTCACTATGCGTGGAAAAGAGGAGTATATGGTGAGCCACCTGAACTCCTTCAGGTATGTGGAGATGGACGGGGAATTCATAGAGACTCCTTGTCAAAACTTTGAAGAGGTTCCCCAAATTTTAGCGTCGACCGAGACTACTACCGGCACCAAACCTCCTCTGAAGATGGCTTCTCTCAAAGACGCCAGAGCAGTGATTGAAGAAGGTGGGTATACCAACTGGGGACAACTCCTTGATTTTACTCACAAAACTGACAAGTTTGGCTTGGGCTTTACTTTAGGAGCTCAAAGGGCTGTTCGACGCACTCGAGCTAGAGGACCTCCCCTATGCATCAGCAATAGGGGAATCAATGCCATTGAAGACAATGAGGAAGACTCTGACATTGACAGTTGGATATACCCGACTACCAACAATGGACCGAGTAACTGGACAACTAGGGATTTTATACCAGTTTCTTTTATTCTGCAGTAATTGTCTTACTTGTTTTCCGAATTTGTAATAAACAATTTAAATTCTACAACCTTGTGTCTTGCCCGAGGCATATTGGTTTTGTTTGTGAGGGCTATTATATGTCATTTCATATATCATCAATAAAACATTGGACGTTCTTTGCATACAAATTTTGCGCTCTCTATTTTTTCTTTTCTGTTTTTCACTTTATCAAAACAACTATGCTCTTACACACACTCACGTATCATACTGCATATCCATATCCACTCTGGATCCTATTGATAACAGTTTTGCTACTTCCAGTTATAACTTTGAAAATCTGATCAACCAAGCCGAGGACGAAGGTGAGGACGATTGTGAGGTGCCTGGAGAATTTGCTAGACTGTTACAACAGGAAGAGAGGGCTATACAACCTCATGAAGAGCCAGTTGAGACGATAAACTTGGGCACAGAAGAGGAAAGAAAGGAAGTCAAGATCGGCGTAAATCTGGAGGCTAAGCTCAAACAACGGTTGATACAGATGTTGCACGACTATGTTGAGATCTTCGCCTGGTCATATGAAGACATGCCCGATTTAGACACTTATATTGTGGTACATCCCCTGCCGACTAAAGAAGATTGCCCTCCGGTTAAATAGAAGGTTCACCGTATGTGCCCTGAAATGTCAGAGAAGATCAAGGCAGAGGTCATGAAGCAATTCGACGCAGGGTTCTTAGCTGTCACCTCCTATCCGCAGTGGGTTGCTAACATCGTTCCAGTACCTATGAAGGACGGAAAGGTACGTATGTGCGTGGATTACAGAGATCTGAGCATGGCAATCCCCAAGGATGACTTCCCGCTTCCCCACATTGATGTTATGGTTGACAACACCGCGCAACACAAAACCTTCTCCTTCATGGATGGTTTCTCCAGCTACAACCAGATCAAGATGGCTACTGAATACATGGAGAAGACAACCTTCGTCACACAGTGGGGCACTTTCTGTTACAAGGTAATGCCTTTTGGGTTGAAAAATGTTAGGGCAACCTATCAGCGAGCCATGGTCGCTTTGTTCCTTGATATGATTTACCATGAGATCGAGGTTTATGTTGATGACATGATAGCCAGGTCTCAAACTAAGGAAGAGCACCTTGATCATCTACAAAAAAAATTTGACAGGTTGAAGACATACAAGCTGAGGTTGAATCTGAACAAGTGCACCTTCGGGGTAAGGTCTGGTAAACTTCTGGGTTTCATCGTCAGTGACAAAGGTATTCAGGTAGACCCTGCAAAGGTAAAGGCCATACAAGATATGTCGGCTCCCCGCACAGAGAAAGAAGTTAGAGGTTTCTTGGGACACTTGAATTATATCGCCAGGTTCATTTCACATCAAACTGCTACTTGTGAATCCATCTTCAAGCTTTTGAAGAAAGACCAAGTGGTAAAATGGAATGATGAATTCCAGACAGCCTTCGAAAGGATCAAAGGATATCTCGAAGAACCACTAATTCTGATGCCTCCAGTTGAAGGAAGACCTTTGATATTGTACTTAATAGTGCTAGACAATTCAATGAGGTGTGTGCTGGGGCAGCATGATGAGTCTGGTCGAAAAGAGCACGCAATATACTACCTTAGCAAAAAGTTTACCGGCTGTGAGACAAGATATTCACTGCTCGAGAAAACTTGCTGCGCTTTGGCATGAGATACTCGCCGACTAAGACAGTATATGCTGACCCACACTACTTTGTTGATATCTAAGATGGATCCAATCAAATACATCTTCGAGAAGCCCGCCCTCTCCGGAAGAATAGCGAGATGGAAGATGATCTTAACGGAATACGATATACAATATACAACCCAGAAAGCAATCAAGGGAAGTGTATTGGATGATCATTTGGCTCATCAGGCCGTGGATGACTACCAGTCCATGAATTTTGAGTTCCTGGACGAGAAAATTATGCTGGTGACTGACTATGAAGAACCGGGACCAGATGAAGGACCTGAAGAAGGATCCTGATGGACTATGTTTTTTGATGGAGCTTCAAAAGCACTCGATAATGGCATCGGTGTGGTAATCATATCTCCTGAGGGCTGTCATACTCCTTTCACTGCCCGACTATGTTTCAGCTGCACTAACAACATGGCGGAGTACGAATCCTGCATCATGGGTCTCAAAGCCGCTATTGACCTCAGGATCAAGTTCTTAAATGTCTTCGGGGATTCAGCCTTAGTGATAAGTCATATCAAAGGCGAATGGGATACGAAGCATCCGAATCTCAGCCCATACAAAGAGCATGTACTGACATTGCTCCCACACTTTGAGGAGGTAACCTTTGAACATTTCCCGCGAGAGGAGAATCAGTTAGCGGACGCGCTAGCCACCATGTCTTCTATGTTCAAAGTCAGGTGGGATAACGAAGCTTCCCGAATCACCATTGAAAGGTTGGATAAGCCAGCGCACTGTTGTAAGATTGATACCGAAGAGGTGGAAGGAAAACCCTGGTTCCATGAAGTAAAAAGGTACCTCGAGACTCAAGAGTATCCCGAAGGGGCATCTGTCAATGATAAGAAGTTCCTGAGAAGGTTCGATGTGAAATTCTTCCTCAGTAATGGAATCCTCTACAAGCGCAATCATGACTCTACCTTACTACAGTGTGTAGACAAGAGCGAAGCAGAGAGGATTATGACAGGTCTACATGAAGGTACCTTCGAAACACATTCAAGTGGGTATACTAGGCTAAGAAGTCCTACGGGCAGGATACTACTGGTCCACTATGGAAGCATATTGTTATCAGCACTCCCGAACTTGTCATAAGTGCCAAATTTATGCTGATAAGGTGCATGTGCCTCCGGTTCCTTTGAATGTCTTGACAGCTTTGTGGCCCTTTTCAATGTGGGGCATGGAAATGATCGGAGAAATCTGGCCTACTGCTTTCAATGGACATCGCTTCATCCTAGTGGCCATTGATTACTTCACGAAATGGGTTGAGGCAGCCTCTTTTGCTACTGTGACCAAGAACGTTGTGGCGCGGTTCATCATACATAACCTGATTTATCGGTATGGTACGCCAGAGAGAATTATTACTGACAATGGTACAAATCTCAACAACACGATGATCACCGAGCTCTATAAGCAATTCAAGATACAACATCATAACTCTTCTCCCTACCGGCCGAAGATGAATGGCGTTGTTGAAGCGGCTAACAAGAACATTAAGAAGATTATATAGAAGATGACAGTGACATACAAAGACTGGCATGAGATGTTACCATTTGCTCTTCATGGGTACCGTACCTCAGCACGGACATCGACAGGGGAAACACCCTACTCTCTGGTATATGGCATGGAGACAGTCCTACCCATCGAGGTCCAGATTCCTTCTTTAAGGATTATGAAAGATGCGAGTTTGAATGAAGAGGACTGGATCCAGACCCGACTTGATCAATTGAATCTGATCAATGAGAAGAGACTTACAACTATCTGTCATAATCAGACGTATCAAAAGCGAATGATCAAGGCTTTTAACAAGAAAGTTAGATGTCAAGAATATCAAGTCGGGGATCTGGTAATCAAGCGCACTATACTGCCGCAAGGTGATCCCAGGGGCAAATGGACTCCCACAAACAAAGGGCCATTTGTGATTAAAAACATTTTCTTGGGTGGAGCCATGATTCTAACCACCATGGACGGTGACGACCTTCCTCACCATGTAAATGAAGACATAGTGAAAAGATACTACCCATGATGAAAGACTCGCTAGTTTGATTGGCCTAAGCAAAAATAAGGGCTTCCCGGCGAACCAAAAGGGTTCGGGCAAAAGTAAGGGATGAAAATGAAAAATTTGTACACCCGGCAAGCTGAAAACCTGAAAAGGCGGCTTGGGCAAAAAAGGGTATCCCGGTGGATTGAAAACCCGAAAGGGAAGTCCAGGCAAAAGTTAGGGATGTAAAGCGTATCACTATGTCCCATTAGATCATCTTGCGACCAGACCTCAGAATCAACTATTAAGCTCGAACGATATCGATCAACCTAATCAACTTTGGACGAGCAGCAAAGTGATGAGACGTTCGAAGACATAGGGGAAATAGCAGAGTTGGAACCCAATGGGATTGTTGCACATACCTATTTTTTGCTGTTTACACAAAATTGTATATCTTCTATTTTTACGGCGACGTTCTCTTACTAGAGCGTTAGTCCCCTTGTACAAAAACGACTATTACAGGCCAACTTCAAAAATTAATACAAATCATTTTTACAAAACTATTTGTTTTTCTTTTTCTGTTTTGTTTTGCAAAAACGTCCAATGGTTTATTCTTGACCTATGCATTTGAATATGATTTCTGCTCATAAACATTTACATAACAAACGAAAAGACAATCACTCATAACTTAAGAAATAGGGGCAAAAATAAGAAATGTCAAACCCGACAGTTACTCTGTCCAGCAGGTACCAAGGCGGAGACATATTTGGAGCATAGTCATCAGTACATACGACCTTGTAACATCTTACTCCCCATAGAGTAAAAGTAATCAAAGCATTGATATCAGCTTTCCCACAACAAGGAGTAATCTCCCCAGCCAGGGTCTTTCAGAAACCTGACAGCTATATTCCCCCCAGCTGAACTTCATAATCGTGAGCGGATTGTCATAATTTTTATCTCCCCAAGCAGAGTTTATTTCTCTAAATATAGAAGCTCAATCCCCGACAGAGCCTATTACTTCAACTACGGAAATTCACCTTCCAAATTATTCCCCGCAGAGCTACTCTCAGGCAGAGTCTCTCCCTGACAGGAATATTCACAAACAACAAAGAGTAAATCTTCAGCACACTCATTTCCATTCACCATCCCCAGCGGAAGTAGAATAACCACAATTCTCTACAACAGTCAGGAATGCTATACTCTCCAGTAACAGTGAGGGATTTATTTTCCCAGACTCAGACATGTCCCCAATAGCATTTCATGTACATACATCATGACTTGTGCATACATATCACACATAGCACAATCTCATTTATTTTGAGAACATCATCTCACAAGGCATTTCATGCATCACACATATAATTAACCCTGTTATCTTTTCAAGAAAGACAATTATCACCAATAATTCCAGCAGTTATACATGTCATATCTACAGAAAGCTAATGGAAAATCAGTTCCCGAAGGTCAAACGGGTCAACTAATCTATATAACCAAACGAAGTAACCCTATGACCCAGGTTCCTTCTCATAGCCCTACTATCCAGGCTCTCATCTTGAAGAAATACTACTATCCAGGTTCCTTTCCATAAGCCCTACTATCCAGGCTTTCATCTCGAAGTGACCCTACTATCCAGGTTCCTTCTCATAGCCTTACTATCCAGGCTCTCATCTTGAAGAAACCCTACTATCCAGGTTCCTTCCCATAAGCCCTACCATCCAGGCTTTCATCTCGAAGTAACCCTACGACCCAGGTTCCTTCCCATAAGCCCTACCATCCAGGCTTTCATCTCGACGTAACCCTACGACCCAAGTTCCTTCCCATAGCCCTACTATCCAGGCTCTCATCCTGAAGTAACCCTACGATCCAGGTTCCTTCTTATAGCCCTACTATCTAGGATCTCATCTTGAAGAAACCATATTATCCAAGTTCCTTCCCATAAGCCCTACCATCCAGGCTTTCATCTTGAAGTAACCCTACGACCCAGGTTCCTTCCCATAAGCCCTACCATCCAGGCTTTCATCTTGAAGTAACCCTACGACCCAAGTTCCTTCCCATAGCCCTACTATCCAAGTCTCATCCTGAAGTAACCCTACGACCCAGGTTCCTTCTCATAAGCCCTACTATCCAGGCTTTCATTTCGAAGCAACCCTACGACCCAGGTTTCTTCTCTCCCATCTCCAGACGATAGTTTATAAGACTGTAAGACCTGGACCCAACCAGATGCGGTCAATTTCAAATTTCCCCAGTAAGTCGCTGTGCAGCCTGGACCCTGACCAAATAGGCAGTTTACTTCCACTTCCTCAATCAGGAGTTAATTCCTCAGTAGAGTAATGGACAACCGAAGCTCGTAGACTATATTTCCTAGAACATAAGTCAACATTCCCCAGCGAAGTCCTCCTCAACGACAGGTACATGAATTCTCGCAAAGGAATCTCTTATGCAACTGATATCTTTTCTGGATGGCATCTTTAAGCCCATCTCTGATGACTCTCTGTTGACTCCCAAATGGAATCCGCAAGCCCATTCCCAATATTACCGATCAATATTACTTCATGCGAGTGCAAATTTCTGGGCACTCTAGTGTTCAATCATCTTCCACCTTCAGATCACGAAAGGCCGACCAACCAATCTACATCCTCAGGTTTAAGAAGGTTGAACAGGGGCAGCTGTTGTACCCCAAAATTTTCCCTCTCATTTTACTCAAAACATACTCATTGAAGTCCTCAACTTTCCCAAGGAGGCCCAAGGATTGATCAGACAAATGCTCTCCTAAGACAATGAACCTCAAACTAGGGTTTCCATTTTCATCAAGATGGGTGAACTCCAAAGGTCTAAAATCTTCTCCATGATCTTAATATGGTCTCAATATCATCCATGTCAAGTTTCATGCCTTGCACAAGAAGTTTGCTCAGTCAACTGCTCAAATGCTTGAAAATCAACTATACTAGGTCAAAAGTCAACTATTGCCCACATACAGTCAAACTTCAAGATTTTTGGTCAACATCAACATTTTGAAGTGATATCCATCATTTGATCAAGGGTTGATCATGATTCCCCAAGGAAGGCTCCTAATTCATCAAAACTCAAAAGTCGCTAAATTAGGGTTTCTCAGGAAAAGTCAACCAAACTTTGACCAAGCATAACTTTTTCATACTTTATCATAAATTTCTCATCCAAGGATCATTTTGAAGAGAATCCAATTCCCTACAACTCATATTCAACCCTCAAGTTCAATAAATGCCCTAATGGAAATATATGAATTCATACATTATAGGTCATTCCAAAAAGTCAATAAAAACACCTTTTGGGTCAAAGCTCCTTACATGAACATGGAAGATCCACTTGAGATGAAAACAAAGCGGTTGCCTAGGGGACATCATAAGATTTCTAAAAATTAAAAGAACACCCTCTTAGGATCAAAATTGAGAGAGATATGCATTGTCAAAGTTGGCCATTTTTGGAGAATTGTCAAAAGTCAACAATACCCAAAATTGCATTTTTTGGCAAATGGGCCTAACTTTTTATACTTGCATCTTGCTCCTAGCCTGGTCCACGACCCATAAACCCTTCCATACATCATTTGCTTATTTATTTGATTTATTTTGATTTTTAATTATTTTAAATCCAAATTAAATCAAATAAATGATATAAAAATATGTTGGGATGATTTAGCATTAAAGAATGAAGATACAGGCTATATGTTAGCAAGCAAAGTGTGCAAGTCTTGATTGACTTGAAAAAAAGGCATGATTTGGCCAATTTTGGAAACAAAGAATATGACTTGAAAATTAAAGATTTTGCCCATCAATTCCCAAGATTGGATCCAAAATTATTAACCTAATTGGATTCAATACATATACTGAAGCTTGGTGAACCCTAAGGAAGAGATTTTTTCATGCGCAACTAGGTAAAAACATCAAGAAAAACGTTGAGTTTTTTTGCAAAAAACTTAGAATCGGATTTTCAATTACAGCCCCGTTCGAGCAATTTCAAGGCCGACAGCACATTCTTGGACGCCTTCTAAAGCCAGCAGCATCAATTCCACGCATCAAGGCATCCCCATTTGCCTCCAGATACTCACGGTTTGATCATTTTTCCTTCAATCTTGATTTTTCCCATTCATGTGTTATACTTGCTATTAGAATATATTTCCGTGTTCATGATCATCATATGAAGGTGTTGTAGTAGTCTAATTTTAGTTTCAGTGCAGGAATGGGTTTATGCCATTATTAGGGTTTGAAAGCTCGAAATTGGGGTTTTTGTTTTCAGGACAAATTGAAGGGAATTCTAGGGATAAATGGACTCTTGATGAAATTCCTGATTGATCCTTTATATTGGTTGTGATTTATATTTCATGTATCATGTTCTTGAGTAACGCAGGGTTGTAGCTACAAACCAAATCCGTCACTACAGCTTATAGTGACGGAAATCTGCTGTAGGTAAAAGTATGTTGTCTAAAACAACAGATCAATGAAAGAGATGATGAGGTGGCTAACTCTCACTGGCCGGTTTGAATTCACGCGCGCTTTCCTGGGCTTAGTATTTAATTTCCTTTATATTCTAATTGTTTTATTATATGTTCAAACAAGCAATCCAGCTAAGATGGCATAGAGAGGTCTTAAGGCGTTCATGTGTAGGAGGTTAGGGGTTCGATCCCTGCCTCCTACATTTTATTTTCCCTAATATTTGCTTGCAGATCCTGTGCCTTGGGCTCCAGCGTGTCTACCATACACCCTCCAAATCCAGCCAGTGGATCATCTTCAGATCCAGATCTAGCGTCCAGTGGAGAGAAGTCCATGATGCACCTTCAAACGTGGCCAACACTGGATCCAAACGCAGGATGGGATTGCAAGGAAATCTGGGCTTGAAAATTCCAGTTCATACCCCCCCAATTTGCTTCTCACAATCAGGCCCAAATCTTTTTCTTTTTTTATTTCTTTTATTTTATTATTTGTTTTAATTATTTTTTTACAAAATCATTTTTATTATTAAATCATAAAATCAGAAAACTACAAAAATATTAGGTTTAGTCTTAAATTTCGCGCATTGTTCCTTTCATTATTTTGATTAATTATTGTAACTGTTCCAAGTTTGTAATAGTTAATTAGGTTTACTATTCTGCATTTATCATTTTCCCCCAGTTTTTGATTATGTAATCCCCTCCCCAAAGCCTTGTAATAGCTAGGGTTTTAATTTCTTGCTTTTAATTTCCGCAACTATTAAACTACTAGATGTATGAACATTAGGATTGTATGCGAAAGATAAATCAATTTAAAACAGTAGAAAACCCTAAATGCGCAAGATAAATGAAAATGAAATTAAAACACTTGCACATGCTCACTCCTAGGGTTTTGCCCCACTTGGTTGCCTTAGAAATAATGGTCGTGTCCCTCGAACATAGGGATACCTTAGCAATGACCCACGATTCAAAACCGTCATAAAGATCATAGTCCCTACTTGTGCCTCGAGTTACCTACGAATTGATCTTATGACGATAGTCCCTTCGAAATGCTAAGGTATCTCTACCTGTTGCCTTCAGAGACCATTCCGTCCCTTCGAACGTCCCTTTAAAAATCCAACGACAGAGCTACCTACTCCTTAATAGTAGGATAGCACTGTCTAAAGGAAACGAAAACGAACAGACTTTTTTCGAGTAGGTAGAAATCTTAAGCACTTGCTCAAAATAAAAACTTTTCACACCAACACTTTCAAAAATAGTTTTCAAAACAACTTCATCACACTCTTGAGGACCGAAACAAGGGTTATCACGAAGTAAACAAAACTTTTTCAAAGCAAACACACACAAGCAGTTTAGAAAAGAGCAAGTACCTAAGAGCCCGTGGAAAACCACAGATAAAAAGGGTGCTAACACCTTCCCTTTCTATAATCTACCCCCCTTACTCAGAAATATCTCGAAAAAAGGTTTTTTTTGTTCTTTTTCCTTTTTCTTTGTTGGATGAAATAAAAGTTGGTGGCTACTCTTTCTTACCACGACATTTGCGAATACAAAATGCAAACCAGTATAATAGTCGGTTCTGCCACCGTATCACAGATACTGTTCAACAGAATAGTCTTCATCAGAATCTTGGCCAGAACCAAGGTTGTTATTCTCTTCAACTTTCAAACTCTTGTCATCGTCTTCTTGGTTATCGTCTTCATTCAGGGGGACCTCAAAATCTAGAGCCCTTCTGACTGGACCCTTGAATCTTCTACCCATATTAAGAAAGAATGTTGGCTTTTTAGTCTTATTCTTATTCCCCTTTGTGATGAGGGTCTTCAACTCTTCTTGACCCTTAGCTAAGTCCAAGAACATCCGCTGAAACTGAGTGTTCTAAGCTTGAAGTTCTTTCACAGTTTGTTCGAGTGCCATCTTTTACTGAAATAAACAGCAAGAAGATGACAAAACCTGTCTAGAAAGTACCTGTTATATGATGATATGCATGATATGCAAGTGCAATATTTTCAACGACCTTTGCGGGAATTAAATTTATTTAAAACAAAAGCGAAAAATTAATTTTAGTAACAATCTCAAATTATAATTGCCTTCTAGGCTTATAATGATAACAAGAAGAGTTACAAGGAAACAAAATGTGAATTCAAGTCTCCCATGGGAATTTCCTCTTTGTGCCGACATATGCATTGAGGCTTTGTTCTTCGTGGAGTCGTTTCGTCAGCTCCAATACTTTCTTCTCACTAGCATAAAGCTGAGTTTCAAAGGTATCCCTTTCTTCCTTGAGTTGAATCCAGGACTTCTGTATTTCTTCAAAGTCGGTAGGCATGTCTGGATGAAGAAGGCTGTGAGGACCATCTCCTTCAATAACAGGTTCTACGATCACTAGTAGGATAGCAGGATATGGCATCATAAGATTTTAAGCACGAGACCGACCCATCTGAGGTAAGGCTCTAGTGGAATGGAATTCTTGTATCCTAAAGTCTTGCTATCAATCTTGTTGACCAGGCCCCAGACAAGTATAAACCTTTGATGGTAATTTTGAGGATCCTTCTCATATTCAAACACAATACCCTGGATGAGCATATCATGAGGACCGTCCCTTCGAGCATAACTAAACTACCGCATAGCTAGAGAAGGGTTATAAGTGATGCCCCCTCTTATACCAAGGAGTGGTACATTAGGGAATTCCCCATAGCGGTCAATAATAATGATATCTTCCTGAGATCGAGAACACCAATGGATATCTGAATGAGCGAGTGACATCAACCTTTGAGACCACCTCAAACCTTTTTCATTCTTACTCACTAATCGGGGCAGGTGCAAAATAAACCACATGGACAGAAGAGGTATACAACACATAAGAGTTCCTTGCTTCTTCAGAGTACGAGTGTGAAGGGAATGAAAGACATCTCCAAGCAAAATAGGCACAAGATTATGAGTGAGAAATATTTTAATGGCATTCACATCTACAAATTGGTCCGGATTAGGGAATAGTACCAAACCATAGATCATCAAAGCTTAAACATCCTCAAAAGCATAAAAACTTATGGCATCCAGAGACCAATGAGCCTTATCTATCAGAAATTTAGGAGAAAAGCTCTTGCCTCCATTTCTTGTCTCCCAATTAGATATGATGTCTGATCGTTTCAGATGTAAGGCTGTTGTGATGTCTTCAGGTTTTGGAACTTGCTCTAGACCGGTGAAAGGTATCAGATCAAGAATAGACACTCCGAGTAATTTAGAGAACTCTTCCATTATGGGAACCAATTGATAATTTGGGAAGGTAAAACAATAATGCTTAGAACTGGAACAGAACACTCATCATGTCTTCTTAGAAATCGGGAGTAATCAAACTGAGTAGATGACCATGTCTCTTGGTGAATTGACAATTTTCAGGAACCTTTGAGACTAATTCCTCAAGCTTGGAAGGTACTCTTATGAAGTTGATTCACATGGTATTCCTACGACTAGAAGCCATGACCCTGAAACACAAAACAAAGATAAATCCCCTAGATACTTGAAATGGCTAGTCATGATATGATGTTATGATGTTATGATGTCATGTTTGAACATATAACAAACACAAATAAAGCACACAGGAGCGTTAGGTTTAAGGCTTGCACGGGGTTCGTAGATAAGTACCCTCTTGAAGATTAGTTGACTCAACCTATCCTTAAGAAGTAACTGGGTTCTAGAGTCTCAATATCACTGATTTTTCCCACAGGTTTTGTTTAGCACAGCAACTGACTTGCCACCAAACAAGACCCGAGAGTCGAATCTCAATGAGCATAGCATCGAGTATCAACCAACTTCGGACAACACCAAAGCCGACTATCTTACTACCTTCTAATGGCTAAGTTGGGCCAATTAAGGTTCTAAAGGTCAGTTAGTGCTTATGACACCACACGGCAGCCTAATATTCTCCCCGACTGACTCGAGGGACACCAGTACCAACCAATGTGTCGCACTAACGTAGCCATCACTTCAACCATATCGATATACACCGTATAATTTCTATGATCTATTGCTACTTACCTAAATTGTCCCCATATCTGTGTGTAAGATATTCGCAAGAAAAGTAAACCCGAGCAACCCTCAAATGTAAAGCATATAAGGAAAACAAGACAAACATTTAAAAGTGATATAACTCTAAAGGTAACCCCTCTTTTTTAAGTTCTCCAGTAGAGTCTCCAGTTCTGTAATACAATGGGAGAACTGGCTTGTTTTGCGTTTTATCGCAAATGTTGTAGATAGCAAGAGTCGCCACCGACTTTTCTTTTATCCAATAAGGAAATGGTGAAAAGAACAGGAAAGACCTTGAGATTATTGAGTTCAGGGGGTAGGTTATGAAAAGGAAAGGTGTTAGAACCCTTTTCATCCGTAGTTATCTACGGGCTCTTAATAGCTAGCTCACTTTGTTTTTGAAAATGCTTTGTGTTATGTGTTTGAAAATATTTTGAAAAGGTGAACTTTGTAATGATTCTCGTATCTGTCCTTGAGAACGCGTACAAAGTGTTTGTTCGAAAATATTTTTGAAAAGTGTTTGTGAAAGATATTTTTATTCTAAAATCTTTGTGAGCAAGCAATTACGAGCGTTCTACCTACTCAAGGTCTTTATTGCACTTTTCCTCCTCCTTTAGATAGTGCTATCCTACCATTAGTTAGTACGAAGCCCTATCGTTGGATATGAAGGGACGGGCGTGGGTCATCGTACAATCATAGAAGGCAACTCATAGGGGCGCTTTAGCATTTATCGTTAAGGGACTAGATTGTTTACCGAAGGCAGCATCAAAGGGTCATCGAGGGACTACGATCTTTGATTTCGAGGGATAGTGCTTTAACTTCCCCATGTTTGAGGGACATGACTTTTTTTATAGAGGCAGTAAGGGAGGTTACCCTAGAGGTGTGCGTGTGCAAAGTGATTGTTTTTAGTTATTTTTATCTTTGAAATTAGGTTTAGCCATCGTTTGCTTTTATCTTGCCATACAATCCTAATTATTAACAGTAATAGTGAAAATAATAAAGCATTAAAGTACGAAAAGTAAATGTTCCTACACTATTACATGGCTTCGGGAATGGAGGGGTACAAGTAATAAAATGCGGGGAAAAGTAAAATCCTAATTATCTATTACAAACCATGAGCAATTACATTATCATTAAAAAATGCGAAAAGAATAAACTACCCGAAAATCTAAGATAAGAAAACGAAAGGAGAAGGAAATTATTTTTGGCAATGTTCTTGATAAAAAAAGGTTTGATGATTAACCTAATAACCTAGATTGATTAATTAATTAAAACCTAAAAAAACTAATTAATTTTAATTTTAAAAAATAAGAAATTTTTTAATTAAACAAAAACTAAACCCTAATTTTGATTAGGGTTTGTGAAAAGGTTTTTTTTAGAAAAATTAATTGGTTAAAAAATGGTTTTGATTTGGTGAATTTAGGATTTGTAATAACAAAATAAGGGTTAAAAAAAGTTACCAGGGCTAGGTGTTGAACCCACGCCCTCAGCAATGCCAACCAACATGTTAACCATCAAGCCAAACGCACCTTGCTGACAAGGAATGAAACCAACGCCTCTAGTAATCTGCAAAACAAGTAAAAATCATGAAAAAAATAAAAAATGCCAAAAGGATGGGATCAAACCCACGCCTTGGCATAGTAAGTCTTTATCGCACGCGCTTCAACCGCTGGGGAGGTAATACACCCCTCGACTTAATTGAAACAAATAAAACAAATATTAAACACAAATGCAAAGTCCAGAGAGACACCGAAGCCCTAGCTCCGATCATCTTCTCCGGTGTCCCTTCTTATTCAACCTGCAAAAATAAGATATGTTAGCAAACCAAAAGTACCTCACCCCCCTAAATCGAGGCTTGTGAGTTCAATGTGATGCTTAGTTTTGAATGAAACACAATGGTTAGGGAGTTATGGTCAAGGCAACCTAGATCGGTGCAAATATGGCATATCACGATTCTGATATCATGAACGCTATGCGATTCACTTTTCCTGCACATGGAGACCTCATGAACATGTTAGAAAGGTTAGTATGCAATAAAACATGAAAGAAGTCAAGATAAGATTTTTTGCAAAAAAATATGCAATGTCCATGTATGCGTGCGAATTATGAAGGGTTTGGATCATTGTATTGGATCCATTCTTACTTTGTACCTCTTCAGGAATCGATTGGGAGTGAAAGAATGTTTTGAAGATGGCTGCAAACTAGGGTTTGAAGGTTGCCCTAGCTTGATGATTTTAAGATTTTTTGGAGGTGAATTTTGAACAAGGTTTTTCGTGGCTTTTGTGTCTGAATAATGGAGATTACATAAGGGTGAAATTAGGTCAACAAACATGGGCTTGGACCTTGGTAAGAAGAACCTTGATTTACCCTTTTAATTTTAACTTTAAATTAATAAAAAATCAAAATAAATAGAGTAAAAAATCCATGGGGTGTATGAGTAAGTTGTAAGGTTCACAATGAGGTACATATTGCACATGGACCTTGAAATAATATCCAATTATCCCAAAAATTCAAGTTTGATCACTTTTGGTTTCATGCATTTGCTCAAAATTTCCCAACTTGCACCAATTATAACTCTCTCAATTTTAATCATTTGAAGGTGATCTTTAACTTTTTAGAAATCCCAAGATGTCCTCTACAATACCTATTTTGTTCATTTTTGCATTTGAAGAAATTATCTAGATGTAATTTGCCTTGACAAAAAGTGTCTTTTTGTTGACTTTTGAAATGACCTATAATGTATTGGCCCATATCTCTCAAATGAAGCATTCTTTGGATTTGAGCTTAGAGAGACAAAGTTGTAGAGAATTTAATTTCCTTTAAAATGAGCTTTGATTGACGGAAATATGATGAAGCATGTGAAAGTTATGCTTGGTCAAAGTTTAGTTGACTTCTCCTAAAGAAAAACCCTAATTTGGCAAATTTTGACTTTTGATGAATTGAGAGTTTTCTTGATGAATCATGATCAACCCTTGATCAAATGATGAATGCGACTTTAAAAACTTGATGTTGACAAAAAATCTCGAGGTTTGACTGTATGTTGACCACAATTGACTTTTTGTCCAATACAGTTGATTTTCAGTCATCTGAGCAATTGACTGAGCAAACATGTGATGCAAGGCTTAAAACATGGTATGAGAATTCTTGGATACATATGAGGAACCATTAAAGCCACTTTGAGAGCTTTGAAACCCAAACTTCCTTGGGAAAAATGAAACCCTAGTTGTGGACCCATTGCTTAGGAGGAGAATTTGTCTGATCAATTCTTGGGCAATCTTGAGCATTTGAGAAACCTAGAAAAATTGCTTGAGTAAAAAGGGAGGGAAAATTTTGTGGTACAACAAACATCTTCTTCACAGTACTCGAATAGGCATCCACCTGAATTTTTCCACTCCTAATTCCACCTTCAACATGTTACCCTGTTAATATCAACTCAGTGAAACCAAATGAAGAGCTCTCGATTAGATGATTATAGAAAGGACCCGTCAAAGTTCCCATAAACATGTCAACCAACTCCCTATCAGACAAAGGAGGTTGCACTATTATTCCTATATTCCTCCACTTCTGGGTGTACTCTTTAAAGCCTTCATTTGAGCCCATGGTTATACTCTGTAATTGCATACGAGTTTGTTCAAGATCAGCGTTGTACTGGTATTATTTGTAAAAAGCAGTAACCAAGTCTTCTCAAGTACGGATATCAGTCCACTCAAGTTGATAGAACCATTCTAATTGTGTTCCCGACAAGCTCTCTTGAAAGAAGTGCACCCATAATTTTTTGTCGGTAGTGTGGGGTTGGATCTTTCGGACATAAGACCTCAAATGAAGCTTAGGACAAGAAACACCATCATACTTCTCAAAAGTAGGAACCTTGAGTTTGTGATGAATAGCAACCCCCGATATTAATCCCTAACTCTTACAAATTTAGCCTAGGCACTTTCTGGATCTCCATGGCATTCAGATGATCTTCCAGTTGTTTGTATTTTTCATCAGCAGAGGGATATTATTCATTCAGATGATTCTTCTCCTCTTCATCAGAGTACTTGGCTGAACCATGGTTTCTTTTTCCAGTTTCACCACTCTTATCATCCTTATCTTGTTCGTCGTCTTCTTCTACTGGAGTATCGGGATCCTGAACTCGCTTGACTGGTCCTCTTAACCTTCTTCCCATGTTAAGGATGTCTGCTGGTTTCTTTGTCTTTCTCTCCTTCTCTTTGGTGATGAGTGCTTTCAGTTCCTCCCGCCCCTTGACTAAGCTTAGGAACATCTCTTGGAACTAAGCATTCTGATCCTGGAGATCTTTCACTATTTGTTCAAGATCCATTTCTGCTGAAATAAACAGCAAGAAGATGAGAAAACCTGTCTTGAGAATACCTGTTATGCAATGATATGGTATGTAAATGCATATGCAATGTTTTCAAGGACCTCGTGGGATTTAAATTTGTTAAACAAAAAGGAAACAGAGAAACTTAGTAGTAAGTTCAAATTATAATTGCTTTCTAGGCTTACAATGAAAACAAGATAGTTAAATTATAAAACTCTTGAGGCCTAAGGTATTAAGTCTCCCATGGACGCTTTCTCTTTGTGTTGACATATGCATTAAGGCTCTGCTCTTCATGGAGTCACTTCATCAGCTCCAATACTTTCTTCTCACTAGCATAGAACTTAGTCTCAAAGCTATCCCTTTCTTCCTTGAGTTGAATAAAGGACTTTTGTAGTTCCTTAAAGTCAGTAGGCATATCGGGTTGAAGAATGGTATGAAGAACATCTCCTTCAGTAACAGGCTCTATGATCACTAGTAGGATAGCAAGATATGGCATCATAAGACTTTGAGCACGAGACCACACCCTATGAGGTAAGGTTCCAAAGGAATGGAGTTCCTATGCCCCAAAGTCTTGCTATCAAACTTATTGATCATGCCCCAAGCATGTATAAACCTTTAACGGTAACTTTGAGGATCTTTCTCATAGTCGAATACAATACCCTAGATGAGCATATCATGAGGACCGTCTCTTCGAGCATAACCAAATTGACGTAGATCTAGAGAAGGGTTGTAAGTAATTCCCCTCCTTATGCTAAGGAGTGTTACATTAGGGAATTCCCCACAACGGTCAATAATGGTGATATCTTCATGAGATCGGGAACACCAACGGATATCTGAATGATCGAGTGACATCAACCTTTGAGACCACCTCAAACCTTGTTCATTAATCATCACTGATTAGGGCGGGTGCAAAATAAACCACCTGGAAAGTAAAGGTATGCAACACATGAGAGTCCCTTGTTTCCTCATAGTATGTGTATGAAGAGAATGTAGAATATCACCAAGCAAAGTAGGCACAAGATTATGAGTAAGAAATATTTGTATGGCACTCACATCTATGAGGTGGTCCAGATTTGGGAATAGTACGAGATCATAGATCAGCAAAGCCAAAATATCTTCAAAAGCACGAAAACTCGTGGCATCTAGGAACAACTGAGCCTTCTCTACCAGAAATGTAGCAAGAAGACCTTTAACTCCACTTCTTATTTCCCAATTAGATACGATGTCTGATCATTTCAAATGTAAGGCTGCTGCAATATCTTCAGATTTTGGAACTTGCTCTAGACCGGTGAAAGGTATCTGATCAAAACTAGGCACTCTAAGTAACTTATAGAATTCTCCATTGTGGGCACCAACTGATAATCCGGGAAGATAAAACAATGATGCTTAGGATCAAAGAACTGGAACAGAACACTCATCATGTCTTCTTTGAAACTGGGAGTAACCAAACTGAGTAGATGGCTATGTCTTATGGTAAATTGAGAATTTTCGGGAACCTTTGAGACTAACTCCTCAAGCTTGGAAGGTACCCTTATGAAGTTGATTCGGATGATATTTCTGCGATCGAAAGCTATGACCTGCAACAAAGGACAAAGATAAATCCCTAGATCCTTGAAATGGTTAGTGAAAATGTTATGATGTCATGATGTTATGTTCATATTTAGACAAGAAGTAAACACAAACAAATCACACAAGATCCTTAGGTTTAAAGGCTTGCATGAGGCCAAAGGTAAGTATCCTTTTCTATTAGAATTAAGTTGATTCAATCTGTCCTAAAATATTAACCGAAAGACAAAGTAAACACATGCGACCTATATAATCGTTTCTAATAAAATAAAAGGCAAAGTAAACACAAAATATTTGCAAAATATTCCTTAAAGTCTTAACATCTAAAAGATTAGAAATTAAAAAAAAATTTATGTATTTTTTGGTTTGATTTGAATAATAAAATAAATAAATTTTAAAATATAGATTAAATGCTTAATTAATTATATAAAAAACCTAGATCTAATTAATTAAAAAAAAATTGTCCAAAATTAAATTAACCTATTAAAAGTCTAAATCTGATTTTATATATTTATGATTTTTTTATTAAAAGAAAAAGAAATTAATTAAACAAAAGAAAAAAGAAAAAGAGAAAAAAGTTGAAAAATGCTAAAGGAGAAAAAATAGGGTGCAGGTGTTTGGGCTTGAACCCACACCTTTTGCATCACAAGTTCCCTTCCTTGCCACCTGAGCTATGCGCCTTTTGTGTTGGGAAAATAGAACTTGATTATTATATGACAAACCTGTGTTAATTTGGAAAAAATAACAAAAATATTGCAAACGCATGGATCGAACACACACCCATATGTTTACAAACCTTTGCCTTGGCAAGCAGTGCTACACTCTCATCTAGTCATAAAACGAAAATGAATAAATATAATACAAAATGAATTAAAAATATAATTAAAAAAAGAAGTGAAACATGCACGTTGAGGGTGGGGTCCAAATGTTTTGAATGGCCAATGGAGTTATGCCATGCAACCCCAGGGAGGGTCAAACCACCACACACAGTAGTTGACCACCTTCTTCTCCGTTCACCCCCAAAACCCTATCTTGCAAAATAATGAGATTTGAAACAAGAGGTTAAGTCTACCCCCCTAAATCAGGGTCTGCAAATTTAGTAGTGGAGTTCGTTTAGCCCGACAATGCCTGTAAATAAAGATACAACGAGGCCGGAGCTTTATGCCCTAACAATGGCATTCTATGATCCCTGCGTCAAACCTTACATGTAATGCATCAATCATGTTATAATGATGCGTATGAGGAGATCTAACATGTTAGCAACAATTGAAACTGCATGAACATGAAAATCTAAAACTTACCAAACTTACCAAAACGACGATGATAAAGGAAGCGTTCTGAGATGTTATGAATTTGAATAAAGGGTGGAATGGAACCCTGAGACCTTCAGTAAGCTGATGTGATGCCTGGTTTCGCTTGAGGAAGGCTGGAAATAAGAGTTTGCTTTTGCCCTAGTTTTATGAAATTTTGGAACTGTTTTTGGAGGCAGCTCGTGTGGCTTAGTGTATGAATGAATTGAGTATTTATAGAGTATCACCTCAGATCACACAATTGAGGAAAATACCAAGTGTTCAATCTATTACCAAAAACATATGAAACATGTTTTCAAACATTCCATTTTGAGAAGATTATGTCTCAAATATTGTTTCACACAGTTTGCATGGTTGTCAAAGGGTCATTGGGCCTAAAATTTGATCCAAAAACCAAGCCCATATGCCTTGGTCCATCATTTACTATTTTATTTAATTTATTTTGTATTTAATTGAATAAAAAACAAAATAAATGAAATAAATAAAAAGATAAAGCATGAGTGGACTTATGGGTCACTCATCTTGTCATGAACATGTTTGAACTTAAAAAATTAGGTCCATTAGCCCACAATTTCAAAATTGATCAATGTAAGCTTCATGCATTTCTCAAAATTTGCTCAAATTGCACCAATCATAAAATCTCTCAAATTTTATCGTTTGAAGGTGATATTGGAGTTTTTGGAAAGCTCAATACATCCCCTACAATCTCTATGTTGATAATTTTTTCATTTGAAGACTTTATCTTGATATAAGTTGCCTTGACAAAAAATGTCTTTTTGTTGACTTTTGAAATGACTATAATGTTTTGGCCCATATCTCTCAAATGAAGCATTTTTTGGACTTGAGCTTAGAGAAACAAAGTTGTAGAAAATTAAATTTCCTTCAAAAATGAGTTTTGGTTGAGAAAAATATGATGAAGCATGTGAAAGTTATGCTTGGTCAAAGTTCAGTTGACTTCTCCTTAAGAAAACCCTAATTTGGTAACTTTTGACTTTTGATGAATTGAGAGTCTTCTTGATGAATCATGATCAACCCTTGATCAAATGATGAATATGACTTCAAAATGTTTATGTTGACCAAAAATATTGAAGTTTGACTGTATGTTGACCATAATTGACTTTTTGTCCAATACAATTGACTTTCAATCATCTGAGCAATTGACTGAGCAAACTTGTGATGCAAGGCTTGAAACTTGTCATGAGGGTGTGTTGAAGCATACGAGGAACCATGAAACTCACTTGATGCATTAGGAACTCAATTTTCTTTGAGAAAACCAAAATCCTAGTTGTATGTCATTTGCTTAGGAGGAGGGTTTGAATGGTCAACCCTTCAGTAGCCTTGAGTACTTGAGACCTTCATGAGCATGAGGAGGTGTCTTGAATCAATGGTATTCAAAAATGGGAGGGAAAGTTTTGGGGTACAACAAGTTGCATCAAAATAAATGAAAATAGGCCCAAGGACTTAGTCAGAATAATGCAAAAAAAAGTAGAAACAGATGGTGTTAAAAGGGACTTTAATTAAAATGGCTAAGGTATAGAATTAAAAGAAACATGAAAAAAAAATTTAAAATAAATAAATAAATAAATAAATACTTAGTGAACCGGGTCGATCATCCAGGTGAACCGGAATGGATAGGTTTAGCTTCACCTTTCCCCTCCCCAACAAAACATTTCACATAAAACACCCCCAAAGGAGGGAGTAAAATCTAAAAAAGGATACTACATGGGGGCCAGCCGGTCGGCTGGAAAACCAGTTGTTGCGGTAGCCACAACAGCCCCCGTCTATAGGGGTGGTAGTTTCTCTCATCATCTCTTAACCTCTACATGCTCTCTTCTTCCATCAATAGCTTTTTGAAGGTAATAATGAAAATTTTCAACTCTTACTCAAATTGATTAAAAAAAAGGATGCTTTGTGTTAAACTTTCTGTGGGTCTTTTATTTTTAACACCAATTCTATGCTAAATCATACAATGGAGTTTTGTTTGGATTTGATCTTACCTATTATTAGAAGAAGTCAGTGGCCAGCAAGACGATGTTTAACGAAGGTGGGGGTGTACCTGCAGACACTCAGAAGCTTAAGCCAATCGGATTAAGAGGTAGTGAGAATAAAGGTTAAGAAGTGAATACCTAACCCTCCAGCAATTGAGGGTATTTATATTGTGCCCCCGAATCAGGGCTAATGGTTTCCATTATGGGATGAGAATCCAAGACTATAATGGATGACTTATAGGATTCCCACGTGAAAGTAGGGATGATTAGCATGTGGTTATCATCCCGAGTCAACTCCCTTGTATTTCCCAAATTCTGGGTGCACTTGCCCGTTATGAAGGGGAGAACTGTCCCTCCACCCGAGAGAGATAAGCGGGTGCAGTTGGTGATGTGTCCTCGGGTGAGTAACACATGGATGATATGCTCTCCACATTCCTTAATGGATTGGGCCAGCATTTTGGGTCATCCTCGACACATAGATGGATTGGGTCGTCCTCGACGGTGAGCCAGCCGTAGGCCTAGTCTAGAAAAAGAGCCCCCCAAGTTGTTGCTCCTAGGGAAAGTAGTAGTGGCTTAGATTCAGTTTGTGTGTTGAGAATAATAAAGTACTTCTGCATAAAGAGAACCTTTGTTTGGGTTTGCGATTTTGAGCTTACGTAGATGGTATTCATCATGGATGTTTCTTGTTTATGAGCTAGTGTTCGCGAGGGCAATATTTTGCTCGCAACTTGTTGGGTTTCACTTACGAGGATGATGTGCCATGTTGGGATTCCAGTCAACAATTTATCTTGTTCTCGTGTTAAACGTTTGGTTTTTCTCGCGAGTCATCATTATGCTCGTAGAACTTTGCCTTGAGTTTTCCTTCGAGGACATGCCTGTGAGAGAATGTGAGAGTTTGTCGTTTGTGCCCCACGAGGAGTGCTTGAAATTTTGGAAGCTGGAGAAATGATGGGACATAAAGAGACAAATGATTCATCCCTCGAGGTACGCATCACAACATTTAATGCATCATAATCAGGTATAGGAATAGGAGTAATCATTAGCCAAAATGGTGGCATGTTACTGCAAGCTTTGTCGCGTTTTCCCGCATGAATATTTCTTTATAAATAGGGAGAACATAGAATTATTTGAAAATTTTATTTCTCTCTTACTCCTTATCTCTTCTCCAAGTCTCTGAGAATCGTCGTCGTTGTCGTCGTCACCGGAACTTCATCAACCTTCATCTCCTTCTTCAAATCCAGTAAGTTTCTTCTCTTCCTGGTTCCTTTGCATGTTGATTTGGGTTTTTAGAATGTTAATTCTGGTGGTGTTGGTGTTTGGCAGTGGTTCAACCATTTCCAAATGTCAGCACCAGTGAGGACCACTAGTGTGTTTTAAGTAGCAAACTAGCATTTTGGGTTTATCTCTTTTTGATAGTTACTCAAGCACCACCATTAGGGTGGTGAGTAGAACTTGCGCTAGTGAGATTCATGAATTTTGCAATGAAGTTCATGTGTCAGGAGGCTCTTCCCCGCGAACCTCATGAGTTTGCGATGAAGTTCATATGCTGGGAGGCTCTTACCTAAGATATTAATGAGTTTATAATGAAACTCAAGTGTCGAGGAGGTTCTTCCACGCAAGGCTCGTTTGTAGAGTTTTCTTGGGGGAATTTTCTGAGTAGTTTTGCTAGTGGGTCGGTTGAGCCCTGAGTCGAGGAGGATGTCCTCCCGACTTTGTTGTCATTAAATAAGGGCTTGGTAGGGGAAGAGTCTTTGTTCCTTTTTACTCCCTTTTACGTGATTTGCGGTGGAAGGATGGATTTGATTTGACCGTCGAATTCACTGTTATCCTCTACTTTTCGGATTTTAATGGCTCGCAGTACCAAGGGCATTTGTCTGCTTGACATGATCATTGATACTAAGTTAGATTGGGTTGAGCTGAAACCCTGAGGGATAGCCTCGCATTTCACTATTTCCCAAGAAGAAGCGTTTACAATCTTCGAAAAAGGTGCGGGCCAGCAGGGGTTCAAAAAAAAAGGGAGGTTTACAAAACTAACCCAGATGAAAGGATATGCTCATCCTTTTCGAGGAATAATTTCCCGATGTATGAATATGTCTTCAAAGAGCTGAGCATTTTCAACCATTTTGAGTTGGTGCCTTCCTAGCTACACTCAAACTCGATCACCTTTATTCGGGCCTTCAAGATTGTGTGCCAATATCTCGAAATCGGCGCTATGATTATGTTGTTCTTCCGCTTCTTCCATATTCAACCATAAACATCAAATGAGAGACACAATTGGGTTTCCCTTAAGAAGCCAAATAAGTTTTTCAAGACGTTCACATACTCCATTTGTACGTTTATGGACAGGTATTATCTAATCAAACATGTGTGACAAGCATCCCTTAATTTCGTGTTCGAGCGAGAGGTTGTGATTGAGGAAGATGGGAATGTGTTCCTTGACGAGCATAGGAAGGAGGTGATGCGGACGGTATCAAAGTTTCACCTTCACTAGAATGGTGACCATTTTGACCAAAGTATGTGTTATTGCACTACCAAGCCTAACTACTTGGACCCCGAGGACCAAGATGGCTATGACAAGCTCGTGAAGTTCGTTGATAGCTTTGCTCCTACTCGGTGGGAGACTAAGAAAGGGGAGGTTGTCCTCGACGAGCTGGGCCAACCCATTTATGAGGCTCGGCATAATAATACCAAAGAGCTCCTCGAGTGCGCTACTGCCGAGGATGCTTTTTTTCTTTTAGGTAGATGCTTTTCTCTTAAATTGTCTATATGATTATTCTTCCCGTATGCTAATCTGTGTCTGTCATTTGTCGCAGGTAAAATACCGAGCCTTCAGGATTGCATGCTCAAAATGGTGGCGAGCATAGGAAAACTTGTAAAGAAAATCTCTAAGATTCGCCTCGCCAAAGTCTTGGCCCAGTCCAAGATTGCACCAGAACTTGTTCTTCTTCTTCTCTGAAGGTCAACCAGTCTCCTCGACAGGACACCCAAGGCAAAAAAAGGCTCGTAAGAATGAAGGAATGGACATAGATCTTACGCAAGATACTTCCAAAGAAAAGTTTTCATTTACTCCTTGCTTTCTCAACAAGGGTTTCTTTGAAGGGAATTCTCTAGTTGTGCCTCGGGCAGAGTCTCTGGTTATCAGGGGCCTTGACACGGCGGCAGGAGAAAGACGTTGGCTCATGATGTAGCCGCTGTGATGAGGGTCCTAGAAATGGTTGTGGTTCTCACTGGAGAGGTAGCCTGCTTTACTGGTGAGCTGGAGAAATTTCGAACGATGAATGGGAAGCTTGAGTCAAACTTGAAAAAGCTGGAAGCTGCTTTTGATGATTGTAAAAAATAGTATCAGATCTAGACTAGGCTTGTCACTGAGCTGGGGAAGAAGGAGGAACAAATGACCAAGTTAACTGCAATTAAGGACGCTTGGATACTCGAGAAGAAAAATCTCGAGGATAAGATTGTTACCTTTGAGGCTATTACGGTGTCTGCCGAGGACGAGGTTGATAAGGTGAAAATCTTGAAACCTTGTGACAAGCTGGTTTCCTGAATTCAGGACCTTGAACAAGATTGTGTGGAGAATTAGGCGATGATCTTCAACAATACAATGGCCCAACTCCAGATCACGAATCCCATACTCGAGCTCGTTACTGAAGGGGACGGGTTCTTACATATAGTGGTTGACGGCCAAATAGTTACTCCTCCCAAAGAAAAACATGGAAAAGAGCTCCACGATGACGGGGAGCCCAATCATGGAGTGTGACTGAGTTTAATTCAATTGTATTTGTTTGGGCCTATGGGCCTCAATTTTAAATTTTTGGATAATGCGCTACGTTCGAATTTTTGTAACCTTGCGACATCTTTCGACTTTAGTGGTCATTTATATTCACTACACTTTAATTTGTTAGCATGCTCGCGTTTGCTTTTACTTTATGTGGCATGTATTTAAGCTTTGTTTGTATCTTGTATGCCTTATTTTCCAAGTGTATGTTTTCCTCGTTTAGGCTTTATGGGTGCTTAGCAGCACCGAAGCAGGTGTTCGTTTGCGAATTTTTGCTTAGTATCAGGGGGTATTGCTTTGACAGTGTTATTGCTCGATAATGTAGGGAACTCATCGAGTGACCAGAGATAGGTTCCAGATAAATAATGTTAGAAAAGATCTCGTTCAAGATCTTAACTCCACGGTATTAACCTCCCACAGCGAGTTGGACATTCTACCAACATGGTACGATGATGGTGGAGCTCGGTTGAGGTTTCCCTGTTGGTCCAAGAATTTGCTCGTCAAAGAGTTTAAACTTTCCTTTTTGTTCAAGTTTGGGATGTTGTGCTTGTATCCGAGAAGGGTCAAGCAAGTTCTTCCCCGTGTAAGTTCTTCCATGGTTGGGACGTGCCACGTCGTTAGGGAATAGGGTACACTGACCGTCAGGCCTAACTATAATATTGTTTTTGTTTCTCAGAGTTCAATGGTCAAGCAAGTTCTTCCCCGTGTAAGTTTTAAAGGTAGTAAGCCCTATTTTATGTTTTTGCTCGGACGCGATAGGGGCCTTCCTAGTTCGCGGAGAGTTTGCCTTCGTGAGAATCTTTATGATTTCTTCTCAAAACCATGCTTCCAGTTTTGAAATCTCGTTTTATGACTTTGATGTCAGACCATATGTCTATCTTTTGTTTTAATGAGGCTTTGCGGAGGGCTGTCATTGATCGAACTTCTTCGAAAAGGTCGAACTCGTCTCTTAGTGCCTCGTCGTTCATTTCCTTGTCGAGTGGTAATTTTTTCCGCTTATAAGGCTCTCGAATCTCTATTGGGGTAACTGCTTCGATCCTGTAAGTTAGTCATAATGGAGTCTCCCCAATGGTCGTATATGGTGTCATTTTATAGGCCCAAAGTATGTTGTGTAGCTCCTCAACCGATCTTCCTTTGGCCTCACCCAATCTTCATTTTTTGACCACGTAGGATCATTTTTTTGCAGATTCGGCTTGCCCATTTGTTTATGGGTGCTCGACAAATGTGAAATGGTTTTTGGAGCCCAGCTTGGAGACAAATTGTTGGAAAAATTTGTTGATGAACTGTGTCCCATTGTCAGTGGCGAGTGCTTGCGGTATGTTGAATCAGGAAAGTATGTTTCTTTTGTAGAAGTGGAGTATATTATGTGTCTTGGTTTTGGCGAGGGCTTGTGATTCTATCCACTTTGTGAAATAATCAACGTTGACTATCAAGTACTTGTTATGGTTTAATCCTGTGGTAAACGACTTGAGGATGTCCATTCCCAGCCAAGCGAAGGGCCACAGAGAGGATATATTTTTAAGCTCGTTGGGCGGTGTTAGTGCATGTCTCTGTGGCATTGTCATTTATAAAATATTTTTTTTACATATTCTTTTGCGTCAAGTTGCATGGTCTTCTAGGAGTACCCTGATCATAGAGCCTTCTAGGTGAGGGACCTTCCTCCTAGGGGTTGGGCATTGATTTCTTCAGGAATTCGTGTAGAATGAGGTCGACCTTGGATTCCTCTACACACTTAGGGAGGGGGATGGAGAATCCCATTATATAAAATTTGTCCTCGACCAAGACGTAGGTGCAAGGTCTACGCCTGATCATATTGGCTTCTTTCTGGTCAAGGAATAGTTCCACTGTTGCAAGTTAGTTGTATACCAAGGTCATCCTATGTCATGCAAGTTAGTTGTATACCAAGGTCATCCAAAGGGTTTCTCTATGCTCGGGATAGAAAGTATCTCTCGGATCACAGAGTTGTTTCCACCTCTATTCTTTGTGCTCGCGAGTTTCGACATGATGTCTGCTTGAGTGTTGTGCTCGTGAGGAACGTGTTTTACTTCAACGGACTCGAATCTTGTTATTCTTTCTCAAACCAGAGCTAGAAACTTGGAGATATTGTCGTTCTTGACTTGGTATTCTCCAATTACTTGAGAGGCATCGAGCTGGGAATCAGTGAAGATTTTTACCTCTTTAGCTCCCAGGTCTTCAACCAAGCATAGTCCCGCGAGGAAGGTTCATATTCTGCCTGGTTATTCGAGGTTAGGAAGGATAAAGCAAGGGGAACTTAGATCAGAATTCCCTCCTCATATTTTAGGATGATGCCTACTCCGCTTCTTGTCGAGCTAAATGCTCCATCTATGAAGATGGTCTACTTATGGGCTCCACTTGTTGAAGAAACATGTGTGGCCGTTTCTATGACGAAGTCGGCTAATACTTGAGCTTTAAGGGCTTTTTTACTCTCGTATCAGATGTCGGATTCAGCAAGTTCGAATGACCATTTAAGCATTTTTCCCGCCATATCAGGACAGCCGAGCAACTGCTTTACTGGTTGGTCGGTTCATACCATGATCGTGTGATCTAGGAAGTAGTGTCTCAATAATTTTGCCGCATTGATGAGGGCCAGAGCTACTTTTTCGATTTGTTGGAATTTGAGTTCAGGGTCTTGTAGGGCCTTACTCGTGAAGTATATGGGTTTCTATTCCTCAGAGGTCTCGCGAATGAGAGTCGCACTAACAGCCTCAACTGAGACGATGAGATAAAGGTAGAGCGTCTCCCCATTGTCTAGTTGCGAGAGGACTGGTGGCTGTAAAAGAGCTAGTTTGAGGTGGATGAGGGCTTGTTCGTACTCCTCGGTCCATTTGAATGTTGCTTCCTTGCGAAGAAGTTTGAAAAGGGGAAGTGCATGCTGGGTAGACTTTGCTACAAAGTGGGATAACGAGGTGAGCATCCCGTTTAGGGATTGAATTGATTTATTTAAGTTTGGTATTGGGAATTCGGAGAAGGCCCTACATTTGTCAGTGTTCACTTTGGTTCCTTGTTCTATTAGATAGAATCCGAGGAACTTACCTTCTTGAATGCTGAAGGTGGATTTCTCTGGATTGAACCTCATCTTACATCTCCTCGCCTGGTCGAAGACTCTCTTTAGGTGGAATGTATGGTCTGATTCCTCTTGGGATTTTACGATCATGTTGTCCATGTAGACTTCGAGCATGTCTCCAATCTCACCTCAGAAAACTTTGTTCATTATTTGTTGGTATGTAGCCCCGATGTTTTTCAAACTGAAAGGCATTATGTTATAGTAGTAGTTTCCCGACTTGGTCATAAAGGCCATCTATTTTTTGTCGCCCTTTGCCATAGGGATATGGTTGTATCCTGAGTATGCGTCCATAAAAGACAGTAATTTAAATTCAGCAGAATTATCTACTAGTCTATCTATGTTAGGTAAAGGATAAGCATATTTAGGGAAAGCCCTATTAAGATCATTATAATCAATGCACATTCGCCATTTTCCATTAGATTTTTTCACAAGTACAATGTTTGAAAGCCATGTTGTATATCGGGCTTCAGAAATAAAATTTTCCTTTAGGAGGTCTTTTACAGCATTTTCAGCAGCCTTCGCTTTCTTAGGAGTCTGTTTACGCATATGTTGCACTACAAACCTAACGAAAAATCTATGGACAGCTGGTGGCAAGCCACCTTGGGGTCCAATCCAGGTATCTCATTGGCGCTTCATGCGAAGCAGTCATCATTCTATCTCAAGCAGGCTTTTAGTTATTTCCTCATGAGGCCAGAAAGTCTAGTGTTAATCTTCACTCCTTTATTAGGGTCATTACCGAGGAGGATAACTTCAAACTCAGTGTCTGGAGTGGGACGCCTGGGATGGGGAGACTTCTTATTGTTAGCTGGTGCTGAGGAGCTTTCCGCTTCTAGCTGATTTTCTCTTTCTTTATTTTATTTCCCTTTCTTATCATCCTTGGTGATCCGACTGTCGAGGTCGATCGAGTTGACATGAGGCATTGACTTTGGCTCCTCTGAGCTGTTGGGTCGTGTTAGCTAGTCGATTATTCTTGGTGGCACGTTGATGGCGTTCCACCCCTTTGCGGCCACTTCGAAGCATCTCCTTGCAGTTTTTATATCCCCGTGAAGAGTGGCGACGAGTCCCTTAGGCGTGTAATACTTCATCTTCAAATGCACGATGGATGGTACGGTGATTGGTTCGGCCAAAGTTGGTCTTCCTAGGATGCAATGGTATAAAGACAGGAAATCTATTGCCAAGAATTGGACTTTGACTGATCTGGAGGTCTCGGCTTCTTCAAAGGCGACGATTAGTTCAGCGTATCCCTACGACCTTGTTGTTGCTCCATCGAAGCCTTGCAGATCAAAGCCCACATAGGGTATTAAATGTGTTTCGTCGAGTTTCAAGGTCTTGAACAAATGAGAGTACATGATGTCAACTGAACTTCCCCGTTCGACTAAAATGCAGCGCACGTCAAAGTTCACCATTCGTGCTCTCACGAGCAAGGGGATGCTGGAGTTGGAGGATCCTCCAGGAAGCTCCTCGCGGTAGAATGTGATAGGGATTGAACTTCCCTAGCATTTGTCGAGGGTAGAGTTTCGGCTTGAGCTTGCATCAATGAGTTCTTCAAATTTTCTTTTCACTGAACCTACTATGAGATTATTGAATTCCCTGACAGATATGACCATGTCATAGGGGAAAGTCTCCCACATGCTGTGTGTTGCAAAGTAGAGGGGAATTCCAGCATCGTTGGGGACGTAGAAGTATTCGCGCCAGGAGATGCACATGTCAATCTGCAGATTAAGAGTGTCGTCAGAGGGTGGCTTTTCCTCCTCGCGCTTCTTCGCTTCCCGGGTTTCTTACTGAGGAGCTTATCTCTTCTTGTATTTCTTTAGGTGTCTGTCCTTGATAAGGATCTCAATCGCATCCTTGAGGTGGATTCAATCTTTAGTAACGTGCATATGGCTCTTTTGGAACTGACATAATTCTGAGTTCTAGCACTGTGAGAAAATACACTTGTGGGAAACGATTAGGGGTGTATACTCAGTAAAATGCACAACAGGTTCTTTCTACTCTCGAGGCTTATCATCTCTTCTTTTCTCTCCTCCTCGGCGAGATGTTGGTGGTCATCGTGCCTCAAAACTCAGGTGTTCTCCTAGTGCCGTGAGTATAGAGCATTGTTGGCATCTTCTTTCTCCTCGTACTAGATGTAGGTTTGGGCCTTGAGAAGGAGGTTATCCAGTGATGCAGGTATTTCAATGCCAACTGCTTTGGCAAAGTCACTATGGGGGCTCAATCCTCGCTCAAGCAAGTACTTATTCATGTCTTTGGTCGTGGAGACCTAAAAGGATTCACGATTGAACCTCTCGATGTAGGCTCGGAGAGATTCATCTTTCCCTTGCATGATTGCCTCGAATGTCGCCTCAGACCTTGGGTGGCGATGAGACGCTATGAAGTTCCTTGAGAACTGCCTCCATAGGTCTTTCTAAGAAATGATGGACTCACCAGGGGGGGGGGGGGGGGGCTTTTGTACCACGTCATGGCATCCTTCCTCATAGTAGTAGGGAACAACCTGCATTTGATGACACCTCTGGTGCGACGATAATCAAGCAAGGCATCAATGTTTTCGAGGTGCTCGTCGGGGTCCACTGTTCCATCATATGTTCCTAGGTTTGGCATTTTTTCCAGCCTAACAGGAAGGGGAACCTCCATTATTGCTCGAGATAATGACCTGCAGGGGACGTCTTTGTCGCTCCAAAACGGTGACCGCGATGGGGAGCGTTCGTGCCTCTCTAGTCGAGGGATATCATCATGGCATGGAGAAGAGTCCCTTGGCTTGTTCTTTGACTTATGCAAAGGTGAATGACAGTTATCTTGTTATCGACTAGCCTTTCTTTTCTTGACAACCAGGGAGTGTCGATCCTCGAGGGGAGGAGTATGGTTGCGCTTCTCTATCATCAAGGGTTGCAACTTCTCTAGCGGTGGGTGGTGGTTTGGTCGTCAAAGAGATAGGCTTCGAGACTCATATCTCCAGTGTCTCCATGGGGGACAGAATGAATGATGGTCCTTTTCTAACGATTCGATCTTCTTGTTTTATTGGTAAATCAACGTGTTGGTATGGTTGAGCGCTGCAAACAGTGCCGCCAAGGTCAGGCCGGTATTGGTCGTTACGGTAATTAGTTGAAACTTCTCTGGCGTCTTCTCTGAAACTTTCTGGACTTTACGGGTTTTGACGTATAAGAAGTCATTGTAGGCCACATCATCAGAGTCAGAGAAGCAGTGTTCCCATCTCTCCTGGGTGGAGTGATTTCCTCCAAATGTGGCATTTCATCGTTATTGTCAGCATCGTGGACGGGAGAGATAGAGGTTTTTCCATTGATGTTGGTTTCGTCTTGGCCAGCCATGATTGGTTTGTGAAGTTTTTGTTTTGATATTTAGTTTCAGAGAAAAGAAAGATGGGAAAAAAAATTCCCATAGAAGGCACCATTGATCTTATCAGTGATTAGAAGAAGTCAGTGGCCAGCAAGACATTGTTCAACGAAGGTGGTGGGTGTACCTATAGACAATGTGATGCTTAAGTCAATCAAGTGAAGAGGTAGTGATAATAAGGGTTAAGAAGTGAATACATGACCCTCCAACAATGGAGGGTATTTATATTATACCCCTAAAGCTGAGCCAATGGTCTCCATTATGGGCATAAAATCCATACCCATAATGGATGACTGTTAGGATTTCCATGTGAAAGTAAGGATGACCAGCATATGGTCATCATCATGGGTCAACTGCTCTGCAATTCCCGTATCGTGGGTGGACTTACCCGTTACGAAGTGTAGAACGACCCTCTACCCGAGCGAGATAAGCGAGTGCAGCTGGTGACATGTCCTCGAGTGAGGAGCACATGGGGAATATGATCTCCATTTAATAGATTGGTGTAGCGGTAGAAATATTGAGACCAAGCCATTGGATTGACTTAACTCGTACATATCAAATAAAAATCACCACCACACTTTATTGTTTCCAAAGGAAATGTAAAAAGAGATAATAAACCAATAAAAAAGAGGGGGGAGAATCTAGGTACGGGGGTTGGTTATGCAAAGGGAAGGTATTAGCACCCTAAACATTTACAGTACTCTGCATGAACCTCTTTTAAAATCTGTGTATTTTGGCTATAAAATGTGTATACAAAATAAGATGGTGGAGATGAGAAAAGAAGTATTTTTTTTACAATTTTGCACCCATCGCGGTTGCGAACCTTTAGTTCCTACATACCACCTTCCGTGCAATAGGGGATCAGGGTACTCGTAGTTCAACTCAAATATTTTAAAACACATGTGTGTTGGTTAATTTTAAGAGAAGACACATCATCGTCATATCCGAGTGGTAAACATACTTACTACCCACGATTATGAGAAAGGAGAATTTGCATCATCTCAAATTGGAGGATATAACTTGGATTTTAAAATCAACAAATCCTCACTCAACACCCAAGTTGAAAATATCTCACTTCACTACATATCGTAGAAGTATAGTAGCTTGCGTCACTACAAGAATTGACAAGAGTCTAATCTTTTGAGAAAAAGTTTAAAGTAAAAAGCCAAAGTTGCCAAATGGTTTGAATGAGGTTAATTGACTTTTAATCTTGAGAAAAATATCAAAGTATGATTAAATTGATTAAAGTTTGATTAAGAAAAGATTTTTAAAAATGCATGGACCTAAGTCCAAGTTTATTATGAAAGCGGTTCAAGTTAGAAAACAAGAAGAGTTTTTGAAAAGGAGGGAGAAGATTTTTGAAATTAAAGAAGATGGGAGGAGATGAAGGGACCATCCTAAAGCATAAAGTAAAAGCCAAGGAAAAGAATGGTCTAACCAACAAGAAGCCAACACTTGACATGAAGAAGTCAACATAGAATTCCCATCCTTTGGATTAAAACCAAGAAAGCAGAAATACTAAACCTTTGAGGAATACCAAGATTCACATGAATTAAGTCTTCACAAAAATTGGACAGGGTAACAACTGTGTACAGAAGAAATCACAATCATAGACAAAACATGAAAATCAAAACATCTTTCACATAGAAAAAATTCAAACCAATGGCTTGGAGTAAACCCCAAGGATTTCAGACAGAATAACAACAGAGCAACAAGGTCCCCAAGTATCAAGACTTCTAATCCTAAGTCTGAGATGTCCAATACTCCAAAGTGCCAAGGATAGTAACCAAGTAGTCCAAGTAACCTTAAAGCTTTATTGTTTAAGTTTATTATTAAGTGTCTTTAAATGAAAAGAAAGCTCAAGTGAGCAAAGAAAAAATGACATAAAAGTAAATGCTCAAGTGAGCAAAGGAAAAAAATGGCATGAAATGTAAATGCTAAAAAAATGTAATATAAAAGTAAAGGCACAAAATAAATGAATAAAGTAAAGTCAATTGTTGGTGAATTAGAAGTTAAAGGGTTAATTGAATGACCATATTGAAGCTTGCTTTTGAAAACTTATTAGAAGATTGATAAAATCAAAGCTTCTCAATAACAAGTTTCATTTACTTTTTATCCAGTATATCATTCATTCCAAGTGCTCAAAACAACCACATATGATCAACGATGTTCAAATGATTAACTTAGACCAAAATTCATGAAGTTCATTATAGGATTGATAGAATCAAATTCTCCTAATAGTAAACTTCAAAGTTATTGGATCAAAGGTTTAAAATTAAACGTAGTTGTCCTTGCAAACATAGGTTTGGGCCATGAATGATCACTTTCCGAATTGGGACAAATTTAGCGCTATGTTAAGCAATCATAAGTGGACTTATGTAGAAGCAACACCTATTTTGAGGCCGGTCAATAACAATCTATGTAACAAACATGTTAGAGAAATGATATGTAGATCATTCTCCAAAAGTATGTAGCACAAGTAAAAACAAGAAAGGGATAAGATGAAGAAGGGGGAATAATAGTGTAACCAATGTATCATATGAAATTAGGGTTTCAAATATCATCAACATCATTCATCCATTTTGGTGGATTTGGTTTTTCAACCTATCAACACCCAAGATCCAACGATGCTATGAGTGTCAGAGTGATGAGAGCTACATTATCGTAGCAAGTTTGAAGATAATTGATGGAGGAATCTACCTGTTGAAGCTCAACTCCAGAGCTCTGAAACTTGACTTGGCTAGAACGACTTAGAGAACTTCAAGGCTTGGTTCTTCTTCTGTTAGCTTTAGTGAAGTCCAAGGATGAAGAATAAACAAAGAATTGGGTTGAAAATTAAGGAAAGAGTGAATTTGAAAACTCAGAATTGTGAGCTATGGAAAGAGTTTGACAGGGTGATTTTGGCTATATAAGCTTATTGAAATGAGTAGGATGTGTTCCTTATGTATAGCTGAGCATGATGGAAACAAAAAGTGAGAGAAATGATCAAGTATGAGTGGTATTCGTGTGCACCTGCATCCTGAGCAAAGTGTGACTTGTAATCCATCTAAAATCACTTAATTCTTGTGTTTCAATGCTTAAACAAGTCTGAGCAAGTTGGTTAAACATGTTTAAGTGAAAAACACGCACAAAATTGGTGATTAGAGTCCATATTATGGAAATAAAATTCTGACTTCAAACAAAAACTCACTTTTATGGAGGAAACTTCAAGAGCATGGGGCATACAATATAAGAGGCTTTATGATCTCATTCTTTTTGCAATGGAAAGATCTCAAAACAAACTTTGCAATGTGCCAAGAAAGGTAGCATTTGGATGCTTAAGCAAAACGTTATTCATGTTTAAAATCAGGAAAAACACACGGGTATTTGTTCTTAGAAATATTTCTAAGTATTGAGCTTCAAAATGACCTATAATGTCCTTCAAAACTACATGTCCTTTCACTCAAAATTTTATCTTGATCCTTGAAGATGAAGTAGACCTATTGAGTTGAATTGTGGAATTGAGATCACTCAAAAATCATAAAAATTGAAAGAGTTATAGTCTTTGAAAGATGATGAACATATTTGTGGAAATTCACAAAAGACCTATAATCTTTTCAATTCTTAAACAACTTTCCAAGCATTTTCAAGTATTGCATATTGAATCAAAGTTGTAGTAGACTTCCCAAATATTATTTTGAAAAATGAATGAGCTCAAGGAGATAAAAAATGACCAAGTTATGATCCTTTGAGGTCACACAAGAGAATTTGATTGCTTTCCCAAAGGACTTGTAGTCTTTCCCAATCATTAGTGATCTTCCATTGAAAATTAGCCTTAATCCCTTGAAGAGAACTTGTTAAGGACCCTTTAAATATAACCATAGCTTTGGAGTCAATCAAAATCTTAACCCCTTTCAACTTTTGATGATTTTTCTTACACAATTGGACCTTGTAATGTGAAGATAAGTTGTTGTAGATGATGATAAGAACCCATATAAAAAATAACCAACTTAAAATATTGAAAACTGAGAGAGTTATGCACTTGTGTTCATTGGATCAATCATTTGCTCAATTAGGTCAACCTTGAATATTATGAACTTTCTTTGCAAAATAGAGCATGATAAATCACATTAGACCTTGAAATGATGTTGTCTTGAAGTATACTCAAAGATGGAGCTTGAATCTTAATGAAACATGTTGAAGAAGGCATGGAAATAAACACATGAACCTATGAATCTTCTTGATGAATACCACCACCAACCATGAGGAAAACTTGACCTAAATAAAGTGATAGAGCTCTTTGAACCAAAAATTTGATATCATAAACATAACGTTGAAGCATAAGCTCTTTCCATCCATTGAAGAAGCATTTGAATAAGGACCATCCCTCAAAACTCTAGGTTAGATGGTGAGATGGATGCAAATGTGTCATCACCTACAATATGAACATTCAAATAAACATATATACATATGTTGATGTTAGTTAAAAGTTAATCCATATAAAAACACATGTACAAGATACACAATTCAAGGTTCTTGGTGATCCCTCAAGAGAAAACTTAAAGATAGGATGAAGTAGAAGGGAGAACCAACCCTAATGTGTGATCTTGATGTGTTGATAATATGAAATTATGAGAGATCTTGGGGGAAAATATTTGGGTATAACAACTGCCCTTATTTAAGTGTCTTCTATCTGAAGATACGAAGGTTAAATTCTTCGTCTCGATGCAATTGAAGATACTTAAATACAAAACGAACCATGTTTTTGGCCCTAATATGCCATGCAATGCTTAGATTTATGAATGCAAACGACCAACTCCAAAGTTGACACAAAACACCACTAGGGAAGCAGAAAATAAAACCAACGGACCAAAAGAGAGTTTGACCAGGAAAATAAACCGCTGGGGAACAACACGACTCTGAGGATGACTATAAATAGGTAAATCCAATATCACGATTAGAGAAACCCAATGCATAGTAAGATTTCATCGACGGTAACTCTTAAGAATGCAAGCAACAAACTATCAAGGAGGTAACCATTAAGAAAAGATTACCGGCTTGACTAGAGGAAAGAAACTCAACTCCAATGGAAGAAAATCAGCTCTGCTGGGGAAAAGAAAACTAAACTCTTCTAGGGTAAAGCCTAAAGAGGGACAAAGTATCATTAACTGAACAAATAGGGAAAAAGCAAAGGGTAACAATGACCGATAGCTAACTATGAATGACCCACTCATAAAGGAGATAACAAAAAGAGAGTAATGTCAACCCATGGGGGATAATAAACTACCAACTCTGGGTTAAAGGTAGAAAATAGACAAAATAATACAAACTCAAAGATGACGGTTGACATTAGTACTTAGACTGGTAACAATAGGTTAACATCAGTACGTATGACTGGTAATAGAGGATTGATATCAATGCTTATGATTGGTAACAAAAGATTAACATCAATACTTATGACTGGGAACAAAAGATTGACATCAGTACTTATGGCTGGGAACAAATGATTGACATCAGCACTTATGGCTGAGAACAAAGGTTTGGCATCAACACTTATGGCTGGGAACATCTCAACTCTATTGGGGTAAAGACCAATGAGGAGAATAAGATAAATGTCGACTAAAAATGACGGTGAACTACCAACTCAAGGATGAAGGTAAAAACAAAAAGACCAATAACAAGTTTCCCAAAATTCTAGCATTCCACCTAGAACGGGTCTCAACTTCTTATTTAACCAAGGCATTACACCTAGAATGGGTAATGAACCATTGTAAGAATCTTTCAAAGAACAATCTATGTCATACTAAAAAGACCAACCATACATTAGAGTAAAGCCTCAACAATAAACTATCTCCCATAATAAAGAGACTACCATCCATCAGAGTAAATATATCCTCAACAACGAACTATCTCTCATAATGAAGAGACTACCATCCATCGGAGTAAAATAAATCTCAACAACAAACTATCTCCCATAATGAAGAGACTACCATCCATCTGAGTAAAACCTCAACAATGAACTATCTCCCATAACAAAGAGACTACCATCTATCGGAGTAAAACCTCAACAAAAAACTATCTCTCATAACGAAGAGACTACCATCCACTGGAGTAAATATATCCTCAACAACAAACTATCTCTCAGAATGAAGAGACTACCATCCATCAGAGTAAAACCTCAACAATGAATTGTCTCCCATAACAAAGAGAATACCATTCATCAAAGTAAATATCAAACCTCAACAACAAACTATCTCCAATAACGAAGAGATTACCATTCATTGGAATAAAAACATCTTCCCTAGCATTAACAGACTTACTAGGGAAGTATAGGTTGCTCAAATGAAGAGACTGCCACTTGTTGTTACGAAAAGGATTACGATAACACTGCTGAGAAATGAATATTGATTTCATGGGGAAATACCAATACATTCCTGTTGAGGTGGTAAAGTCTTCTCGTGCAAATTCAAACCAGGAACAAACCGGAGTGAAACAGTCAACCCAGACACCACCCAATGAGGATTAAACTCCAATGGGGATCAAATTTCATCCAGATAATGAGCTGGTTAGGAAGGCTAAAGGAAAATTCTTCCACTAGGGATAACTCTGGGGAAATTGAAAGGATATACGCTTTCTGCTTAAGGTTGACACTCTATTGGAGAGAAGATAACATAGATCTGCAAAGAGGAAAATATGCCAACAAAAACAACATGAGTGCAAATAAACCATGAGTTTTAATTCAGCTATGCATTGATGTATGTATGAGTGTATGAATGTAATCATGTATATGCTGAGAAAATAGACATATGGAACTGAGGATAACTAGACAATACCAACTTGGGTAAGGACAACACTCGGCTGTATCACATCTAGGATGAATATTCCATAAGAGAGTAAACACCAACTGAGGAAATAAAGTCCTACTTCAAGACTTAACTTCACTGGTAAGAAACATGGTTTGAAAAATAATCAAAGCAAAATCTTATAGCAATAAACCAATTCAGTTGCAGGGATATAATAAACTCCTTCAGGCTTCACCGGGGAATATCATACAGACTTCGCTAGGGAAGACACTGCCACATGATCTAGACTTCAACTGGGGATATCGTACTGACTTCACTAGGAAAGACAATTTCACATTATCGAGGGTGTTATACCCCAATTTTCCCCCCTAAGATCTCTCATTATCTCATTTTTAAATACATTAAGATTACACATTAGGGTTGGTTCTCTCTTTCTACTTCATCTTATCTTTAAGTTTGTTCTTGAGGGATCACCAAGCACCTTGAATTGTGTATCTTATACATGTGTTTTTTTTAGTTGGATTAACTTTTAACTAACATCAAAATATGTATATAAGTTTCTTTCAATGTTCATATTATAGGTGATGACACAATTGTATCCATCTCACCATCTAACTTATGGTTAGAGGGTTGGTCCTCAGCCAAATGGTTCTTCAATGGATGGCAAGAGCTCAAGCTTCAAGGATATGTATATGATATCAAGGTCCTTGGTTCAAAGAGCTCTCTCACTTTATTTAGGTCAAGTTTTCCTCAAGGATGGGGGTGGTATTTATCAAGAAGATTCATAGGTTCATGTGTTTATTTCCATTCCTTCTTCAACAAGTTTCATTGAGACTCAAGCTCCTTATTTGAGTGTGCTTCAAGACAAAATCATTTCAAGGGCTAATGTTGATTCATCATGATCTCTTTTGCAAAGAGAGTTTAAAAGATTTAAGGTTGATTGAACAAGTTTGACCTAATTGAGCAAGTGCTTGATTCAGTGATCACAAGTTCATAACTCTCTCAATAATCAATATTTTTTTTGTGTGGGTTCTGATCATCATCTACAACAAATTCTCTTCACGTGACAAGATCCAATTGCTCAAGAAAAATCATCAAAAGTTGAAAGGGGTTTCAAGTAATTTTGACACTCTCTGAGCTAGGGTTTGTTGACTTCTAAGGACCATATCTTTCTCATTTTTTGATATTTTTGATTGAGTCCAAAGCCATGGTTCTATTTGAAGAATCCTTAACAAGTTACCTTCAAGGATCAAAGGCTAATTTAGCATGGAAGACCATTTATGTTTGAAGAAGATTACTAGTCTCTTTGAAAATCCTTTGAATCTTAGGGTTTGACTTCAAATGATCATAACTTGGTCAATTTTTATCTCTTTGAGCTCATTCATTTTCCACAATAATATTTGGGATGTCTACTACAACTTTGTTTCAATATGCAAGACTTGAAAATGCTTGGAAAGTTGTTTATGAATTTAAAATATTACATGTCTTTTGTGAATTTCCCCAAATTTGTTCATCATCTTCTAAAGACTATAACTCTTTCAATTTTTATGATTTTTGAGTGATCTCAATTTCAAAATTCAACTCAAGAGTTCTACTTCATTTCATCTTCAAGGATCAAGAGTTAATTTTGAGTGGAAGGTCTTGTAATTTTGAAGAACATTATAGGTCATTTTGAAGCTCAACACTTAGAAATATTTCTAAGTACAAAAATCAATTTGTTTTTCACGATTTCAATTGATCATAACTTTTTTCTCAAGAATCCAAATTCTACCTTTCTTGGCACATTGTGAAGTTTGTTGTGATATCTTTTAAATGCTTCAAGAATAATCCCACAAAGGTCCCTGAGTAATGAGCTATGAATTATTGAAGTTGGCTCTATGGAATCTATTTTTATCTCGAGTCAGATTTTTTACCATGAGTAAACTTGGATTACAGGTCGAATTACTCAAAGTTTAGTTGCTAAACTTGTTTAACTAATTGCCCAAATGCATTTTGATAATATTGCACTTAGTCTGATGCATTGCAAGTCACACGTTTGGAATGATCATAATTGGCTTGGTTTGCACGATTTACTCCAATTCCTCTTATTTCTCATCGTCCTTCATTTCGCAAGCTTTAGAGAATCTGAAAACCTCTGTCGAACTTCCTCTATACCTCTCAACTCAGCAACTTTAAATTTGATTCTAAATCACTTCCAGTTCTAAATTCTTGAGCTCATCACCTTCACTAAACCTCTATGAAGCTAACCACATAAAAAAACAAGCCAAATCATCCATTGAATCGAGCTATCCAAATCCAGTTTCAGAGCAAATTTCTCTTACTTCATTCAGGTAGTTTTCTTAACCAAATTGATCCAAACAAGTTACTAACTTGTTGTCCTCCTTCTTCTGATTCTCATGCTTCTTCTGGTTTGTGATTTCATGGAGAATTGAGCATTTAATTTACAAACTCGTTTTCACTTTTTCTTCTGGTTTTTGCAAATCGACTGAGCTATGTTTAAAGAAATTTTTCGCAAGGGTGAGGTTAGGATCGTCTGGAAAAGACGAATCCAATGATACCGATTTGAGCTTCAAATGATTCTGTTTGAAGGATCTCATAAAAACCCAACGTGCAGAGGTCTGGAGGTTGAAGACAATCTACGTGTCGTTCTTCAACCAATGATTGTGTGACATTTATTTTAATTTCATTGGCTTGTCTTTTACTGATTTTGAGTTTTTCAATAAGGTCCATAACATGAAGAGCGCACCAGGTCCCTCAGATCTGCTTACTAACGCATTTAACAATGATCAAATGAACCATATTTTTTTAGTTTATTATTTCATTTTCTGATTTTTGTCTTAATTGTTTTAAACTTCAAAGATTCATAAAAAAATCATTTCAACTTCTAAAATTGTATAAAAATTATCAAAAATACTTTTGATTTTTCTATTTTTCTATTTTTATTTTTTTCAGAAGTTTATTTTGTGATTTGATATTTTTTTTATGATTTTTCACTTTATTTGACTTATTTTAATTGTTTAAAAATATTTTTCTTGATTTTAAAGTTCTGAAAAAATTATTGAAGGATCCAATGACCTATTGACAAATATTGATGACCTCATTTTATTTTTATTTTTGATTTTACTATTTTTTTACAAATTTTGGTTTATTTTTATAAATTTTAAAAATAGTTTCTGACTCATGTTTGTCAACACTTGTTGACTCATGTTTGGCTTTTGATTTTTTTTTAAGGATTTTTATTTGGTGTTTTAATACATGTTGTGTATTTTATCAATTATTTCCTTTTTAAATCATTTAAATTTTGTTTTATATTAAATATATTTTATTATTTTTTGATTGGTCCTGATTTGGAGTCACGTGGGTGTTATTCTGGGACAAGTTCCTTAATCTCATTGGATCTTGGGTGTTGATAGATTGAAAAAACCAAATCCACCAAAATGGATGAATGATGTTGATGATATTTGAAACCCCAATTTCATGTGATACATTGGTCATACTATCATTCCCCTCCCTCTTCATCTTACTCCTTTCTTGTTTTTACTTGTGCTACATGTTTTTGGAGAATAATTTACATATCATTTCTCTAACATGTTGGTACATAGATTGCTATTGACTGACCTCAAAATAGGTGTGACTTCTACATAAGTCCACTTATGATTGCTTAACATAGCCCTAAATTTATCCTGATTCAAAAAATGATCATTCGTGGCCCAAACTTATGTTTGCAAGCCCAAGTATGTTTCGTTTGAAACCTTTGATCCAATAACTTTGAAGATCATTTTTAGGAGGCTTTGATTCTATCAATCCTCTAATGAACTTCATGAATTTTGGTCTAATTGAATCATTTGAACATCGTTGATCATATGTGGTTGTTTTGAGCACTTGAAATGAATGATATACTTGACAAAAAGCAAATGCGGCTTGTTGTTGAGAAGCTTCGATTTTATCAATCTTCTAATGAGTTTTCAAATGCAAGCTTCAAGATGGTCATTCAACTAACCCTCTAACTTCTAATTCACGAACAATTAACTTTACTTTATGCTTTTATTTTGTGCCTTTAATTTTATGTACAATTTACTTTAGCATTTACATTCCATGCCATTTTTTTGTTTTGCTCACTGAAGCATTTATCTTTATGTCATTTTTCTTTGCTCACTTGAGCTTTCTTTTCTTTTAAAGACACTTAATAATCAACTTAAATATTAAAAGCTTTAAGGTTACTTGGACTATTTGCTTACTATCCTTAGTATTGTGGAGTTGTGGATCTCTCAGACTTAGGATTAGAATCCTTGATACTCGAGGACCTTGTTGCTCTATTGTTATTCTATCTGAAGTTCTTGGGGTTTACTCCAACGTATTGGGTTGATTTTCCTTGTGTACATGTTATTCTGATTATATGCTTTGTCTGTGATTAAGAATTCCTTTGTATACAGTTGTTACTCTGAAGCTTGGTATTACTCAAAGGTTTAGTATTTTAGATTGCTTGGTTTTAATCTAAAGGATGAGAATTATATATTGACTTCTTCATGTCAAGTGTTGGCCTCTTGTTAGTTATATTGTTCTTTTCCTTGGCTTTTACTTTATGCTTTAGGATAGTCCCTTCATTCCTTCTTCTTCATCCTATCTTCTTTAATTTCAAAAATCTTCTCCTTCCTTTTCAAAACTCTTCTTACTTTCTAACTTGAACAACTTTTATAATAAACTTGAACTTAGGTCCGTGCGTTTTCAAAAATCTTTTCTTAATCAAACTTTAATCAATTTAATCATACTTTGACATCTTTCTCAAGACTAAGAGTCAATTAACCTCATTGTAACAATTTTTCCACTTTGACTTTTTACTTTAAACCTTTGTCTCAAAAGATCAGACTCTTGTTGATTCTTGTAGTGATGCGAGCTACTATACTTCTACGATATTTATTGAAGAGAGTTATTTTCCACTTGGGTGTTGAGTGATAGATTTTAAAATCCAAGTTATATCCTCCACTTTGAGATGACGCAAATTATCCTTTCTCATAATTATGGATAGTAAGTATGTTTTCCACTCGGATATGACGATGATGTCTCTTCTCTTAAAATTAACCAATACACATGTGTTTTAAATTTTTTAAGGTGAACTCGAGTACCATGATCCCCTATTGCACTAAAGGTGGTATGTAGGCACTAAAGGTTCACAACTGCGACGGATGAAAAAATTGTAAAAAAATACTTCTTTTCTCATCTCCACCATCTTATTTTGTATACACATTTTAGAGCCAAAATACATAGATTTTCAAAGAGCTTTTTGCGAGTACCGTAGATGTTTAGGGTGCTAATACCTTCCCTTTTCATAACCAACCCCCGTACCTAGATTCTCCCCTTCTTTTTGGGTTTATTCATTCTTTTCCCATATCCTTTGGAAACAATATGGCAAGGTGGCGATTTTTTATTTGATATGTATGAGTTAAGTCAATCTAGTGGCTTAGTCTCAACATTTATAACGCTATAAAGGGGATCCCAGATACATTCTTCAATATCAAGAGTAGTGGTTGTGCAAACTTCTTTATGGAAAATCTATGAAACTTCACGGGGATAACAACTTTAGAGAGAAGCATCATCTTCGATTCATCTGGGGAATTAAGAATTTAACATCACAACAAGAAGTCAAAATTATGGAAATTTTAAATCAAACTCAACACTTGGCGAGAGAAAACCCAAAAAGTTGATGGTTGTCTCAACACTTAGAAAAGATGCTGCCCTTGTCCGGGTACTTCAGGATCACACAACAACCCCTATGTCATAACTGGAGAGAGCAATGCTCTACAAGAGATTCTACATCAATTCTCAACAACAAAGGGAGAAAGAATCCAACAAATGAGAAAAGGCTTCATAACTTTATAACAACTTAGAGAAAATCTAAATCAGGACTTAATTAAGGAAAAATGGGATCACAAACCCAATGCCACACCATATATTAATTGGTATGAAATCCAACAAACACAAGTGGACTATGCGCATATCAGCAAGAGTAATTCGGGATGCTCCTTGGGGAATCTTTTCAAAAATATGCTTTTATTATTAAGTCTTTTTGTTTTTAAAATTACTACCAATAATAAATGAAATTTTTGTAAACAAAATAAAATAAGAACTACAAAGAATTGGATAAAGGCTCAAACTTTATGAATAGAATGGTAGTCCGCAAATGGCGTGACTCCATGGATGATTACAAAGTTTTGGAAAATGGTAAATACATGGCAAAGATACATTGAAACACAATGACCATTATTCTTCCTAACAACTTTGAACTCCTGAGCATAGGCTTTAGTTGAAGTGTGATGAGAACTCGAGAAGATGGTTCCTTCAATGATTAAGTCTTGTATGGCGCAATTACTTGCCAGGGAAACCCTAACTTTTGCCTAGGTTGGCCTTGCGGGTTTTCAACCTATCGAGAAAATTTATTTTGTTTATGTCTTTAACTTTTGCCCAGACTGCCCTTTCGGGTTTTCAGCCTACCGAGACACTCTTTTTTGCCTAAGCCGCCCTTTCGGGTTTTTAACTTAGTGAGCTATTCTTTTATTTCTTTAGGCGGAGTATGTAACACCCTATTTCCCCAACGGTACATTTTATAAAAATCAGAGTAAAATAAAACTCCAAAATAGGATGTCACATCATTCAACATATTCAAATTTGCTCAATTAAGATAAGACAGATACATAAAACACATTTTGGATGAACCGACAACATTTCAACATAATCTTCAAACTTCAACTTTATTATCGCAACGAAAAGAATTTCATAATTATTCTAAAATCTTCACCATTATAAAATCAACAATTTAATCAATTAAAAGAGAGTCTACAACACTCCCAAAATCCTCAAAAAGACATCAAATAAATAAAATAATCGAGCATTCATCCCCCGATGTTACATATCAGAGCAATGACACCCACTCAATAAGAGAAAACAACCTCTTTTAGACTCCGTGACTTCACACTACTCCTGGCTATCTGCACGTTACCCACATGGAGGAAACATTCAAACAATAAAGGTGAGATATCATAACAGTATAATAGGTTATATAATTATAAGTAAACAAGTTATATATCATGCAAGAATTCAAGTTTGACAATTATTAGTCACACCATTTCAATAAGTCCACAATTCAACAATTCTGCAATTTAACAATTCAACAAATGCAGTGCAACTGACTCTGATGCAAAATGCATATGGTACCATCAAGGCATGAACCCTCAATAAATTTCCATATAGGCCAGGGCATAAGCCCTAAACAATTTCCATAAAGGCCAGGACATGAGCCCTCAACGATTTCCAATACAGGCCAGGGCATAAGCCCTCAACGATGCATGAAATGCGACATGATACAATCATAATTATGAAATTCCAAGCATACCATCAACATTAAGCCAATTTTCAGGCCAACATCACCTTCTTAGTACTGCAACATCACCTGTAAATTCTTTGCACATCATGAGTACGACAAACACATCTTATCATGACATTTTTGGTGTCATGACTCATCCAACATACACATTCATCACAATTATTTCGATAAAATATTAGAACACTGTTATAAAAATTGATTTCATATTATAGGAAATGTTTTTAGCTTTTCAACAGTTCAAACAACGCATCAAACGGACACCCAAAGCGAAAGTTATGATTTTTAAGAGTTTTCAAAACAATCTTATCGCATTAACTGGTTACCCAGTTACGGTAATCGGTTACTGCAAGACGGTAGCCAAACATTTAGAAATACAACAGCGGTAACCGGTTACCCATATATGGTAACCGATTACCCATCACGAACAGAGCCAAAAACTTGAATTTTCTGCTACGAAATCCCATCTTCATCCAAAAACCACTTTTTATGAAAGATCAAACACATCAATTATTTTAAATCATCAACACATGTCATATAGCATAAACCCAACACAATCAACATATAAATTTCACCATTTACAAGCAATTACACAATCAAGTTCATAATAATTTACCCCAAAAACCTAACATTCAATATCCTCATTTAACCACAATTAAACCACCTATTAGAGAGTAAAAAACTCACCCTTACCTTAGGTTTTTATGATTCTAAGCTCTCTACCAGAAATTCCTCGCCCTAGCTTGTATGCTCTTCTCTTCGTTCTTCTCTTCTTACTTCTACGATCTATTCCTTGTGTTATTAACTTCTGTTATTCTAACTACACACTTTAGACCCCTAAATCTATATACCAACTTTGCCCCTCCTCTTATTACTAGGTTTATTTTATTTATTAATTATTAAGATTATAAATTACCATTTATTTCTTATAAATATAATAGTAATAATAATAATAATAATAATAATAATAATGTTGCTAATATTCTTCATTCACCCCCACGTCTCTACACTATTAGCCATACACCCCTAACTTCTTCAATTATTATTACATCTATCCTTCCAACAATTTCATTAAAATGCACCATAAGATCATCAACACATATAACCACATCATATCATCTATTTTATTCCAATAAAATAATTCTAATTAAAATCGGGGTGTTACAACTCTCCCTCACTTATAATATTTTCGTCCTAGAAAATTACCTGAGGCAAATAACTCCGGATAAGCCTCCCGCATCTTGCTCTCTAATTCCCACGTCGCATTCTCAGCGGCAGCTCCGCCCATAACCACTTTCACAAGCGAGATATATTTGCCTCTCATCTTTTTTACCTCTCGATTCTCGATCCTCACTGGTACAGTTTGAACAGTGAGATCATCACGCGCATGTACATCATCTACTGGAATCACATGCAACAGATCAGAAACATACTTTCAGAGTTGCGATACATGGAAACATCATGAAAATTCGACAGATTGGATGGCAAGGCCACTCTATACGCAATAGTCCCCACCTTTTTCTGAAATTTGATACAAACCAATAAACGAAGGAGTCAATGTCCTTGAATTCAAAGAACATCCTACACTAGTCACCGACAATACTCTCAAGAATACATGATCTCCTTCTTGAAACTCAAGGTCTTTTCTTCTCTTATCATGGTAACTTTTCTGCCTACTCTGCGAGGCTCTCATCTTCTCTTGGATCATATTCACTTTCTCCTTAGTTTCTCGTACGATTTCTGGTCCAAGTACTGCATTTTCACCAGATTCATACCAATATAATGGCGTCATGCACCTCCGACCATATAACGCTTCGAAAGGTGCCATACCAATACTAGAATGGAAACTATTATTGTAAGTGAACTCAATCAATGAAAGGAAACTATCCGTTGTACCTCCTTGTTCAAGAACACATGCTCTCAACAAATCTTCTAGCGACTGAATAGTCCTCTCTGTCTGACCATCTATCTGCGGATGATATGCAGAACTCAATTTCAGCTTCGATCCCAACACAGCCTGCAAACTCTTCCAAAAATAAGAAGTAAATCTCGGATCTATATATGACACCACACTGGACAGAACTTCGTGCAGCTTCACAATTACCCGAACATAAATCTCCGCGAACTTCGGTACATGAAAATTAATACCGATTGGAATGAAGTGAGCTGATTTCGTTAATCTATCGACAATCACCCAAATCACACCGTGCCCTCTTGGAGTACTTGGAAGTCCCGTCACAAAGTCCATAGATATACTATACCATTTCCACTCTGGAACGTCTAAAGGCTCCAACAGCCCTGTAGGTTTCTGATGTTCAACTTTCAACTTCTGACAAGTCAAACATGCATACACGAACCGTGCCACATCTCGCTTCAACCCGGTCCACCAAAATAACTTCTTTAAGTCATGATACATCTCTTCCAGAATCCTCTTTCTCATTCAGCATCATCGGGAATACAAAATGTGTTTCAGAATCTCAACACACCTTGGGCATCTACTTTAAAGTCACTGTCTCCAGATTTGTTACCCTCGACCATCAAATCTACCAACTTCACATCCAACTTTTGAGCTTCTTTAATATTATCTAAGAATTCATTGTTAATCTTCAACATCCCCAACATCACACTTCGCTGTGTCACTTCATAGACCAAACTCATGTCTCTGAATTGTTCGGTCAACTCTAGTTCTCTAACCATCATAGCAGACATATGTAAATTCTTTCGACTCAAAGCGTCAAATACAACATTAGCTTTACTTGGATGATAATTCAAGCCAAAGTCTTAGTCCTTTAATAATTCCAATCATCTCCTCTATCTCGTGTTCAATTCCTTCTGATCAAATAGATACTGCAAGCTTTTATTATCACTAAACACTTAAAACCTAGAACCATAGAGATAGTGTCTCCAAATCTTCAGCATAAACACTACAGCAGCTAACTCTAGATCATGAGTAGGATAGTTTCTTTCATGAATGCTTAATTGTCTCAACGCATAAGAGACCACTTTATCATTCTGCATGAGCACACCACTTAGACCCAATTTAGAAGCATCACAATATACAACAAACGATTCTTTAGGATTAGGTAATACCAAAATCAGAGCCGTTGTTAACCTCTTCTTTAAATCAACAAAACTCTCTTCACATTGGATGTCCCACACAAATGCTTTGCCTTTACAAGTTAGCTGAGTCAACAGAAGTGCCAACTTAGAAAAAATTTCAATAACTCTCCTATAATAGCCGGCCATACCCAAAAAGCTTCTAATCTCTGTAACTGATTTTGGATCTTCCCATTGCAACACTGCATCTACTTTAGACGGATCTACCGCAATACCATTAACTGATATAACACAAGCAAGAAAACAAACTTCTGTTAACCAGAACTCGTATTTTGACAACTTTGCATATAACTTCTTCTTTTTCAACACTTGTAATACAATTGGAAAATGCTCCACATGTTCCTCTTCAGATTTAGAATAAATCAAAATATCATCGATGAATACTATAACAAACTGATCCAGATAAGTGTTAAAGATGCAGTTCATATATTCCATAAACACTTTGGGCGCATTGGTAACACCGAAAGGAATCACCGAATATTTGTAATGTCCATACCGAGTTCTGAAAGCCATATTTTGAATGTCTTCATCCTTTACTCGAATATAGTGATAACCCGATCTCAAGTCAATCTTGCTAAACACTCGTGCACCCACCAATTGATCCATCAAGTTGTCTATTCTCGAAAGTGGGTACCTATTTTTGATTGTCACTTTATTCAACTGTCGATAATCAACACACAGTCTCATAGTCCCAACTTTATTCTTCACGAGTAATATTGGAGCTCCCCAAGGAGATACACTTGGTCACACAAACTTCCTTTCAAGTAACTCTTCTAATTGCTTCTGCAACTCTAATAATCCAGATGCTGACATCATGTATGGTGCCATAGAAATAGGCTTTGTACCAAGTACAATATCAATAAAAAATTCCACTTCTCTTTCGGGTGGAACCTCTAGAATATCATCAGGAAAAACTTCGGGAAAGTCGTGCACAACTTGCAACTCTGCAATTACAGCCTGATTCTCAATGGATAGAGATGCCATCAAAGAGAACAACTGAGCTTCGTCCCATAATAACTCCTTCAACTGTCTAGTAGATAAGAAACCATTTCCCTCTTCCTCTCCAGGAGTAGAAAACCGCACCGACTTGTTATAACAGTTAATATGAACATAGTTATATTCTAACTAGTTCATACCTAAAGTTACATCCAGACCACTCAACGGTAAACAAACTATATCAACACGGAAGTCTCTGTAATAGATGGATAAAGGACACTTCAAGCATACTAGAGAATTAGTCACCGACCCCTTAGCTGGAGTATCGATAACCATCTCCCCATTCATAGAAGATAAGGCAAGACCCAACTTTATAACATAATCAGCAATAAAGCAATGAGTAGCACCAATATCAATAATAGTAATTAAAGGAATACCATTAATGAGACATATACCTCTAATAGAGCGGTCTCCACCAGATGTCTGAGTCCCAGCTAAAGCAAACACCATTCCACCAGTCTGAGCTCGCTTCGATTTTTGACATTGAGTGCTAATATGCCCTTCCTCACCACAGTTGAAACATATTGTCGCTTTATGTTGACACTCCAGCACCACATGTCTAGTCTTACCACAATGAAAACACCTTTTCACCTTCCCGGTACATGCATTACTTTGATGACCAGATTTCCACATTTGTGACATACGATACCAGTAGGGACACCTCTCTCACTAGTCCTCTTACCATCAGCCATCCTCTGTTTACCCTTGTCTGCCAAAGTATTTTAAGGCTTCCCATGATACTGTTGTTGCTTGCCTCTCTTCTCAGGGACAATCTTGTAGTGAGCCTCACTATCTTCTTCATAAATCCTGCAGTTATTCACTAATTCTGGAAATTTACGGATCTGTTGATACCCAATTACCTTCTTGATTTCTGAATGCAGCCTATTTTTAAACTTCATGCACTTTGAAAATTCAGCAGTATCTTTGATGTAATAAGGATAATAGTTCGCCAACTCCACGAATTTGGCAGCATAATCAGTTACCGATAAATTCCCTTATTTCAGTTCCAAATATTCAATCTCCTTCTTCCCACGACATCCTCTGGGTAATACTTCACCAGGAATTCCATGCGAAACACAACCCAAGTAATACCCTCTCACGTGCCTTCCGGTCTCTGGAGGGTAGCAATCCACCATTCATCAGCCTCTCGTGCCAGCATATACATACCAAAACACACTTTCAGTGCATTAGAACAATCCATAACCCAAAAGATTCTCTCAACATCCTTGATCCACTCCTGTGCTCCTTCAGGATTATGCTTCCCTATAAACGTAGGTGGATGATTCCTCTAGAAAGTTTCCAAAGCACGAGCCCTATCGTTCCCACCAACGTTAGGCTGATTCTGCATTGCCTGAGCCAATGCCTGCAATGCATTAGCGAGCGCATCATTTCCTCTTCCCGCCATTTCTCTGCTTCACATTGCAATATAAAACAACGATTAGATAGAAGACATCGACAAAATTCTACTATCACACTACACTAACAACTCAACAACCTGGCCGGATGGACCGACCTGCTATGATACCAATTGTAACTGCCTATCTCCCCAACAGTAAATTTTATAAAAATTAAAGTAAAATAAAACTCTTAAATAGGATGTCACATCATTCAACAATATTCAAATTTTCTCAGTTAAGATAAGACAGATACATAACACACATTTCAGATGAACCAATAAGATTTCAACATAATCTTGAAACTTCAACTTTAATAACACAGCGGAATGAATTTCATAATTATTCTAAAATCTTCACCCATATAAAATCAACAATTTAATCAATTAAAAGAGAGTCTACAACACTCCCAAAATCCTCAAAAAGTCATCAATTAAATAAAACAATTGAGCGTTCATCCCCCCTGTGTTATGTATCAAATCAATGACACCCACTCAATAAGAGAATGCAACCTCTTCTAGACTCCACGACTTCGCACTACTTCTGGATATCTGCACACTACCCATGTGGAGGAAACATTCAAACAATAAGGGTGAGATATCATAACAATATCATAGGTTATATAATTATAAGTAGACAACAAATATATCATGCAAGAATTCAAGTTTGACAATTATTAGTCACACCATTTCAATAAGTCCACAATTCAACAATTCCGCAATTTAACAATTCAACAAATGCAGTGCAACTGAATCTGATGCCAAATGCATGTAGTACCACCAGGGCATGAGACTCAAAAAATTACCATATAGGCCAGGGCATAAGCCCTCAACAATTTCCATAAAGGCCAGGGCATGAGCCCTCAACGATTACCAATACAAGCCAAGGCATAAGCCCGTAACGATGCATAAAATGAGACATGCTACAATCATAATTATGAAATTCCAAGCATACTATTGTATCCCAAAATTTTCCCTCCCTTTTTACTCAAGACATTCTCCTAGGGTTCTCAAATGCTCAATGTTGCTCAAAGATTGATCAAACAAATTCTTCTCCTAACCAATTGACTTACAACTAGGATTTTGTGTTTCTCAAGGAAGATGGGGTTTATAAGGCCGCAATTGGGTTTCATGGTCTCTTATATGTCTCCAAAAATTCTCATACCTAGTTTCATGCCTTGCATCACAAGTTTGCTCAGTCAATGGCTCAAAAGACTAAAAATCAATTGTATTGGACAAAAAGTCAATTATGGTCAACATACAGTCAAAATTCAAAATTTTTGGTCAACATAAAGATTTAGAAGTCATATTCATCATTTGATCAAGGGTTGATCACGATTCATCAAGAAAACTCAAGATTTATCAAAAGTCAAGAGTTACCAAATTACGGTTTTCTTTAGGAGAAGTCAACTGAACTTTGACCAAGCACAACTTTCATATGCTTCATCACATTTTCCTCAACCAAATATCATTTTGAAGGAAATTAAATTCTCTACAACTATTTATCTCTAAGACCAAGTCCAAAAAATGCGTCATTTGAGATATATGGGCCAATACATTATAGGTCATTTTAAAAGTCAACAAAAAGACACTTTTTTTAAGGAAACTTACATCAAGATAAAGTATTCAAATGCAAAAATGAATAGAATAGGGATTGTATAGGACATATTGAGCTTTCCAAAAAGTCAGAGATCACCTTCAAATGATAAAAATTAAGAGAGTTATGACTAGTGCAAGTTGGGAAATTTTGAGCAAATGCATGAAACCAAAAGTGACCAAACTTGGATTTTTTGGCTAATGGGCTATTGTTTCAAAGTCCAAACGTATTTTGTAGCCTATAGTGTACCTCACATCTTACTCATGCACCCCTTGACCTTTTATTCTATTTATTTTGATTTTTTATTCATTATTAATTCAAAACAAATAAGATAAGAACAAGACTTTTTCATACAAGTCCAAGCCCATGTTATTCTGACCTAATTCAACTCTATACATGTCGCATCGGTTTTAATATTGCATGAAATTCATACTTTTGTTTTCCCTGCGTTTTAATATGTACTAACTCATTTAAAGTATTCTTGAGGTTCAATAGTGCAGGAATGACCTATTGTGAGAGTCCCATGATGGCAGGATAATGCATAACCATGTTCATGCCGATTTAAGCTATTTTTGTCATAGCTCCTAAACCAGTGCGATTCATCCCAAACTAACCATTCTATTAAATTCATAGGCCTCGATTTAGGGGGGGTAGGGTCCCCTTGGATCTCTAACCATGTCTATCTTGCAGGTTTAAGAAAGGGACTCATCAGAGAAGACGACCGGTGCTGAGGCTCCGGCGCCTCTCCGGTCCATGCAGTTTGTTTGTGTTATATTTAATTTGTTTTGTTTTAAATAATGTATGCATCACCACCCTAGTAGTTAAAACGCGTGTGTTAAGGCTTTACTATGCAAGGGAACGAGTTTGATCCCTTCTTTTGGCATTTTGATGTTTTTCATATTTTTTTCCATGTTTTGCAGGATAATAACTAAGCGCATTGGTTTCCCTTCTCAAACACAGGCGCGCGCATGGACTAGTGGTGAAGGTGTTGGCTGAAAAAGCTAAGGGCGTGGGTTCAACACCCACCCCTGGAAGTATGTTTTTAAACCTTATCTTTATCCATATTTTCATCAATTTCATTTAAAAACCCTAAAATTCATAAACCATAAATCTTTTCAAAACAAACCCTAATTATTTTTCAAAACCTTTTTCTAAAACCCTAATCAATTTAGGTTTTTTAGGTTTTAATTTAATTAGTCATTTTTTATTTAATTAATTAACTTAGGTTTTTTAATTTAATTAATTAACTTTTTTTTTCAAATTAATTAGGTTTTTTAGGGTTAATCATCATTAAAACCTTTTTATCAAAAATCACCAAAAACCCTTTCGCTTTCTTTTTCCTACTTTACATTTTGCATGGTTTATTATTCTCGCTTTTTTTTTCGATTATTGTAATTGCTACTCGATTTGTAATAGTAATTAGGGTTTACTTTCCACATTTTTATTACTTATGTACCTCTCTCAAAGCATTGTAATAGCCTAGGGTTTACTTTCTGCATTTATTTTCTGTAGTTTTTTGCTTTTCATTATTTTATGTTTACTGTTTAGTAATTAGGTCTTGTCTGGAAAGACTAATAATGAAACAATAGCTAACCCTAATTTCAAAGATAAACATGACTGAACACAAATCACCTCGCACACTTGTACCTCTAGGGTAACCTCCCTTGTTGCCTTCGGATTACAAAACAGTCATGTCCCTCAAACGTAGGAACACTTTAGTAAAGTCCCTCGAAAATAAATATCGTAGTCCCTCGATGACCCTTTCGACGTTGCCTTCGGTAAATGATCTAGCCCCTAAATGATAATTGCTAAAGCGCCCCTACTAGTTGCCTTCAAAGACTATACAATGACCCATGGGTTTCCCTTCACATCCAACAATAGGGATTCCTAATAAGTAATGGTAGGATATCACTATCTAAAGAAGGAGGAAATTACAAGAAAGACCTTGAGTAGGTAGACCGCTATTAATCGCTTGCTCACAAACATTTCAAAACAAAAACATTTCAAACAGACACTTTCAAAATATTTTCAAAAAGAAAAAAACTTGGTACGCATTCTCGAGGACAAATACGAGAATCATTACAAAGATGCCTCACATTGGCTTTTAATTTTTTTTTCAATCACACGACACAAAGCAATTTTTAAAACAAAGTGAACTAGCGATTAAGATACCGTAGATAACTAAGGATGAAAAAGGTGCTAACACCTTCCCTTTTCATAACCTACCCCCCAAACTCAAAATCTTCGAGGTTTTTCATGTTCTTTTCACCCTTTCCTTATTGGATAAAAGAAAAGTCGATTGCGACTCTTGCTATCCTCAACATTTGCAATAAAACGCAAAACCAAGTCATTTCTCCCACCATATTAATAATTGGCGACTCTACTGGGGATACTTACAAAAGAGGGGTTACCTTAGAGTCTTAGATCATTTTATTTGCTTAGTTTTTTTGCATTGCTTGCGTTTTTAAGGGTTTATTGAGTTTACTTTCTTGTAAAGATCATATACCCGAATCTGGGGATCTTAGGTAAGTATCTATAGATCATGGAAACTGTACGGCATAGACCGATATGGTTGAAGTGATGGCTGCATTAGTGTGACACTTTGGTTTGTGTTGATGTCCCTTGAGTCACTCAACGAGAATACTAGGCTGCCACGTGGTGTCATAAGCACTAATTGACCTTTAGAACCTTAATTGACCCAACTTAGCCATTATAAGGTAGTGAGATGGCCGACTTTGGTGTAGTCCAAAGTTGGTTCATAATCGGTGCTACACTCATTAAGATTCGACTCTCGGGATATTTTGGTGGAAAGTCAGTTGCACTGCTGAAATAAAGTCTGTGAGAAAGATTGGTGATATGAGACTCCTACAACCCGATTACTATCCTTAGGACAAGTTGAGCCAACTGAACTTCAAGAGGGTACTTACCTACGAACCCCATGCAAGCCTTAAACCTAAGGCTCTTGTGTGCTTTGTTTGTGTTTGTTATCTATTCAGACATGACATCATGACATCATACCATAACATTTTTCTGACAATTTCAAGGATCTCAAGGGCCTGTGATGCAGGTTTATCAGGAACCAGATGTCTAGCAAAGGGCAAGGGGATTTATTTTCCTCTAACCAGATGCCATCAAAGACTAAAGTGTGTTCTTTTGAGTCAAAAGCTAGGACCCACTCGACATGGTGAGCTTCATTCTCATAGAAATACGTTCAAAGATGCCAAATTCTTCAGTCAAAGCTGCAAGAAGACTTGACTTCTAACGTTTCACTTTTGTCTATCCTGCGTGATCCTTAAAAACATTGCACCCACATATCATGCATGTCATTACATAACAGGTATTTCCCAAGACAGGTTTTCTCATCTTCTTGCTGTTTATTTCAGTAAAAGATGGCTCTCGAACAAACTGAAAAAGACTTTCAAGCTCAAAACGCCTAATTCCAAGAGACGCTCCTGAACTTAGCCAAGGGGAAGCAAGAAATGATGGCGCTCATCGCTAAGAAGAAAAAGACTAGGAAACCGACTAGTATCCTTAACATGGGAAGAAGGTTTAAAGGTGCTCCTGAACAAGCTCAAAGCTGTGATATTCCCTCTGATGAAGATGGCAATTTGTGTGAAGAAGATAAGAGTGTGAAGGCTGAGAGAGGAAGAAACCTTGGTTTTGGTAAAATTCCTGATGATAAAGACTACTCTGATGAACAATATCCTCCCACTGACGAAAAATACAAATAGTTGGAAGATCGTCTAAATGCCATGGAAATCTAGAAAGTGCATGAGCTGTATTTTGAAGAGTTGGGTCTTATCTCGGGGGTTGTTATCCCCCACAAATTCAAAGTCAATACTTTTTCCAAATATAATGGTGTGTCTTGTCCTAAGCTTCATTTGAGATCTTATGTTTGGAAGATACAACCCCATACTGTTGACAGAAAGTTATGGGTTAACTTCTTTCAAGAGAGCATATGTGGGACACAACTGGAATGGTTGTATAAGATGGAAGGAACCAATATACGTACTTGGGAAGACCTGGCTTCTTCTTTTTACAAGAAATATCAATATAATGCTGGCCTTGCACCAACTCATGTGCAAATACAAAGTATGACTATAGGCTCGAATGAAGGGTTTAAAGAATATGCCCAGAAATGTAGAGAATTGGATGAAAGAGTTCAAACTCCTTTCTCTGATAGGGAGCTGGTTGATATGTTCATGGGCACTTTGACAAGGCCTTTCTTTAATCATTTGATCAGAAGTTCTTCATCTGGTTTTGCTGAATTAATACTAACAGGTGAACATGTCGAAGGGGGTATCAGAAGTGGAAAGATTCAAGTGGCCGCGTCTTCAAGTACTGTAAAGAAGACGTTCAATAGTAAGAAGGAAACAAATGTAGTGTATGGCCAGAAGAGTTGTACTAGAAATGATTGTAATCAATTTGTGGGGGCGGTGTAATTTCTAATCCTGTGACTGTGCAACAACAACAACAACAAAACAATCAGCGTAGGTCAGATGCACCAAGAAGACAGTTTAGTAAGATCAGCATGCCATTGTCTCAGGCGTTGCAACATCTTTTGAAAGTAGAGCTGATTACGTTAAGGGGTCCTCCTCAGAATCCCAACACCTTCTCTCCCTATTATAATCCAAATGTGAAGTGTGCCTACCATTCCAATAGCCCCAGGCATGACACCAATATCTCTTGGGACTTGAAGAACAAAATCTAAGACATGATTGACAATAAAGAGATTGAGTTTGATCCGCCCGAGACTCCCAATGTGTTACTGCACCAATGCCTAAGAACGACAAAGGCATTAGTGCTATTGATGATGTTCTTTATGTTTCAAATGTAAGTGAATTAGCTACTCCCTTCCCAATTATCAAGAAGAATCTGTTGCAAGTCGTTTCACTTTTGGGTTGTATTGAAAGATGTTACTGATGCGCAGCCTAACCCAATGGCTGCAAATTATTGAAAGAAGTTATTCAGTGTCTAATAGACAATCACTTAATTCTGGTTGAGAAGATTCTGTCTGTTTAGAATTTGTTTCAAGACTTATCTGTAATTTCTAGCACTCCTATCAAGAGCACTTCCAAGGGTCCTGTAAGGATCACTGCTAAACCCAAGGTTGCTCCCCTAATAATCACTACACCCGAACCAATTCCATACTCCTGGGACAAAGCTATCCCCTAGAACTATGGAGCCAAAGTCTACTACCACAACATCAAGCAAGAACTATCGACTATTGAATATTAAGGTACTGAAGTTATTGATCCCACTGTTGACAATATTGCTGAGACAAGTAAGGTTACTAGAAGTGGAAGGGTTTTCTCTCCAGAAATCTCTCCGAACACTACTGCCACACCAGTTCGAGTTACTACTACCGAGTCAACTACTGAGACTCAGGGCAAAGAACAAATGACAGATCTTGCCCAGATGGAAGCACCTAAGGAAGCTACAGTTAAAGATACCTCAAGGCAAGAGTTGGAGGAGGTATTGAAAATCATCAAGAAAAGTTATTACAAGATTGTTGAACAGCTGGGGTAGACCCCCTCTAAAATCTCCATGTTATCCATATTACTGTGTTCTAAAGCCCATGCACAGGCTTAGTAAAGTTCTTAAACTGCTCACGTGCCACAAGAAATCTACGCCAACCAATTTGGAAGTTATGTTTCTAGCCTAACTATTGACAATGGGCTAGGCTTTTCTGATGCTAACTTGACCCCTGAAAGAAGGAACCACTACAAGGCCCTGTATGTGTTAAACGGTGAGATGGATGCAATTGTGTCATCACCTACAATATGAACATTCAAATAAACATATATACATATCTTTATGTTAGTTAAAAGTTAATCCACCTAAAAACACATGTACAAGACACACAATTCAAGGTGCTTAGTGATCCCTCAAGGGAAAACTTAAAGATAAGATGAAGTTGAAGGGAGAACCAACCCTAATGTGTTATCTTGATGTGTTGATAATATGAAATGATGAGAGATCTTAGGGGCAAAAATTGGGGTATAACAATTGGGTCTGCATTTTGGGCCATCCTCGACACATGGCTAGATTGGGCCATGCCCAATAGTGGGCCACCCGCAGGCCCAATCCAGAACATGATTCTTGAAAAGTAAAAAAAAATGATATTTGAGTTTATGTCAAAGGTTGGGTTTTGATGAAAAAAGTGATTATGCAAATAAGCTACCTTGCTTTATGAATCAAAATTAAGTATTATTACTATGTCAATGCAATGTTATGTAAATTTGGAAAGAAAGATCATGATGTGATAATTTTCTCATGCTACTTGAATGTGAGATTTTTTATGATAAATTATGTGCTTTTTCTAATTAAGCAATTTAAAAATAGTAGGATAATTAAACCACAAGAAACATTAACAATTCATGGAAAATAACATGGAAGAAAAGAGATGAAAGATTACCAATTGAACGAAGGTTTTCTCTGGTTAAAAATTGTGAATGACGCGTCGATCAGAAATCCGGAAAACTTCACAAAGTAAGCTTCTTGAACTAACTTTTGATTTCCAAATTCAATTGATGGAAGATGATGATTATGGAATTGTTTATAATAGAACTTTATTATAGAACTTGAATTATGATGATGTCTTGATGATGAAAATTAGATTGATTCTTAATGATTGTTGAAAATTGATGAAACTTGATGATTGTTGAAAATTGATGAACTTGATAATTGTTGAATTGTTGAAGCTTGCTTTAGGATAAGTGTGATGTGGTGGGAGAACTGACTTGAGGTTTTGCGTTTGTATTCACAAATGTTGCGGTTAGCAAGAGCCGCCACCAACTTTTCTTTTATCCAAAAGGAAAGGTAGAAAAGCACAGGAAAGACCTTTGAGATGTTTTCTTGAGTTCGGGGGGTAGATTATGAAAAGGGAAGGTGCTAGCACCCTTTTCATCCATGGTTTTCCATGGGCTCTTAGTTACTTGTTTTGATCACTTGCTTTGCTTTTGAAATTGTTTGAAATGGTGCTTTGTGTGGTTTTGAAAGTATTTTGAAAAGAGGCCATCGTTTAGGCAATCCTTATAATGAATCTCGTTCGTAAGAATGTATACAAAGATGTTTGTCTTTTGAAAAATGTTTCAATGTTTTGAAAGTTGTTTGGAAATTGTTTTGAAATGTGTGTGTTTGTTTGAAAATAACAAGGATTGTTTTGCAAATTGATCAAGTAACTAAAAGCTTATCTACCTACTCAAAAGTATTTCTTATACATTTTTATTCCTTTGATGTTGTTGACCTACCATTGTTTTGGTAGACAACCCTATCTTTGGATGTTAAACGGGACGGGCATGGGTCATCGTATGACCATGATAGCAATATTGCCAAGTATCTTTAGCAAGTTTTGAGGGACTAAGATCATCTTTGTTTAGGCAACCTTTTGATAGCGTCATCGAGGGACTATGATCTTTTTGTTTTGTTTTGTTTTGCCAAGATACTTTGCATGCATACCATGGCCATTTTATTTTAAGGCAACCAAGTGGGTGAAACCCTAGAGGTGCTTGTGTGCAATGTGTGTCATTTTACATGCATTTTGTCTTGTGTTAGGTCTTGTATTTGTTTGATTTTCGTCTTATCATACAAACCCAAATTTTACTAAACATGTATATAATGCGATAAATTGCGTAAAATAAATCTAAGCTATTACAACAATTATTATGGGAGGGGGGATACAAGTTTTTGAATGGGGATATTTGCACAAAATAAAACCCTAAAATATTATTACAACCCAATTGAATATTTGCAAATTAAATAAATAAACAAATATTAAAAATGCAATAAAATGTATTTATGCAAAAATGTTTTGTAATTAAATTTTTGTATGAGAGAATTAATTATTTAAACCCTAGAAAATAAGAGAAAAATAATATTATTTTTGAAAGGGGTAAAATCCTAGTTTTTGGTTAAAAGAAATATATATTCTATATTTATTTTATTTTGTCTATTTTTATACAAGAAATAATAAATAATATTATTAATAAATGTTAAAAATTAAAATATGTATAAAAATAATATTTTATGTGTATGAATGATAAAAATAAAAATGTATGATATTTTTAAATATGTTTACTATTTATTTTAAGAAAATAAATTCTATTTATTCTAATAAATCAATATTTTATGCAACAAATAAGATAACAAATAAAATAAAATGCAAAAAATAAAGAAAATATTTTTCATGATTTTTTGATGTTCAGAAAATATATTAAAAACAAATAAACATGAAAATATAAGAAAATATAAAGAAAATACAAAAATAAGTCAGGGAGTGTGGATATCAAGTCAGGGGGGGTGTGAAAAGTAGAAAAAGGAGGCCCAAGGCGCGCCAGGCCCAGGACTTCATCCCTGTCCTCCAGCTTCTCCAAACGCGCATGTTGTTGCCTTCAACCTGTAACTCTCCATTCTTTGCACAAAAATAAAAACTTGCAACATAAAAAATGTAGCTTGGAATCTCACGATTCCAATGATATAAAAAACATAATCTAACTCTCAAGGATCATGGAGAATTTCTGTAGCCCTAATTTTTCATGAACTTCAAGCTTCAAATTCTCACTACTCAGTTAATATAAATGACAACTATGCATATGTACAACTTCAGCAAGTTGAGGACTACATCTTTGCTTCACAAATCAAAGCTTGGGGATTCCTAAATAGAGAGATAGAGTTTTGAAAAATACCTTATTCAGCTGAGTTTGTATATGGCAATGTGGGGACTTTTAGTGAGGCCTGAGGATCGTGTGAGCTTCCTTGAAGTTCCCTCAAGCTATTCCAATGCTTAGCTTGTCTTGAGGATGCTTGAAACTCCTTGTAGAAGTCAACCTACAACCTTCAAAAATGAAAATGGTGATGGCTGAAACAGGGCACACAGTTGCAGTGCAATGGCTTGGATAGTTTGGATGTGATGTGGATGAAGTGTTTCAAAGGTTGAAAGGAAAAACGCATGAGCCAAAATGAAGTTGGCTTTGATTTTGCAGAAGCTGCCCTGTTTGGGCAGAAATTTGTGTTTTTTGTATTTGGGAGAGTTTCAAATGCTATGAATTCGTGTATTCTGCTTGAGACAATTTTGTGAATGTATTTTGAATGATGCCAAGTTCACTGTTTAACAAATGTGCAAGTTCTCTTGACTTTTGCAACTTTTCTTGCTTTTGAAGAAAAGTGAAATGACTTGTGCCAAAGGCCTGTACAGACTTGCTTGCTAGCTGCAGAGAGTTGGTACAAGTTGCTTGTTATCTGTGGAAAATGCCTGCATCCAAGGAACAAGTCCAAGGCTCAAGGCTGATAAAGTTGGAAAAGTTAGCTTTATTAAAATGGCAATGTACACTTTTGGCCATTTATGGAATTGTTTCTTGTAGAATGCTCCAAAGATCAAAATAAAGCCATTATCCATTGAGTTAGCATTCAATTATGGAGTGTAGAAGGGATTTAGGACCTGTAATGCAAGGTACAAGCATGCTAGGATCTGATTTGCAACTTTAAGCATTGTAAAAATGGCTTGCACAAAAGTGAAAAAAATACCATTTTCTCTTCTTCAATTCTCCCTAACCACAAATGATCTTGGAGAGTTCTTAGACATTTTGGAAAGGTTGCAACATGCTATACAATCCATCTTTGAAATACATTTTGAGATACCTCTTGGAACTAGGTGAAAAATGCCCATGAAGTTGGATCAAAAACCTGCCTAAATTAGGGAAAATTTTCACTAAGTTAAAAAGTTTATGGACCCCTATTCACAAATTCATATCTTGAGATCCAAGCATCTTTTGGGAAAACTTTGTGATTCAAAGTTGTATATTTCTTGGAGGACTACAACTTTCATTTTTGAAGATTTCTTTGAATCCAATTGCATCATGGTGAAAAAGTTGTGGAAAGTTGGGAAAAATAAGACATTTTCCATACTTAGAAAAATTCGAAGTTATGAAAATTTTTCAAACTAAAACCCTGTTGTACTCCAAAATTTTCCCTCTCATTTTATCAAGATTTCCCCTCACAAGACTCTTGGACTCCAGACCAAATTAGGGTTTGCTCTGCTCAAGACCTCACCTTGCACTGTTGACCTGAAATTAGGGTTTGAGTTTGCACAGGGATTTTTGGATTCCAATGCCTCATGTGACTTTTATACTTCATGTTGGACCTCTAAGTTTGCCCATACCAAGTTTCAAGCCTTGAATCAAATTTTTTACCCTGTCAATTAGATAGTTGACCTAAAAATCAGTCGTATTGGGGAAAAAGTAAATTGTGGCCAATTTACAGTCAAACCTCATAATTTTTTATCCACATCAACATTATAGACTCACATGAACCATTTGATCAAGTTTGGACCACAACTCCTCAAGAAATTTGATCAGATCATCAAAAGGGCAAAATGGTCATTTTTAGGGTTTTGACTATAGAAGGGCAATTTCTGATTTTTCACCTAGCCAATGGAAAATTGGTTTCAAGCATGGTTCCAAGGACTCAATGGCACCATCTTGACCTAATCATAAGGTTCAAAAGATCTCAAATGCATTGGATTGACAAATGAATTTTCCAGTCAACTGATCAAAAATCAACTATACACTGAAAAGTCAAACTTTGACTTTTTGTTCAAAATCAAGTGCCAAGGGTCATTTTTCATCAAGATGTGTCAAAAAATGAAACTTGTTCACCAAGAAACCTAATTTTGAAAATTAGGGTTTAAAATGGAAAATTTTCATAACTTAGAAATTTTCTAAGTTATGAAAATTTCTTATTTTTCCCCAAATTTTTCCCAACTTTTTCACCATGATGCAATTGGATTCAAGGAAAACTCCCAACATGAAAGTTGTATTCCTCCACAAAATCTAAAACTTTGATTCACAAATTTTTCCCAAAAGATGCTTGGATCTCAAGTTATGATTTTGTGAATAAGGATCCATGAAACTTTTAACTTAGTGAAATTTTGCCCTAGTTTAGGCAGGATTTTGACCTATCTTCATGGCAACTTTTCACCTAGTTCCAAGTGGAATCTCAAAATTCATTTCAAAGATGTATTTTAGAGCATGTTACAAGCTTTCCAAAATGTCACAGAACTCTCCAAGATCATTTGTGGTTAGGGAAAATCGAAGGATTGAAAATGGAAAATCATCACTTTTCTCCAAGGCATTTTGCACCATGTTACAACTTGCAAATCTGTCCTAAGCATGCTTGTACTTGGTTTACAGGTTCTAATATCTTCTACACTCAAAAATTGAATGCAAATACAATGGCTAATGGCATTGTTTTTGTCTTGGAAGCTTTGTACAAAGGTTTAATCCAAAAATGGCATAAAGGTAACATTGCCACTTTGATAAAGCATGCTTTATGTCAAATTGTTTATCTTGAGCATTGGACCAAAGCTTTTGATGCAAACCAAGTCCACTAATATCAGGCGAAGTTCACCAACTCTTAGCAGGCCTCAAGCTAGCTTGTACAACCTTGGCATTGTTAATTCCAACTTTTCTTCAAAAGCAAGCAATTGTGCAAAAGTCCACACAACTAAAAAATCTGATAAGAGCAAGTCTTGTGAACATTTCAAACACCCTCAACACATTGTAGCAAGCAGAATACACGAGTTATAAGCCTCTCAAACACCCTTAAACACAAAAACACCAAGTTCTTGTCAAAACAGGGCAACCCCTGCAGAACCACTTCCAAAACATATTCCACTCGTGCGTTTTACCTTGAACCACTTCAAACACATTGCATACATCCCATCCAAGCTACCCAAGTCCCCGTCCAGCAACTGTAACTTCATTTTCAAGCTTCACCATTTTAAATTTTTGAGTTTGCAGGTTGAGTTCTATAGGGACATTCAGGCCATTTCAAAGCAAGCTAAGCATTGGGAAAGGTCAAGGGAACATCAAGCAAGCTCAAAAGTCCTTCAGGACTCATTCTAAGTTGCTGCATTGCCATATTCGAACTTGACTGAAACAGGTAATTTTCAAACTTCTATCTCCTTATTTAGGAATCATTAGGCTTAGGTTTGTGAAGCAAAAATGTAGCCCTTAATGTCCTTGAATTGTACATATGCATAGCTTGTATTTATATTAACTAAGCTAGGAGAATTTAGATGATGAACATGCTGAAAAAACTAGGTCAGAATTTAGGACCAATGAAATTCTCTCTGGTCTTTGAGAGTTAGATCAAGTTTTTTATATCATTAGAATCATGTGATGATGAGCTATAACTTTCATTTTGCAAGATTTTGTTTTTAAGTACGTATGCAGGAGTTACAAGTTTGAACAAGGAACGCACGTTTTTCTGTCTCAAGGATAGGGACGAAGTGAGTTGGGCTGGGCCTGGCTTGCCTTGCTGTTTGCACCCTCCATTCTGCTTCCTGCACCCCCTTGGCCCATTTCTTTTATTTTATATATTTTGCATTTCCTTTTATATTTTTTGACTTTTATTAATTTTTCTAAATATTAAAAATCACCAAAAATATTTTCTTAATTTTTGCATTTTTATTTTATTATTTTTATTATTTTTTGGGCATAAAATAGTTTATTAATCATATATACTTTATTTTTTCTTAAATAACTTGTAAATAATATTAAAATACTTATTTATTTTATTTTATTTTATTATATTATACATATAAAATAATATTTTCTCACATATTTTATTTTTAATATTTTGTATATATTATTTTTATCATTTCTTTGTACATAAATGAAATAAAATAATAATAGAAATATATTTTCTTTTAAAACAAAAATTAGGGTTTTCACCCTTTCAAAAATAATCATTTTATTTTCTTTTTTTTTAGACATAAATAATTTATTTTACATACATAAAATAAATACAAAAACATCCTTTGCATATTTATATTTATTTGTACATTTAAATATTTGTCTATTTATTTATTTGTGCAATATTTCAATTTGGTTGTAATAATAGTTTTAGGGTTTATTTTTGAGCAATATCCACTTATTCAAACCTGTATCCCCCTCCCCATAATAATGTTGTAATAGTCCTAGATTTACTTTACGCATTTTATGGCTTTGATGTGCATGATAGTAAAATTAGGGTTTGTATGCAAAGACCAAAATCAAACAATTAGCAAGACCTAAACACAAGACAAAAATGCATGAAAAATGACAACACAATGCACACAAGCACCCCTAGGGTTCCATCCACTTTGTTGCCTTAAAATGGCCATGGTATGCATGATAGGTATCTTGGCAAAATCAATCAATAAACAAAAAGATCATAGTCCCTCGATGACGCTATCTTGGTTGCCTATACAAAAATGATCTAGTCCCTCAAAAACTTGCTAAAGATACTTAGCACCATTGCTATCATGGTCATACGATGACCCACGCCTGTCCCGTTTAACATCCAAATACAAGGTTGTTTACCAAATACAATGGTAAAACAACAATGTCAAAGGGTTAAAAATGTGTAGGAAAGATCTTTGAGTAGGGTAGATAACTCCTAGTTACTTGATCAATTTGCAAACATCCTTGCTATTTTCAAACAAACACACACAATTTCAAAACATTTCCCAAAACAAACTTTCAAACAATGAAACATTTTTCAAAAGACAAACACCTTTGTATACATTCAAACAAGAATCATTACAAAGGTTTCCTAAACAAAGGCCTCTTTTCAAAATACTTTCAAAACCACTAGAGCACCATTTCAAACAATTGAAAAGCAAAATCAAGTGATCTAAAACAAGTAACTAAGAGCCCATGGAAAACCATGGATGAAAAGGGTGCTAGCACCTTCCCTTTTCATAATCTACCCCCCGAACCCAAAAACAATCTCAAAGGTCTTTCCTATGCTTTTTGACCTTTCCTTTGGATAAAATAAAAAGTCGGTGGCGACTCTTGCTAAACTGAAACATTTGCGAACACAAACGCAAAACCTCAAGTCAGTTCTCCCATTGAATCACAGAACTGGTGACTCTGCTGGGGAAATAACTAAAAGTGGGGTTACCTTAGGGTTTTATATCACCTTTACATGCTTATCTTGCTTGACTTTATTTCTTTACATTTGGTTCTATTGTTTGGGTTTGAATCCTCTACCCGGATTTGGGAAACATTCATAGGTAAATAGCAATACATTGTGGAAACTGTGCGGGGTATACCGACATGGTTGAAGCAATATCTATATTAGTGCGACATATTTGTGGATACCGGTAGCCTTTGAGTTAATCAAAGAGAATACAGGGCTGCTGAGTGATGTCATGAAGCACTTATGGACTTTTAGAACCTTTACTTGACCAACTTGGCCTTTTTAGGGGTAGTGAGATGACCGGCTTTGGTGCAGTTCGAAGTTGGTAGATACTCGATACTACACTCATTGAGGGTTGTTTTCTTGGAATATTTCGGTCGCCAATAAAGTGGCTAACTGAAACAATGAACATAGAAAATAATCCAGTGATATTAAGCTCCTTAGAACCCGGTTACTATTTTTAGGACAGGTTGAACCAACTAAACTTCAAGAGGGTACTTACCTATGAAACCCCATGCAAGCCTAAAACTAGGAACTTGTGTGATTTATTTGTACTTGTGCATAACATCATGGACATCATGAAGCATCATATGCATCCACTAAACATTTCAAGGATTTGGATCTTCATCTTTGTTCCTATTTTGTAGGTAATGGAATCACTTCGCAGGAAAACTATCCAAGTCAACCTTGTAAGGGTTCCTCCTCAACTCAAGGAGCTTACTTCAAGGATTCTTGAGAATTCTCCATTCACCGAGAGGCATGGTCGACTTCTCAACTTAGTCAACACCAACACTGAGGAGGATATGCTGAACGTTCTCTTCCAGTTCTTTGACCCCCTACACCACCGCTTCACATTTCCTGATTACCAACATGTGCCTACTTTGGAGGAATTTTCTCAACTCTTGAGGATTCCTATTCTCAATCAACTACCCTACAACGGTACGGAAAGAGATCCAAATCCTGAAGATGTTGCTCAAGCCCTACACTTGCAACCATCTGATATCATAGGCCACTGGGAAACTAGAAGTGGTGTCAAAGGTTTCTTGTCAAAGTTTCTCTTTGAGAAGGCCCAAAGCTGCTGGAATTCATTGGACTTACAAGCTTTTGAGGAGATTGTAGCTCTTCTCATCTATGGGATGGTCTTGTTCCCTAACCCTGACCAGCTTATAGATGTCAATGCTGTCAAAATCTTCATGGCTCGCAACCCGGTGCCTACATTGCTTGGGGATATCCTCCACTATTCTCACACTCGAACAATGAGGAAAAGAGGTGTTCTCATGTGATGTACTCCTCTATTGGCAAGATGGTTTATTTCTCATCTTCCCCAATCAGTTTTGAAGAATGAGCAAGGTTTGAGGTGGTCACAACGATTGATGACTCTTACACATTTAGATGTTCATTGGTGTTCTCGATCCAGAGAAAATGTTATCATCATTGATCGTTGCGGGGAATTTCCTAATGTCCCTCTACTCGGCATTAGGGGAGGCATTACCTACAACCCCTTCCTGGCTCTGAGACAGTTTGGGTATGCCCGAAGGGATGGCCCACATGACATGCTGATTCCAGACTTGGTTTTTGACTTCGACAACAACGATCAAGGACTTCGACAAAGGTTCATCCGAGCTTGGAGGATGCCCAATAAGGTGGACAGTAAGACCTTGGGACACAAGAATTCCATCCCTCTTGAGCCTTACCTCAAGTGGGTACGAACCCGTGCCCAAAGTCTTATGATGCCTTACCCCTACATTCTCCCTGTGATCAAAGAGCCTGTTATGGAAGGAGAGGTTCCATACACCCTCCTACATCCTGACATGCCAACATCACTAAAAGATTTACAAAGGAGTTGGATACAGCTCAAGGGAGATGGCGATACTTTTGAAGCCCAATTCTACGCCAGTGAGAAGAAGGTTTTGGAACTTACTCGTCAACTTCACGAAGAGCAGACTCTCAACACCTACATTGCACCAAAGAGGATGCGCAACATCTTTTTACATTAGATTTTTGTATTATTTTGCCCATGGGGAATTGATGTACTAACAAATTATATCTTATTAATATGACGTGTGTTTCTTTTTTTTGGTTAAGACAAATTTGAATTTCTGAATCCTTGAATGCATTACATGAATACATATCATTCATCATATGCATAAGCAGGTCTTCACACCAGGTTTCCTTATCTCTCTGCTGTTTATTTCAACAAGATGGATATTAGGCAGACAGTCAAAGATTTACAAGCGCAGAATTCACAGTTTCAACAGCTACTCATAACCTTGGCTAAGGGCCAGGAGGAGCTCAAAACTCTACTGGAAAAGGAAAAGGAGAAAAAGAAAAAGAAGAGGGTTGGTGTGGCTACCATGGGTAGAAGATTTGAAGGTCAAGCTAGAAGGGTCCTGGATTTCCCCTCAACATCTGATGAAGGAGTAGGAAAAGGAAAGGGAGTTGCAGTGCCCTCTGAGTTTGAGGATGAAGAAGAGGAGGAGGATGAATATTATTTAGAACAATAGTACCCTCCTGCAGATGACAAGTACAAGAACTTAGAAGAGCGTCTGGCAGCCATGGAGGTGCAGAGAGTGCCTGGGCTGGACTTTGAAGAGTTAGGGATGGTTGCTGGGATTGTCATCCCCCCTAAATTTAAAGTACCTCTTTTTTCTAAATACGATGGTTTTTCTTGTCCCAAGATGCACCTACGATCTTGCGTCAGAAAAATTCAACCTCATTCTTCTGAAAAAGACATGTGGGTTCATTTCTTCCAAGACAGTCTTTCGGGGACGCAGTTAGATTGGTTCTACCAGCTAGAGAGGTCTGATGTGCATAATTGGGAGGATTTGGCGGCCGCCTTCTACAGAAAATATTAATATAATGCAGACTTAGCACTAACCCGTACTCAATTACAGAGTATGGGCATGGTCTCAAATGAAGGTTTCAAAGAGTATGCCCAGAAATGGAGAGACTTGGCGGGACGAGTACAACCACCTCTATCTGAGAGGGAGTTGGTAGATATGTTCTTGGGTACACTGTCAGGCCCCTTTTTCAATCACCTGATTAGAAGTTCGTCTGCGGGGTTCACCGAGTTGATTCTAACTGGTGAGAGAGTTGAAGCCGACATAAAGAGCGAGAATATTCAAAAGGATGCATCTGTTTCCGCTGCCATCAAAAAGACTTTTCCAGCAAAGAAAGAAGTCTCAGTTGTCTACTCCCAAAGAGGTCAAGGAAGAGTTGAGCGCCGGCCAGCGGTGAGGGCTGTAATAATTCAGAAGTCTGCAGCTGATCAGCCTAGAAACAATCAACCTAAGAACCAACCAAGCAAGGGTGGAAAGGCCTGCACGGCAATTCACCCGGATCAACATGACTCCTGCTCAGGTTCTCCCCCATCTCTTGAAGTTAAACCCTGCAAGTTTAAAAGAGGCCCCGAAGAATCCGAGTACATCTTCTCCTTACTACCATTAAAATGCCAAGTGTGCTTATCATTCAGACAGCCTGGGGAACGACACCAACAATTGTTGGGCCCTCAAAAATAAGATTCAAGATTTAATAGATGCTAAAGAAGTTGAATTTGACGCCCCTGAAAAGCCAAATGTGATCTCTGCTCCAATGCCAAAACATGGTCACAATGTCCATGCTGTTGAAAAGGATCTTTTTGTTGCTACTGTTGATGATTTGATGACTCCACTACCGATAATCAAGTTGAATTTGCTGAAGGCTGGGATTTTCCCAGGATGTGAAGAAGATTGTTGCCTTTGTTCATCCTTACCAACCGACTGTCCATTGTTGAAGTTAGGCATCCAACACCTAATGGATAACCAAGAAATCCTTTTTGAAAAGACACCTGTTACACCGGCTCCTGTCAATGATATTTCAATAATTACCATATCCGCCAATCTTTCCAAGGTCTCCAAAAGACCTGTTAAGATTACATCTGATCCGAAGATTGTACCTTTGAAGATAACCATGTCGGGGCCTGTCCCGTACAAGTCCTACAAATCAATACCGTGGAACTATGGGGGAGAGATCTTTTACCACGGTGTTAAACAAATTGAATCAACTAAAGAGAATTTTGATGAAGATACTTCCGACATTGGAAACATTGCCAGAACGAGTAAAATCACCCGCAGTGGAAGAATTTTCTCTCCGGAGATTGCCCCTCCAAAGGCAATCTTCGAACCCTTAACTGCTGCTAAGGTTACCCCTGCACCGGTAAACATATTTGCAAGAACTCCGATTATTGAAGAAGTTATAACTCTTGTGGTTGTCCCCCCTGCTGTTGCTGATGATAGAGGGAAAGGGATCCAAGAAGAGCCCGTCAGGACGAGGGCTCAACCGTTGATCATCCCTGAGACCTCTCAAAAAGAAATGGAAGAGATTTTGAAAATAATCAAGAAAAGCGATTATAATGTTGTGGAGCAACTGGGAAAAACCCCCTCAAAGATCTATATGTTGGCCTTGCTGCTTCGTTCAGAAGCTCATGCTAAAGCCTTGATCAGATTCTTGAAGACGGCCCACGTGCCACAGGAAACCTCTGCGGATTAGTTCCAGGAATGTGTAGATAGCCTAACAGCTGACAATGGTCTAGGATTCTTCGATGCTGATTTAACAATCAAAGGGAGAAAACATAATGACGCTTTGCATGTCTCGGTGGAATGCAGATGGACTACTCTAGCACACATTCTGGTAGACATTGGTTCATCGCTGAACGTCCTACCGAAGAAGGCATTGGATAGGCTGGATTGTGAAGGTCTAACCTTGAAGCCCAACAACATCATTGTCAGAGCCTTTGATGGTTCTAAAAGGATGGTCCACGGGGAGGTGGACATCCCGATAAAAGTGGGAACTGAAACCTTCAACTCCATGTTTTATGTGATGGACATCCGTCCCTCCTTGTCTTGCTTGTTGGGAAGACCTTGGATTTATCATGTTGGAGCCGTCACTTCAACTCTGCATCAAAAGCTCAAGTACCTTGTCCAGGGGAAAATTGTAACTGTTCACGGCGAAGAGGAATACAAGATAAGCCATCTAAATTCTTTCCGCTATGTAGAATTGGATGGTGAATTCATCGAAACCCCCTTTCAACATTTTGAAGAGGTAGCTCAAGAGGTTGTGGCAACCAAGACAGTGTCTTTTGTACCCATGATTACCAGACCTCCGCCTCGGATGTCGTCTCTCAAAGATGCAAAGGTTGTGATTGAAGAAGGAGGAAGCACAATTTGGGGGCAGCTTCCCAATTTTCCATTCAAATCTGATAAATTCGGCTTGGGTTTCACTACTTCTGCTCAAAAGGCTGTACGCCGCTCCCGGGATGGAGGGCCACCAGTGAAGATCACCCATCATGGAGCCAATGCTTTAGAGGATAGTGAAGAGGGGAGCAACCTGGAAGACTGGATTTTCCCTACTATAGACGGAGGACTATGAAATTGGGAGGCAAAGGACTTTATTCCCATTACTTTCATAAATCAGTAATTTATCTTTCAAACATTTCTGTTGGTTTGTAATAATTCTTAAACAATTCGTACACTTTTAACCTTGTGCCTTACCCGAGGCACATAGGGCCATTTGTAAGGGTTTGATTTTTTCATCTTCATATGCCATTTTAATGAATCATGGACGTTTTCACATATAAACTTTTGTGTTCATTATCTTTATTTTTAAATTTTATTTGTTTAAAGGTGGCTATCCCTTACACACACCCACACTCACCAATGCAGGTACCCATCCATTCCGGATTCCATGGGTAACAATTCTGCTATGGCCTTCAGTGACTCTGAAGATCTGGTCTACCATGCCCAATACGAAGGTGATGAAGACTGTGAAGTGCCTGGAAAATTAGCTAGACTGCTACAACAGGAAGAAAGGGCTATTCTACCTTACGAGGAGTTGTTAGAGACAATCAACTTGGGTACAGAGGAAGACAGAAAAGAAGTTAGAGTGGGTTCCAACCTAGAGCCAAGTGTCAAGGAGCGCTTAGTTCAGCTGTTGAATGAATATGTTGAGATCTTCGCCTGGTCATACGAAGACATGTCGGGATTTGATACAGACATTGTGGTACACCGTCTCCCTACAAGAGAAGAATGTCCACCAGTTAAACAGGAAGTTCACCGCATGAGGCCTGACATGTCTGAAAAGATCAAAGCAGAAGTTATGAAGCAGTTCAATGTTGGATTTCTTGTTGTTACTTCCTATCCACAATGGGTTGCTAACATTGTGCTCGTGCCTGAGAAGGACGGCAAAGTCAGAATGTGCGTGGATTACAGAGACTTAAACAGGGCCAGCCCTAAAGATGACTTTCCACTACAGCACATTGACATCTTGGTCGACAACACAGCTCAACACAAGGTATTTTCTTTCATGGATGGATTCTCAGGCTATAACCAGATCAAAATGGCCCCTGAGGACATGGAGAAAACTACTTTTGTTACACAGTGGGGTACGTTCTGCTATAAAGTGATGCCATTCGGACTGAAGAATGCCGGGGCAACCTATCAACGCGCCATGGTAGCTTTGTTTCATGATATGATACATCTTGAGATAGAGGTCTACGTAGACGACATGATAGCCCGATTACAAACGGAAGAAGAACACCTCGATCATCTGCAAAAGCTGTTTGTCAGGTTGAAGGAGTACAAGCTCATACTGAACCCTAACAAGTGCACTTTCGGAGTCTGATCCGGTAAACTCTTGGGTTTCATTGTCAGCAACAAAGGCATCGAGGTTGATCCTGCCATAATCAAAGCTTTAAAAGAAATTCCCGCTCCTCGCACTGAGAAGGAGGTCAGAGGTTTCTTGGGACGCCTAAACTATATTGCAAGGTTCATTTCTCACCTAACATCTACCTGTGAACCAATCTTCAAGCTGTTGAAGAAAGATTGGGGGCTTAAATGGAATTATGACTGTCAAGTTGCTTTCGATAAAATCAAGGAGTATTTGCTAGAACCTCTTATCTTGATGCCTCCCATCGAAGGAAGACCGCTAATCATGTATCTGACTGTCTTAGAGAATTCAATGGGGTGCATACTGGGCCAACATGATGAGTCTGGCCGAAAAGAGCATGCCATTTATTACCTTAGCAAAAAGTTTACCGAATGTGAGACCCGATACTCACAGCTCGAGAAAACTTGTTGCGCTTTGGTATGGGCTTCTTGCCGGCTAAGGAAGTATATGTTGACTCCTACCACCTTGTTGATCTCTAAGATGGATCCGATCAGGTACATCTTTGAGAAGCCTACTTTATCTGGAAGAATCGCTAGATGGCAGATGATCCTGACGAAATACGATATATAGTACACGACCCAAAAATCTATAAAGGGGAGTGTGCTAGCTGACCATCTGGCCCATCAAGCTGTCGAAGATTACCAATCCATGAGGTTCGACTTCCCCGACGAGGACATTATGACATTAGACAACATTGAAGATTTCATACTGTATGACAGACCTGAACAAGGATCCCGATGGACCCTGTACTTTGATGGTGCTTCTAATGCACTTGGAAACGGTATCGGTGCGGTACTCATCTCTCTAGAAGGTTGCCATACACCTTTCACCGCCAGACTTTGCTTCAGCTGTACCAACAACATGGCCGAGTATGAAGCTTGTATCTTTGGTCTCAAGGCTGCAATAGACTTGGGAATCAAATCTTTGATTGTATTTGGGGACTCAGCTTTGGTCATCAGTCAGATTAAAGGAGAGTGGGATACTAAACATCCAAACCTCATCCCTTACAAAGAACATGTCCTGACATTGTTACCACATTTCGAGCAGATTACCTTCGAGCACTTCCCGCGAGAAGAGAATCAGCTAGCAGATGCTCTAGCTGCAATGCCATCCATGTTTAAACTTAAATGGGATAATGAGGCTCCCCAAATCACTATTGAACGGATGGACGGACCTGCACATTGTCATGAGATTAATACCGAAGAAGTAGTGGACCGACCTTGGTTTCATGAAGTCAAAAGGTATATCAAGGCTCAGGAATACCCTGAAGGAGCTTCAGTCAATGAAAAAAAGTTCTTGAGGAGATTCTTTGCCAAGTTCTTTCTGAGCAATGGTATCCTATACAAGCACAATCATGATTGCATTCTGCTCCGTTGTGTGGACAAGATTAAAGCTAAACAGATCATGGCTGAACTGCACAATGGTACCTTTGGCACTCACTCTAGCGGACATACGATGACTAAGAAGATCCTACGGGCAGGCTATTACTGGTCTACCATGGAAGCTGACTGCCATCAACATTCCAGGACTTGTCACAAATGTCAAATCTATACGGACAAGGTACATATACCCCCAGTTCCTCTCAATGTCTTAACAACTCCTTGGCCATTCGCTATGTGGGGAATCAAAATGATTGGAGAGATCAAGCCTACAACATCCAATGGACACCGCTTCATTTTGGTGGCCATTGATTACTTTAACAAGTGGGTCGAAGCAGCTTCCTTCGCATCCGTTACAAAGAATGTTGTTGCCCGCTTCATCAAGTAGAACCTCATTTGTTGGTACGACATCCCTGAAAGGATCATCACTAACAAAGGTACAAACCTGAACAATACTCTGATCACCGCCTTGTGCGAGCAGTTCCAGATTCAACATCACAATTCATCTCCCTATCGGCCAAAGATGAACGGTGCTATCGAAGCTGCGAATAAAAATATCAAGAAGATCATATAAAAGATGACAGTCACCTACAAGGACTGGCATGAGATGTTACCGTTTGCTCTTCACAGGTACCGTACCATGACACGCACTTCAATTGGGGCAACACCCTATTATTTGGTATACGGCATGGAAGCTGTTTTACCTATCGAGGTTCAGATTCCCTCCTTGAGAATCATGAAAGATGCTGGTTTGAGTAAAGACGATTTGATTCAGACCCGGCTTGATCAACTTAACTTGATTGACAAAAATCGACTTACTACTGTTTGCCATGGTCAGGCATATCAAAAGCGGATGATCAAGGCTTTCAACAAGAATGTTAGGCGCCAGGTATATCAAGTCGGGGATCTTGTAATCAAGCGCATCATCTTGCCGCAAAGTGATCCCAGGGGCAAATGGACTCCTACCTACGAAGGACCATTTATGATCAAGAACATCTTTTCTAGTGGGGCAATGCTATTAACCACCATGGACGGCGACGACCTGCCGCACCCTGCGAATGCAAACATAATCAAAAGATACTACGCATAAACGACCTGACAAGTTGAAAACCCGAAAGGGCGACTTGGGCAAAAATGGGCATCCCGGTGAATCGAAAACCCGAAAGGGCGGTTCAGGCAAAAATTAGGGATAAATAAAAAATCTGTACACCCGGCAAGTTGAAAACCCGAAAGGGCGACTTGGGCAAGAAAGGGTTTCCCGGTGGACTGAAAACCCGAAAGGGCGGTCCAGGCAAAAGTTAGGGAATTAAAGTGTATGACTATGTCTCGTCGGATCACTTTAAGGACAATCTCTTCACAGACAAGCTCTGGGCTTCTAATCGATCCAATCATCTTCGGACAAAGCAACGAATGGACAAGATATCCAGAGTTACGAAAGCTGTAGCAGAATGGGAACCCCATGGAATTTTTACACATAGCCATCTTTCTTTGTATAAAATTTTCTCATTTTTATGACAACATTCTCTTACTTGAATGTCTGTCTCTTGTGTACAAAATACTTACACAAAGTTAATACAAAGATACTTCAAAGTGCAGAAAACTATTTGTCTTTTTTCCTTTTTACACTTTTGTTTTATTTGAAAACGTCCAATGGTTTATTAAATGAGCATATGCATTTGAATATAATCACTGTTTACAAATAAACGAAATGTGAAAGAATAATTACTGATAGGTTGAAAGGATAGGAAAACGTCTTTAGGCTATTCCAAGAGAAATCCCCTGCAGTACATCGTCCAGATCCCCAACGGAGCTAAAACCATTGAAATACATATCCCTAGCGGAATTAAATTTCAAAATCCCCGCCAGAGTCGAAATCTTTAAACTCCCAATCCCCGGCGGAGTTATATTTCAAACCCTTAATCTACCATCAGAGTTAAACCTCCAAACTCCCAATCCACAGCGGAGCAAAAACTTTGAACTACAGACCCTCAGTAGAGTTAAAACTTTCTTCACCGTCAAGTCAAATTTCCAACTACCAATCCACAGCGGAAACCATTCAGTTTTCCCCAGATTCGCCAGCAAGTTGTCTTAAAGTCTGAGAATCAACCAAATAACAGTTAACTTTTATCCCCAACCTAGGATAATTCCCCAATAGATTGGCATACAGCGCAAGCTCCTGATCTCCCCAGAAGGATATCTACTCCCCAACAGTATAGTTATTCCCCACAGAGTTTTTACTCCCCAACAGAAGGAAGATTCTCATTCTTAACTCCCCAGCTTGAAGTCCCCAAGGATTCAAATTCCTCTAGCAGATTGAAGATTCTCACTCTTGGTTCCCCAGTGAAGTTTCCAGAGTCTTCATTACTCCCCAGCATGAATTTGTCAAAAATTTTAATCCACTACAGATTGAAGATTCTCATTCTTAATTCTCCGCAGAAGCCATCATAGTCTTTCTTATTCTCTAGCATATCAAGGTTTTCCTTTGTTTGATCCCCGGTAGAAATCATCAGAGTTTCCTTATTCCCCAGCCGAGTAAGGGTTCCCATGGTGTAATCCCCAGCCATAGTCATCAAAGTTCTCAGGATTCCCCAAGCAGGTTTCTCAAGCAACACTTGGCATCATTCTTACAACAGAATGATTATCATATCCCAATGACTTGAAGGATCCCTATATCCCCAGGAAAATGTGAAGGACTCTCACATCCCCATTGAAGTTGTCAAAGTTTTTGATAATCCCTGCGAGTTGCCAAGGATTTTCTATCCCTAACAGTAGTCAACAAGGATTTCTCACCCTCAGCAATCAAAGATTTTTAATCTCCAGCAGCGGTCAGTGATTTATTTTCCCCGGCAGCAGTCAAATATTTCCTTATCTCCAGCTATCAAGGATTTATTTTCCTCAGTAAGACGACAAATCATCTTACATGCGCATACATTACATTCATATATCATAAATATTGATAAAACACATTTTATTGCATCATACATTTCATGCAACATAACTTTGTGTTTCAGCTAACATTTTACCCTTTTCAGGATAAGATTAAAAGCTATCTTTAACAAATATTCAAAGATTTCAGATACAGTACGGATACACTCCAGACACGGAAGTCATTTTGATTACTCACTCAGATCTCTTATTAAGATACAGTATGGATACACCCCAGACACGGCGGTCATTCTATTACTCATTCAGAATTCAAAGTCAAGATATAGTATGGATACGCTCCAGACACGGATGCCATTTTGTCATTCATTCAGACTTCAATAATCAGTTACAGTTCAGATACACTCCAGACACGGAAGTCATTCTGCTACTCATACAGATCTCAACCTCAAGATACAGTACAAATACGCTCCATACACGGTTTCCATTTTGTCACTTATTCTGACCTTTTCCCCAAGCCCAGAGACACTCCAGGCACGGATGCCTTTCTGTCGCTTATTCAAACTTCAGATTCAGATACAATACAGATACACTCCAGACATGGAAGTCATTCTGTTATTCATTCAAGAATCAAATACAGTTACAGTTCGGATACGCTCTAGACATAGACGCCATTCCATTGCTCATACAGATTCAGTCTCCAGATACAGTTCAGATACGTTCCAGACACGGATACCATTCTGATACTCATTCTTTTGACTTACAACATGCAGTTAGACAGACATTCTTGGATGGAATATTTAAGCACATCTCTGACAAGATTCTATCACATCTCCAAATGGCATCTTTAAGCCCATTCCCTCAACTACATTTTGACGAGTGCAAATTTACGGGCACTCTAGTGTCCAATCATCTTTTACCTTCGAGTCACGAACGACAAAATTCACCAATCTAACTCTTCAGGTTCAAGAAGATTAAACAGGGGAAGCTATTGTACTCCAAAATTTTCCCTCTCATTTTATCAAGATTTCCCCTCACAAGACTCTTGGACTCCATACCAAATTAGGGTTTGCTCTGCTCAAGACCTCACCTTGAACTGTTGACCTGAAATTAGGGTTTGAGTTTGCACAGGGATTTTTCGACTTCTAATGCCTCATGTGACTTTCATACTTCATGATGGACCTCTAAGTTTACCCATACCAAGTTTCAAGCCTTGAATCAAATTTTTTGCTCAGTCAATTGGACAGTTGACCTAAAAATCAGCTGTATTGGGGAAAAAGTCAACTGTGGCCAATTTATAGTCAAACCTCATAATTTTTAATCCACATCAACATTATAGACTCACATGAACCATTTGATCAAGTTTGGACCACAACTCCTCAAGAAATTTGATCAGATCATCAAAAGGGCAAAATGGTCATTTTTAGGGTTTAGACTATAGAAGGGCAATTTCTGATTTTTGACCTAGCCAATGGCAAATTGGGTTCAAGCATGGTTTCAAGGACTCAATGGCACCATCTTGACCTAATCACAAGGTTCAAAAGATCTCAAATGCATTGGATTGACAGATGAATTTTCCACTCAACTGATCAAAAATCAATTGTACACTGAAAAGTCAAACTTTGACTTTTTGGTCAAAATCAAGTGCCAAGGGTCATTTTTCATCAAGATGTGTCAAAACATGAAACTTGTTCACCAAGAAACCTAATTTTGAAAATTAGGGTTTAAAATGGAAAATTTTCATAACTTAGAAATTTTCTAAGTTATGAAAATTTCTTATTTTTCCCCAAATGTTTCCCAACTTTTTCACCATGATGCAATTTGATTCAAGGAAAACTCCCAACATGAAAGTTGTATTCCTCCACAAAATCTACAACTTTTATTCACAAAGTTTTCCCAAAAGATGCTTGGATCTCAAGTTATGATTTTGTGAATAAGCATCCATGAAACTTTTAACTTAGTGAAAATTTGCCCTAGTTTAAGCAAGATTTTAACCTATATTCATGGAAACTTTTCACCTAGTTCCAAGTGGAATCTCAAAATGCATTTCAAAGATGGATTTTAGAGCATGTTACAAGCTTTCCAAAATGTCCAAGAACTCTCCAAGATCATTTATGGTTAGAGAGAATCGAAGGATTGAAAATGGAAAATCATCACTTTTGTCCAAGGCATTTTGCACCATGTTACAACTTGCAAATCTGTCCTAAGCATTCTTGTACTTGGTTTACAGGTTCTAATCTCTTATACACTCAAAAATTGAATGCAAATACAATGGTTAATGTCATTATTTTTGTCTTGGAAGCTTTGTACAAAGGTTTAATCCAAAAATGGCATAAAGGTAACATCGCCACTTTGATAAAGCATGCTTTATGTCAAATTGTTTATCTTGAGCATTGGACCAAAGCTTTTGCTGTAAACCAAGTCCACTAATATCAGGCAAAGTTCACCAACTCTTAGTGGGCCTCAAGCTAGCTTGTACAACCTTGGCATTGTCAATTCCAACTTTTCTTCAAAAGCAAGCAATTGTGCAAAAGTCCACACAACTGAAAAATCTGATAAGAGCAAGTCTTGTGAACATTTCAAACACCCTCAACATATTGTAGCAAGCAGAATACACGAGTTATAAGCCTCTCAAACACCCTTAAACACAAAAACACCAAGTTCTTGTCAAAACAGGGCAACCCCTGCAGAACCACTTCCAAAACATATTCCACTCATGCGTTTTGCCTTGAACCACTTCAAACACATTGCATACATCCCATCCAAGATACCCAAGTCCCTGTCCAGCAACTGTAACTTCATTTTCAAGCTTCACCATTTTCAATTTCTGAGTTTGCAGGTTGAGTTCTATAGGGACATTCAGGCCATTTCAAAGCAAGCTAAGCATTGGGAAAGGTCAAGGGAACATCAAGCAAGCTCAAAAGTCCTTCAGGCCTCATTCTAAGTTGCTGCATTGCCATATTCGAACTTGACTGAAACAGGTAATTTTCAAACTTCTATCTCCTTATTTAGGAATCATTAGGCTTAGGTTTGTGAAGCAAAAATGTAGCGCTTAATGTCCTTGAACTGTACATATGCATAGCTTGTATTTATATTAACTAAGCTAGGAGAATTTAGATGATGAACATGCTGAAAAAACTAGGTCAGAATTTAGGGCCAATGAAATTCTCTCTGGTCTTTGAGAGTTAGATCAAGTTTTTTATATCATTAGAATCGTGTGATGATGAGCTATAACTTTCATGTTGCAAGATTTTGTTTTTAAGCACGTATGCAGGAGTTACAAGTTTGAACAAGGAACGCGCATTTTTCTGTCTCAAGGACAGGGACGAAGTGAGTTGGGCTGGGCCTAGCTTGCCTTGCTGTTTGCACCCTCCATTCTGCTTCCTGCACCCCCTTGGCCCATTTCTTTTCATTTTATATATTTTGCATTTCTTTTTATATTTTCTGACTTTTCTTATTTTTTCTAAATATTAAAAATCACCAAAAATATTTTCTTAATTTTTTCATTTTCATTTTATTATTTTTATTATTTTTTGGGCATAAAAATAGTTTATTAATAATATATACTTTATTTTTTCTTAAATAACTTGTAAATAATATTAAAATACTTATTTATTTTATTTTATTATATTATACATATAAAATAATATTTTCTCACATATTTTATTTTTTAATATTTTGTATATATTATTTGTATCATTTCTTTGTACATAAATGAAATAAAATAATAATAGAAATATATTTTCTTTTAAAACAAAAATTAGGGTTTTCACCCTTTCAAAAATAATCATTTTATTTTCTTTTTTTTTAGACATAAATAATTTATTTTACATACATAAAATAAATACAAAAACATCCTTTGCATATTTATATTTATTTGTACATTTAAATATTTGTCTATTTATTTATTTGTGCAATATTTCAATTTGGTTGTAATAATAGTTTTAGGGTTTATTTTTGAGCAATATCCCTTTATTCAAACTTGTATCCCCCTCCCCATAATAATGTTGTAATAGTCCTAGATTTACTTTACGCATTTTATCGCTTTGATGTGCATGATAGTAAAATTAGGGTTTGTATGCAAAGACCAAAATCAAACAATTAGCAAGACCTAAACACAAGGCAAAAATGCATGAAAAATGACAACACAATGCACACAAGCACCCCTAGGGTTTCATCCACTTTGTTGCCTTAAAATGGCCATGGTATGCATGCTAGGTATCTTGGCAAAATCAATCAAAAAACAAAAAGATCATAGTCCCTCGATGACGCTATCTTGGTTGCCTATACCAAAATGATCTAGTCCCTCAGAAACTTGCTAAAGATACTTAACACCATTGCTATCATGGTCATACAATGACCCACGCCTGTCCCATTTAACATCCAAATACAAGGTTGTTTACCAAATACAATGGTAAAACAACAATGTCAACGTGTTAAAAATGTGTAGGAAAGATCTTTGAGTAGGGTAGACAACTCCTAGTTACTTGATCAATTTGTAAACATCCTTGCTATTTTCAAACAAACACACACAATTTCAAAACATTTCCCAAAACAAACTTTCAAACACTGAAACATTTTTCAAAAGACAAACACCTTTGTATACATTCAAACAAGAATCATTACAAAGGTTGCCTAAACAAAGGCCTCTTTTCAAAATACTTTCAAAACCACAAAAGCACCATTTCAAACAATTGAAAAGCAAAAGCAAGTGATCTAAAACAAGTAACTAAGAGCCCATGGAAAACCATGGATGAAAAGGGTGCTAGCACCTTCCCTTTTCATAATCTAACCCCGAACCCAAAAACAATCTCAAAGGTCTTTCCTGTGCTTTTTGACCTTTCCTTTGGATAAAATAATAAGTCTGTGGCGACTCTTGCTAAACCGAAACATTTGCGAACACAAACGCAAAACCTCAAGTCAGTTCTCCCACCGCATCACAAACCCTAATTTGCAATTTTAGGTTTCTTGGTCAACAAGTTTCACATTTTTACATATCTTGATGAATTATGACCCTTGGCACTTGATTTTGACCAAAAAGTCAAAGTTTGACTTTTCAGTGTGCAGTTGATTTTTGATCAGTTGACTGAAAAATTCATCTGTCAATCTTATGCATTTGAGATCTTTTGAACTATGTGATTAGGTCAAGATGATGCTATTGAGTCCTTGAAATCATGCTTGAACCCAATTGGCCATTGGCTAGGTCAAAAATCAGAAATTGCCCCTTCTCAATCAAAAACCCTAATTTTGACCATTTTGCCCTTTTGATGATTTGATCAAATTTCTTGATGAGTTGTGATCCAAACTTGATCAAATGGTACATAGGAGCCTAAAATGTTGTTGGGGATCAAAAATTATGAAGTTTTACTGTAAGTTGGCCATGGTTGACTTTTTCCCCAATACAACTGATTTTTAGGTCAACTGTCCAATTGACTGGGCAAAAATGTGATTCAAGGCTTGAAACTTGGTATGAGCAATCCTAGGGGTCCAAGATGGTGTATGAAAGTCACATGAAGCATTGATGGTCCAAAGATCCTTGTGCAAACTCAAACCCTAATTTCAGGTCATCAGTGCAAGGTGATGTCTTGAGCTGAGCAAACCCTAATTCTGTCTTGAGTCCAAAAAGTCTTGTGAGGAAAAATCTTGATAATATGAGAGGGCAAATTTTGGGGTACAACAACTACCCCTGTTCAATCTTCTTGAACCTAAAGAGTTAGATTGGCGAGTTTTGTCGTTCGTGACTCGAAGGTAAAAGATGATTGGACACTAGAGTGCCCGTAAATTTGCACTCGTCAAAGTGTAGTTGAGGGAATGGGATTAAAGATTCCATTTGGAGAGGTGGTAGAATCTTGGTGGAGATGGGCTTAAAGATGCCATCCAGGAATGTTAGTTGAGTTGTAAGTTGTAACTCAGAAGAATAAGTATCAGAATGGTATCTGTGTTTGAAACGTATTTGTACTGTATTTGGAGACTGAATCTAAATGAGCATAGGAAAAGCAGTTGTGTCTGGAGCGTATCCGAGTTACGAATCTGAATAAGTAACAGAATGAATTCTGTGTCTAGAGTGTATCTGAACTGTATCTGAACTTTGTTATCTAAGTAAGTGACAGAATATCATCCGTGTTTGGAGCGTCTCTGAGCTGGGGGAAAATCAGAATAAGTGACAGAATGGCAACCGTGTCTGGAGCGTATCCGTACTATATCTGAAGTCTGAATCTGAATGAGTGACAAAATGGCTTCCGTGTCTGGAGCGTATCTGAACTGTATCTGAACTAAAAGTTGAATGAGTAACAGAATGACTCCCTTGTCTGGAGTGTATCTGAATTGTATTTGAACCTCTGAACCTGAATGAGTAATAGAATGACTTCCGTGTCTGGAGTGTATCTGTATTGTATCATGATTGTATACCGTTAACGGTAGCTTGTTAATCTTATCCTGAAAAGGGTAAAACGTTAGCTGAAACACAAAGTTATGTTGCATGAAATGTATGATGCTACATGTGTGTTTTATCAATGTTTATGATATATGAATGTAATGTATGCGCATGTAAGCTGATTTGTTGTCTTGCTGAGGAAAATAAAACTTTGACAGCTAGGGATAATAAAAACCCTTGACTGCTGTCGGGGAAAATAAATCCTGGGCGACTGTTGGGGATAGAAAATCCCTGACAACTTCTGTGGGGATATGAGGATCCTTTATATCTTGAAGTTGGAGTATTGACAAAAATTCTGACGCGAGCAATGCCATATACTGCTTGGGGAATCCAGAGAATTTGATGACTTCTACTGGGGGATTACACAAAGGAAATCCTTGATCTGCTGGAGAATAGGGGAAACTTTGATGACTTCTACAAGGATTTAAGAATGAGAATCTGTATTCTGTTAGGGAGTAATGAAATCCTTGACGACTTCACTGGGGAATTAAGAATGAGAATCTTCATTCTGTTGAGGAGTAAAAACTCTGTGGGGAAGAAGGCTTACTGCTGAGGAGTAAGTTCAGGAGTTTTCGGTTGTCTGCCACTCTACTGGGGAGTTATCCTAGGTTGGGGAGAGACAAAAGGTAACTGTTATCTGGTTGATTTCCAGGCTTCAAGATAACTTGCTGGGGAATTTGGAGAAATTGAAAGGTTTCCACCGGAGATTGATAGTTAGAAGTTCTGGCTCCGCTGGGGATTAAGGTTTAAAATTTTAGCTCCGCTAGGGATCTAGAGTTGGAAATTAAAGCTCCACTGGGGATCTGTATTTCAAGGTTTTGGCTCCGCTGGGGATCTAGATGATGTACTATAGGGATCGCTCATGGAATAGCCTAAAGACGTCTTCCTATCCTTTCAACATGTCAGTAATTGTTCTTTTCCACTTTGTTTATTTGTAAACAGTAATTATGTTCAAATGCATATGTTCATCAATGAATCATTGGACGTTTTTGAAAATAAAAACACAAGTGTAAAGAAAAAGGCAAATGGTTTTCTATACTTTGGAAGAGATATCTTTGTATTTACTTTGAATAAGTGTTTTGTACAAAGGAGACAGTCATCCTAGTAAGAGGATGGTGCCATAAAAGTAAGAAAAATTTATACAAAGAAAGATAGTTATGTGTGTAAAAATCCCATGGGGTTTCCATTCCGCTATAGCCTTCGTGTCTCCGAATATCTTGTCCATCTGCTGCTTCGTCTGAAGATGATTGGATTGATCAGAAACTCAGAGTTTGTTAGTGAAGAGATTGACCTTAAAGTGATCCGACGAGACATAGTCATACGCTTCAATTCCCTAACTTTTGCCTGGATTGCCCTTTCGGGTTTTTAGTCCACCAGGAAACCCTTTTTTGCCCAAGTCGCCCTTTCGGGTTTTCAACTTGTCGGGTACAGATTTTTTTGTTTTATCCCTAATTTTTGCCTGAACCGCCCTTTCGGGTTTTCGATTCACTGGGATGCCCTTTTTTGCCTAGGTGTGTCAACCTAGTAGATCATTTATGCGTAGTATCTTTTGACTATGTCTGCGTTCGGAGGGTGCGGCAAGTCGTCGCCGTCCATGGTGGTTAAGATCATTGCCCCACCAGAAAAGATGTTCTTGATTACAAATGGTCCTTCGTAGGTAGGAGTCCATTTGCCCCTGGGATCACTTTGTGGCAAGATGATCCGCTTGATTACCAGATCTCCAACTTGATATACCTGGCGTCTGACTTTCTTGTTGAAAGCTTTGATCATCCGTTTTTGATACGTCTGACCGTGGCAAATAGCAGTAAGTCTTTTCTCGTCAATTAAGTTTAGTTGATCAAGTCGGGTTTGGACCCAATCGTCTTCACTCAAACCAGCATCTTTCATGATTCTCAAGGAGGGAATCTGAACCTCGGTAGGTAAAACAGCCTCCATGCCATATACCAAGGAATAGGGTGTTGCCCTAGTTGATGTACGTGCCGTGGTACGGTACCCGTGAAGAGCAAACGGTAACATCTCATGCCAGTCTTTGTAGGTGACTGTCATCTTTTGTATGATCTTCTTGATATTTTTGTTAGCAGCTTCGACTGCACCATTCATCTTTGGCCGGTAGGGAGATGAATTGTGATGTTGAATTTTGAACTGCTCGCACAAAGCGGTGATCATAGTATTGTTAAGGTTTGTACCGTTATAACTGATGATCCTTTCGGGGATACCATATCGGCAAATAAGGTTCTGCTTGATGAAGCGGGCAATAACATTCTTAGTAACAGATGCGAAGGAAGCTGCTTCGACCCACTTGGTGAAGTAGTCAATGGCCACCAGAATGAAGCGGTGTCCATTGGATGTTGTAGGCTTGATCTCTCCAATCATGTCGATTCCCCACATTGTGAAGGGCCAAGGAGCTGTTAATACATTTAGAGGAACCGGAGGCATGTGCACCTTGTCTGTATAGATTTGACATTTGTGACAAGTGCAGGAGTGTTGGTAGCAGTCAACTTCCATGGTAGACCAGTAATAGCCTACCCTTAGAATCTTCTTTGCCATCATATGACTGCTAGAGTGAGTGCCGAAGGTACCTTCATGCAAATCAGCCATGATCTTTTCAGCTTCAATCTTGTCCACACAACGAAGCAGAATAGAATCATGATTGCGCTTGTAAAGGATGCCATTACTTAGGAAGAACTTAGATGAGAATCTCCTTAAGAAATTTTTGTCGTTGACTGAAGCTCCTTCAGGATATTCTTGAGCCTCGAGATACCTTTTGACTTCATGAAACCACAGCTGGTCCACTACTTCTTTGGTGTTAATCTCGTGACCATGTGTCGGTTCGTCCATTCGTTCAATGGTAATTTTAGGAGCCTCATTATCCCAATCAAGTTTAAACATGGATGATATTGTAGCTAGAGCATCTGCTAGCTGATTTTCCTCTCGCGGGAAGTGCTCGAAGGTAATCTTCTCGAAATGTGGTAACAATGTCAAGACATGTTCTTTGTAAGGGATGAGGTTTGGATGTTAGTATCCCACTCTCCTTTGATCTGACTGATGACCAAAGCTGAGTCCCCAAACACCTCTAAGGATTTGATTCCCAAGTCTATGGCAGCCTTGAGTCCAAAGATGCATGCTTCATACTCTGCAATGTTGTTCGTACAGTTGAAGCAAAGTTTGGCGGTGAAAGGAGTATGGCATCCTTCTGGAGATATAAGCACAACACTGATACCGTTACCAAGCGCATTGGAGGCCCCATCAAAGTACAGGGTCCATCGGGATCCTTGTTCAGGTCCGTCATATGGTCTGAAATCTTCAACGTTGTCCAATGTCATGATGTCTTCGTCAGGGAAGTCGAACTTCATGGATTGGTAATCTTCTACAGCCTGATGAGCCAGATCATCGGCTAGTACACTCCCCTTTATAGCTTTTTGGGTTGTGTACTGTATGTCGTATTCCATTAGGATCATCTGCCATCTGGCTATTCTTCCAAACAAAGCATGCTTCTCAAAGATGTACTTGATCGGATCCATCTTAGATATCAGCAAAGTGGTATGAGTCAACATATACCGCCTTAGCCGGCGAGCAGCCCATACCAAAGCGCAACAAGTTTTCTCGAGCAGTGAATATCTTGTTTCATAGTCGGTAAACTTTTTGCTAAGGTAATAAATGGCATGCTCTTTTCGGCCAGACTCGTCATGCTTCCCCAGTACGCACCCCATTGAATTCTCTATGATGGTCAGATACATGATTAGCGGTCTTCTCTCGACGGGTGGCATCAAGATAGGAGGTTCTAGAAAATACTCCTTGATTTTATCGAAAGCAATCTGAAAGTCATCATTCCATCTAACTACTTGATCTTTCTTCAACAGCTTGAAGATTGGTTCACAAGTAGATGTTAGGTGAGAAATGGACCTAGCAATGTAGTTTAGGCGTCCCAAGAAACCTCTGACCTCCTTTTCAGTGCGAGGAGCAGGCATTTCTTGTATAGCTTTGACTTTGGCAGGATCAACCTCGATGCCTTTGTTGCTGACAATGAAACCCAAGAGTTTACCGGACCGGACTCCAAATGTACACTTGTTTGGGTTCAATCTGAGCTTGTATTCTTTCAACCTGACAAACAGCTTTTGCAAGTGATCAAGGTGTTCTTCTTCAGTTTGTGATCAGGCTATCATGTCATCTACGTAGACCTCTATCTCATGATGTATCATATCATGAAACAAAGCTACCATGGCACGTTGATAGGTTACCCCGACATTCTTCAGTCCGAATGGCATCACTTTGTAGCAGAACGTACCCCACTGTGTGACAAATGTAGTTTTCTTCGTGTCCTCAGGTGCCATTTTGATCTGGTTATAGCCTGAGAATTTGTCCATGAAAGAAAATACGTTGTGCTGAGTTGTGTTGTCGACCAAGATGTCAATGTGGGGAAGTGGAAAGTCATCTTTAGGGTTGGCCCTGTTTAAGTCTCTGTAATCGACGCACATTCTCACTTTGCCATCTTTCTTAGGCACGGGCACAATGTTAGCAACCGTTGTGGATAGGAAGTAATAGCCAGAAATCCAGCATTGAACTGCTTCATAACTTCTGCTTTGATCTTCTCCGACATGTCAGGTCTCATGCGGCGGACCTTTTGTTTCACTGGTGGACAGTCCTCTCTTATGGGGAGACGGTGTACCACAATGTCTGTATCGAGTCCCGACATGTCTTTGTATGATCAGGAAAATATCTCAACATAATCATGCAATAGCTGAATTAGGCGCTCCTTGACACTCGGCTCTAGATTGGCACCTATCTTGATTTCATTTTTATCTTCCTCAGTTTCCAAGTTGATTGTGTCAACTGCTCCTCATGAGGCTGAATTGCTCTTTCCTCTTGCTGTAGTAGTCTAGCCAATTCCCCTGGCACCTCACAATCTTCCTCACGTTCGTATTCAGCTTGGTTGATCAGCTCTTCAGAGTCACTGAAGGTTATAGCAGTATCGTTACCCATGGGTTCCAGAATGGAAGGGTACCTGCATTTGAGAGTGTGGGTGTGTGTAAGGCCATAACCATCTTAAAACAACAAAATGTAAAAGAAAGACAATGAGCACAAAAGGTTTATATATGAAAAGCGTCCATGATTCATTAAAATGACATATGAAATGAAATAAGAACCCTTACAAATGGACCTATGTGCCTCGGGTAAGACACAAGGTTGAAAAAGTACGAATTGTTTGTGAATTATTACAGATCCAACAAAAGTGAAAAAGATAAATTACTGCGATATGAAAGTAATCGGAACAAAGTCTTTTGCTTCCCAATTGCACAATCCTCCGCCAACAATAGGAAAAATCCAGTCTTCCAAGCTTCCCTCTTCTTCATTGTCCTCTAGTGCATTAACCCCTTGGTGGCTGATCTTTACAGGTGGCCCTCCGGCACGGGAGCGGCGCACGGCCTTCTGACCAGTCGAAGTAAATCCCATGCCAAACTTGTCTGATTTGAAAGGAAAGTCTGGAAGCTGCCCCCAGATGGTGGATCCGCCTTCTTCCACCACTGCCCTTGCATCTTTTAGAGAAGACATCCGAGGTGGAGGTCTTATGATCACAGGAGTTGAGGACACCACCTTGGTCGACTCTATTTCTTCAGAGACTTCTTCTAAGTGTTGGAAAGGGGTCTCGATGAATTCTCCATCCAATTCTACATAACAGAAAGAATTCAGATGACTGATCATGTATTTCTCTTCGCCATGAACAATTATGATTTTCCCCTGGACAGGGTACTTGAGCATTTGATGCAGAGTAGAAGTGACAACTCCAGCATGGTGGATCCAAGGTCTTCCCAACAGGCAAGAATAGGAAGGACGGATGTCTATCACGTAGAATGTTGAATTGAATGTCTGGGTACCCACCTTGATCGGGATGTCCACCTCTCCATGGACCATCCTCTTAGAACCATCAAAGGCTCTGACAATTATATTGCTGGGTTTCAGGGTTAAGCCTTCACAATCCAGTCTATCCAAGGCTTTCTTCGGAAAGACGTTTAAAGACGAACCAGTGTCTACCAGTACGTGTGCTAGGGTTGTCCCTCTGCATTCCACCGAGACATGCAAAGCATCATTATGTTTTCTCCCTTTCGAAGTTAAATTTGCATCGGAGAATCCTAGACCATTGTCAACTGTTAAACTAGCCACACATTCCTGGAATTGATCAGCGGAGGTTTCTTGTGGCATGTGGGGCGTCTTCAAAAACTTGACCAAAGCTTTAGCATGTGCCTCAGAGCACAACAACAGGGTTAACATAAAGATTTTGGAGGGGGTCTGCCCCAGTTGTTCAACAACATCATAATCACTTTTCTTAATGATCCTCAGAATTTCTCCCATCTCTTTCTGGGATGTTTCAAGAATGACTAGTGATTGAGCCTTCGTCAAGACAGGCTCCACTTAAACATTCTTTCCTTTTTTCTCATCAGTGGAAATAGGGATGGGGATTTCATTGTCATTGTTGGCGGGTACACTTGCAGATACAGTTACTGGTATAGGTGTAATCCTCGGAATGGTCGCGGGTCCAAAGACTGCTGTTGGAGGAACAATCTCTGGAGAAAAAATTCTTCCAATACGGGTAACTTTGCTTGTTCCAGTAATGTTACTGATGTCGCGATTATCTTCCTCAGAGCTTTCTTCTTCAATGGTCTGTTCAATCTGTTTGACACCATAGTAGTAGATTTCTCCACCATAGTTCCATGGTACCATTTTATCGGTTTTGTATGGGGTTGGCCCGGACATTGTTATCTTCAACGGAGTAGTCACTGGAACAGATGTAATCCTAACGGGTTTTTTAGGAACCCTGGAAGGATTGGCGTATATGGTTATTATTGAAACTTCTGGAACTGGAATGGGTGAGACAAGAGCTTTCTCAAACGAAATGTCCTTGTTATCAATCAATTGTTGGATTCCTTTCTTCAATAGAGGACAGTCAAATGGGGAGGATAGGAAAGCATGGCAATCTTGGTCACATCCTGGGAAGACGCCAACCTTCAACAAATTCACCTTGATGGTTAGGAGAGGAGTTGACAGTTCATCCACAATAGAAACAAATAGATCTTCTTCCACAGCATTGGCATTGTGTCCATGCCACGGCATTGGAGCGCAGATAACATTTGGCTTTTCAGGAGCTTCAAATTCAACTTCCTTTGCATCGATCAGATCTTGAATCTTGTTCTTCAGGGCCCAACAGTTGTTGGTGTCGTGCCCTGGACTTTCTGAATGGTACGCGCATCTGGCGTTGGGATGGTAGTGTGGAGAAGCAGTGTTAGGATTTTTAGGGGCCTCCTTTAGCATGGCCAGGTTCAACTTCAAGAGATGTGGTAAGACTTGAGCTGGAGTCATGTTTATCTTAGTGAATTGCCTTACAGGCCTTTCCACCCTTTGCTGGTTATTTCTCGGCTGATCATTTCTTGGTTGGTTGTTTCTCAGCTGGTCTGATGCAGACTTTTGAATCATAACGGCCCCCACTATTGGTCGTCATTCGGTTCTTCCCTGATTCCTTTGAGCATAAACAGTACACACTTCCTTCTTTCCTGTGAAGGGATTTTTTACAGTTGCAGAGGTAGACACATCTTTCTGAATTTTCCCGCTTCTAATATCGACTTCCACCCTCTCGCCAGTTAGAATCAACTCAGTGAAACCTGTAGGGGAGCTTCCAATCAGGTGATTAAAGAAAGGACCTGACAGAGTCCCTAAGAACATGTCCACTAGATCTCTTTCAGATAAAGGTGGTTGCACCCTTTTGGCTAAATCCCTCAGTTTTTGGGCGTAGTCTTTAAAGCCCTCATTGGTAGCCATAGCCATACTCTGTAGCTGAGTACGGGTCGGTGCCAAGTCGGTGTTGTATTGATACTGTTTATAGAAGGCGGCTGCCAAGTCTTCCCAATTATGGACATCATACCTCTCCAACTGGTAGAACCAATCAAGCTGTGTTCCTGACAAACTGTCCTGGAAAAAGTGAACCCACAAGTCTTTGTCAGAAGAATGTGGTTGAATTTTCCTGACATAAGATCGTAGGTGCATCTTAGGGCAAGACACCCCATCATACTTAGCAAACAGTGGCACTTTAAACTTAGGAGGGATTACAAATCCAGAAACCAACCCTAACTCCTCAAAATCCAGCCCCGGTACTCTCTGTATCTCCATAGCAGTTAGACGTTCTTCCAAGTTTTTGTATTTGTCATCGGCCGGAGGGTACTTCTGTTCTCAGTAGTCCTCTTCCTCTTCTTCTTTTGCTTCAGAATTAGATGGTACTGCTGTCTCTTTACCTTTTCTTTCCCCTTCCTCAGAGGTTGAGGGAAATTCCAAAGTCCGTCTGGCTTATCCTTCAAACCTTCTGCCCATGACAACCACACCGGCTCGCTTCTTCTTCTTTTTCTCTTTCTCTTTCTCTAGCAGAGTCTTGAGCTCCTCCTACCCCTTGGCCAAGGTCAAGAGTAGCAGTTGAAATTGTGAATTCTGAGCTTGTAAGTCTTTGACCGTTTGTTTAATATCCATCTTGCTGAAATAAACAGCAGAGTGATGAGGAAACTTGGTATGAAGACTTGTTTATGCATATGATGAATGATATGTATTCATGTAATGTTTTCAAGGATTCAGAAATTCAAATTTGTTTTAAACAAAAAAGAAACACACGTCATATTAATAAGATATAATTGTTAGTACATTAATGGCCCTTGGGCAAAATAATACAAAATTCTAAGGTAAAAAGACGTTGCGCATCCTCTTTGGTGCAATGTAGGTGTTGAGAGCCTGCTCTTCATGAAGTAGCCGAGTGAGTTCCAAAACCTTCTTCTCGCTTGCGTAGAATTGGGCTTAAAAAGTATCGTGCTCTCCCTTGAGCTGTATCCAACTCCTTTGTAAATCTTCTAGTGATGTTGGCATGTCAGGATGTATGAGGGTGTATGGAACCTCTCCTTCCATAACAGGCTCTATAATCACAGGGAGAATGTGAGGGTAAGGCATCATAAGACTTTGGGCGTGGGTTCGTACCCACTTGAGGTAAGGCTCAAGAGGTATGGAATTCTTGTGTCCCAAGGTCTTAATGTCTACCTTGTTGGGCATCCTCCAAGCTCGGATGAACCTTTGACGAAGTCCTTGATTGTCGTTGTCGAAGTTGAAAATCAAACCTTGAATCAGCATGTCATGTGGGCCATCCCTTCGAGCATAACCAAATTGTCTCAGAGCCAAGCAAGGGTTATAGGTGATGCCTCCCCTAATGCCAAGTAAAGGGACATTAGGGAATTCCCCATAATGGTCAATGATGATAACATTCTCTTTGGATCGAGAACACCAATGAATGTCTGAATGGTTAAGTGTCATCAATCGTTGTGACCACCTCAAACATTGCTCATTCTTCAAGACTGATTGGGGAAGATGAGAAATAAACCATCTTGCCAGGAGAGGAGTGCAACACATAAGAACACCTCTTTTCCTCATTGTTCGAGTGTGAAAAGAATGGAGGATATCCCCAAGCAATGTAGGCACCGGGTTGCGAGTCATAAAGATTTTGACAGCACTTACATCTATAAGTTGGTCAGGGTTAGGGAACAAGACCATCCCATAGATGAGAAGAGCTACAATCTCCTCAAAAGCTTGTAAGTCTAGAGAATTCCAACAACTTTGGGCCTTCTCAAACAGGAACTTTGACAAGAAGCCTTTGACACCACTTCTAGTTTCCCAATGTATTGTGACATCAGAGGAGTGCAAGTGTAGGGCTTGAGCAATCTCTTCTGGATTTGGATCTCTTTCTGTACCGTTGAAGGGTAGTTGATTGAGAATAGGAATCCTCAAGAGTTAAGAAAATTCCTCCAAAGTAGGCACAAGTTGGTAGTCAGGAAATGTGAAGCAATGATGCAAAGGATCAAAGAACTGGAAAAGAACTTTCATCATGTCTTCCTCTGTGTTGGAAGTGACTAAGTTGAGTAGACGACCATGTCTCTCAGTGAATGGAGAATTCTCAGGAATCCTTGAAGCTAGCTCCTTGAGTTGTGGAGGAATTCTTACAAGGTTGATTTGGACAGTTTTCTTGCGAAGTGAATCCATAACCTACAAAACAAGAACAAAGATGAATTTCCAAAATCCTTGAAATGGTTAGTGGATGCCTATGATGCTCATGATGTCCATGATGTTATGCACAAGTACATATGTACAAACAAATCACACAAGATCCTAGTTTAGGCTTGCATGGGGTTTCATAGGTAAGTACCCTCTTGAAGTTTAGTTGGCTCAACCTGTCCTAGAAATAGTAATCGGGTTCTAAGGAGCTCAATATCACTGAATTGTTTCCTTGTTCATTGTTTCAATTCTGCCTCTTTACTGGCGACCGAAATATTCCAAGGAACCAACCCTCAATGAGTGTAGTATCGAGTATCTACCAACTTCGGACTGCACCAAAGCTGGTCATCTCACTACATCCTAAAAGGCCAAGTTGGTCAAGTAAAGGTTCTAAAAGTCCATTAGTGGTTCATGACATCACTCAGCGGCCCCTTATTCTCTTTGATTGACTCAAAGGCTACCGGTACCCACAAATATGTCGCACTAATATAGCTATTGCTTAGACCATGTTGGTATACCCCGCACAGTTTCCATAACGTATTGCTATTTACATATGAATGTTTCCCAAATCCGGGTAGAGGATTCAAACCCAAACAATAGGACCAAAGTGTAAAGCAAACAAGTCAAGCAAGATAAGCATGTAAAGGTGATCTAAAACCCTAAGGTAACCCCACTTTTATTATTATTTCCCTAGCATAGTCACCAGTTCTGTGATGCGGTGGGAGAACTGACTTGAGGTTTTGCCTTTGTATTCGCAAATGTTGCAGTTAGCAAGAGTTGCCACCGACTTTTCTGTTATCCAAAAGGAAAGGTAAAAAAGTACAGGAAAGACCTTTGAGATGTTTTCTTGAGTTCGGGGGGTAGATTATAAAAAGGGAAGGTGCTAGCACCCTTTTCATCCATGGTTTTCCATGGGCTCTTAGTTACTTGTTTAGATCACTTGCTTTGCTTTTGAAATTGTTTGAAATGGTGCTTTGTGTGGGTTTGAAAGTATTTTGAAAAGAGGCCATCGTTTAGGCAATCCTTGTAATGATTCTCGTTCGTAAGAATGTATACAAAGATGTTTGTCTTTTGAAAAATGTTTTAATGTTTTGAAAGTTGTTTGGAAAATGTTTTGAAATGTGTGTGTTTGTTTGAAAATAGCAAGGATTGTTTTCCAAATTGAGCTTATCTACCTACTCAAAAGTTTTTCTTGTGCATTTTTATTCCTTTGATGTTGTTGACCTACCATTCTTTTGGTAGACAACCCTATCTTTGGATGTTAAACGGGACGGGCATGGGTCATCGTATGACCATGATAGCAATATTGCCAAGTATCTTTAGCAAGTTTTGAGGGACTAAGATCATCTTTGTTTAGGCAACCTTTTGATAGCGTCATCGAGGGACTATGATCTTTTTGTTTTGTTTTGTTTTGCCAAGATACTTTGCATGCATACCATGGCCATTTTATTTTAAGGCAACCAAGTAGGTGAAACCCTAGAGGTGCTTGTGTGCAATGTGTGTCATTTTACATGCATTTTGTCTTGTGTTAGGTCTTGTATTTGTTTGATTTTAGTCTTATCATACAAACCCTAATTTTACTAAACATGTATATAATGCGATAAATTGCGTAAAATAAATCTAAGCTATTACAACAATTATTATGGGAGGGGGGATACGAGTTTTTGAATGGAGATATTCGCACAAAATAAAAACCCTAAAATATTATTACAATCCAATTGAATATTTGCAAATTAAATAAATAAACAAATATTAAAAATGCAATAAAATGTATTTATGCAAAAATGTTTTGTAATTGATTTTTTGTATGAGAGAATTAATTATTTAAACCCTAGAAAATAAGAGAAAAATAATATTATTTTTGAAAGGGGTAAAACCCTAGTTTTTGGTTAAAAGAAATATATATTCTATATTTATTTTATTTTGTCTATTTTTATACAAGAAATAATAAATAATATTATTAATAAATATTAAAAATTAAAATATGTATAAAAATAATATTTTATGTGTATGAATGATAAAAATAAAAATGTATGGTATTTTTAAATATGTTTACTATTTATTTTAAGAAAATAGATTCTATTTATTCTAATAAATCAATATTTTATGCAAAAAAAAAAAAGATAAAAAATAAATTAAAATGCAAAAAATAAAGAAAATATTTTTCATGATTTTTTGATGTTCAGAAAAAATATTAAAAACAAATAAACATGAAAATATAAGAAAATATAAAGAAAATACAAAAATAAGTCAAGGGGTGTGGATATCAAGTCAGGGGGTGTGAAAAGTAGAAACAAGAGGCCCAAGGCGCGCCTGGCCCAGGACTTTATCCCTGTCCTCCAACTTCTCCAAACGCGCGTGTTCTTGCCTTCAACCTGTAACTCTCTATTCTTTGCACACAAAAAAAAACTTGCAACATAAAAAATGTAGCTTGGAATCTCACGATTCCAATGATATAAAAAACATAATCTAACTCTCAAGGATCATGGAGAATTTCTGTAGCCCTAATTTCTAACCTAATTTTTCATGAACTTCAAGCTTCAAATTCTCACTACTCAGTTAATATAAATGACAACTATGCATATGTACAGCTTCAGCAAGTTGAGGACTACATCTTTGCTTCACAAATCAAAGCTTGAGGATTCCTAAATAGAGAGATAGAGTTTTGAAAAATACCTTGTTCAGTTGAGTTTGGATATGGCAATGTGGGGACATTGGGTGAGGCCTGAGGATCGTGTGAGCTTCCTTGAAGTTCCCTTAATCTATTCCAATGCTTAGCTTGTCTTGAGGATGCTTGAAACTCCTTCTAGAAGTCAACCTGCAACCTTCAAAAATGAAAATGGTGATGGCTGAAATAGGGCACACAGTTGCAGTGCAATGGCTTGGATAGTTTGGATGTGATGTGGATGAAGTGTTTCAAAGGTTGAAAGGCAAAACGCACGAGCCAAAATGAAGTTGGCTTTGATTTTGCAGAAGCTGCCCTGTTTGGGCAGAAATTTGTGTTTTTTGTATTTGGGAGAGTTTCAGATTCTATGAATTCGTGTATTCTGCTTGAGACAAGTTTGTGAATGTTTTTTGAATGATGCCAAGTTCACTCTTTAACAAATGTGCAAGTTCTCTTGGCTTTTGCAACTTTTCTTGCTTTTGAAGAAAAGTGAAATGACTTGTGCCAAAGGCCTGTACAAGCTTGCTTGCTAGCTGTAGAGAGTTGGTACAAGTTGCTTGTTATCTGTGGAAAATGCCTGCATCCAAGGAACAAGTCCAAGGCTCAAGGCTGATAAAGTTGGAAAAGCTAGCTTTATGAAAATGGCAATGTACACTTTTGGCCATTTATGGAATTGTTTCTTGTACAATGCTCCAAAGATCAAAATAAAGCCATTATCCATTGAGTTAGCATTCAATTATTGAGTGTAGAAAGGATTTAGGACCTGTAATGCAAGGTACAAGCATGCTAGGATCTGATTTGCAACTTGAAGCATTGTAAAAATGGCTTGCACAAAAGTGACAAAATGCCATTTTCTCTTCTTCGATTCTCCCTAACCACTAATTATCATGGAGAGTTCTTGGACATTTTGGAAAGCTTGCAACATGCTATATAATCCATCTTTGAAATGCATTTTGAGATACCTCTTGGAACTAGGTGAAAAATGCCCATGAAGTTGGGTCAAAAACTTGCCTAAATTAGGGCAAATTTTCACTAAGTTAAAAAGTTTATGGACCCCTATTCACAAATTCATGTTGGAAGTTTTCTTTGAATCCAATTGCATCATGGTGAAAAAGTTGTGGAAAGTTGGGAAAAAATAAGAAAATTTCCATACTTAGAAAAATTCTAAGTTATGAAAAATTTTCAAACTAAAACCCTAATTTGCAATTTTAGGTTTCTTGGTCAACAAGTTTCACATTTTGACATATCTTGATGAATTATGACCTTTGGCACTTGATTTTGACCAAAAAAGTCAAAGTTTGACTTTTCAGTGTGCAGTTGATTTTTGATCAGTTGATTGAAAAATTCATCTATCAATCCTATGCATTTGAGATGTTTTGAACTATGTGATTATGTCAAGATGATGATATTGAGTCCTCGAAATCATGCTTGAACCCAATTGGCCATTGGCTAGGTCAAAAATCAGAAATTGCCCTTTGTAAGTCAAAAACCCTAATTTTGACCATTTTGCCCTTTTGATGATTTGATCAAATTTCTTGAGGAGTTGTGATCCAAACTTGATCAAATGGTACATAGGAGCCTAAAATGTTGTCAGGGATAAAAAATTATGAAGTTTGCCAGTAAATTGGCCATGGTTGACTTTTTCCCCAATACAACTTATTTTTAGGTCAACTGTCCAATTGACTGGGCAAAAATGTGATTCAAGGCTTGAAACTTGGTATGAGAAATCCTAGGGGTCCAAGATGGTGTATGAAAGTCACGTGAAGCATTGATGGTCCAAAGATCCTTGTACAAACTCAAACCCTAATTTCAGGTCATCAATGCAAGGTGATGTCTTGAGCTGAGCAAACCCTAATTCTGTCTTGAGTCCAAGAAGTCTTGTGAGGAAAAATCTTGATAATATGAGAGGGAAAATTTTGGGGTACAACAATAAGTTTCACCGATCTAGAACTTCAATGTAAAGTTCTAAACATGACGATGAATGTGAACTTTGAGTGAAAGTTAGGGATGAAAAGAATAGAGAGAATTGTGATCATTGAGAAAATGGTAGAAATGGTGAATTGCTGTTAATAGTGGTTAAAAAACCCAAAATATGAGAAATGATATTTTATATAATTTTTATTGTTGATTATGGGTTCTTGGATTATAATCCAAGTAATCATTTTATCAATGGTTAGGAATCGATCTAGATGTTAGTTATGGATCACTAATCTTAGCCATTTGATCAAGTGTTATGAATGGTTAGGATTTGATGAAAAGTTTGTAAACATTTGTTTGAGTTTGTGTTAGTTTGGGTAAATGTATGGTTTGTATACAAATAGGTAGTTAAGGGTGGTTAGTGGCAAAAACATGGCTGGGTTTAACAAAAGTACCAAGTTTAGATGTAAGGTGAATGATCACTTAGTTAGAACTTGAATTAACTTGAATTTTGCCTTGGTTTTTTTGCCACTTTTTCCATGCATTTTTTATGAATAAACCCATGGATTTAAGTGCTCTTCAGAAGTGATTTTGCATTGTGAATAAGAACTTTTGAGTGGTATAAATTTACGGACTGTAAATCATATATTTTATGCATGAAATGGCTTGAATCAAAATTGGGTAATATGGAAAAAAAATAGGTTATAATGCATACATTTTTCTAAGTGTTTTGCAGAATTTTCTTCATGACTTTCCCATGGCTTTTGGATGATTTCAATCCATAATATGAATGTCTAACTTGATGTATCTTCTTCCTTGCAGCAAAGTGAGTATTGTGGTGGAAGAATGAGTTTGAGTCGATATCGGAGAATGGAGAACCACCATGGAAATGGAAGCTTGATAGAATTGATTTTTGTTGGAAATTTACATGTAGCATAATCATGACATAAGTCAGTTTCTCATGAATGCTGATGAATCCTTTTTCAAATCATTGTGAAATAGGTCTAGGAAAATTCAGGAGTCAAAATCGAGTCAATGGTTAAAAATTAACTAAAAGTCAACAGTTGACCAAAAAGTCAACTATTTGACCAAAATGTCAATTGTACCAAAAAGTTGTAATTTTTTATCCTCTTTCCTTGTGATCCACTATTTTAACTTGTATCTCAAGCAATTCATAATGTAACTTGAATTTCCAACAAATGAAGTACTTCTTTTAATTCCAATTTTGCCCTTTTCTTTGAACTGAAGCAATTTCCACAAAAACTTGAGGTGACTTTGATCCAATGAAATAAATAGAATCCTGCATAATAAGTAATGAATGAAAACCAACTCTAATTGTTTGATATAAATCTTAGTCTTTTGAGTCGTGTAGATGAAATCCAAACATCGTGGACTTTCTAACCAATGTATGCAAATGAATGTATGTAGATGAATGAATCCTAATGAAAAAAGTGAATCTTTAGAATAGGAGAATGCAAATGAATTTGAAGGAGTGGTAGGGAAAATTTGAGGTATGACAAACTGGATTTTACTATGTAGGATCATGTGATTGTTTGATGTTATTTGAATGTTTTTTTTATAATTGTTATTCGATTGCTTTTATCGTTAATGCTCATTGTGTGTTGACGAGCGCACAAAATGAAATTTGATGAGTATGGATCATTCATTGTAGGTTTATCAATCATACATAGAGCAATAGTTCAACTTAGTAATAAACTAGGAATAGGTAATTATAAGTCATGGCTAGATAAGTAACGCACGAAGATTGCCTAGTTTTAATTCGAATTCGTCTAAGGAATTAGGGAGTTGTTATCTAAATTATTGAGTTGACACCAAGGAATTTGGTACAGTGGTATTATTAATTCTCCATACAATTATAAAGTCAATTCAATTTAAGTAATGCATAATCTTCAATCGGGAAAAATTAAGGGATTCGAATATATATATATATATATATATATATATATATATATATATATATATATATATATATATATATATATATATATATATATATATATATATATATATATATATATATATATATATATATATATATATATATATATATATATATATATATATATATATATATATATATATATATATATATATATATATATATATATATATATATATATATATATATATATATATATATATATATATATATATATATATATATATATATATATAAAGAGATTGGTGTTATTTGATTTTCTTTATTGGTTTGCTTAGATGTAAGTCGTTGTCTTGATGTGATGTATGTAGAGAAAAATGTGTGTGGTATTTTGATTGGAACACTTCTAAACATTTAAGGCAAAACAAAAGATGGTAAGAATTTTCATCTAGATTTGGTGGTGATGAGTATGCAATAGAGTTGTCTCCAAAAGAATTATGAAAAAGAGCATATTATCCCCTGGTATGTCACAATCTATCTAAAAAAATTATGTGTGTTTGCATGGTATCAAAGTTCCTCAAGAGTACTCATCAAACAATAGTAAACTTGTAATAATGAAAGATCCCAAGTTAATTGGCTTAAAATCCCATGATTGTCATGTTTTGTTGCAACAACTTCTACTAGTGGATATTTGTGGCATCTTACCAAAAAATTTAAGGGTAACTATAACCAGATTGTGTTTATTCTTTAATTTTCTATAGAAAATAAAGTATTTGATCAAAAAAATTAGATGAAATGGAAGATGAGAGTGAAATAATCTTGTGTCAATTAGAGATGTATTTTTCTCAATCATATTTTAAGATTATGGTTCACTTAATTATTCATGTAATAAGGAAAATCCAATTTTGTGATATGTCATACCCAAAAATTTTCCCTCCCATTTTCATTTCATCAGGTTCATATTAATCAAATGATCTGCATACATGGTCATCTATTTGTTCATTTAGGTCATGCATTTAACATACCATTCTGCATAATTCATCAATGGGTCAAAGGTTCAGTAATGACATGTTTAATTGGTTGAAATGGATTTTTGAGACACATATTGTTTGGTAATCATTCAGGTTTATTTCCCAAATTTACCTGCGGTGTGGATCATCTTTATTCGAGGCTCATGGTTGTTGGAGGGATTGGAATGATTATTACTTGATTCAGAAGATTGTTTGAATTCAAAGAAAATGGAAAAATTAGAATAAAGAAAATATTTTATTTATCAGAAATTCAAATTACATTATGAATCGCTTGGTATAAAAGTCAAAAGGATAGATTACAAGATAAAAGAGTGAAAATTACATCAATTTAGTACAGTTGACTTCTTGGTCAAACGGTCACATGGTTGACTTTTTGGTCAAACAATTAACTTCTGTGTATTTGGATAAAAATGATTGTTTGCTAAAATGACTGGAGAGTTGGGAAAATAAATTGTTTTTATCATCTTGATTTGGAAAGACTTCGAGATCCCTTTGCCTACGTATCAACCAAGTGCAATGAAGAATCAAAACCATGTAGTTGTACTAAAAAAGAACAAAACCATGTGTGTTGATTGATTTTAAATGAAGAGACAAGTCATCATTTTTAAGGAGAAGACTCGACTAATCTTCCACAAAGTATGAGAAAGAGGGACAATGAACCAACATGAGGGAGAGTATAGACACACCTCTAGTACTCAAGTGGAAATGTCGGCATATTTACAACCATGGGGATAGTGGAATGACATCTCGATTATAAATTACTCATGTATAATCTTGGAAAAGGTTTTAAAGGAGAAAAGGGGCACAAGGGCACAAAAAGGTTTCAATGAGGTTGAATATTTTTTAGTCTTTTAGAAAGTGTTAGAATATGCTTATGTGGTTTATAATTTGATTAAAGAAAAGAAAAGGAATTTTAAAAAGTCACTTGACAAGGTCAAGGTTTTTATGAAAGTGGTCATGTTTATTGAAAACAAGAAGGTTTTGAGAAAGATGATAAGGTTTTGAAAATTGAAGAATGGGAGGAGATGAAGAGATTATCTTAATGCATAAAGTAAAAGGTAAGGTAAGGAATGTCTGACCAAACAAGAAGCCAACACTTGACTTAATGAAGTCATTATAACATTCCCATCATTTGGATTAAGCCACAAGCAGAGAATAAACCAAGAGTATACCAAACATCAGGTGAAAATAAATCACAAGTAGAGAATAATCAGGTGAAAATAAATGACAAGTGTAGAATGCATCAGGTAAACCCAAGGTATTAGATAAAGCTCAAAGCATCAGATGATCATCAAAATATCGGATAAGAATTCATGCATTAGATGAAACTCCAAACAAACTGACAAAGCCAGGATAACAGAGAAATTATCTGAATGTCTCATGAGAAGTAAGAATCAAGTCCGAATGAGTTAGAACCATGTATCAGAGCTAAATGAATGAATGAAATATGAAATAAATATTTAACCAATTAATTAAGAGTTGGTTGTCTTAATTAATTAGGTTAAGAAAAATCAATTAGCAAAATTAATTAATTTTTTAAAACAAAATTAACTAATTAATTCAACATTTGATTAATTAGTTAAAAGCAACAAAGGGTAATAATGAGCACTTGAGTCATCTTGAAAGCTTACACAAACTATACACAATGTTAGCAACACAAGAGAAATTAAAATGAACCAAATGAACCTTGCATAATTTTCATGTATAATTTGAACATTTATCTCAATAAAAGCAACATACATGTATAAATGAAGAAGTGAAGCAAGACATGAATCATATTGGTAATTGTGATACGGTGGAAGAGCTGACTGTTATACTGGTTTTGCGTTTGTATTCACAAATGTTGCGGTAAGCAAGAGTCACCACCTACTTTTCTTTTATCCAACAAAGGAAAGGGTGAAAAGAACAGAAAAAGATCTTTCGAGAGTTTTCTGAGTAAGGGGGGTTAATTATGGAAAGGGAAGGTGTTAGAACCATTTCCATCCGTAGTTATCTACGGGCTCTTAGATGCTTAGCTCATTTTAGAAATACCTTGTGTTTGTGTATTTTTGAAAAGTATTTTGAAATGCCAATAGTGAGGCAGTTTGCTTTATGATAACTCTTGTATCAATCCTCAAGAGTGTTGATAAAGCGTTTTTTTAAAAGAATTTTGTGTATGTGTAAAAGTTTGTTTTTGAGCAAGCATCTAACATCTATCTACTTTTACTTGAAAGGGTCTTTCTTTTCCTCCTTTCCTTTAGACAGTGTTATCCTACTATTAGTGAGTAGGTAGGTAGCCCTATTGTTGGATGTTTGAGGGACATTCGAAGGGATGTTTATAGTCACGAAGGCAACTTGGCAAGAAATCTTAGTAACTACCCCAGGGTTTTAAGATCATTTTTATCGAGGCAACGTCGAGAGGGTCATCTTATGATCTTTTAAACCGGAGGGTAGCCACTAAAATATCTCACGTTTCAAGAGTTGTGACTATTTTTTTCCGAAGATAACCAAAGTGGGAATACCCTAAAGGTGTGCATGTGCAAGTGTATTGTGTTTTAGTTATTTTTGTCTTTGAAGTTAGATTTCCTAACATTCATTTTTAGTCTTATCATGCAATCCTATTAACATACATCTAAACAGTTAATATATGTGCAGGAATTTTAAAGTGCGGAAATTAAATCTAACTATTACATGTCTTCGGGGAGGTGGAATTATTTACATATCCAAAAATAAGGGGGATAAAGCAGTAAATGTCCTAGTTTAAATCTAATACATCCAGTAGGCAGATACAAAAAATATGAAAGAAAAAAAATTGAAAGGTAAAAACGTGTGTGAATTAGAAATACGTCTAAATCCTAGAAAGAAAAAGTCTTTTTGTTAGTTTTTTATTTAATAAAATAAAAATAAAAATCCTAAATCTACTTAATTTTAATTTATAAAAATGTTTAAGTAATTAATAATTAATTAACAAAATCAATTTTAATAAAAAGACTAAAACCTAATTTTTGTGATTTTTTTGATTTAATGTTGATTTAAAGAGTAAAGCCAATAAAAGAAATGAATAAAACAAAAAAAATACAAATGGTCCTTCGATCCAGGGAAGGAGATTGTCTTTCGATCCAGGGAGAGAGGTTATCCTTTCGATCCATGGAAGGAGGCTATCCTTCAATGGAGGGATGTTGTTTTTTGATTCAAGGAAGGAGGTTGTCCTTCGATCCAGGGAGGGATGTTTCTGAAAGTGTGTGATGGATTGCCTATGGAGGGTACTAGATCTGGAAGAAAACAAACAAAAAAAATCATTTCGAGAGGCAGGGATCAAAACCCCTGTCTCTGCACACATGCAACACCTTATCCTTCTTGTCCCTAATTCGAATCTTTTGAGCTCGGGTCTAAGCTTATTTTGGCTCGAAACACATAAACCTAGGGATTCGAAGGAAATCTCAGATCGTGCCCTAGCAATAAAACGATTTCATTCACATTAGACTTGTACTACTAATAGCCCTGAACATGAATCAAATAGGTTAAAAGTACTAATATTCCATAAAAATGCAGTTTTTTGGATTTGCAAACCCTTACCAATCGAAGATTCTTGGATCTATGGCTTTAGGCGTGGAATTGTTTGCTTAGGAGCCTGAAAGTCTTCCTGGGAATCTCAGGAGAGGGTTAGGATGTTTGGTTTTGAGCGAGGAGGTCTGCAAAATATGCTTCGATTCTGGCAGCTTTGAAATCTTTTTATGATTTTTGTGTGGTTCTTTGGAATAATTTGTGCGTGTCGGCAAAATGTTTCTTTTTTTTTCGTCCCTGCAAAAATGTTTTTGTGGTAATGTTTGTGTCTCAATGGTTTTTTTTCGCCCTAGAAATGTGTCCTTAACCCTGTATTTAAAGATGGTAGTGGTGAATGGAAATGGCAAGAAATAGCCATTAATCAGGTTTTGAAGGCAGAATCGAAAGCCTTAAAAAGGGTTGCCTTTTTTGAGGATTTCATGTCGTTTTGAGCTTTGAATGAACCTGGACAAGTTATGGTTGGCGCTTTGCATGAATTTGAATTACTCAGAGCTTTCATCATCATAGCTGCTTCAATTAAGTCAACATTTGCATCAATTCGAATTGCTCAGAGTTTTCCTTATCAGAGCATTGTTCTCTTCGATGGCTCTGAATTCCAATTCAAATTGTTTAGAGATTTCTTTATCAGAGCATCTTCAATTTAGTCACCATTTGCATTGACTCTTTCTTTCGACCAGCTCCCAAGCATTGTTCTTCGATTGGCCCTGAATTCCAATTCGAATGGCTCTGGGCCTCATCGTTGTGACCTCTTTGATTGAGCCACTATCTGCCTTAGTTACTTGATCTAAAACTATCCAACAAGCCCAATCGAACACTTCATTCTGTCCAGTCGAAGCTTCTTTTGTTATTTCCTACGAATGTAATTGTGCAGGAGGCTTGGGCTTGGCAGCATGTAGAACTTTGGCCAGCAATCATCTTGAACCAAGACTCATCAAAAGACAAAACAAACTTGTTTCCAACAATTATGTGTCCTTTGAATGGACAAATTGTATGTCCTTCGAAGGCACCACTTGTGTGCTCTTCGAATGGGCCAACAATGTATGTCCTTCGAAGGCACCACTTGTATGTTCTTCAAATGGACCAATTGTATATCCTTCGAAGGCACCACTCGTATGTTCTTAGAATGGACCACATGCACCACTTCTGCGTTCTTTGAATGGGCCATATGTATGTCCTTGGAAGGCACCACTTGTGTGTTTCTTCAAATAGCTCACATGCACTCCTTGTGCGTTCTTCGAATGGGCCAAACGTATGTCCTTCAAAGGCACCACTTGTGTGTATGTTCATAATGTAGAAACTGTGTGTTGAAGGGTTCAAAGGTGGAGTGAAAGCTTTCCTGAGGGAAGTCACTGCTTTGTGAATCGAAGTACGTGTGAAAGAAGTTCTTGCCTTGTGAATTGAAGGCAAGCCTGAAGGAAGTATCTGCCTAGTGAATCGAAGGCAAGCATTAATAGGCCTTTTCCTTGTGGATCGAAGGCAAGCATTAATAGGCCTTTTCCTTGTGGATCGAAGGCAAGTTGAAGGAGCCTTTGCCTTGTGGATTAAAGGCAAGCACAGAGGAAGCCTTTGCCTTGTGGATTGAAGGCAAGCACAGAGGAAGCCTTTCCCTTGTGGATCGAAGGCAAGTTGAAGGAGCCTTTGCCTTGTGGATTGAAGGCAAGTTGGAGGAGGCCAAAGTCCAATCGAAGCTTGGGAAATTGAAGCAAACTTGAAGGAGACCAAAGTCCAATCGAAGCTTGGGAAATTGAAGCAAACTTGAAGGAGACTAAAGTCCAGTCGAAGCTTGGGAAATCAAAGAAAGCTTGCTTTTCTTTGATTTGATGCTTGAAATCCCAATGTGATCCATGGAAACTATATAGGGCATCAAAAATACAATTGTATTTGTGCAAACTTGGTCTTTTGAAAATCCTTGTGAGAAAGTGTCTTGAGAATAAATAGGGCAAGTTTTAGGGTACAACAGCTGCCCCTGTTCAATCTTCTTAAACCTGAAGATTTAGATTGGCTTGTTTGCCTTTCGTGATTTGAAGGTGGAAGATGATTGAACACTAGAGTGCCCAGAAATTTCCACTTGATGATGTGATGGTTGATTGTGTAGGGAATGGACTTAAAGATGCCATTTGGATAAGATAACTGAGAGTTGTCGAAGATGGGCTTAAAGATGCCATCCAAAGTAGATGCTGACTTCATAAGAGGTCTCTTTATGAGGGATTCCTGTTCCTGTTGTCTGAGGAGGACTCCATTGGGGAAAGTTGATTTATGTTGTTCTCCTGCTTAAGGAAAACTCTGTGGGGAATAGAGTATAGGAGCTTTAGTTTTCCATGGCTCTACTGAGGAGTTATCTCTGGACTGGAGAGATGAAAGTTTGTTGTTTTCTGGTTGAAATCTTGGCTTCACAGTAACTTGCTGGGGAGAATGAAATTAACTGCTTCCTGGAAATGTATTAGAAGGAGCCTGTGTAGGACTGTTTCAGGATGAGTCTATGTTAGACTGCATTTGGAGATTGATGAGAAGGAATCTGTGTAGGGTTACTTCAGGATGAGTCTGTGTTATACTGCATCTGAAAATATATGAGAAGGAACCCGTGTATGATTGCTTCAGGATGAGCCCGTGTAAAGCTACATCCGGAGAGAAGAAACCCATGTAAGATTGCTTCATCTGGTCGTGTAGATAGTCACCCTGTCTTGTTTCGAGAATTGATCTACAATTAGTTGTTCACAAATAGTTGTCATGTCTTGTTTCAGGTATTAATCTGTAACTTATTTTTGTCGGTCGTTGAGATAGTTGTCATGTCTGGTTTCAAGTATTAATATCTAACCTAAGAGAAAGGAAGATAGTTTCCCCGTCTTGTTTCGGGTATTAATCTTCAATATGCTCATGTAAATAGTTTTCCTGTCTGGTTCCAAGTATTAATCTACAACCAATTGTCCACATATAGTTGTCCTATCTTGTTTCAGGTATTAATCTGGAACTTGCTTTTGTTGGTCGTTGAGATAGTTATCTTGTCTGGTTTAAGGTATTAATATCTGGTCTAAGAGAAAGGAAGATAGTATCTCCATCTTGTTTCGGGAGTTAATCTTCAATTTTCTCGTGTAGATAGTTTTCCTGTCTTGTTTCAGGTATTAATCTACAATCAGTCGTCCACAGATAGTTGTCCTGTCTTGTTTCAGGTATTAATCTGAAACTTGTTTTTGTTGGTCATTGAGATAGTTGTCCTGTCTGGTTTCAGGTATTAATCTGACCTAAGAGAAAGGAAGATAGTTTCCCCATCTTGTTTCAGGAGTTAATCTTCAATTCTCTCGTGTATATAGTTTTCCTGTCTTGTTTCAGGTATTAATCTATAATCAATCATTCACAGATGACTATCCTGTCTTGTTTCAGGTATTAATCTAGAAGTTTTGAAAATTGTTGACGATAGTCATCTGTCGATCTTTCCTGAAAAGGTAAAGAATTAGCTTCATGCAATATCATGATGCATGAAGTGTAGATGATGCTCTCAAAATAAATGAGATTGTGATATGTGCATTTGTGCTGCATATGCTATGACGCTTGTAAAATGCTGTATGAATGTAATGTATGAACGTGTCAATTATTCTATTGTTGTATTGTTGAACCAGGGAAAATAAATCCCTGATTATAGCTGGGGATGAAGAGTGTAAGTCTTCAAATTTTGTTGAACACCTGAAATCATTAGGCTGTATGTTGAGGATATGGCAGTGACTTTATAGTAGGATGCCCTTGCCTCCGTACCTGTTGTAGAAAATATCTGCGGGGATTTTGTGGATGGCCTTTAGACATTGTCCCGTTTCTTAAAGACATTAGTGATCTTGCGATCGATCAGAACCTGGATAGTGTCCAGAGGATGATCTTTAGTCGGGCTGAGGAGAGAGGGGGTTGTACCTGCAAGGTACTCCAACAATCAATTAAGAGTGGGAGCAAGAAGGTACTAGCAAAATATCAGGTAGTGAGTAGTGAAATGTGATACCTGGCCCTCACATGTGTGAGGGTTTATATAATTCCCCCGACGTATGGCCATTGGTTCTTGATTTCCCGCCTAGATATGCGGGTCAGGAAAATCAGGTAACTGCCAGGACTTGGTCAAACTAAGAAGATATGCTCGTAACTAGTCGTTGGTTCTGAGGAGGAGGCGGGTTGCGAGCATCTCTCTGGTTGGTCCCTGGTGGCCTGCGCGACGTTGGTATTAGGCAGGCTGAGAAGACGCTTCACGGGCATATTGGATCAGAGCTAGACCAGAAGGGCAAGAGGGTGATATTTCCTGAAAGGTGCGGGCAGTCCGGGTCACAGTCAGTGGGTGGTACCTATGAGATGTCTTAGATTGGGCCTACTCAAGCTTTCGGGCCAATTCAGAACAGTATCCCCCCAAGTCGTTGCTTCTGGGCACAGGAGTAAAGACTTTGATGTCTGCTCGAGGGACGGGGACATGAGTGTTTGCCCTTTATACTTCTCTGTCGTGGAGGTGAAACATTTGTCGTAGGGACTTTTGAATTTAAAGAGGTAGCGTGTTTTGGGAAAAGTTCCGGTCGAGCGGCACAAATGATGGCCTAGGGCTAGGGTGTCATATTGACAACATTGGGGTTCCCAAGGCGCGTGTTTGGTATGCGCAGGCTATTTCACCTTCTCCTTCAAGTGCTCGTATTAGTTCGACAGTCGACCACCAACATTTGCTCAGTTTCTTCGTTCGCGGTCATCCAACTTCATCTCTTCTTCTTCTATCGGTGAGTTTCCATTCCTCCTTTGTTGCATGTCTTAGTGTTTTTGTTTTTAGCCTTTTAAATATGCATGCAGTTAGGATTTAGGGTTTCATTAGGGAGGAGGTCGTTAGAGACTCCAGGTGACGGACGTTGTTCCTGTGGCGCACGGCTGCTGGAGCCATCGTGGGGCTTCCTCGGGGGCCTGGCGTTGTGTTATAGGTGATTTGTTAGGGTTTGATATTTTCTGCAATTTGTGCCCATTAGAATACCTCACAGGATTTCTAGGCTTTTTCTGCGATTGTAACCCGTTAGTGTGCCTTAGTGAAGGATTAGGACTTTCTCCAATGTTTTGTGCCCGTCAGCATATCTCAGTGAGGGTTCTGGTCAGGGATACGATCCTCGTCTCCTAGCAACCTTTCACTTGTCTAGCGGTGGAATGGTGGTTCCAACTTTGATGTCGAGCTTATCTTTTTCCTCTACTTTTCAGGTGCTATGGCTGACGATGCATAGATTGTCATTTTGAGCGAGTCTACAAAATCCTCAAGGAGCTCTTCGAGCGAAACTAGTGGTAACTCGTCGAGCATATTGGAAATCTCCGGGGAGCAGCAGAGTCAGGTGGATAACCAGATGGGGGAGCCCAACGTGGGGGTGACCTCTTCGGCTCGGGGCGACCTATTTCCTCCTCGAGATGATGAGGATCCTTGAGATTAGGTAGCGAAAGACCCTTGGGAGTGGCGGTCATATTTTTATGAGCATGGGGAGGACATTTTCGCCGATGTTTACACCTACGAGGAGGGGGCCCGGGAGGAGTGGTCGTTGTATATCCCCGTGAAGGACAGCAGGATCTGCTCGAGATATGACAGGAGGTGGATTCCCATGTACGATATAGTCTTCCAGGAGATGGGTCTCTGCCTTCCTTTTTTTTTGACTTTGAGGTGGCCGTTTTCCAGCATTAGCACGTGGCTCCCTCCTAGTTGCACCTGAACGGGGTTGCGTTCGTGCAGGCGTTCCATATAGTGCACGACTATCTGAAGATAGGGGCCACGATCCCGTTATTTTTCTATTGTTTTCACATCCAGAGGAGCAAGACTGACGGAAAGTGGGGATGGGTCTCCCTCAAACAGGGTAATGGGAATTTGTTCAAAGCCTACTTGGAGTCCGTGCGCCATTTTAAGGACAAGTACATCTTGGTGCAGCCCACCTCGATGAAGGCGTTGTTGAACATTTTTAGGAGCCGGCTGTCGCTCAACGAGGATGGGACTCCTCGTATAAACGAGTTAGGGGAGCCTACCGCGACACTAGTCGCCAAGTTCCCGTTCCAATGGACCAACAGACATTTAGAGAAGGAGTTGGGATCCTATGTCTAGAGAGAGGGGGAGCTTGGGGATGAGGACCTGTCGATCTTTACCACTTTGACCTCGTTTGTAGCTTGAATTCTTCCGGTCCAGCGAGTTGTTTGGGGAGGTAAGCTAGTGCTGGATAGAAACGGGGAGCCCGTGTTTGAGCCGAGTCTCATAAACGTCCAGGAGCTCCTTGGTAGCGAGGATCCCGTTAGATATCTAGGTATAAATTTTCTTTTTCTAGTATGTGGTCGTCGTTTGGATGACCCGTCGTTTTGCTGACTCTCCTCTTTTATTGTTTGTTTTGTAGAAAATATGAGTCCTGCTCATGAACGTCTGGCCAAGACACTTGTTGCTTGGGAGAGAAAGGCCAAGAAGGATGCACAGACTAGCACGGGGCCAGTTCCTACTCATGGATCAAGTGGATCGTCCTCGACTCTGACCACAGCTGCTTTGTCTCCATCTGCTGTTTCCTCGAAGGCAAAGAGGCCTCGACCCGAGGGGAGCGTTAACCTTACTAGGGAGACGGGAAAAGGGACTTATGATCTGCCTCCTTACTGGCTGGGAGGTCTTTTTTAGAGAGCGCGGATCTTTGTCTTCCTAGGGCTGAATCTCTCTTTCTCGAGGGAACGAGCCGTCCAGAAAAGAGGGTGACGCTGGCCCAAGACGTGCGTGGTTTGATGCGGATCTTGGAGATGGCCATTGCGTGCACCGAGGGGAGTTCATCCCAGGAGATGGAAAATAAGAATCTTCGGGCCAAGTTGATAGCGACCAAGAAGGACTTTGTCGATAAAGACAAAGCCCTAAAGTTGGTAGAGGCAGAGTCAGGGAAGTTATCTAAGGAGTGCAATGCTCTTATTCTCAAGAGCGAGAGTCTCGAGGGGAAGGTGGTGGCCTTGATTGCCGATCTTGTGCCCGCTGAGGACGACCCAAAGGATACCAAGAACCTGAAGACTTGGGCCGAGTTAGTAGTCTGTTTCCAGCTTGCCGTGGATGATGCTCAGGCTGCTTCTGAGGGGAGCTTCGGTAACACGGTGAATCAGATGCGTCTGTTAAATCCCGGTGTTGAGCTCAATACTTCGGGCATAGGGGTCAACTACTACGTGGCTGATGGACATATTCTGGTTCCCGACTACCTGAGGGATATTATCGATCAACCGGATGGGGATCCTGCTCGATTGTCGCCTATCATCGAAGGAGAAGCAGAGGGGTGATTGTACATTTGTTTTGGCCTGCGTGCCGTTTTTGTAATATTTGTTATTTCCCGGGATGTCGCCCGTTTATGTAATATTCGCATAATTTCGGCCCAAGTGGTCGCTTTATTTATTTTCCGGCCATTGGTCATTTTGCTTCGAATATTTAATTTGTGTTATTTACATGATCGTTGACAAGTTAGCCCAATTAGGACTTTTATATTTTGCAAAGAGTTTGAACCGGGGATATGCTCGTTTTGTATGTCCATCGGTGTGGGGAAACCGATCAAACAACCAGGGAGAATGCCGGGTGAGGGCTGGAATCCAAGTCTCGTTTTGAGGGACCCGAGTTTGGCGGCGTGAACTTCCCGTCGCGAGTCAGGCGTTCTACCATCATGGCACAAAGACAGTGGAGCTCGGTCGAGTTATCCATGTCGGGATGAGGCACGCTCGTCAACAGAGTGGAGCTTCGCCCCTTCTAAATACTTTGGATGCTATGCTTGTGCCTAGGCGCGCATGCATGGTCGGGCTCATGCGAGTCTATCTTGTTGATCGAACCTACCGACTGCTCAGTGTTTTTAACTGTAGTATTATTTTAGATTTTCAGCATTCCATGATTGAACAAGTTGTTCCCCTCGTAAGTTCTCCAAGTAATACGCTCTGGTTCCTGTTTTGGCATAGACGCGATAAGGACCTTCCCAGTTCGCCGCGAGCTTGCCCTCGCGAGATTCTTTGCGATTTCTCTTCAAGACAAGGTTGTCGACCTCGAACTCTCGACGTATCACCTGGTGTCGTAGCTGTGATACGGTGGCCAGAACCGAGATTGTTTCTTTTAGGAATTGTTGGTTTGCATTTTGCGTTTGTGTTCGTAAAATGTCGCGGTAAGCAAGAGTCGCGACCGACTTTTATTTTATCCAACAAGGAAAGGAAAAAAGCACAGAAAAATTCCTTTTTTCGAGATTTTCTGAGTACGGGGGGGTAGATTATAGAAAAGGAAGGTATTAGCACCCTTTCTATCCGTAGTTATCTATGAGGTCTTAGGTACTTGCTCATCATTTCCAAAATTGCTTCTTTGTGTGTTTGTGTGATTTGAAAAGTTTTTGACTTCGATTTAACTCTTGCTATTGTCTTCAAGAGTGTTACGAAGTGTTTTTGAAAGCTTTGTTTAAAAGTGGAATGTAAGTGTGAAAAAGTTTGTTTGGATTTAGCAAGTACTTAAGAACTAATCTACCTACTCGAAAAAAAGAATTGTTGTATGTTCGTTTCCTTTAGACAATGTTATCCCACTATTAGTGAGTAGGTAGCATCGTCGTTGGAGTTTTAAGGGTCAATTCGAAAGGGACGTACAGTCACTAAAGCAATGTTAGGGCGTCTTAGTAGTAACCCTAATGTCCTAGATCAATTTAATCGAGGCAACAATTCTGAGGCAACCATTCTGAGGCAACTTTTTCAAATGGGACTTTAATCTTTTTTTAGACAAAAGAGCGACCACTAAAGCATCCTATACTTAATGACCGTTTACCGAAGGCAACCAAGTGGGAGTGTACCCTAGGAGTGTGCATGTGCGAGTGATTCAATTTCAGATTATTTATCTTTGCACATTTAGGGTTTGCTAACTATTTTAAAGTTTACATACATTCTTGTCATGCATCCCTAATATCATACATCTAACAGTTTAATATTTTGCGGAAATTAAAGTGCGGAAAGTAAGCTACGCTATTACAAGGCTTCGGGTATTTACATATCCAAAAACAAACCCTTAAAAAATAAAGCGATAAATGAAAAATAAAAAGTCCTAATTAAGCTATTACAACTTGTGGGCAATTACATCAATATGGTAAACAATAAAGCGCGCGATGAAATTAAGATCGGGAAGAAATTAAGGTTTTGACCCTTGTTAACCTAATTAAAAGAAAAAAAAATGTTATTTTGTTGTTTTTAATTATTTTTTAAGAAAAGAATTAGGTTTTAAAATTAAATACGAAATTAATTAGCTAATTAAATTAATTAATGAAAATAAATAAATGGTCTATTTTTGGGTTTTTGGTTATTTTGAGAAAAGGAAAATATAATTAAGTTAGAAATAAAACTCTAATTGTTCTAATTATTTTTAAATTTATTTACAAAATAATTAAAGTTATCTATAATTAACAACCTAATTAAATTAATTAATTTTTTATAAAAAATAAACTTAATCCTAATTTGGTGAAAAAATGTTATTTTTGTGATTTTTTGATAAAAAGAATTATTTAATTTTGTTAGTAAAACAAATATATAAATTAAATGAAATAAAATATAAAACAGAAAAAGGTAAGAGTTATTGGGCCTGAGAAAAGCAGTTTTGGGGGTGCAGATAGTATTTTTCTGGGCCCAAAACATGGTGATCCACGTTGACTCTCAAGATCTGATGCTACGCGTTGACTGCAACCCATGATGGTCCCTCATTGCTGGCCTTTGGATTTGGCCATTTGGCCACTTGGCAGGCTGGATGATGAGGTCACATGGTGAACCTTGCCCTTGTGTATGCTGGATCCTGAAAAGGAAAATAATATGAAGAATGGGGGGACCTGGGATTCGAACCCAGGCCCTGATGCATTGTACACTCGCCTGGCTACCAACTGCGCTACATGCGTTAGTTGTTATATAATTAAACATAAATAGTAATATGGAAAACAACAAGATTCCCAGATCCAAACGTAAGAATTTTCAAACACCCGAATGATGGCTTGACACGACATCTTCTTCCCCCCTGCTCCGTTGGTAAAAGTCCCAGACTTTTACCTACGACACCATGTCCGTCACTACAAATCTGTACATTCTCAAAATCAAACACACGCATGATAAATAAAAATTAAAGCCATGTATAGCTTCGTCTGGACCTACTGAGTTCATTGGTGGCCCTTTCATGGCCCAATTTTGTCCGTAAACAAAAATCCCAAATCAAAGCTACAAACCCTAACAATGGTGAAATCTCATACAGTCCATATAAATGCAATTAAACATTACAGAAATCTTGCAAATGTTCTAAGGATTAATAATATATGATTGTTTCGTGCTATAAGTAACAGAATGATGCAATTCAATTTCAAAAATATATCAATATCGTGGATGACTTACAGCGAGTTTCAGGGCCTGGAAATGCTTGTTCTTGATTGGTTTTGCTTGCTGAGGATCCCAGGAAGCGATTGGGATGGTCAAAGGATCTTGAAATTGCTTCAAAGTATGAATTCGTGTTTGCACTTTTTCTTGTTTTTTTCAAGTTTTGTTCTTGTTGCTGCGCCTCCTTCTAGCCTTGCTTTAGGTCTGCCAATGATCCTTATGTACTGAGGAATGAATTAGGGTTCAAAAACTGATCTTAATCTTCCTCCATCAATGTCTTTGATTTGGATTTGATTCACTTTAAAATCATTCAAAAAATAGCCTAAAACCAATATTTTTGTGCACTCCAAGCCTTTACATGAATTCAATCTCATGCTAGCTGTGTGTAGGACCTGAAACAAGCACAAGTTCTTTGAATTTCAATGTTTTGGATTTTCTATGATTTGTTTTGATTTAAAATGATTTAATTCAAATAAAAATCAAAATAAATAATAAAAACAAGATAATGACAAGTGGAAAAGGCTAGGGCTTGTGGACCATGTTGCCAACTCAAAACAAGTGCAAAAGATTGGGCCCATTTGGCAAAAATTGTATTTTTAGGCATACTTGACTTTTGACAATTTTGCAAAAAAGGTCAACTTCACCAATGCATAACTTCCTCAATTTTGACTCTTTGAAGGTGTTCTTGGACTTTTTAGAAAGCTTGATATGTCCTCTAAGAAACCCTTTTGGTCCCATCTCAATTTGATATTCCATGCTCATGTATGAAGCTTTGACAAAAAAGGTGTTTTTGTTGACTTTTCAAAATGACCTATAATGTCCAAATTCATAACTTCTTATGAGTGAATATTTTGAACTTGGGAGATGAAGATGGATTTTAGAGAATTGCATACTATTCAAAATGAGCTTTGGATGGGTCATTTCGCATAAAGTATGAGAAAGTTATGCTTGGTCAAAGTTGTGTTGACTTTTCCTACAAAACCCTAATTTAGCAACTTTTGGTTCTTGATGAATTATGAGAAATCTTTGATGAATCATGATCAAATCTTGATAAAATGATGAAATATACTTCAAAATGAGGATGTTGACCAAAAATATTGAAGTTTGGCTGTATGTAGGCCACAATTGACTTTTGCCCTAACATAGTCGATTTTCAGGTCTTTGAGCAATTGACTGAGCAAACTTTCTCTTTAGGGCTTGAAACTTGACATGGATGATCTTGAGAACATATGAGGACATTGGTGAGAATTTGGGATCCCTTGGACTCAAGTATCTTGATGCAACATGAAACCCTAATTTGAGGTATACTACGTTAGGAGAGAGCTTGTCTGGTCAACCCTTGGGTTTCCTTGAGCAACTTAAGGATCTTTCTTGAAATGTTTTGAGAAATATGGGAGGGCAAATTTTGGGGTACAACAGCTGCTCCTGTTCAATCTTCTTAAACCTGAGGATGTAGATTGGCTTGAGTGCCTTTCGTGATCCGAAGGTGGAAGATGATTGAACACTAGAGTGCCCAGAAATTTGCACTCACATGATATGGTACTTGTCTCGTGATGTCAGGAATGGGCTTATAAATGCCATTTGGAAATTGCCGACGGGGAATGGGCTTAAAGATGCCATCCGAAGGAGTGTCGATCGCCCAAGAAATTCCTTGGCGAGAGCTTGTATACCTATTGTTGAGGAAGATTCCGTTGGGGAATACTGATCTCTGTCTTGAGAGAAGTAGAATTTTAGGAGCTTCGGTTGTCCATTATTCTACTGGGGAATCATCTCTGTTTTGAGAAAGGTTGAATTTTAGGAACTTCAATCGTCCGTTATTCTTGTTAAGGAATCGTCTCTTCGTCGAGGAGGTGAAAATGAACTATTATCTGGTCGTGATCCAAGCTTCATAGTAATAAGAACGACTGCTATCTGGTCGTAATCCATACTTTACAGTGACTTACTGGGGAGATGAGATTAAACTTTCTATCTGATCGTAATTCGGGCTTCGCAATTTCTCGATTCTTATCTGGTCGTAGTGCAGGCTTCAGAAGGAAATGAGTTGTTATCCGGTCGCATCCGGGCTTCAACTTGAACTTAGGGCACACTAATATCTGGTCGACTCCAGGCTTCTTAGTGACCGTCCAGGTAAACTGCTATTTGGTCGAAATCCAAGCATCGCAGTGTCTTGTACTGTTATCTGGTCGTAATCTAAGCTTCAGTACTTTTATCGTTATCTGGTCGTAATCCAAGCTTCACGATGCTTTATACCATTATCTGATCGAATCCAGGCTTCATGGTGTTCTATACTTCTATCTGGTCGTAACCCAGGCTTCACAATACCTTACCTCTTATCTGGTTGTAATCCAGGCTTCAGAAGAGATCAAATGGTTATCCGGTTGTAATCCGGACTTCCCTTGGCTTTGGGCCTACTAATATCCGGTCATAATCCAGGCTTCAAAGTATCTAGCTGGGTGAACTGCTATTTGGTCGTAATCCAAGCTTCATAGTGTCCCTTACTGTTATCTGGTCGTAACCCAGGCTTCACAGTGTCTTTTACCGCTATCTGGTCGTAATCCAGGCTTCGCGATGTCTCATACCACTATCTGGTCGAAATCCAGGCTTCATGGTGTTCGGAGGAAATCAAGATACTATCTGGTCGTATTCCGGGCTTCATAACTTGTGTTAAAGATATACCACTATCTGGTCGTAATCCAGGCTTCGTGGTGTCTTTGGCTGCTATCTGGTCGTAATCCAGGCTTCACATGAATTTGTATTGCTATCTGGTCGTAATCCAGGCTTCACAATAACTTCTTACGCTGTTATCTGGTCGTAATCCGGGCTTCACGGCTTATGTTTATGATAAACCACTATCTGGTCGAATCCAGGCTTCATAGTGTCTCAGACTGCTATCTGGTCGTAATCCAGGCTTCACAGTAACTTACAGAGCTGTTATCCGGTCGTAATCTGGGCTTCACGGCTTGCTGGGGATTAAACTATTATCCGGTCATTCTCTGGTCTTCATAGCTTAAAGGTAAACCACTATCTGGTCGAATCCAGGCTTCAGGGTGTTTGATACTGCTATCCGGTCATAATCCGGGCTTCACAATATGCTGTAGAAATCAAGATACTATTTGGTCGGATTCGGGCTTCATAACTTGAATTTTGTGAGGATTTGATTGTATCTTTCCTGGAAGGTAAACGTTAGTCATATGTAATGCATGACATGTATCAAGCAATGATGTTCTCAAAATAAATGAGATTGTGTTGTATGATGTTTATGTGTATGTCCTGATGTATGGATATGTAATGTTTTTATGATATCCTTTAGCTGGGGGAAATAAATCCCAGATTGCTGCTGGAGAAAAGAGTTGAATTCTTCATTTTCGTTGGGGATAGTGAATGAAGATGATTGTGAGAATAATCCTGCAGGAGAGAAAATCTCCACTGGGGAATAGACTGACGAGGATATGACTCTATGGGGAAGAGATGCTCTGTTAGAGGACACATTGATTCGGAGGAGAAACCTCAGTTGGATGAATTATCATTGCTGGCGATAATGAACTCCGTTAGGGACTGAGTTTCTGTTTGTGAAAGGAATGAACTCCGCTGGGGATGATTTTCCAGTGGCGACTTCACTAGGGATAATCTTTTAGACTTTACTGGGGACAATACTCCAGACTCTACTAAGGATAATCCTCCAGTGCTGATGATAGATAAACTCTGTTTGGGGAGAATCTTACCGACTCATTCGCAATTGCGAGCCTCAGTTGGGAAGAGTGGTGTCCTATTCGGGACCGCTAACATCACTGTCTTTTTCTTACTCTGCGGGGAGTGAATGTTACTTGGACGCATGCTGAGGATATGACAATGACTTTGCATTAAGACTTTTTTGCCCCTGTTTCTGCGGGAGAAGGTGCCCGCGGAGGCCTTGTGGATCGAGTGTTATCCCAACCTAGGAGGTGCTTGGTAACTTTCGATCGAAATGATAAGTCTTCTTCTGGTAGGCAAATAACGAGATGACAGGACATAGTCGTACGCTTTGATCCCTAATTTTTGCCTAGACCGCCCTTTTGGGTTTTCAGTCCACCGGGATACCCTTTTTTGCCCAAACCGCCTTTTCAGGTTTTCGGCTTGCCGGGTGTACATATCCCTTTTTTTGTTTTTATCCCTAATTTTTGCCTGAACCCTTTTGGTTAGCCGGGATGCCCTTATTTTTTCCTAGGCCAGTCAACCTAGCGGGTCTTTGTTCATGCACAGTATTTTATGACTATGTCCACGCTCTCAGGGTGTAGGGAGTTGTCACTGTCGGTAGTGTTGTGTCGCCATACTACCAGAGATGTTCATTTGATCATGCAATATTTATTGCTGGAGTTCATGTCCAATGCCCTGAGTGATTCAGATGGAGATTTGCCCCTGGCTATTTGGCATTTTTACGAGATTCCTTGAATCTTGATTTGGCTGCCCCAGATGATGGACAATGATCATGTCGTGCCCCTTGGTTGGAAGCATTTTTTTTCCACTTGAGGTGATCCTTTTTATTGAGAAGATTTTTGTTCACTAGATATTCGTCGTGCGAATTTCTCTGCTGTTTGAACAAATAGTCATATGCAAACAACGTTATTTTAAGAATGCAAAGCTTATGTCCGTCTCGAAACTTTTGAAAATGCATTTTTCAGTAAAACAGGAAAATTTTGTAAAATGTGATGTCAACTCAGGATTTACAGCAAGTCCTACAGGAGTCAGGATACCTTTTGTAACAGTATGCTTTCGAACTAACCCATGCTTCAGCTAGGACTTTTAAGGGTTATAATGTGGCCTGGTTCACGGTTTAAGAAACAAAGGATAAAGGCTCAAATTTTATTTGTACCCACCCATTCTCCATGATGTTCTTCGATCCTAAACTCAACTAATTGTGCATTTAGATCCCGTTTGAGCCTTTTCTATGACATTCCAGTGATGGTTCAGATACTGACAATTTATTTGCACAGGCAGTCATTTTTGTTGAGGGTTTGTAGGACCTCTTTCTTTTTTATTTTATTATCCCTATCTTTTTCCTGAACTGTTTCTTTTTGTGATTACAGTCAGCGGGATGCCCCAGTTTTTTCTTAAGTCTCCTTCATAGGTTTTGACTTAATGGGCTTTTATTTCGAGAGATAATGACTGCCTGCTTGGATGACTATGCGGAACCATCACCATCTTTTGTTTTGGAAGGACGTCTTCGATGCTATTCATTGTGTATGAAGCGGCAAATCGTGACTGAATGCGCCTCAGAATTAACTGAGAAAACTACCCTGCCCCAGGTTATAATAATTAAGGGTTTTAATATGTGTGAAAAGAAAAACTCCTACTTCTTTGGATCAAAGGGGTTGACTAGGGATTATCTTCCTTATAACTCCACTATTTAGGATTTGAAACAACGCTTGTACATCGTCAGCAGGGTCTGTTCAAAAGCATGCTGTAGAGATTTTGATATCATTTTCGTCATCCTCCCTCTAAGGCTTAGAGTTTTTAATCGAGAGTTGAACATCACAAAAAGGAAAGAAATTTAAATATAGTGAACACGAATAGATTGATTCAAAACATACATATGTAATGCATTAATAAAGTAACAAAGTTTGACATGACTAAATGTTCGAACAATCAAAAGAAATTTACAAATTGAAAATTCTAATGAACAAATGGTCTTATTGTTAGATCTTGTCACTTCAAATGGTAAGCCTTGGAGGATTGATAGAAACATTCCAGTTGACCATCTTGTGTGAATTCCAGTGCTCCTTCATCAATCAGGTCTTGAATTTTGTACTTCAACTTCCAACAATCGTCAGCATCATGCATCGGGCTGTTGGAATGGTATGCACACCTTACATCAGGATTGTAGTTAGGAGAAGAAGTCTTGGGATTCAGATGAGGTCCTATCAACGTCACTAGATTCATCCTCAACATGTGTTGTAAATCTTGAGACAGCGGCATGTTGAACTTGGTAAACTGCCTCTTCGGTGTATCTGGCTTACTCGGATTAACCCGTTGTTTTTGGCGAGGTCGAGGTTGTTGTTGGACCCGTCAGGTAGTAGCAACTTGGATAGGTCCATTCTTCACCAAACCAAACCCTTGTCTTCTTGGAGGTTGATCAATGACTTGGTCCCCGGCCTCGACTATTTGCTTCATATTGTTGTGTCTGTCTTGATGAAGCTGGTTGATAATGGTTCTCAACTCTTCTTGTTCCTGGGCTAAGCCTTGGATAAGGGCCATCTGCCCCAACATTTGGGTTCTTATTGCATCTACCTCAGCTTGCAGTTGTTCCAGCCGTTCGTCCTTATTGTCTTCAGGACTTTTCTTGACCAAATTTCCAATGAGGAGTGTTTTCAACTCTTCCTGCCCCTTGGATAGGTTTAGGAATATTTCCCTGAATTGAGCTTCTTGAGTTTGAAGATCTCTGTTGTCTTGTTTGAGAGCCATTGCTGAAATAAACAACGAGAACATGAGATACCTGTAATGGAAGACCTGTTATGCAATGATATGTATGATATATGTATGCAATGTTTTCAAGGATCTCGCAGGGTAAACAAGAAACTGTTAGAATTTAATTGCAACTTGATTGAAGAAACTTCGCGTCGTTAAGAGTCCTTCTTCAAGAGTCAAGCTCACCATATCGAGTGGGTCATAGCCACTGACTCAAGTCATCGTGTTTTGATCTCTAAACGACATTGGCTAGAGGAGAATAAATCCCCTTTGCCCCTTGCTAGACGTTTGATTTACCATAACCTGCAACGCAAACCCTTGAGATCCTTGAAATGGTTAAGGAAAGAAGCCATGATGTTATGATGTGTATGCTATGTGTTTAAGAAAAAGTGCGAGGTGATGTAAACAAGTAAATCCAGCAAGAAATCCATGTTATTGGATAAGGACTGTAAACAAAACCTGCAAGGAACTCATGTTGTCAGATAATGAAAATGTGCAAGTAGTTCAAGTTGAAAGCACACGAGTCACACAAACAGCCTTAGGTTTAGGCTTGCATGGGGTCTAGGTATTACCCTCTTGAAGTTAAGTTGGTTTCAACCTGTCCTAATAATAGTAACCGGGTTCTAGAGGTTCTCAGTATCACTAACCATCCTCCATCGGTCATGGTTTCATCTCACGCAATATTTTCTTGCGGTCGGAACTATCTCGAGAGTATGGTCTCAATGAGTGTAGTATCGAGTATCAACCAGTTCCCAACTCTATGCCAAGGCCGACTATCTCACTACTTCCTATGGACAAGTTGGTCAATTATAGGTTCTAAGGTCAGTTGATGCTTAACGGCCCATATAGCATCCCCATACTCTCCTTGTTTCTCCACAAGGGATATCGGTACCAACTAATGTGCCACATCAATATAGCTACTGCTTCAACCGTATCGGTCTATGTCGTACAGTTCCCTCACAGTCTATTCCTACTTACCTAAAAGGTGTTCCCCAGATCCGGGTTAGGATCTATAGTAACTCCGATACAAAGCCCACAAAAATAAAGCAATCAAATCAAACAATAGAAAATAATATGATGAACTAATCCTAAGGTATACCCCACTTATAATTCCCCAGCAGAGTCTCTAGTTTTGTGATACAGTGGCCAGAACCGGGACTGTTTCTTTTAGGAATTGTTGGTTTGCGTTTTGCGTTTGTGTTCGCAAAATGTCGCGGTAAGCAAGAGTCGCCACCGACTTTTATTTTATCCAACAAGGAAAGGAAAAAAGCACATAAAAATTCCTTTTTTCAAGATTTTCTGAGTACGGGGGGTAGATTATTGAAAGGGAAGGTATTAGCACCCTTTCTATCTGTAGTTATCTACGGGCTCTTAGGTACTTGCTCATCATTTTCAAAATTGCTTCTTTGTGTGTTTGTGTGATTTGAAAAGTTTTTGACTTCGATTTAAATGAAATAAAATATAAAAAATAAAAAGGTAAGAGTTATTGGGCTTGAGAAAAGCAGTTTGGGGGGGTGCAAATAGAATTTTTCTGGGTCCAAAACATGCTGATCCACGTTGACTCTCAAGATCTGATGCTACGCGTTGACTGCAACCCATGATGGTCCCTCATTACTGGCCTTTGGATTTGGCCATCTGGCCACTTGGCAGGCTGAATGATGAGGTCACATGGTGAACCTTACCCTTGTGTATGCGCTGGATCCTGAAAAGGAAAATAATATGAAGAATGGGGGGACCTGGGATTCGAACCCAGACCCTGATGCATTGTACACTCGCCTGGCTACCAACTGGGCTACATGCGTTAGTTGTTATATAATTAAACACAAATAATAATATGGAAAACAACAAGATTCCCAAATCCAAATGCGCAAATTTTCAAACACGCGAATGATGGCTTGCCACGACATCTTCTTCCCCCCTGCTCTGTTGGTAAAAGTCCCAGACTCTTACCTACGGCACCATGTCCGTCACTACAAATCTGTACATTCTCAAAATCAAACACACGCATGATAAAAAATAAAAACTAAAGCCATGGATAGCTTCGCCTGGACCTGCTGAGTTCAATGGTGGCCCTTTCATGGCCCAATTTTGTCTGTAAACAAAAATCCCAAATCGAAGCTACAAACCCTAACAATGGTGAAATCTCATATAGTCCATATAAATGCAATTAAACGTTACAGAAAGCTTGCAAATGTTCTAAGGATCAATAATCTATGATTGTTTCGTGCTATAAGTAACAAAATGATGCAATTCGATTTCAAAAATATATCAATATCATGGATGACTTACATCGAGTTTCATGGCCTGTAAATGCTTGTTCTTGATTGGTTTTGCTTGCTGAGGATCCCAGGAAGTGATTGGGATGGTCAAAGGATCTTGAAATTGCTTCAAATTATGAATTCGTGTTTGCACTTTTTCTTGTTTTTTCCAAGTTTTGTTCTTGTTGTTGCGCCTCCTTCTAGCCTTGCTTTAGGTCTGCCAATGATCCTTATGTACTGAGGAATGAATTAGGGTTCAAAAACTGATCTTAATCTTCCTCCATCAATGTCTTTAATTTGGATTTGATTCGCTTTAAAATCATTCCAAAAATAGCCTAAAACCAATCTTTTTGTGCAATCCAAGCCTTTACACGAATTCAATCTCATGCTAACTTTATGTAGGACCTGAAACAAGCACAAGATCTTTGAATTTCAATGTTTTGGATTTTCTATGATTTGTTTTGATTTAAAATGATTTAATTCAAATAAAAAATCAAAATAAATAATAAAAACAAGATAATAACAAATGGCATAGGCTAGGGATCATGGACCATGTTTCCAACTCAAAACAAGTGCAAAAAATTGGGCCCATTTGTCAAAATTTGCATTTTTAAGCATAGTTGACTTTTGACGATTTTGCAAAAAAGGTCAACTTCACCAATGCATAACTTCCTCAATTTTGACTCTTTGAAGGTGTTCTTAGACTTTTTAGAAAGCTTGAGATGTCCTCTAAGCATCCCTTTTGGTCCCTTCTCAATTTGATATTACATGCTCATGTATGAAGCTTTGACAAAAAAGGTGTTTTTGTTGACTTTTCAAAATGACCTATAATGTCCAAATTCATAACTTCTTGTGAGTGCATATTTTGAACTTGCGAGCTGAAGATGGATTTTATAGAATTGCATCCTATTCAAAATGAGCTTTTGATGGGTCATTTCTCATAAAGTATGAGAAAGTTATGCTTGGTCAAAGTTGTGTTGACTTTTCCTACAAAACCCTAATTTAGCAACTTTTGGTTCTTGATGAATTATGAGCAATATTTGATGAATCATGATCAACTCTTGATCAAATGATGAAATATACTTCAAAATGAGGATGTTGACCAAAAATCTTGAAGTTTGACTGTATGTAAGCCACAGTTGACTTTTGCCCTAGCACAATCGATTTTCAGGCCATTGAGCAATTGACTGAGCAAACATCCTCTGTAGGGCTTGAAACATGACATGGATGATCTTGAGATTATATGAGGACATTGGTGAGCATTTGGGATCCCTTGGACTCAAGTATCTTGATGCAACATGAAACCCTAATTTGAGGTAGTCTGCCTTAGGAGAGAGCTTGTCTGGTCAACCCTTGGGTTTCCTTGAGCAAGTTGAGGATCTTTCTTGAAATGTTTTGAGAAATATGGGAGGGAAAATTTTGGGGTACAACAGTAGCGCATGGATATTTTTTTATTTGAGCGAGGCCTCTCGCAGGGCCGTTCCTATTCTGATTTCTTCCATCAGATCTAGTTCTTCTCTGAGGGCGACGCCGTTCATCTCCTCATCGAGAGGCGCCTCAGTCTGTCTAGAAGGTTCCTTGATTTCTACGGGGATAACGGCCTCCGTCCCGTATGCTAATCGGAACGGAGACTCCCCAATAGATGAGTGAGTGGTCGTTTGATACGCATAGAGTACGCTGTGTAGCTCTTTGACCCATTATTTCTTGGTTTCATCCAACCTTCACTTGAGGCCTCTGAGTATTACACTGTTAGCAGCCTCGCCCTGGTCGTTGGTCCGGGGGTGCTCGACGGAGGCGAAATATTGGGTCATGCCAAGTTTATCAACGAATTCATGAAAGGTGTGGTCCACGAACTGGGTTTCGTTATCGGTGAATATCGCTTGTGGGATGCCAAAACGAGCCAGAATATTTCTTTTATAGAAGTGAAGGACGTTTTGGGCAGTGATTTTGGCCAAGGCTCCAGCTTCTATCCATTTGGTGAAGTAGTCGACTGCTACTATCAGATGTTTATTTTTATTGGTTCCAACCACGAATGGGCCGAGGAGGTCTAGTCCCCACCAGGCGAAGGGCCAAGGAGAGGAGAGGGATTTGAGCTCGCTAGGAGGAGCTAAATGCATGTCCCCATGTCTTTGGAATTTATCACATTTCTTCACGTGTTCTCTTGCATCATGTTGCATGGTGGGTCAGTAGTATCCTGCCCGCAAGGCTTTCCTCGCGAGGGATCTTCTGCCTAGATGCTGACTACCGATGCCCTCGTGGATTTCGAGCAGTATGCGTTTCGTTATGTTTCAATCGACACACTTGAGGAGTTGGATGGAAAATACTCTTCTGTAAAGTTTACTCTCGACTAATACATACGTCGGGGAGTTTTCCTTTAGTGAGGTAATCGTGTACGGGGGTCATCCAACAATCGTTGTCCCCGATGGTGAATACTCCTAGGGTGGCAGATGGTTTCTGGGTGCTCGGCCGAAGAAGTACCTCTTGTATTACAGATTTATTTCCTCCTTTCTTCTTTGTGCTCGCCAATTTGGATAAAATGTCTGGGCGGGCATTGTGCTCGCGGGGAACGTTTTAAACGTCCATGGACCTGAATTTCTTCTTTGCCTCCTGAACCAGGGCCCAATGTTCTGCGAGTTGGTCGTTTTTGACCTGATATTCACCCCAGACTTGCGAGGCCATCAACTGAGAATCATTGAAGATTTTTACTTTCTCTGCTCCTAGATCTTCGGCTAGCCATAAGCCTGTGAGGAATGACTGATATTCGGCTTGATTGTTGGAGGTAGGAAAAGACAGGGTTAGGGAAACTTAGACCAGGGTCTCTTCCTCGTTATCTAGTATGATGCATGCGCCGCTTCCAGTCGTACTGAAGGCACCGTCCACGAAGATAGACCAGCAGCACGAACCTTCCAGATCTCCGGGCGAGGTCATTTCTGCTATGAAGTTGGCCAAAGCTTGAGCCTTAAGGTCTTTCCTGCTTTCATACTGGATATCAAATTCAGAGAGTTCCAGAGACCACTTCAGCATTCTACGAGCCATGTCTGGCCTTCCGAGCAGCTGTTTTATCAGTCGATCCATCCGTACCACTATGGTATGGGTCAGGAAGTAGTGTCTTAGCCTCCTCGTAGCGTTAACGAGGGCCATGGATACATTCTCAATTTGTTGATATCTTTCTTTCGGGCCTTGCTCGTGAAATAAATTAGCCTTTGTCCCTCTGGAGTTTCCCTTATTAGTGCCTCGCTTATTGCCTCGGAGGCAACAACTAGATAAAGGTAGAGGACATCGTCTTTCTTGGGTCGGGATAAGACGGGCGGCTGTGAGAGTGATCTTTTTAAATGGGCGAGGGCTCGCTCGCATTCAAGCATCCATTCGAAGGCGGCTTCCTTACGCAGGAGTTTGAACAAGGGGAGCGCATGCTGGGCGGATTTTGCCACGAATCAGGAAAGAGAAGTGAGCATGCCGTTTAAGATCTGGATGGATTTCTTCGAGGTGGGCATCGAAAATTTGGAGAAGTCCTGACATTTGTCGGGGTTCGCATCGATGCCCTGTTTTGTCAGATAGAACCCGAGGAAGTTTCCTGCCTGTACGCCGAAGGTGCATTTTTCTAGGTTGAATCGCATCCAACACTTTCGGGCTTGCTCCAACACCTTTTTCAAATGGGCGACATGGTCGAGCTCTTCGGTGGACTTGACGATCATGTCGGCCATATAGACTTCGAGCATGTCGCATATTTCGTTGTAAAAGACTTTATTCATCATGTGCTGGTAGGTAGCGCCCGCGTTTTTCAAGCCAAAGAGCATTACGTTGTATTAATAATTTCCTGACTCGATCATGAAAGAGGTATATTTTTTGTCTGTTTTTGCCATGGGAATCTAGTTATAACCAGAGTATGCGTCCATGAAAGATAACAATTTAAAACCGGCCAAATTGTCGACCATTTTGTCAATATTGGGGAGGGGATAAGCATATTTTCGGTAAGCCCGGTTGAGATCAGTATAGTCAATGCATATTCGCCATTTTCCATTAGTTTTTTTAATGAGGACTACATTTGAGATCCAGGTTGTGTACTGGGCTTCAGAAATAAAATGTGCCTCTAGGAGGTCTTTTACAACTAATTCAGTAGCCTTTGACTTCTCAGTCGACTGCTTTCTTCTATGTTGCACGACCGCCTTGATGGTGGGGATCAATCATTAGGTGATGGAATGCGACCTCAGGGTCTAAACTGGGCATCTCGGCTACACTCCAGGCAAAGAGATCAGCATTTTCCCGCAGGAAAGCTTTGAGTTTCCTTTTTGCCAGGTCGGGGAGGTCCGCTCCGATCTTTACTCCCCTGGTGGGGTCTTCTCCGAGGGGAACCAGCTCGAAGTCACCGTCTGCGATAGGCCATGCGTGAATCGAGAGCTCGTTGTGGCCAGTAGAGGAGGTTGACCCTTCGTCTTTGACCATAGGATTTTCCCTTTCTTCCTGTGCCCGACTCTGTCCTCCATGGAGAAATGACTATCAAGGTCAATGGTGTCAACCCTCGGCAGCGGCCTGGATTCCTCGGAGCTGGAGGGCAGTATGGCTCTAGTGGTCGTCTAAGGTTGGACATTGATGGAGCTGAGGCCCTTCGCAAAAGCTTTGAAGCACCTTCTGGCTGCTTGGATGTCCTTGTGAAGAGTGGCAACCAAAACTTCGGCCGTGTAGTATTTCATCTTTAGATGAACGGTGGAGGGGACCACGATAAGCTCGACAAGAGTGGGTCTCCCGAAGATACATTGATAGAGAGATGGGAAGTCTACCACCAAGAATTGGGTCTTGATGGCCCTGGCCGTTATCCCCCTCCCAAAAGTGACGATCAGCTCTACGTACCCCCATGGCTTCGTGCTGGCCCCATTGAAACCTTGAAGATCAGAACCCACGTAGGGGGTCAGGTGGCTCTCGTTTAGCTGCAAAGCGTTGAACAGTTGGGCGTACATGATGTCCACCGAACTGCCCTGGTCGACCAAAATGTAACACACGTCAAAGTTAGCCATCCAAGCTCTCACGAGTAGTGGTATGCTCGAATTCTGGGCTCCTCCTGGTAGCTCCTCCCTGTAGAATGTGAGGGGGTGAGATCCTTCTAGGAACTTGTCGAGTGTGGCGTCTATCTCAGAGTTGGCCTCGATGAGTTGGTCGAACCTTCTCTTCACTGATCCGACTGTATGCCTGTTGAACCCTTCGCCGGAAATGCCCTTGGCTGCAGGGAAGGATTCCCACAGACTTTGGGTGGAGAAGTACAAGGGGACGTTCTCCATGTCCGGAAAGTAGAAGTATTCCGGTCGTGAGATGCTGAAGGTGACCGGAATGGTGTCGAGGTTGGGGAATTTCTTCCCTTCGTCGACATTCTTGGTCTCTGGTGCTTCGTTACGGGCAGCCTCTTTTTTCTTATACTGCTTGAGGTGCTCGTCTCTGATTAGTATTTCGATTTCATCCTTGAGGTGAATGCAATCCTCTATGTTGTGGCCGTGACTCTTGTGGAACCTGCAGTACTTGCTCTTGTTAGTTCCCGACTTCGACGATGTTTGTTGGGGGAAGCGCACCCTGGCTTGCTTGAATTCAGGATTATCGCATTCGGAAAGAATACGCTCCCTCGAGGTTGTCAAGGGGATGTAGTCATGGAAACGAATGGCCGGCCCCTTGTAGTCTTTAGGATCATATGACCTGCCCTCCCGTTTCTTCTCCCCCTGAAGAGATGTCGAGGGTTCATCATTCTTTAAAGGTCTGGCACTCTCTCTGTGCCTGGATTCCCGAGCGCTATTGGTCGCTTCCTTCTCCTCGTACTATATGTACGCCTGGGCCTTTAGGAGAAGGGAATCGAGCGTGGCTGTTGTTTCTATGCCCACAACCTTGGCAAAGTCGATGCAGGGACGAAGCCCGCGCTCGAGTAGGTACTTCTTCATATTGTCCGTTGTCGGGACCTGGACTGCTTCTTTGTTGAAACGTTTGATGTATGCACGCATAGACTCATCCCAACCCTTTATGATTGCTTTGAGCGAAGCTTTGATTTAGGGTGTCAGCAGTAGGCAATGAAATGCCTTGAAAACATTCTCCCGAGTTGTTTCCATGAGGTGATGGATTCGTCGGGCAAGCTTTTGTACCATTCCATCACTCCCTTCCCGAGAGTGGTCGGGAAGAATCTGCATTTGATGGCGCCCCCGACCCCTCTATAGTCGAGGAGGGCATCGATGTTCTCATTCTGCTCGTCAGAATCTGTCGTATCGTCGTAGGTCCCTAGAGTGGGCGGCTTCTCTAGGCTAATAGGGAGCAGAGCTTCAGTGATCTCCCTCGATAGTGGGCCATGGGGCTCGTCATCTTCACTATTAACGGGAGATGAAGAAGGAGAGTGATAGTTTCTCCCCCGTCAGTCGTCGCGGTCTCGTCGAGGGAAAGGGCTCCTTCGTTTCTGCTTTGGCTCGGGAGAGGGCAATCGAGTGCGGTTGATCTGCCTGTTGTCCCTCCTCTTCTTGAATGAAGGGGAGTCTTAATCTCAGGTAGGAGGTGTGGGATTGCATTTCTTGAAAAAAGAAACGTCGCGCGCCTTTCCTTTTTGGGCGGTGGACCACGCCTGGGTGGTGATGCACTAGAGGAATTTCGTCTTCGGGCTCTCCGAGGAGGAGATCTTGAAAGCCTATTCTCCAAGGCCCCTATCCTCTGATTTTATTGAAGGATGAGGGTGTTGGTTTGATTTAAGGCACCGAGCAGTGCTGCCATGACCGGGTCGACGTTGAGAGGGATAAGAGCCGGTTGCAAGATTTCTAGCAGTTCCTTAGCAAGATTCTTGGAACATCCTTCGTCTAAGAGTTAGTCTTCACTACGTCAAGCATCAACAGAATTAGAGGACGCGATTTGTCCGTCACGGAATCCCAGGTTGTCCTTAAGGAGAGGGTGTTCCTGGATTCCATCAGTCTTGCGAGCAGGGGAAAGGATTGTCTTTCTGGGCAGGTAAAGATCGTTATGGTTGGCCAGGATAAGAGAGATGGATCTTGAAAGAAAATTCGCTTTGATCTTAGGTTCCGAGGGAATAAAGACGGGGATAGCAGTTTCCCACAGACGACGCCACTAATCTTGTGGTTGATCGGAACCTGGAGAGTGACTGGAGGATGATCTTCAGTCGGACTGAGGAGAGAGGGGGTTGTAACTGCAAGGTACTCCAATGATCAAGTAAGTGTGGGAGCAAGAAGGTACTAGCAAAATATCAGGTAGTGAGTAGTGAAAATATGATGCCTGGCCCTCATAAGTGTGAGGGTTTAGATAATGCCCCCGACACGTGGCCATTGGTTCTTGATTTCTCGCCTAGATATGCGGGTCTCGAAAATCAGGTAACTGCCAGGACTTGGTCAAACTGGGAAGATGTGCTCGTAACTAGCTGCTGGTTCTGAGGAGGAGGCTGGTTGCGGGAATCTCTCTTATCGGTCCCTGGTGGCCTGCATGGTACTGGTGTTGGGCAGGCTGAGAAGACGCTCCACGTGCATCATGGATTGGAGCTGGACCAGAAGATCAAGAGGGTGATATTTCTTGACAGGTGCGGGCAGTCTGGGTCAGGGTCAGTGGGTGGCACCTATAAGATGTCTTAGACTGGGCCTACTCAAGCTTTTGGGCCAGTCCAGAATAATTAGTAACTGTCTTTCTATTTTTTATGTGTGTATTCGTAAACAGTAATCACATTCAAATGCATATGTTCAAAAATAATCACTGGACGTTTTTGCAAACAAAACAGAAAGATAAAAAAACAAATATTTTTACACTTTCAAAGAGATAGCTTTGTAATAATTTGAAGAAATTATTTTTTGTACAAGGAGACGAATATCCTAGTAAGAGAATGTCGTCGTAAGAATGAAAACTATACAAAATAGTATACAAAGAAAAACAACTATGCGAAATGATCCCAATGGGTTCCCATTCTGCTATTGCCTTTATGTCTTTGAGCGTCTCATCTCTTTTGCTGCTTGTCTGAAGCTGACTGGATTGATTAGTACCATTTGATCTTGATAGTTGTTACCAAAGATTGGCTGTAAGGTGATCCAACGGGATATAGTTATACGCTTAAAATCCCTAACTTTTGCCTGGACCGCCCTTTCGGATTTTCAGTCCACCGAGATACCCATTTTTGCCCAAGCCTCCTTTTCAGGTTTTCGACTTGCCGGGTGTACAGATTTTTTTATGTGTATATCCCTAATTTTTGCCCGAACCCTTTTGGTTCGCCGGGATGCCCTCATTTTTTCCTAGGCCAGTCAACCTAGAGGGTCTTTGTTCATGCGTAGTATCATTTAACTATGTCTGTGTTTACAGGGTGCGAAAGGTCATCACTATCCATAGTGGTTAAGATCATGGCTCCACCAGAAAATATGTTCTTGATCACAAATGGCCCTTCGTATGTGGGAGTCTATTTGCCCCTGGGATCACCTTGCGGTAGTATGATGTGCTTGATTACTAGGTCACCCGCCTGATATACCTAACGTCTGACCTTCTTGTTAAAAGCTCTAATCATACATTTTTGGTATATCTGACCATGGCAGAAGCCGCAATCATCTTCTCGTCAATTAGGTTCAATTGGTCAAGTCGAGTCTGAATCCATTCGTCTTCATTCAAACCTGCATCCTTCATGATTCTCAAAGAAGGGATCTGGACTTCTATGGGTATGACAACTTCTATATTGTATACCAAAGAGAAAGGAGTTGCCCCTGTTGATGTGCGCATTATTGTACGGTAACCATGAAGAGAAAATGGTAATATCTCGTGCCAGTCTTTGTATGTCACTGTTATCTTTTGTATGATCTTTTTGATATTTTTATTAGTAGCTTCTACAACGCCATTCATCTTCGGCCGATAAGGAGAAGAGTCATGATGTTGGATCTTGAATTGCATGCAGAGCTCGGTGATCATAGTATTATTGAGATTGGTACTATTATCCGTGATGATTCTTTCTGGAACACCATACAGACAGATAAGGTTATGTCTGATGAATCAGGCCATAACGATCTTGGTAACAGAAGCAAAGGAGGCTTCCTCAACCCACTTTGTGAAGTAATCAATGGAGACGAGGATGAAGTGGTGCCCATTAGAAGCTGTAGGTCTAATCTCCCCAATCATATTGATGCCCCACATTGCGAATGGCCAGGGAGCAGTCAAAACATTAAAGGGAACCTGAGGCACATGTACTTTATCAGCATAGATTTGGCATTTGTGACAAGTTCGTGAATGCTGATAACAGTCCGCTTCCATAGTGGACCAATAGTATCCTGCTCGTAGGATATTTTTAGCCATTGTGTTCCCATTATAATGGGTGCCAAAAGTACCTTCGTGCAAATCTGTCATAATCTTCTCTGCTTCACTCTTGTCCACACACCGGAGCAAAGTGGAATCGTGGTTGCGCTTGTAGAGGATTCCGTTACTGAGGAAGAACTTGGCAGAGAACCTTCTTAGGAACTTCTTATCAATGATTGAAGCTCCTTCAGGATAATCTTGGGCTTCGAGATATCTTTTGACTTCATGGAACCAAGGTTTGTCCACTACGTATTCAGTATCAATCTCATGAAAGTATGATGGTTTGTCCATTCTCTCAATAGTAATATGAGGAACCTCATTATCGCACCTGACCTTGAACATGGATGACATCATAGCTAACGCGTCTGCTAGTTGATTTTCCTCTCGTGGAAAATGCTCAAAGGCAACTTCTTCAAAGTGTGGAATTAGTGTCAACACATACTCTTTGTAAGGGATGAGATTAGGATGCTTCGTGTCCCATTCTCCTTTGATTTGACTGATTACTATGGCCGAGTCTCCAAATACACTCAAGAATTTGATCCTTAAGTCGATAGCAGCTTTGAGACCCATAATGCATGCTTCATATTCAGCCATATTGTTGGTACAATTGAAACATAGCCTGGCAGTGAAAGGAGTATGACAACCTTCAAGAGATATGATCACAGCACCAATGCCATTTCCAAGTGCGTTGGAAGCTCCATCAAAAACCATAATCCATCGGGATCTTTTTTCAGGTCCTTCATCTGGTCCAGGTTCTTCACATTCAGTTACTAACATGATGTTCTCATTCGGGAACTCAAAATTTATGGATTGGTATCCGTCCACAGCCTGATAAGCCAAATGATCAGCTAATACACTTCTCTTAATTGCTTTCTTGGTTGTGTACTGAATATCATATTTGGTTAGGATCATTTTCCATCTCGCTATTCTTCTAGAGAGAGCGGGCTTCTCAAAGATTTATTTGATAGGACCCATTTTAGATATCAATAAGGTGGTGTGAGTCAACATATACTGTCTTAGTCGGCGAGCAGCCCATGCCAAAGTGCAACAAGTTTTCTCGAGCAGTAAATATATTGTTTCATAATCGGTAAACATTTTGCTAAGGTAGTATATCACATGCTCTTTTCGACCAGACTCGTCATGTTGCCTTAGCACACACCCCATTGAGTTCTCTAACACTGTTAAGTACATGATCAAAGGTCTTCCTTCAACCGACGACATCAAAATTTGAGGCTCTTGAAGATATTCCTTAATTTTTTCAAAGGCAATCTTGAAATCATCATTCCACTTCACTGCTTGATCTTTCTTCAAGAATTTCAAGATTGGTTCACAAGTAGCGGTTAGATGGGAAATGAATCTGGCAATGTAGTTTAGACTTCCTAAGAATCCCCTAACCTCCTTCTTAGTGCGAGGAGTTGGAATTTCTTGTATAGCTTTAACCTTTGCAGGGTCTACTTCAATACCTTTGCCGCTGACAATGAAGCATAAGAGCTTACCAGATCTTACTCCAAAGGTGCATTTATTTAGGTTCAACCTCAGTTTGTATTTCTTCAGCCTTTCAAACAGCTTCTGCAGGTGATCAAGGTGTTCCTCTTCAGTCTGAGACCTGGCTATCATGTCATCAACGTAGACCTCTATCTCATGATGGATCATGTCGTGAAACAAAGCTACCATGGCACGCTGATAGGTCACCCCGACGTTCTTCAACCCAAATGGCATAACTTTGTAGTAGAAAGTTCCCCAGTGCGTGACAAAGGTTATTTTCTCCATATCTTCAGGCGCCATCTTGATCTATTTGTACCCGGAGAAACCATCCATGAAGGAGAATGCCTTATGTTGTGCGGTGTTGTCAACTAGAACTTCAATATGGGGAAGCGAAAAGTCATCCTTGGGGCTTGCCCTACTCAGGTCTCTGTAATCCACACACATACGCACTTTACCGTCCTTCTTAGGTACTGGAACAACATTAGAAACCCATTGTTGATAAGAGGTAACAACTAAGAAACCTGCGTTGAACTATTTCATGACTTCAACCTTGATCTTTTCTAACATCTCAAGACGCATACGGTGAACCATCTGTTTCAGTGGAGGGTAGTCCTCTTTTGTCGGTAGGCGGTGAAACACAATATCAGTGTCCAACTCTGGCATGTCTTCGTATGACCAGGAAAAGATCTCAACATGATTATGCAACATATGAATTAAACGCTTTTTGACACTATGCTCTAGATTGGAACCTATCTTGACTTCCCTCTTATCCTCTTCCGTACCCAAGTTTATTGTCTCAACCGACTCTTCATGAGGTTGTATTTCCCTTTCTTCTTGTTGTAACAGTCCGGCAAGTCCTCCTGGTACTTCACAACCTCTCTCACCTTCGTCCCCGGCTTGGTAGATCAGATTTTCAAAGTCATAATTGGTAATAGCATAACTGTTATCAATGGGATCCAGAGTGGATGTGGATCTGCAGTTTGATATGTGGGTGTGTGTAAGAGAGCATAGCTATTTCTGATAAAGTAAAAAGTAGAAAATAAAGATAAGGAGCGTAAAATTTGCATGTAAATCGTCCAATGATTTATTAATGACACATGAAGATGAAGTAATAACCCTCACAAATAGGCCGTTGTGCCTCGGGTAAGACACAAGGCTTTAAAGTTTCAATTGTTCAAATATTACATATCCCAAAAAACTAAAAGACAATTACTCTTGAATAAAAGTAATAGGAACAAAATCCTTGGCCTCCCAATTATTGAGTCAACCACTGATAGTTGGGAAGATCCACTTGTCCATGTCACAGTCGCTATCACTGTCTTTCAGAGCATTGACTCCATGGTTGCTGATGTGTAGTGGTGATCCCCCGGCACGAGCATGATGAACAACTCTTTGGGCCCCTGAAGTAAAACCCAAATCAAATTTGTCAGATTTGTAAGGAATATCCAGAAGTTGGCCCCAAATGATACACCCACCTTCTTCAACTACTGCTTTGGCATCCTTCAGAGAAGCCATCTTCAACGGAGGTCTGGTAATCTTCGGGACATTGGTAGCAGTCTTGGTCGTAACGACTGTCTGTGGAACCTCTTCAAAGTTCTGACATGGGGTCTCAATGAACTCGCCGTCCATTTCAACATACCTGAAAGAGTTCAGGTGGCTCACCATGTATTATTCCTCGCCATGGAATGTAATAATCTTTCCGTTAACCAGTACTTCAACATTTTATGCAGAGTAGAAGTAATAGCACCAGCCCCATGGATCCAAGGGCGACCCAATAAGCAGGAGTAAGATGGGCAGATGTCCATCACGTAGAAAGTGGATTCAAAAGTCTGAGTACCAACTTTGATAGGGATATCCACCTCCCCGTGCACCATTCTCTTGGAAAAATTGAAGGCCCTCACCACAATATTACTGGGCTTCAGTGTGAGTCCTTCACAATCCAACATGTCCAAAGCATTCTTGGGTAAGACGTTCAATGATGAACCTATATCTACTAGAACATGAGCTAGGGTAGTTCCCCTGCACTCAATGTTTCGTCACGCAATGGGGTACCTTCTGCTACAAAGTGATGCCATTTAGACTGAAGAATGCAGGGGCAACTTATCAACGCGCCATGGTAGCTTTGTTTCATGATATGATACATCATGAGATCGAAGTTTACGTAGGCGACATGATAGCTCGATCACAGACAGAAGAAGAACACCTTGATCATTTGCAAAAGTTGTTTGCCAGGTTGAAGGAATATAAGCTCAGACTAAACCCAAGCAAGTGCACTTTTGGAGTTAGGTCTGGTAAACTTTTGGGATTTATTGTCAGCAACAAGGGCATTGAGGTTGATCCAGCTAAAGTGAAGGCTATACAAGAAATTCCTGCCCCCCGTACTGAAAAGGAGGTTAGAGGATTCTTGGGACGCTTGAACTATATTGCGAGGTTCATCTCTCACCTGACATCCACCTGTGAGCCAATTTTCAAACTATTGAAGAAAGATCAGGTAGTCGAATGGAACAATGATTGTCAAGTTGCTTTTGATAAAATCAAGGAGTATTTACTAGAACCTCCTATTTTGATGCCACCCGTCGAAGAAAGGCCGTTAATCATGTATCTGATTGTTTTGGATAACTCAATGGGGTGTGTGTTGGGCCAACATGACGAGTCTGGCCGAAAAGAGCATGCCATTTATTACCTTAGCAAAAAGTTTACCGACTGTGAGACTCGCTACTCACTGCTCGAGAAAACTTGCTGCGCTTTGGTATGGGCTGCTTGCCGGCTAAGGCAGTATATGTTGACTCACACCACTTTGCTGATTTCCAAAATGGACCCGATCAAGTATATCTTCGAGAAGCCCGCTTTATCTGGAAGAATCGCTAGATGGCAAATGATCCTGACTGAGTATGATATCTAGTATACTACCCAAAAAGCTATAAAGGGGAGTGTACTAGATGACCATCTAGCTCATCAAGCCGTCGAAGATTATCAGTCTATGAGATTCGACTTCACTGACGAGGACATCATGACATTGGACAACATTGAAGGTAACGGACCATATGACGGACCTGAACAAGGATCCCGATGGACCCTATACTTTGATGGTGCTTCAAATGCACTTGGCAACGGTATCGATGCGGTACTCATTTCTTCGGATGGTTGCCATACACCCTTCACTGCCCGAATTTGTTTCAGTTGTACCAACAACATGGCTGAATATGAAGCTTGCATCTTTGGTCTCAAGGCCGCTATAGAATTAGGAATCAAATCTTTGGTCGTATTTGGGGACTCGGCTTTGATTATTAGTCAAGTCAAAGCAGAGTGGGACACTAAACATCCTAATTTTATCCCATACAAAGAACATGTCTTAACATTGTTACCTCATTTCGAGCAGATTACCTTCGAGCATTTCCCGCGAGAAGAAAATCAACTGGCAGATGCCCTGGCTACAATGTCCTCCATGTTTAAACTCAATTGGGATAGCGAGGCTCCCCAAATTACCATCGAGCGAATAGACGAACCCGCACATTGTCATGATATTAATACCGAAGAAGTAGTGGAACAACCCTGGTTTCATGAAATCAAAAGGTATCTCCAGACTAGAGAATACCCTGAAGGAGCTTCCGTCAATGACAAAAAGGTTTTAAGGAGATTTGTCGCCAAGTTCTTCCTAAGCAATGGCATCCTTTATAAGCGCAGCCATGATTGCGTTCTACTTTGTTGTGTGGACAGGGTTGAAGCAGAGTTGATCATGACCGATATACACAGTGGCACATTTGGCACCGACTTGAGCGGACACACGATGGCTAAAAAGATTCTAAGGGCAGGCTACTATTGGTCTACCATGGAAGCTGATTGTCACCAACATTCCCGTACTTGCCACAAGTGCCAAGTCTACGCCGACAAGGTACATATTCCTCCTATTCCTCTCAATGTTCTGACAGCTCCTTGGCCACTCGCAATGTGGGGCATTGACATGATTGGAGAGATCAAGCCCACGACATCCAATGGACATCGCTTCATCCTGGTCGCTATTGACTATTTTACCAAGTGGGTCGAAGCAGCTTCCTTTACCTCAGTTACAAAGAATGTGGTTGCCCGCTTTATCAAGCAAAACCTCATATGCCGGTACGGTGTCCCCGACAGGATCATCACAGACAACGGTACGAATTTGAACAACACTATGATCACCGCTCTATGCGAACAGTTCAATATTTATCATCGCAATTCATCTCCCTACCGGTCGAAGATGAACGGTGATGTTGAAGCCGCAAACAAAAATATTAAGAAGATCATTCAAAAGATGACAGTCACCTACAAGGACTGGCACGAGATGTTACCGTTTTCTCTACATGGATACCGTACCACGACACGTACTTCAACAGGGGCAACCCCATTTTCTTTAGTATATGGCATGGAAGTTGTGCTACCCATGGAAGTTCAGATTCCTTCCTTAAGGATTATGAAGGACGCTGGTTTGAGCAAAGACGATTGGATTTAGATCCGGCTTGATCAACTTAATTTGATCGACGAGAAGCGACTTACTGCTGTTTATCATGATTAGACGTATCAAAAACGCATGACCAAGGCTTTCAACAAGAAAGTAAGACGTCAGGTATATCAAGTCGGAGATCTTGTAATCAAGCGGATCATCTTGCCGCAAAGTGATCCCAGGGGCAAGTGGACTCCTACTTACAAAGGACCATTTGTAATCAAGAGCATTTTTTCTGGTGGGGCAATGATTCTGACCACCATGGATGGCGACGACTTGCCGCACCCTGCTAACACAGACATAGTCAAAAGATACTACGCATAAAAAAGACCCGGCAAGTTGAAAACCCGAAAGGGCGACTTGGGCAAAAAAGGGTTTCCCGGTGAATCGAAAACCCGAAAGGGCGGTTCAGGTAAAAATTAGGGATAAAACAAAAAAATTTGTACACCCGGCAAGTTGAAAACCCGAAAGGGCGACTTGGGCAAAAAGGGGTTTCCTGGTGGATCGAAAACATGAAAGGGCAGTTCAGGCAAAAGTTAGGGAATTAAAGCGTATGACTTTGTCTCGTCGGATCACTTTTAGAATAATCTCTTCACCAAGAAGCTCCAAGCTTCTGATCAATCCAATCATCTACGGACGAAGCAACGAATGGACAGATACTCAGTTGTGAAGGCTATAGCAGAATGGGAACCCCATGGAATTGTTACACATAGGCATCCTTTTGTATAAAAATTTTCTCAATTTTTACGGCAACATTCTCCTACTAGGATGTCTGTCTCCCTTGTACAAAGATACTTACAAAAATTAATACAAATATACTTCAAAGTACAATAATTTGCTTGCCTTTCTTTTTCTTTTTTACACTTATGTTTTATTTGAAAAACGTCCAATGTTTTGTTAAATAGGCATATGCATTTGAATATAATCACTGCTTACCAATAAAATGAAATTGGGAAAGGATAATTACTAATAGGTTGGTGTAGGAAGATATCTTTATGCCATTCAAGCGAAAATCCCCTGCATTACTTTGTTCAGATCCTCAACAAAGCTAAAACCTCAAAGTACAGATCCCCCGGCAGAGTTAAGCTTCAAGTCCCCCCGGCGGAGCCAGTACATTCCAAACTGGATTCCCCAGCCGAGTTAAGTTTCAAAGTTCCCATCAGACTTCAAACTCCCGATTCCCAGCGGAGCCAGAATAATCTAAACCTCCTTCCCCAGCGAAGTCAATTTCCAACTGATCAAACTCCCCCAATTTCCCCAGCAGCTAGGATGATTCCCCAGTAGATTGGCATACAACCCAAAGCTCCTGATTTCACCGGCCAAGTAAACATTATCCCCACAAAGTTATCTCCCAGCAGATCGAAGATTCTCGATCCCGTTTCTCTAAGCAGAAATCCCCAAGGTCTTAATTCCCCAATAGAGATTTTCCCTATTTCCCAGGAAAGTCTTAAAAGATCCTCCTTCCCCGCAGAAGTTGTCAGAACCCTTGTGAACCACCACAAGTCACTGAGGATTTTCAATCCCCAGCAAGTCACTAAGGATTTTCAATCCCCAAGCAGTCAGCAAGGATTTTTGATCTTCAGTAATCAAAGATTTTTCGAATCCCCAGCTTCGGTTAGGGATTTATTTTCCCCGGCAGCAGTCAAAGATTTCATTATCTCCAGCTATCCAGGATTTATCTTCCTCAGCAAGACAGCTATTCAGCTTACATGCATAACCATTACATTCATATATCATAAACATGGATTACAGTTCATTGCATCATACATATCATGCAATATAACCTCGTGTTTTAGCTAACGTTTTACCCTTTTCAGGATAAGATTAAAAGGCTATCATTAATAATTATTCAGATACAGTATGGATACACCCCAGACACGGCGGTAATTCTATTACTCATTCAGAACTTCAAATCAAAATACTGTATGGATACACCTCAGATACGGCGGTCATTCTACTACTCATTTAGACTTCAGCAATCAGATACAGACTAGATACACTCCAGACACGGCAACCATTCTATCTCTTATTCAGATTCAACTATCAACTACAAGTTCAGATATGCTCCAAACACGGATGCCGTTCTGGCCTTTTACACCAGCAGTTTGATTTTCCTCAAGTGTAGTCGCCACGGAAGTCATTATGTCACTTATTCAGATCCCAGTTATAGTATGGATACACCCCAGACACAGCAGTCATTCCACTACTCATACAAATCTCATCTTCAGATACAGTCCAGATACGCTCCAGACACAATTTCCATTCTGTCACTCATTCATAGTTTATTCCCAGCACACAGTTGCTCCATGCACAGATGTTTCTCTGGTACCCGGATACAATACAGATACACTCCAGACACGGCAGTCATTCTGATATTCATTCAAAATTCAAATACAGTTACAACTTAGATACGCGCCAGACACGGACGCCATTCTTTTACTCATACAAACTCAGTCTCCAGATACAGTGCAATGGCATTCCAGACACGGATACCATTTTGATACTCATTCTTTCAGCTTATAACATTACAATTCAACAAACATTCTTGGATGGCATCTTTAAGCCCATCTCCAGCAAGATTCTACCATCTCCAAATGGCATCTTTAAGCCCATTTCCTCAGCTATATTTTGATGAGTGCAAATTTACGGGCACTCTAGTGTCCAATCCTCTTTTACCTTCGAGTCACAAAAGGCAAACTTGCCAATCTAACTCTTCAGGTTCAAGAAGATTGAACAGGGGCAACTGTTGTACCCCAAAATTTGCCCTCCCATATCATCAACATTTCTCATCACAAGGCTCTTGGAACTCAAGATCAAGCTAGGGTTTGCTCTGCTCAAGACACCTCCTTGCACTGTTGACCTAAATTAGGGTTTGAGTTTGCACAGGGATATTTTGACCTACAATGCCTAAAGTGACTTTCATACTCCATGTTGGACCCACAAGTTTGGCCATACCAAGTTTCAAGCCTTGATTCAAATTCTTGCCCAGTCAATTGGACAGTTGACATAGAAATCAACTATATTGGGAAAAAAGTCAACTGTGGCCAATTGACAGTCAAACCTCATGAATTTTGACCCACATCAACATAATGAATTCATATGAGTCATTTGACTAAGTTTGGATCATAATTCCACAAGAAATTTGATCAGATCACCAAAAGGGCAAAATGGTCATTTTTAGGGTTTTGACTGTACAAAGGCAATTTTTGACTGTTTGACCTAACCAATGGCAAATCAAGATCAAACATAGGCTCAAGGACTCAATGGCATTGTCTTGAACCATTCAACAAGTTCAAAAGATCTCAATTGCAAAGGATTGACAGATGAATTTTTCAATCAACTGATCAAAATTTGACTATACACTAAAAAGTCAAACTTTGACTTTTTGGTCAAAATCAGGTGCCAAGAGTTATTTTTCATCAAAACATGTCAAATTATGAAACTTGTTCATCAAGAAACCCAAAAATGCAAATTAGGGTTTAAAATGGAAAATTTTCATAACTTAGAAATTTTCTAAGTTATGAAATTTTCTTATTTTTTCCTAACTTTGTCCCATTTTTTCACTAAGATGCAAATGGATTCAAACAAAACTTGAAACATAAAAGTTGTAGTCCATCACAAAGTCTACAACTTTTAATCACAAAGTTTTCTCAAAAGAAGCTTGTATCTCAAGTTATGATTTTTGGAACAAGGGTACCTAAAACTTTTAACTTAGAGAAATTTTGCCCTAGTTTAGCAGGATTTTGACCCATCTTCTTGGCCATTTTTCACATAGTTCCACTTGGAGTTTCAAGTTGCATTTCAAATATGGATTATAGTACATTTTGCAAGCTTTCCAAATTGTCCAAGAACTCCTCAAACACCCTTGTGGTTAGAGAGAATCAAATGCTTGAAGTTGGAAAAAACTCACTTTGATCCATGGCCAATACATGTTCATACAAACTTGCATTTTCAAATCAGCATGCTTGGTACTAGCTTGAAGGCCTCAAAACTAGTTTGTACTCCATAATTTAATGCATAACCATTGAGCTAAGGTATTATCTTGGTCATTTGGACATTGCATACAAAATTAAGCCCTAAATGGTAAAAGGTATATTGCCATTTTTGCAAAAGGTTACTTTATGTCAAAACACTAAGCCTTGAGCCTTGGACAAAATCTAATACTGCAAACCAAATCCATGAATTAGAGGGGCCAAGAGGGTTGTGTGCAGGGTGATGGGAGGGCCTGTAAAAATCTATAATCTCACTTCCACTCTTTGGCTTCAAGTAGAAGAAAACTTGTAAAACACAAGCCACCTCTCACATCTGTTAAAACCAAATTACACAAACATTGCCAACAAGTTTGATACCCCTAACAAGCCAGAAACACGACCCCTTTGCCTCTCAAAACTCCTAGTGCACAAATTCCCCATTTTCTTGCAAAACAGGGCCAGTTCTGCATTTTGCAAGCCATCTTCAAATTCCATCGAGCGTTTTGCCCAAAGATACTTCAAACACCTTCCAACCAACATAACTAAGCTATCCAAATCATCCATTGCTAGTTGTAACACCCTTAACACACATTGCCATTTTTGTTTCAAAGCTTTGCAGGTTGAGTTCTGTAGCACGATTCTGGCTACTTCAAAATAAGCCAAGCATTGGGAAAGCTTCATTGGACATTAGGCAAGCTCAAAAGAAGCTCAAGCACCCTTGGAAGTTGCTGCATTGTCCAGTTCGAAGTCAACTGAAACAAGTATTTCATGAACTTCTATCTCTCTATTTATGAATAGTTAGACTTAGGTTTGTGAATGAAAGATGTTGTATTCATAGCCCTGAAGCCATACATATGCTTAGTTTTCATTTATATTAATCGTGCTAGGAGAATTTCATCCATGAAATTTCTAAAAAAACTAGGTTAGAAATTAGGGCCAGAGAAATTCTCTCTGGTCTTTGAGAGTTAGCTTAAGTTTTTTATATGGTTAGATTCGTTGTTTGATGCTCTACAAGTTTCATGTTATGAGTTTTGTCAAAAAAGTCAAAGAATCAGGAGATAGCATTTGCTGTACAAGGCGCGCGTGTTTCAGTTCAGAGGAAGAAGATGAAGTGAGTTTGGGCTGGGCCTGTACATGCTTGCTTCTGGCACCCCTCCTCTTTTCTTTTTACACCCCCTTGGCCCATTTCTTGTACATTTGTCATTTTTTGCATTTTGTTTTATTTCTGATTTGGATATTTTATTTTCTAACATAAAAAATACTTAAAAATTATTTTCATAATTTTTTTGTATTTATTTGGATTTTATCTTAAATATTACTAATATAAAAATGTTTAATTGGTTTATATTCTTTTTATTAAAACTTAAAGAATAATGTAAAAAATATATATGTATATATATATATATATATATATATATATATATATATATATATATATATATATATATATATATATATATATATATATATATATATATATATATATATATATATATATATATATATATATATATATATATATATATATATATATATATATATATATATATATATATATATATTTATTTATTTTTTTACACACTCAAAGACATTTTCTTGAAATTCACACATTTTTTGTAAATAATTAATTTTTTTAATATATTTAATATGTTTAATATATATGTATATACTTATATACTTTATTTTATTAAATAATTAGGACAAAAATACAAAAATATTACATTTTTATTTTTATTAATATTTTGCACTAAAAATATCATTTTTACAATATACTTTTATCTTTTGTACAAATCAATACATTTTTGCATATAAATAATAAATAATACTATTTATTTAAGAATTAGGGTTTTTGCCCTAAATAATAAATAATTAAAATTGACCCTTTTTATCATTCTTTACATTTCACATTAAAAAAATACTTTTTACATACATAAAAACTTTTTGCATAATATATTTTATTTAACATTTATTTGTTGTATTTTATTTAATTATTGCACATTTAAATATTGTATCTTGTACATTCAATTTGGTTGTAATAGTAATTTAGGGTTTAATTTCTTGCAAAATAATCCCTAATTCAAATTTGTACCCCCTCCCCTCCCTATATCATGTTGTAATAGTGTAGGATTTAAATTTTCGCACAAATGCTTTCAATTATGCCATGGTTAGACCTAGGGTTTGTATGCCAAATAAAATCAACAACTAGTTTGACCTAATCCAAGATAAACATGCATGAAAAACAAACACAATGCACACTTGCACCCCCTAGGGTTTCAATCCACTTGTTGCCTTCAAAAATGGGCCATGGTTGCATGTCAAGTACTTTGGCAAAACAAAAACAAAAAAGAAAGATCATAGTCCCTCGATGACGCTATCTTGGTTGCCTAAACAAAAATGATCAAGTCCCTCAAGAAAATTTCCAAAGATACTTGACACAATTGCTATCATGGTCTATACAATGACCCGCGCCTGTCCCGTTTAAACATCCTAACACAAGGTTGTTCACCAAATATAATGGTGAAACAATACTGTTATAAGGGTTAAAAAACATAAGAAAGATCTTTGAGTAAAATAGGGTAGATAACTCTTAGTTACTTGATCAAAACTTGCAAAAAACATCCTTGTTATCTTCAAAACACACTTCACCACACAATTTCAAAACCCTACTTTCAAACATTGAAAAAATTTCAAAAGACAAAAACACCTTTGTATACATTCAAACAATAATCATTACAAAGGTTGCCACAACGATGGCCTCTTTTCAAAACATCTTTCAAAATCACACACAAAGCACCATTTCAAACAATTGAAGAGCACCATTTAAAACAATTGAAAAGCAAAACAAGTGATCTAAACAACTAACTAAGAGCCCATGGATAACCATGGATAGAAAGGGTGCTAATACCTTCCCTTTCTATAATCTACTCCCCGAACCCAAGAAAACATCTCAAAGGTATTTCCTGTGCTTTTTGACCTTTCCTTAGGATAAAATAAAAAGTTGGTGGCGACTCTTGCTAAACCGAAACATTTGCGAACACAAATGCAAAACCTCAAGTCAGTTCTCCCACCGTATCACAGGTACCATACTCCCTAAGAGGAGATAACAGTGGCTCTGCGCCCCCTAACTACTGAAGACCTTAAAGAGGTGGTTGAGTAAGGCATAGATCGTTGATTCTATTAATTTAATTCTTTAAAACTACGCGCTAGACTAGACTACCCTCTATTTTAATAGTAAGATTTTATATTATTGGCTATTGTCACTTCTATAGAATAGAAAGGTGGTATTGAAGAGCCTCGTCAAAAAGTACGCCCGCCCAAAGACTTATTTCCTTTAAGAAGAGACCCTTTTTTTGTGACGGGCCAGTCATTCAGTAATTTCTGAGGGCAATAAAAAAAGCTCTTGGCCCACCTTTCACTCTGTTCACGGTTAGCCGGGAATGAGAATGGGGGTTGGGTTTTAACCTCCTTCTCCTTTATCGAAAAGGGAAAACTATGTTATACCAGCGAGTGGGGAACAAGAGTCAGAGATAAGGTGAACAAATCTCAGAGTAGGCTATGAGAGTATATTAAATATGTCTGGGCCTCTTCGGAAGGTAGTTCAAAGGGGAGCTATCAAGGCTCAAGGAAAAGTATCACCTCCGTCTAGTTCTACTATTAGGGAAGTAGACGAACGATCAGGCTTCCATCTACCACTCTAAGGGTTGGAAGGTATATAAAAGGACGAGGAGTTCAATAGTAGGAAAAAGCCTTAGCCAGACGAGTGGCCTATTAAGGAATCATGGCACTCGAGTCCAACTTTAATAGATTACTTTATCTTAGGGAATTAGCTAGAGGGGAAGGACTCAATCATAAATCATACTCAAAGCTATAAAACATTCACTTTTAATGAGTGAAGAATAGTCTTTAAAGCGAAGTCTTCATTTAATCAAACATATATTTTTAAAAGATTTAGGAAAGGGTGGTATAATTTAGAATGTTTAATTTAATATATAAATCATATCTTTCAGTCTTTTATTGAAGTCTTAATTATAGAAGGTTGACTTCCCTTGTTGCTGGGACACTTTACGGCTTACTGTCTGGAAAAGATTTTAAGGATGTTCGACTCTTAATAGGTGACTCGTCTGCAAAAGGGTACGTATGCTTTAACATTAGATCCGGTAAAGGCATGAGCTGGTTAAAGGGCATAAAGATTAGTTCAAGTTTCTTCCGCTTCATCTCCTTTGATAGCAGTATAAAGACTTCATACCTTTCCAAGCCTATGAGCTTCAACAACTGATATTCCTCCTTTCAAGTCCAAGGCGAACAATGCCTAAAGTACAGCAGGATAAGACTGAATGGGAGGGGATAATAAAATACCTAAACTAACCAAGGGATAAGATTCTTTTCGGGTAAAAACTTGCAAGATAAGTTCCCCCTCCAACTACTAAATACTCCAACGGGTGGAGGAAAAGACTCAGATATGACCCCAGGAAGATAATCTTTCTTGAATATGGGAGTGAGCGGCATAGATGGCAAAGCGGATCTCTTTGACTTAGCAAGAGCTTATACCTCGGCTTAACTTTCTCTACATTGGTCAAAAGTTGATGAGGAATCGGATAGACGAGTCAAGGCTTCTTCAACAAGACTTGTAAACAGAAGAAGATGGTCTCCTTCCTACGGGATGAATTTTAATCCCTGCTAGCCTTTACTTTCATCCCCGGTGGGATTTTAAAACACCTGCTCCTTCGGCTTCGGAATCAAGACTATACCCTCTGCCAGCTTCTTTCTCGATGTGCGATGTCATCAGAGTGCTTCCTTTTCTACCCTGTAATTCGCTCAAAGGAAAAGTGACACTACCTTTCATCAGTTTGAGATGGGAAATTGGATCCAGGAAATTCATACATATTTTGTGCTCACTCTTGACAACAGACTTAGTATTCATTGATGTGCTAACTTACAATGAAGTGCCAATGGGGGGAGTCTATATCAACTGACCGGAGAAAGGCTAAGCTTACTTTGCCATGACACCTTAGCGTCCCATCCCTTCCTCTCATTAGCTCTCTTTTATATGCACACGTGCGCGAGCCCTTTCAGAGAAGGAGTGGCTTCAGCCCGACTTAGACTGCTTGACTATCTTGCTAACCATTTCGCCTTTAGGGTTGCATGCTAGTTTTATATTGTATAAGAGATGTCCCCTGAAGGCTTCTTTTAATTTAAAAAATGGAAATAAGCTTTCTATATCCCGAAGGCCGATGAAACAGGATCTGGGGGCTTATACCACTTGAACTCTTATTTTTTTAACTTAAATTAAAGATAGGCCTTCTCGAGCCTTTTTAGACGAAGTAAAGGGAAAGTAAGGATCAATAAGAAAAGAATAGGCATCAAATGCTCTCTTTGAAAGGAAAGAATACGCTCTTGTCGCAATTGAATCAATAGTTAACCCAAACACAGAATAGGTAGCTTGAAAAGAAGCTCTAAGCCTTGACGCTCTTGATGGCATTACCGCTGCTAGAAAGCCAACTGAATGCATATCTGGTCTTGAGTAAATAGAAGCTCTGGGATTAGACGCTGTTGGCAATAACCGATGCTATAGTTGGAGTTATCGGTGCATTAGTAAGAGTATGAATATGAACTCTTGTTGGTCTTGTTGTCGTATACGGTACTAGCCTTTTAGTCGTTTCCAGGGCTCTTCTCTTGTCACGAATCGGCTCTTTGAAGGAAGGAGGAAAAATTTCTAGGCCCATCTATCCTAAAGTGAACCTTAAGCTAAGCTCTGATCTTCTTACTCTAAGAGCGGCAACAGCAAGTGCCCTTACTCCTAATCTTTTAACAGAACAGAATCATCTTTAGTTACGATAGAACCACAAAAGTCAACTGAAAGAAAACCATCGAGGGGCCGTAGGTGGTTAACTCGCTCACTAAAAGAAGTGCTTTTTTACATAAGGTAATGCTAATTAAAGTTCCACAGTTGATTCTTCGAAAAGACTAGCAGCATTTGTCCACTTCTCTGACTCTGAAAATGTCGAAGCGGTTGGCCCCCTAATTTGATCAATTTCATTGCCTTTATCTGATTGGCAACCTAGTCGATGCCTAAAATATGCTTTATTCCCTCCTTTTTCCTTGCTTATTTGTTCGTCTAGAAGCAGGAGTAATAAGTCATAAGTAGTGGTGAATCCGTGTAGCTGTCAGCTGGTAGTTTGTAATTATCACCTGATAGCTTCTTTTAGAGAATTATGTTCGATCTTCTAGGGTGGTATAGCCTTTATAGAATATCCTCTCCCCCAGGAAAGCTAACTCAATAGGAATTCTCTCTCTCGCCGATGCTATTGAATCCACAACTGTTGGTCTTGGTGGTAGGGGATCGTTATCATTCAGCAGAAGTACTTCGAGGGATTGCTAAGAATGGAAGACAATTCTGTCCTTATTTAGCTTGAAAGTGGTCCATTGCGATCGCAGTGATCATCTTTCCCTGTCTCTACTAACCCACAACTAAAGAATCATGACTCTTTGATTCCACATCACATGCCCTAACTCCACAAAGGGATGGAATAGATGATTGTCTAACCAAAACAATTTTTATAAGCTAATACTTAGTCGTTACGATGATTTTTCCTCCCCCATTTCACCACTTTGAAAAAGCCTACTTAGCTTTAGCAGGCGAGCGGATTCAAGTCAAGCTAACACTTCCCTATCCCGATCTAGAAAGGATTTCTTCTATTCTTCACATTCCTATAATGAACTACTTACCGCGAAAAACCCAAGCGAGTAGAACTATAGCTTTGTTCATAACACAACCTGGACCGCTTCGAGACTTTCTTTCTCAAGCTCTCCTCTCAAAAGGTTCAGGGATGATTATTATTGCACGAGAGATTTCCCTACCAGCTAAACAACTGAATTCCTACCGTCTAACTCCTCTCCTTTATAGGTTGGCTATCGGGGATCCATTGTGGCTTGTGACTAGGTTGGTACGGGTGAATTACAATAAAGCCTGAGTTATCTAGTTATGGCTAATGCCCTAAGGGATTGGCCTTGCTTTGAGTTAGTAATACTCTAAGTGCGGTTAGTACAAGAAGGTTCTGCGGCTTACTCTTACTACAGTTAAACCCTTTGTCCTAGTGTCGTGCACAGTCAAGATATCTAAATAACAAGCGATTCCTATATTATGGACTCAGAAAGCCCCCTCCATTCATCTATAGCTAGAACATTCTCACTTTCGGATCTGAAGGTGCTAATCTAATTTATTGACGAAGAAAAACGAGGCTATCTGTGATTACTCTTCGCCGACCAAGAAAACTCGAGACAAACTTCCCCCTTTTGTTGGTTTCGTTATCCAACTCTCTATTTTCCACAGAAAAAATTAAGTATGAATTACCTTCCGAGCCACTAGGTTTAGGCCGATACGCTTTGGCATAATAAATCATAACACTGTTAAATCCCCTTTCTTAAGTGAATTCATTGATCAGGCACTGGGCCTTCCCTTCTCTCGATCAGCGTATCCGCTTCCAGAGGTTATGCTTTATCTAATCCAATTTGTGAGTCTATTCCCTTTCCTTTAGTTGCTTATCCATTAGGGAAGCTTTTCACTCCAGAGATGTGGAACTCTTTGACAGCTGGAACTTGAGACTCAACTTAGTGTATTACGTGATGAGGCCTCTATTTAAGCATCAAAACAAGAGTTACAGGAGGGATAATAAAGTTGTCTTGCTTACTGCTCCGAACCCATTGCTATATAAGGGCCATCAACCCACTCCCGAATAGGAGTGATGCTCTCTTCCGGACTACACTACTAGGTCTAAGTGGTAGTTCGGCAGGTTACATGTGCAGTTGACTTTGCAGCTTTAGTGTGGTGCTTGGTTTTGTGTGCTTTGCAGCAGTTTACCATTCTGCTGTACCGGATGCCCGAAGTGTGGACTCTTTATCTAAGTTAGCTTAAGGTATATTCTAATAAGTTCTCAGTTTTCTTCATCGCCAAAGCCTCAATACCTACTCTTGAATGGAATTCTATCCCATAGCTCTTATTCCAAGAACTGCTGATTTCCCTTAGCAGTTGATTCAATAGCCAGCCCCCTTGCTTGGTTCTGGTCAGTCTCGCTACCGAGCTTTAACTTTCAAATCAATCAACCCCGTGCTTTAGATCAGCTAATTGGGAATCTGGATTTTCCCCATAAATTTGGATCGACCACTCATCTTGAGTATCTCACTTGCTTGTTCAGGTCATAAGAGTTCAGAGTCTAATCGCAGAGAACTCATACAGTCCCTTGAGCCTATAGATAGAAGGTAGGCCTAGGCTTTAAGGTGAATACGTCTTTTTGTGATCTTACGATAGCGAGTTTTGGTAAGTTCAGTAAGTTAAGTGACGAGCAAAGGTGTACAAAGTCTATGACTCACACGCTTAGGCGGGTTACGGGACTTTGTGATTCTTTCGGACAAGATTTCCTAGATTGATCAGATTCTCTTCTTATCTATTCATAAGACAAGATCCATCAAGGAATCCAACGGCAGGGTACTTTATTCTTATATCTCCCCCCGAGGGTGAGGTAGACTTCCCTATCCTTAAGGAGAAAATAGGATCTCTTGCTTTGCCCACAAGCCCTACTAGCTTAGCAAGTCTGGTCGCAAGTGTGTTGTTTGTTCTAGCGATAGGCTCCAAGCGCAATTCTGATTCTAAATTAGGTTTTATTTTCTGCAATGAATCTGTTCTAAAGAAAGACCTGCCTATAAGAGGGGCTGGTTCATGGTAATGAATGGTGGCATCAGTTGGGGCAAGCACTCGTTCCCGCAGCCCTTGTTGCAGCTGATAGACTCAAAAGTAAGGGCACGAAAAGCTGTCTTAAACAAAAAACCTTCTCGCGGGAAGCCCCCACAAAAAAAGGTGGACAAGATTCATCGATTAGGTGGCATCAAGGTCTGTGACTCTTTGATCTATCAGAATTGTTATCCATCAGAGAGAGAGAAAGGAATTTGTCTGGAGGACGGCTAAGGCTGTTCTCAAGAAGGTTATACCTGTCAGTCTCTCTCTTCTAAGGCCTCTATGCCTGTTCTCGAATCCGCTCTTATCTTATCCGCTGCTTGAGAATAGGCTTTGAGGAAGGGTGCCACATATCCCTCTTAGTAAACCCTAAGATAAGGACAGAAAAGAGGTAATCCTAATATTCAAAGGCATAGAGGGAAGGTTGCATTCACACTTCTCTCTTCGTCATTCTAAAGCAAGGAATGAAGTAGATCTTCCCTTAAGGAATCAACAAAGATAGATGTCATTATCTTATATGTGATATCTATTTTCAAATAGGCCTGGTTCAACTCGTCAGGATGGTGTTGGCCAAGAGTGACTAGCAACACGGAGTAGGGATTCCTTAAGGCAGAGGGGCAGAGATCGAAATATGGACTTTTGGTCGGACCTATCGGAGATGATGCGGACCTTAATGCGCCCTATCTTCCTATCACCCTAGACGGATGAGTAAGTCAAAAGATAGGGATACCTTGACCAAAGAGATTTAGATGCATAGCTGGATGGACCTCAAATTCTGCTTGTTCAGATGCTGCTCACTTGCTGCCTGCGCTTAGCACGGGAAGACTCAATAGAGACCGATGAATCGTATTCTATGTTCGAACTTGCTTCCAGCCACTTGGTTCAGCCCCAGTTTCAGACTAAAGAGAAAGCCTTTGGAGTTCTTTTCCTGCGGCTTGACTAAACCTAATTTCCAAGCCTGTGGAATGGCTGTCAATTCTTTCCATTAAGCGATCATAAGGTTCATCTGTCCTTTTTTCTTGTCAAGCTCCGGTTTTTCTAATGAATTCGTTTAGTCATTCGTATTCCAATCCGCCTGGCACTGAGGAAGGGTAAAGTCAATACCAGTTCGGGGCATGGCGGGTATTGATGCAAGCCAGCCTCCGCCCCCTTTTCCAAGTTACGAATCGGCATCGAACTAAGGAAGAGCAAATCACGGTTTTCATCAACCACTACTAGACCCAGGGGAAGATCAGAGACAATTCGTTTGAGACCTAACTGTACACTTTAGATTTTATCCCTAAATTCAAACTTTATATATCTCTTTCTCTATTCCATTTTCGACTGCATGTTATCGAAGCTACGTGTACACCGCATTGAGACTCTCCTCAAGCCACCTAAGAGTGTAGGTTCGCTAACCTAAATGCTTCCGTGATCTTATATACGCAACCCACCTTCAGATCTCATTCTGATTGGGAATACACGAAGGAAAGACTAACCACAAAACTTAGATTCGGATTCATTTCGAGTTCACTACTTAAGTGGAACTCTATTCTTATTCCTGGAAGCAAAGAAACCTAGATAATTACTCTGTATTCTTTTCTGGTCAATATCGTACCTGACTAGACTGCTTTCTTCCACGGTGGAGCAAGAACAAGCAAGCACCCCTACAGCTACCAGCTACTGAAAAGAAGCTATTGCAAGCTCAAGGATATGGGAACTGACTGCATACTAACGGAATCTATCAAGAAAATTCAAAGATAGAATGAACAATCAGTGAAATAACTTACTATTCTAGTGAGGCAAGTTCAATATCTCACTGGAAGCCCCTACCTATTGGGGTAGTAAGTTCTTACTGAAGACAAGAGGGGCAGCACCAGCTGTGGCACAAAGCAACAACTGTCAAGCTTTAGATTGTCTAACCAAAACAATTTTTATAAGCTAATACTTAGTCGTTACGATGATTTTTCCTCCCCCATTTCACCACTTTGAAAAAGCCTACTTAGCTTTAGCAGGCGAGCGGATTCAAGTCAAGCTAACACTTCCCTATCCCGATCTAGAAAGGATTTCTTCTATTCTTCACATTCCTATAATGAACTACTTACCGCGAAAAACCCAAGCGAGTAGAACTATAGCTTTGTTCATAACACAACCTGGACCGCTTCGAGACTTTCTTTCTCAAGCTCTCCTCTCAAAAGGTTCAGGGATGATTATTATTGCACGAGAGATTTCCCTACCAGCTAAACAACTGAATTCCTACCGTCTAACTCCTCTCCTTTATAGGTTGGCTATCGGGGATCCATTGTGGCTTGTGACTAGGTTGGTACGGGTGAATTACAATAAAGCCTGAGTTATCTAGTTATGGCTAATGCCCTAAGGGATTGGCCTTGCTTTGAGTTAGTAATACTCTAAGTGCGGTTAGTACAAGAAGGTTCTGCGGCTTACTCTTACTACAGTTAAACCCTTTGTCCTAGTGTCGTGCACAGTCAAGATATCTAAATAACAAGCGATTCCTATATTATGGACTCAAAAAGCCCCCTCCATTCATCTGTAGCTAGAACATTCTCACTTTCGGATCCAAAGGTGCTAATCTAATTTATTGACGAAGAAAAACGAGGCTATCTGTGATTACTCTTCGCCGACCAAGAAAACTCGAGACAAACTTCCCCCTTTTGTTGGTTTCGTTATCCAACTCTCTATTTTCCACAGAAAAAATTAAGTATGAATTACCTTCCGAGCCACTAGGATTAGGCCGATACGCTTTGGCATAATAAATCATAACACTGTTCAATCCCCTTTCTCAAGTGAATTCATTGATCAGGCACTGGGCCTTCCCTTCTCTCGATCAGCGTATCCGCTTCCAGAGGTTATGCTTTATCTAATCCAATTTGTGAGTCTATTCCCTTTCCTTTAGTTGCTTATCCATTAGGGAAGCTTTTCACTCCAGAGATGTGGAACTCTTTGACAGCTGGAACTTGAGACTCAACTTAGTGTATTACGTGATGAGGCCTCTATTTAAGCATCAAAACAAGAGTTACAGGAGGGATAATAAAGTTGTCTTGCTTACTGCTCCGAACCCATTGCTACATAAGGGCCATCAACCCACTCCCGAATAGGAGTGATGCTCTCTTCCGGACTACACTACTAGGTCTAAGTGGTAGTTCGGCAGGTTACATGTGCAGTTGACTTTGCAGCTTTAGTGTGGTGCTTGGTTTTGTGTGCTTTGCAGCAGTTTACCATTCTGCTGTACCGGATGCCCGAAGTGTGGACTCTTTATCTAAGTTAGCTTAAGGTATATTCTAATAAGTTCTCAGTTTTCTTCATCGCCAAAGCCTCAATACCTACTCTTGAATGGAATTCTATCCCATAGCTCTTATTCCAAGAACTGCTGATTTCCCTTAGCAGTTGATTCAATAGCCAGCCCCCTTGCTTGGTTCTGGTCAGTCTCGCTACCGAGCTTTAACTTTCAAATCAATCAACCCCGTGCTTTAGATCAGCTAATTAGGAATCTGGATTTTCCCCATAAATTTGGATCGACCACTCATCTTGAGTATCTCACTTGCTTGTTCAGGTCATAAGAGTTCAGAGTCTAATCGCAGAGAACTCATACAGTCCCTTGAGCCTATAGATAGAAGGTAGGCCTAGGCTTTAAGGTGAATACGTCTTTTTGTGATCTTACGATAGCGAGTTTTGGTAAGTTCAGTAAGTTAAGTGACGAGCAAAGGTGTACAAAGTCTATGACTCACACGCTTAGGCGGGTTACGGGACTTTGTGATTCTTTCGGACAAGATTTCCTAGATTGATCAGATTCTCTTCTTATCTATTCATAAGACAAGATCCATCAAGGAATCCAACGGCAGGGTACTTTATTCTTATATCTCCCCCCGAGGGTGAGGTTGACTTCCCTATCCTTAAGGAGAAAATAGGATCTCTTGCTTTGCCCACAAGCCCTACTAGCTTAGCAAGTCTGGTCGCAGGTGTGTTGTTTGTTCTAGCGATAGGCTCCAAGCGCGATTCTGATTCTAAATTAGGTTTTATTTTCTGCAATGAATCTGTTCTAAAGAAAGACCTGCCTATAAGAGGGGCTGGTTCATGGTAATGAATGGTGGCATCAGTTGGGGCAAGCACTCGTTCCCGCAGCCCTTGTTGCAGCTGATAGACTCAAAAGTAAGGGCACGAAAAGCTGTCTTAAACAAAAAACCTTCTCGCGGGAAGCCCCCACAAAAAAAGGGGGACAAGATTCATCGATTAGGTGGCATCAAGGTCTGTGACTCTTTGATCTATCAGAATTGTTATCCATCAGAGAGAGAGAAAGGAATTTGTCTGGAGGACGGCTAAGGCTGTTCTCAAGAAGGTTATACCTGTCAGTCTCTCTCTTCTAAGGCCTCTATGCCTGTTCTCGAATCCGCTCTTATCTTATCCGCTGCTTGAGAATAGGCTTTGAGGAAGGGTGCCACATATCCCTCTTAGTAAACCCTAAGATAAGGACAGAAAAGAGGTACCATTAGTTCTCCAAAGGTCAAAGGCTAGCCTTCTAAGAACCTTTCACTCTTGCCTGTTGATTGATATTCCTATCCTTCATTACCGGGGAGAAAGAAACTTATTAGCATGGAACATATGCCATGATCCTTAAGCCTCTAAGCCTCATTCAAATGAAGGATCCTAACTCAAAGATCAGATCATCTTGTGAAACTGCCGATTGCTTATTTTATTTTATTAAGAAGAGCTCAGTCATTTAGGATCAACAACACGTTATGAGGCCAGGCCGCACTTAACTAAGCCCACCAATTAGATATTCATTTCAAAGCCTAACTACCATAATAATGCAAGGCGGGAGAGAAGCCGAATGCGTATCATATAAGGACTTATTTATTGGTCTATCTCATAGCTGTACAGTCTCTACTAATACTAAGACAGAGATGACATGATTAGTATTGAATTCTTTATCTATCTAAAAAGGGATATTTAAATCCCTAGAGATTGTTAACTTCTCTATATGAAAAAAAATCCTAAAGAAAGATCTAATACCAATTTTGGAAAAAATTCGTGGATCGACTAAGGAAGGCTATGAAGCTATCGATTCAATGAAAGAAAGAATAGTGGTGCTCAAACAGCACAGTACAATCACAGAGTTGTAACTACAATGGTTGCCCATGTACTGGTATCCTTTATGCGTTTTTCTTAATAGGTAGAAGCATAGCGCTGTCCAAATTGATAGCAAAAGATCAAACTTCAAGCTAGGTGTAGGCCGAGAATTCCTTCTTTACTTTAGAGTTTCCTTTTTTCATGCCTTAGCAGAAGAGAGGAGGCTGTCAGAGCCTACTGATCTATTAGCGGATAAAAGAGAAGATTCGATTCTACGCTCGGAACCTTGGTCCAGCAATCTACTAAAGCGCTTGGATCGGAGATCGCATGACCAGATCCTATTCCATACCAAGCTTGGAAAGCTGTGCTTCGGTGCGGCTTTGTATAGAGGGAGGAAGCCTTGAACTGTGCAAACGCAAAATAACCTCCAAACTGGATAAGATCTCAAGAGCTTACTACTCCATCCTAGGGCATGTTTACTTTTTCGTTTATAAAGACTCGTGTTAGTCAAAGCTACTAGAAAGCTTGAGCCTCAAAAGAAAGCATGACCTTCGAAAAGGTCCAGTATAAATCGTATTCGTGATTTACTAACTTCGGTGCCCTAGCTAAGGAGACACGACCTCGTACTTGAAAAAAGGGGAATCAGACTCTCTAAAAATGATAAGATTATCTTCTATTAGAAATTACTTACAGCGATCCTGCATCTCTGCCTAGTTACTTCGCTCCGCCCCTTGATGATAAAGTTGTGATACGGTGAGAAGAACTGACTGTTTTTTGGAATGCTGGTTCGCATTTTGCATTTTGTTTTCACAAAATGTCGCGGTAAGCAAGAGTCGCCACCGTCTTTTATTTTATCCAACAAGGAAAGGAAAAAACACAGAAAAATTCCTTTTTTTTGAGATATCTCTGAGTACGGGGGGTAGATTTTTAGAAAGGGAAGGTATTAGCACCCTTTCTATCCGTAGTTATCTACGGGCTCTTAGGTACTTTCTCATCATTTTCAAAATTGTTTTCTTTGTGCTTGTGGGCTTTGAAAAGTTTTTTGTTTTGACTTCGATTTAACTCTTGCTTCTGTCTTCAAGAGTGTAATGAAGTGTTTTTTTGAAAAATTTGTTTGTAAAGGAGTGTAAGTGTGAAAAAAGTTTTGTTTTGGATGAGCAAGTATCTAAGAACTAATCTACCTACTCGAAAAAAGAATCGTTCTATGCTTGTTTCCTTTAGACAATGATATCCTACTATTAGCGAGTAGGTAGCACCGTCTTTGGAGTTTGAGGGTCAATTCAAAAGAGGCGCATACAGTCACTAAAGCAATGTTAGGACGTCTTAGTGGTAACCCTATTGTCTTAGATCATTTATTCGAGGCAACCATTTCGAGGCAACTATGATCTTTTAGACAAGATGGCGACCTCTAAAACAACCTATACTCAATGACCGTTTACGAAGGCAACCAAGTGGGAGTGTACCCTAGGAGTGCGCATGTGCGAGTGTATTGATTTTCTGTTATTTTTATCTTTGGATAATTAAGGGTGATCTAACTGTTTTAAAATTAGGCGTTCATTCTTGTCATGCAAACCCTATTATCAAACATTTAACAGTTGAATATTTGCAAAAATTAAAGGGTGGAATTTAAACTAAATTATTACAAGGCGTCGGGTATTTACATCGCCAAAGACAAACCCTTTGAAATTTAAAAGCGGAAAAAATAAATGTCCTAATTAAAATTATTACAAGCCGGGAGCAAATACAATAATTTGGATAAAGAAAAATAAAGCACGCAAGAAAAATTAGATTGAATGAGAAACTAGGGTTTTGACCCTCTAAATTAAAAGAAAATGTTTTTGTTGTTTTTAATATTTTTTAAGAAAAGAAATTAAACCCTAAAATTAAATGCTAAGTTAATTGGTTATTAAATTAATTAAAGAAAAATAAATAAATGTCATATTTTTGGATTTTGTTAATTTAGGAAAGAAAATAAAATAATTAAATTAATGTTAAAACCTAGTTATTCTAATTGATTTTTAATTATTTGCAAAATAAATGAAAGTTATCTAAAATTAACCTAATTAAATTAATTAATATTTATTAATGGAAAATAAAATTCTAAATTTATTTGGAATTAAAAATATTTTTGTGATTTTTGATAAAAAAAAAGAAAATTAATTAATTGTTAGTAAGAATAATAAATTAATTAATTAAAGAAAAATATAGAAAAAGGAAATAAAAAGTGAGAAATGGGCCTGATTTTGGGGTGTGCCAAAAGCAAGAATTCTGGACCAATTGGAGAAGGTCCATTTGACTTTCTAGATCCTGCGCATGTGCATTGACTTGGTCTAAGGTGTGCCCTCAATGATGGCCACTAGATCTGGCCATCTAGCCATCTGGCACGCTTGATGCTGAAGGCACATAGTGGACATTAGGCTTGAGCGTGTACTGGATTTCCTGAAATAACAAGGAAAAATAACAAATGCTGGAGGCAGGGATCGAACCCCTGACCTCCAGCCTCCAACGCCTTGAACATCCTGCGTGGCAACCACTAGGCTACTCGTTTCTTTTTGTTATCATAATATAAAATAATAATAATATAAGAAATAAATAGATTAATGGGATTTTCGCGCGAAATTCAAAAAGGCCAGTAAGGGGGTGACAAAACACCATCTCCTTCCTCTCTCTGTGGCTAAAACCTGCAATACCTATACCCACGAACAAATGACCGTCACTGTAACCCTGTCCATTCTCAAAATATCCCACAAGCCATAGAAATGATATCTAAGGCCATGGTTGAGGTCGTCTCCTTCTTCTGATCACAACCATACCATTCATGGAGGCTAATTATTCCTGAAAAGAAAAACCCTAAAAGCAAATCTGAAACCCTAACAATGGTGGATTTCGTTACAGACCATATAAAAGCAATTGAATGATGCCAAAAGTTTGCAAATGCTTCATAGGTTAAGAATATGCCAGTAATTCAGATCAACAATGCTTAAATTGCGAGATGCGAATTCAAGAACAGAGCAAGGTTATGAACGACTTACAGTGTGTGGGAGGGCTTGAAAACGTTTGGTTTTGATTGCTTTAGGTTCTTAAGATTGCCAGGAAGCGATTGGGAGAGGTATCGAGCCTTGAGGACGCCTCTAAGTGGGATTTTGATCTAACACTTTTTTAGGTATTTTTTCAGTTTTTGTTCTTGCTATGCGCCTGATTTCTAACCCTTATTTTGATCTGCACGCAACCCTTATGTATTAGACAATGAATTAGGGTTGAATATTGTGTCAAAATCCATCTCTTTCAATGCTTTGGATATTGATTTGATTTGCTTTGAACAACTTTCCAAACATGGCTTATTTCCAATCTTTTGTGCCCACAAGCTTTAATGCAAATTTGAATGCCTTGCTAGCTGTAATTAGAGCCTGAAACAATCACAATATTCTTGGTTATCAATATTTTTGGATTTTATTTGATTTTATTTGATTTAAATTCAATTAATTCAAATAAAAATCAAAATAAATAATAAAAATAAGATATGGACAGGTGGAAAAAGCTAGAGCACGTGGGCTATGATGCCAACTCAAAACAAGTGAAAAAGAATGGGCCCATTTGGCAAAATTTGATGTTTTGGGCATAGTTGACTTTTGGCAATTTTGCAAAAAAGTCCAATTTCAACAATGCATAACTTCCTCAATTTTGACTCTTTGGAGGTGTTCTTGGACTTTTTAGAAATCTCGAGATGTCCTCTAAGCAACGCTTTTGGTATCATCTAAATTTGATATTCCATGCTCATGTATGAAGCTTTGACAAAAAAGGTGTTTTTGTTGACTTTTCAAAATGACCTATAATGTCCAAATTCATAACTTCTTGTGAGTGCATATTTTGATCTTGGGAGATGAAGATGGATTTTATGGAATTGCATCCTATTCAAAATTAGCTTTGGATGGGTCATTTCTCATAAAGTATAGGAAAGTTATGCTTGGTCAAAGTTGGGTTGACTTTTCCTGCAAAACCCTAATTTAGCAACTTTTGAGTCTTGATGAATTATGAGAAATCCTTGATGAATCATGATCAACCCTTGATCAAATGATGAAATATACTTCAAAATGAGGATGTTGACCAAAAATCTTGAAGTTTGACTGTATGTAGGTCACAATTGACTTTTGCCGTAGCACAATCGATTTTTGGGACCTTTGAGCAATTGACTAAGCAAACTTCCTCTGCAAGGCTTGAAACTTGACATGGATCATCTTGAGAACATATGAGGACAATTTTGAGCATTTGGGACTACTTGGACTCAAGTATCTTGATGCAACATGAAACCCTAGTTTGGGGTAGACTGCCTTAGGAGAGGGCATGTCTGGCCAACCCTTGGACTATCTTGAGCAACTTGAGGATCTTTCTTGAAATGTTTTGAGAAATATGGGAGGGAAAATTTTGGGGTACAACAACTGCCCCTGTTCAATCTTCTTAAACTTGAGGATGTAGATTGGCTTTCGTGCCTTTTGTAATCTGAAGGTGGAAGATGATTGAACACTAGAGTGCCCAGAAATTTGCACTCGCATGAAGTGGTAATTGACTTGTGATGCTGGGAATGGGCTTATAGATGCCATTTGGAGGAGTGTCGATCACATAAGAGATTCCTTAGCGAGAGCTTGTATACCTGTTATTGAGGAAGATTCCGCTGGGGAAGTCTGATCTTTGTTGAGAGAAGTAGAATTTTAGGAGCTTTGGTCGTCCGTTATTCTGTTGGTGAGTCGTCTTTGTTGATATTTAGGAATTTCAATTGTTTGTACTCAACTGGGGAATCAACTCTGCTGAGATTTAGGAATTTGTCCGTAATTCAACTGAGGAAATAACTTCGCTGAGATTTAGGAGCTCGTTCATAATTCAACTACTTTGCTGAGACTTAGGAGCTCGTCCGTAATTCAACTGAAGAAACATCTCTGTTGAGATTTAGGAACTCGTCCGTAATTCAACTGAGGAAACCATCTCTGCTGAGATTTAGGAACTCGTCCATAATTTAACTGAGGAAACCATCTCTGTTGAGATTTAGGAACTCGTCCGTAATTCAACTGAGGAGACATCTATGTTGAGATTTAGGAACTCGTCCTTAATTCAAACGAGGAACATATCTGTCGAGATTTAGGAACTCGTTCGTAATTCAATAACTTTGTTGAGATTTAGGAACTTGTCCGTAATTCAACTGGGAAAATATTTTCACTGAGATTTAGGAACATCGTCCGTAATTCAACTGGGTAAATATTTTCGCTGAGATTTAGGAGCTCGTCCATAATTCAACCGGGGAAATAACTTCACTGAGATTTAGGAGCTCGTCCGTAATTCAACGAAGAAAACATCTTTGCTGAGATTTAGGAACTCGTCCGTAATTCAACTTGGAAAATATTTTCACTGAGATTTAGGAACATCCTCCGTAATTCAACTGGGGAAATAACTTCGCTGATATTTAGGAGCTCGTCCGTAATTCAACTACTTTGATGAGATTTAGGAACTTGTCTGTAATTCAACTGAGAAAATATCTTTGTCGAGATTTAGGAACTTGTCTGTAATTCAACTGAGGAGACATCTCTGCTGAGATTTAGGAACTCGTCTGTAATTCAACCGAGGAACATATCTGTCGAGATTTAGGAACTCGTCCGTAATTCTACTGATGAAACATCTTTGCTGAGATTTAGGAGCTCGTCCATAATTCAACTGGAGAAACATCTCTGCTGAGATTTAGGAACATCGTATGTAATTCAACTGAGGTAATATCTTCGCTGAGATTTAGGAACATCATCCGTAATTCAACTGAGAGAACATCTCTATTGAGATTTAGGAACTCGTCCGTAATTCAACCGAGGAAACATCTCTATCGAGATTTAGGAACTCGTCTGTAATTCAACTGAGGTAATATCTTTGTCGAGATTTAGGAGCTTGTCCGTAATTCGACTGAGGTAAAAGCTTCATAGCTTGAATTTTGTGAGAAATTAACCGTATCCTTCCTGAAAGGTAAAGGTTAGTTGTATGTAATGCATGATATGTATCAAGCAATGATGTTCTCAAAATATATGAGATTGTGTTGTATGATGCGTATGCATGTCATATGATGTATGAAAATGTGATGTTTTTATCTGGGGAAAATAAATCCCGGATCATTGCTGGAGAAAAGAATTGGATTCTTCGTTTCCGCTAGAGATAATGAATGGCGGTGATTATGAGAATAAACCTGCAGGAGAGGATAACTCTGCTGGGGAATAAACTGATGAGAGAATGACTCTGGGGAAGAGATTCTCTGTTGAGGATTCTGTTGATAAATTCAGCTGGGAATGAATTACCGCTCCTGGTGATAATGAAACCTGTTGGGGATTGAATTCCTGTTTTGTGAAAGGAAAGAACTCTGCTGGGGATGATCTTCCAGTTGCGACTTCACGGGGAATAATCTTTTAGACTCTACTGGGGATTATCTTCCAAAGTCTACTGAGGATGATTCTTTCAAACTCCACTGGGGATATTTTTATACTCCGCTGGGGATGATAAGACTTTTTAGTGCTGATGGTAGATAAACTCTGCTTGGGGAGAATATTACAGATTCATTCACAGTTGCGAGTCTCAGCTGGGGAGAGCTAACACCACTATCTTTCTCTTACTCTGCATGGAATGAATGTACCTTCAATCGTTTCCTCCAGCTAGGTATATCCCTATACCTGGTGGACAGAGAAACTGTACGGTATGGACATATCTCGTTTCCCTCTGTTTCTGATATTACAAGTAATTGTCTTTTGTTTCGTATGTAAATTTTTATGAGCAGCAATCGATGTCAAATGCATATATCAAAAATGAACATTGGACGTTCTCGCAAAACAAAACAGAAAAAGAAAAACAGTTTGAAATTTCTTTGGGAAAATGACTTGTATTGATGTTGAAGTTAGCCTGTAAATAGGCGTTTTTGTACAAGAGGTTGACGTCCTAGTAAGAGAATGCCGCCGCACAATAGAATTTATACAATTTGTGAAAAACAAAGAAAACATTTATGTGAACAATCCCACTGGGTTCCAACTCTGCTATTGCCTTTATGTCCTCGAGCATCTCATCACTTTGCTACTTGGTTGAAGGTAGATCAGATTGATTAGTGTCGTCCGAGCTTGATAGTTGATACCGAAGTCTGGTTGCAAGGTGATCCAATGAGACATAGTGTTACGCTTTAATCCCTAACTTTTGCCTGGACCTCCCTTTTGGGTTTTCAGTCCACCGGGATACCCTTTTTTTCCCAAGCCGCCTTTTCAGGTTTTCGACTTGCCGGGTGTACAGTTTTTCATTTCATCCCTTATTTTTGCCTGAACCCTTTTGGTTCGCCGTGAAGCCCTTATTTTTGCCTAGGCCAGTCAACCTAGCGGGTCTTTAATTATGCGTAGTATTTTTTCACTATGTCTGCATTGACGGGGTGAGGAAGGTCGTCACCATCCATGGTGGTTAGAATCATAGCTCCTCCTGAGAAAATGTTCTTAACCATAAATGGCCCTTCGTAAGTAGGGGTCCATTTTCCCCTGGGATCACCTTGAGGTAGTATGATGCGCTTGATTACCAGATCCCCGACTTGATATTCTTATCGTCTGACTTTCTTGTTAAATGCCTTGATTATTCACTTTTGATACGTCTGACCATGACAAATAGCAATAAGTCTCTTCTTGTCGATTAAGTTCAGCTGATCAAGCCAGGTCTGAATCCAGTCATCTTCGCTCGAACCTAAATCCTTCATAATTCGAAGAGAGGGTATCTGAACTTCAATGGGCAAGACGACCTCCATGCTATAAACCAAGGAATAGGGTATTGCTCATGTTGACGTTCGTGCTGAGGTACGGTACCCATGAAGAGAAAATGGTAACATCTCGTGCCAATCTTTGTATGTCACCGTCATCTTCTGCACAATCTTCTTTATATTTTTATTAGTCGCTTCTACAGCCCCATTCATCTTCGGCCGGTAAGGAGAAGAGTTGTGATGCTGTATCTTGAACTGTTTGCAGAGCTCAGTAATCATCTTATTATTGAGATTTATACCATTGTCCGTAATGATCCTCTCTAGTACACCATATTGACAAATCAGATTGTGCCGAATGAACCGTGCTACGACGTTCTTGGTTACGGTAGCAAAGGAAGCTGCTTCAACCCACTTTGTAAAGTAATCAATCGCTACCAGGATGAAACGATACTCGTTGGACGCGGTAGGTCTGATCTCACCGATCATGTCGATGCCCTACATTGTAAAAGGCCAAGGAGCTGTCAAGACATTCAGAGGGACTGGAGGTATGTGCACCTTATCAGCATAGACTTGGCACTTATGACAAGTCCGAGAATGCTGATAACAATCTGATTCCATTGTAGACCAATAATATCCTGCCCGTAGGATTTTCTTTGCCATGGTATGTCCACTGGAATGAGTCCAGAAAGTACCTTCATGTAACTCTGCCATAATCCTTTCTGCTTCGTTCTTATCCATACAACGCAGCAAGGTTGAGTCATGGTTACGCTTGTAAAGAATGCCATTGCTGATGAAGAACTTCGTCGCGAATATTCTTAGAAACTTCTTATCATTAACAGATGCACCCTCGGGGTATTCCTGAGTCTCAAGATACCTTTTTACCTCATGGAACCAGGGTTTATCTGCTACCTCTTCAGTCTCAATGTCACAATAATGTGCAGGTTCATCCAACCTCTCAATGGTAATCCGAGGAGCCTCACTGTCCCATCTGACCTTGAACATAGAAGACATCGTAGCTAGCGCGTCCGCCAACTGATTCTCCTCTCTAGGGAAGTGTTCAAAGGTTATCTCCTCAAAGTGCGGAAGCAACGTCAACATATACTCCTTGTAAGGGATAAGATTAGGGTGTTTTGTATCCCACTCGCCTTTGATCTGACTAATCACAAGAGCGGAATCTCCGAATACACTTAAGAACTTTATCCTTAGGTCAATTGCTGCTCGAAGACCCATGATGCACGCTTCATACTCCGCCATGTTGTTGGTGTAGTTGAAACATAGTCGGGCAGTGAACGGAGTATGAGAGCCTTCAGGAGATATGATCACGGTGCCAATGTCGTTACCCAATGCGTTTGAAGCTCCATCAAAGTACATAGACCATCAGGATCCCTCCTCAGGTCCTTCATCCCGTCCAGGTGTTTCACAATCAGTCACCAACATGATATTCTCATCCGGGAACTCAAAGTTCATAGACTGGTAATCGTCCACTGCCTGATGTGCCAAATGATCTTCTAACACACTTACCTTGATTGCTTTCTGGGTCGTGTATTGAATGTCATACTCAGTCAAGATCATCTACCATCTTGCTATTCTTCTGGACAAGGCAGGCTTTTCGAAGATATACTTGATTGGATCCATCTTTGATATCAACAGAGTAGTGTGAGTCAGCATATACTGTCTCAACCGGCAAGCAGCCCATGCCAAAGTGCAACAAGTTTTCTCAAGAAATGAGTATTAGGTCTCGCAGTCGGTAAACTTTTTGCTAAGGTAATAAATAGCATGCTCTTTTCGGCCAGACTCGTCATACTGCCCCAACATGCACCCCATTGAATTATCGAGTACTGTCAAGTATAGGATCAAGGGTCTCCCTCAACTGGAGGCATCAGAATAGGAGGCTCTTGGAGATACTCTTTGATCCTTTCGAAAGCGGCTTGACATTCATCGTTCCATCTTACCACTTGATCTTTCTTCAGTAACTTGAAGATTGGCTCACAAGTGCAGTCAGGTGTGAGATGAATCGGGCAATGTAATTCAGACGTCCCAAAAATCCTCTGACTTCTTTTTCTGTTCGGGGAGCTGGCATTTCCTGTATAGCCTTCACCTTTGCAGGATCCACTTAAATACCTTTATCACTTACGACGAAACCTAGCAGCTTACCAGATCTTACCCCGAAGGTGCACATGTTCGGGTTTAGTCTTAGTCTGTACAACTTCAACTTGTCAAATAGCTTCTGAAGATGGTCAAGATGTTCCTCCTCAGTCTGGGATCTTGCAATCATGTCGTCAACGTATACCTCAATCTCATGATGGATCATGTCTTGGAACAAAGCGACCATGGCGCGCTGATACGTTGCCCCAGCATTCTTCAATCCAAAAGGCATGACTTTGTAGAAAAAGGTACTCCATTGAGTAACAAAAGTTGTCTTCTCAATGACTTCGGGAGCCATCTTAATCTGATTATAACCGGAGAAACCATCCATAAAGGAGAAGACCTTATGCTGTGCGGTGTTGTCAACCAGAACGTCGATATGAGGCAGAGGGAAATCATCCTTGGGGCTTGCCCTATTCAGATCCCTATAGTCAACACACATTCGAACCTTACCATCCTTCTTCGGCACCGGAACCACGTTGGCCACCCACTGTGGGTAAGAAGTAACTGCTAGAAAACCGGCATCAAACTGTTTCATAACTTCAGCTTTTATTTTCTCAGACATCTCTGGGCGCAATCGGCGAACTTTCTGTTTCACTAGAGGACAGTCTTCCTTGGTAGGCAAGCGGTGAACCACGATATCAGTATCCAACCCAGGAATATCTTCATAAGACCAGGAAAAGATCTCAACATAGTCACACAGCATCTGAATTAGCTGTTGCTTAACACTAGACTCCAGATTTGCACCGATCTTGACCTCTTTCTTGTCTTCCTCTGTACCCATATTTACTGTTTCCACTGGCTCTTCATGCTGCTGTATGGCCCTCTCTTCCTGAAGTAACAGTCTAGCAAGTTCACCAGGCACTTCACAATCATCCTTACCTTCGTCCTCGGCTTGGTTGATCGGACTTTCAAAGTCATAATTGGCAGTAGTAGAGTCGTTATCAGTGGGATCCAGAGTGGATGTAGACCTGTATATGTGAGTGTGTGTAAAATAGTTGTTTTGCAAGATAAAAAAGAAAAACAAGGAGCGCAAAATTTGTAATGCAAGAAAACGTCCAATGCTTTTATTAATGATATATGGAAATGACACATAATAAGCCCTCAAACAAAGCCACGGTGTCTCGGGTAAGGAACCGGGCCATAAAGTTTAAAATTGTCTGTTATAAATCCAAAACAAAAGTCTATTACTGTGTATTAAAAGAAATTGGCACGAAGTCCTTTTCCGTCCAATTGCTCAATCCACCGTTGGTAGTTAGGTAGATCCAGCTATCAATATCAAACTCTTCATCATCATCTCCAATAGCATTTACTCCCGCGTCATGTTTTGGCATAGGAGCTGTTATGACATTAGGCTTTTTCGGCGCTTCAAATTCAATCTCCTTAGCTTCAATTAGATCCTGTACCTTATTCTTTAAGACCCAGCAGTTATTCGTATCATGCCCCGGGCTATCGGAGTGAAAAGCACAGCGGGCGTTCAGATTATACAGCGGTGATGTGGTGTTGGGATTCTTTGGAGCTTCCCTCGGAGTCACCAAATTGGTCTTCAATAACTGTGGCAGAATTTGAGATAAAGTCATGTTGAGCCGAGTAAACTGTCTCTGCGGTCTCTCTACTCTTTGCAGATTGTTGCATTGTGGGGCAATAGTTGGTCTTGAAATAACTACCGCATTCACTACTTGGCGGTGCTCAGGTCGATTTTGGCTCCTCGAGTTGTAAACTACACTTGATTCCTTCTTGAAAGGCTTCTTCTCTGTGCTTGACAAAGCACCCTTCTATATTTTTCTGCTCTTGATACTGGCTTCAACCCTCTCCCCAGTCATAATTAACTCAGTAAAACCTGACGATGAACTTCCGATCAAATGGTTGAAATACGGGCTAGACAAGGTCCCAAGAAACATATCCACCAACTCCCTGTCAACTAGAGGGGGTCTGACTCTACCAGCAAGATCTCTCCACTTCTGAGCATAGTCTTTAAAACCTTCGCTCGCACCCATAGACATACCATGAAGTTGGGTACGCGTGGGAGCAAGGTCGGCATTATATTGGTACTGCTTGTAAAAAGCAGCAGCAAGGTCCTCCCAATTACAGACATTAGCTCCTTCTAGCTGATAGAACCACTCGAGTTGAGTCCCTGAAAGACTATCTTGAAAGAAGTGAACCCAGAGGTTCCTATCAACAGTATATGGTTGAATCTTTCTAACATACGAGCGGAGGTGTAACTTCGGACAGGAGACCCCGTCGTACTTAGCAAAGACAGGCGCTTTGAACTTGTGTGGGATCACCACCCCAGATGCCAGACCCAAATCACCGAAGTCCAATCCAGGTATCTTCTGGATCTCCATAGCACTTAACCGGTCTTCGAGTTGCTTATACCTATCCTCGGTAGGAGGATACTGGTCTTCATCAAAGTCAGTCTCATTGTCAGAAACCACAGGGCTAGGAGCCCTCCTTTCTTCTTGATTCTCTCCCCCTCCAGATGAGTGAGAAAAATCAACTTCCTCTCGTAATCTGTTCCCAAACCTGCGACCCATGTTCAAGAGGACCGTCTTCTTCTTCTTCTTCTTCTTCTTCTTCTTCTTCTTCTTCTTCTTCTTATCCTTCAAGATAAGAGTCTTCAGATCTTTCTGCCCCTTGGCCAGGTTCATGAACATTTCCTGGAACTGAGCGTTTTGAGCTTGAAGAGCCTTAATAGCTTGATCAGTGGATGTTTCAGAAGACATGATGCTGAAATAAACAGCAAAGAAGATAAGAGGCCTGTAAGGGTACCTGTGATGAGGTGCATGGGAATGGAATGCATGTGATATGATTTCATAGACTTTGGGAGATTCAAATTCGTAAACCAGAATGAAACACACTTTTATTAGATAAAAACTTGAATTCAATGTTTAACAAATGCCTTTAAGGCGTTACAAAGAGAAAAACTGAAAAGTAAATCAAAACTAGAAATAACAAAAGACATCAGGGCTCCCATGGTCGTTTTCCGTTGGTGCTGACATAGTCGTTGAGGACCTTCTCATTCTCCAGCTGCCTTGTAAGCTTTAGAATCTTCTGTTCCTGCTCATGATACTTTTCTCTGTAAGTATCCCGTTCTTCTCTCAATTGTATCCAAGACCTCTTTAATTCCCTAATGTCAGTAGGCATGTATGGATGGATTACAGTATGAGGAACCCCTTCTTCATCAGCACTCTCAATAATTACCGGTAAGACAGCTTCGTAAGGCATCCCTAGCTTTTGGGAACGGGCCCGAACCCACTGGAGATACGGTTCCATTGGAAGAGAAGTCTTCACTCCTAGCTCATGCGGATCAGACCTGTTAACCCTATTCCAAGATCATATAAATCTGTGGCAATGTCCCTTACTATCCCCTTGGAAGTCGAAGACAATGCTCAAATTCAGCAACTCATGAGGACCGTCCTTTCGAGCTCGCCCAAACTGTCGTAAGGCCAGACAAGGATTATAGGTGATCCCACCCCTAATTCCAAGTAAAGTAACATTGGGGTATTCTCTGCACCGATTAATAATAGCTACTTCCTCCATGTCTTTAGTGCTCTAGATGATGTCCGTATGAGCAAGGGACATGATTCTGTAGGCCCAACCCATACCTTCCTTGTTCTTCAAAACAGATTTGGGGAGGTGAGAAATAAACCACCTCGCCAGCAATGGTGCACAACACATGAGGGTTCCCCGTTTCCGAGCAGTACGGGCATAAAGAGCATGCAGAATGTCACCTAAAAGAGTGGACACTGGATTACGGGACATGAAGATCTTCACTGCATTCACGTCGACAAAAGAATCTGAATTAGGGAACAAAACCAAGCCATAAATGAGAATTGCCAGGATATCTTCGAATGCTTGAAAATCCAAACTGTCCCAAAACTGTTGAGCCTGATCAATCAAGAACTTCGCTAAGAAGCCTTTCACCCCACTCTGAGTCTCCCAGTTAGACATTACATCAGCCTTTGTCAGATGTAGGGCTGTAGCAACATCCTCTGGCCTAAGAGCTATCTCTCAACCTGTAAATGGCGTCTGCTCTAGAATAGAAATACCAAGTAAATCAGAGAACTCTTTCAAAGTAGGGACCAACTGATAGACCGGGAAGGTGAAGCAATGATGCAACGGGTCAAAGAACTAGAACAAGACACTCATCATTTGCTCATCCATATTAGAAGTGACCAAACCAAGGAGGTGACCATGTCTTTTGACAAAGGAAGAAGTATCAGGCACTTTAGAAACCAACTCTTTAAGTTGAGCAGGGATTTGTACGAAGTTGATGCGAATAGTATTTCTGTGCATAGATGCCATGATCTACAAAACAGAACAAAGATGAATCCCCTCGGTCTTTGAAATGGGTTAGTCTAATGAAATATGCATGCGATGTCATGATGCATGATGTAATGATAAGAATACACCACAAGTATTCATAGATAGCAAACATGGTAAGGGCAAACAAGTCACACAGTAGCCCTTAGATTTCAGGCTGGCATGGAGTTTAGGTATTACCCTCTTTCTGTTTAGTTGGTTCAACCTGTCCTAGTAATAGTAACCGGGTTCTAGAGGATCTCAATATCACTGACCACCCTCGATCGGTCATAATTCCAGTTTAGCAACCTTTTCTTGCGGCCAAAATCATCGCGAGAGTTTGGTCTCAATGAGTGTAGCATACTGCTACTTTTCTATGGCCAAGTTGGTCAATTATAGGTTCTAAGGTCAGTTGGGGCTTAATGACCCCTTAGCAGCCCCATATTCTCCTTGTTCCACCACAAGGGATATCGGTACAAACTAAAGTGCCACACCAACGTAGCTACTGCTTCAACCGTAATGATCTACGCCATACAGTTCCCTCACAGTCTATTGCTACTTACCTAAAAGGTATCCCTAGATCCGAGTTAGGATCTATAGTAACTCCGATTTAAACCCACAAAGATAAAGCATACAAATCAAGCAATTGAAAACATTATGATGAACTATTCCTAAGGTACACCCAACTTATTAACATCCCCAGCAGAGTCGCCAGTTCTATGATACGTTGGGAAGAACTAACTGTTTTTTGGAATGCTGGTTCGCGTTTTGCGTTTTGTTTTCATAAAATGTCGCGGTAAGCAAGAGTCACCACCGTCTTTTATTTTATCCAACAAGGAAAGGAAAAAAGCACAGAAAAATTCCTTTTTTTGAGATATCTCTAAGTACGGGTAGATTTATAGAACGGGAAGGTATTAACACCCTTTCTATCTGTAGTTATCTACGGGCTCTTAGGTACTTGCTCATCATTTTCAAAATTGTTTTCTTTGTGCTTGTGGGCTTTGAAAAGTTTTTTGTTTTGACTTTGATTTAACTCTTGCTTTTGTCTTCAAGAGTGTAATGAAGTGTTTTTTTGAAAAACTTTGTTTGTAAAGGAGTGTAAGTGTGAAAAAAGTTTTTTTTTGGATGAGCAAGTATCTAAGAACTAATCTACCTACTCGAAAAAAGAATCGTTCTATGCTTGTTTCCTTTAGACAATGCTATCCTACTATTAGCGAGTAGGTAGCACCATCGTTGGAGTTTGAGGGTCAATTTGAAAGAGGGACATACGGTCACTAAAGCAATGTTAGGACATCTTAGTGGTAACCCTAATGTCTTAGATCATTTATTCGAGGCAACGATATCCGAGGCAACCATTTCGAGGAAACTATGATCTTTTAGACAAAAGGGCGACCTCTAAAACAACCTATACTCAATGACCGTTTATGAAGGCAACCAAGTGGGAGTGTACCCTATGAGTGCGCATGTGCGAGTGTATTGATTTTCTGTTATTTTTATCTTTGCACAATTAAGGGTGATCTAACTGTTTTAAAATTAGGCATTCATTCTTGTCATGCAAACCCTATTATCAAACATCTAACAGTTGAATATTTGCAAAAATTAAAGGGCGGAATTTAAACTAAATTATTACAAGGCGTCAGGTATTTACATCGCCAAAGACAAACCCTTTGAAATTTAAAAGCGGAAAAAATAAATGTCCTAATTAAAATTATTACAAGCCAGGAGCAGATACAATAATTTGGATAAAGAAAAATAAAGCGCACAAGACAAATTAGAGTGAATGCGAAACTAGGGTTTTGACCCTCTAAATTAAAAGAAAATGTTTTTGTTGTTTTGAATATTTTTTAAGAAAAGAAATTAAATGCTAAGTTAATTGGTTATTAAATTAATTAAAGAAAAATAAATAAATGTCATATTTTTGGATTTTGTTAATTTAGGAAAGAAAATAAAATAATTAAATTAATGTTAAAACCTAGTTATTCTAATTGATTTTTAATTATTTGCAAAATAAATGAAAGTTATCTAAAATTAACCTAATTAAATTAAGTAATATTTATTAATGGAAAATAAAATTCTAAATTTATTTGGACATAAAAATATTTTTGTGATTTTTGATTAAAAAAAAAGAAAATTAATTAATTGTTAGTAAGAATAATAAATTAATTAATTAAAGAAAAATATAGAAAAAGGAAATAAAAAGTGAGAAATGGGCCTGATTTTAGGGTGTGCCAAAAGCAAGAATTACGGCCCTATTGGAGAAGGTCCATTTGACTTTCTGGATCCTGCGCATGTGCATTGACTTGGTCTAAGGTGTGCCCTCAATAATGGCCACTAGATCTGGCCATCTGGCACGCTTGGTGGATATTAGGCTTGAGCGTGTACTAGATGTCCTGAAATAACAAGGAAAAATAACAAATGCTGGAGGCAGGGATCGAACCCCTGACCTCCAGCCTCCAACGCCTTGAACATCCTGCGTGGCAACCACTGGGCTACTCGTTTCTTTTTGTTATCATAATATAAAATAATAATAATATAAGAAACAAATAAATTAATGGGATTTTCGCGCGATATTCAAACAGGCCAGTAAGGGGGTGACAACACACCATCTCATTCCTCTCTCTGTGGCTAAAACCTGCAATACCTATACCCATGGACAAATGTCCGTCACTGTAACCCTGTCCATTCTCAAAATCTCCTACAAGCCATGGAAATGATATCTAAGGCCATGGTTGAGGTCGTCTCCTTCTTCTGATCACAACCATACCATTCATAGAGGCTAATTGTTCCTGAAAAGAAAAACCCTAAAAGAAAATCTGAAACCCTAACAATGGTGGATTTCGTTACAGACCATATAAAAGCAATTGAATGATGCCAAAAGTTTGCAAATGCTTCATAGGTTAAGAATATGCCATTAATTCAGATAAACAATGCTTAAATTGCGAGATGAGAATTCAAGAACAGAGCAAGGTTATGAACGACTTATAGTGCGTGGGAGGGCTTGAAAACGTTTGGTTTTGATTGCTTTAGGTTCCTGAGATTGCCAGGAAGCGATTGGGAGAGGTATCGAGCCTTGAGGACGCCTCTAAGTGGGATTTTGATCTCACACTTCTTTTGGTATTTTTTCAGTTTTTGTTCTTGCTATGCGCCTGATTTCTAACCCTGATTTTGATCTGCACGCAACCCTTATGTATTAGACAATGCATTAGGGTTGATTATTGTGTCCAAATCCCTCTCTTTCAATGCTTTGGATATTGATTTGATTTGCTTTGAACAACTTTCCAAACATGGCTTATTTCTAATCTTTTTGTTCCCATAAGCTTTGATGCGAATTTGAATGCCTTGCTAGCTGTAATTAGAGCCTGAAACAATCACAAGATTCTTGGTTATCAATATTTTTGGATTTTATTTGATTTAAATTCAATTAATTCAAATAAAAATCAAAATAATATATGGACAGGTGGAAAACTCTAGAGCACGTGGGATATGATTCCAACTCAAAACAAGTGAAAAATAATGGGCCCATTTGGCAAAATTTGAAGTTTTGGGCATAGTTGACTTTTGGCAATTTTGCAAAAAAGTCCAACTTCAACAATGCATAACTTCCTCAATTTTGACTCTTTGGAGGTGTTATTGGACTTTTTAGAAAGCTTGTGATGTCCTATAAGAAACCATTTTGGTCTCATCTAAATTTGATATTCCATTGTCATGTATGAAGCTTTGACAAAAAAGGTGTTTTTGTTGACTTTTCAAAATGACCTATAATGTCCAAATTCATAACTTCTTGTGAGTGCATATTTTGATCTTGGGAGATGAATATGGATTGTAGGGAATTGTATCCTCTACAAAATGAGATTTGAATGGGTCATTTCTCATAAAGTATGAGAAAGTTATGCTTGGTCAAAGTTGGGTTGACTTTTCCTACAAAACCCTAATTTAACAACTTTTGAGTCTTGATGAATTATGAGCAATACTTGATGAATCATGATCAACCCTTTATCAAATGATGAAATATACTTCAAAATGAAGATGTTGACCAAAAAGCTTGAAGTTTGACTGTATGAAGGTCACTGTTGACTTTTTCCCTAACACAGTCGATTTTTGGGACCTTTGAGCAATTGACTGAGCAAACTTCCTCTGCAAGGCTTGAAACTTGACATGGATGATCTTGAGAAATATGAGGACAATGTTGAGAATTTGGGACTACTTGGACTCAAGTATCTTGATGCAACATGAAACCCTAGTTTGGGGTAGACTGCCTTAGGAGAGGGCTTGTCTGGTCAACCCTTGGACTATCTTGAGCAACTTGAGAATCTTTCTTGAAATGTTTTGAGAAATACGGGAGGGCAAATTTTGGGGTACAACAAAAGTAAACATATCCGAAAGGCCCTTTTTTTTCCTATCGCTTTTCTAGACTCCTCTACACTATCTTATGAAATTCGTGCCGTTAAATTTCCTTTTTCCCTCCCTCCTGTCTCACCGCAACATGTCACCTAAAACAGGAGAATCGAAGGAAAGCAAGTTTAGGCTTCAAGTCAACTACATCTCAAAGCCTCGAAGGTTATAAGAAAGCAAGCTAGGCCCCTCATTCAATTTAGCTACTCAAGTCTTGTACCCACTACGTCCCTCAATCTAGCGTATGAAAGACAAAGAGCCTTAACAGTTGACTATCAAATCCCCCTATAAAAATAAAAATGCGGCACCCCATTCCCGAGCCCAATGGTTAATAGAAAGGGCTTACTTTAGTGTATGAACGCCTAGAAAGCTATGGCTTGGTCCCCTATTGCGGATTAAAAAAGCTTTCTATCTCGACCATAACTAACTGGTAATCAGTAATCAGGAGTTTTAGGAAACATCTAGGATTACCTACCCATTACACCAAATTACAAATAATCAAGTGTCCTGAAATGCATGTCAGGCTAAAAATAAAAATAAGAAGAAGTCAGAGTACCTACCATCAATCTCTGTAGCTAGATCGGAGATGCAAGAACATAGATTGGAATAGACAGATTGAGATGTGCTCCTTCATAGCAAGATTCCCATAGATGTGACTTTCCCCTTACGTAGTAGAATGGAAGTGACGAAGCATCTATTGAACTACCATTTATGGAAGAGTAGCAACAAGATTGGAAGCTCTTTCCCTTGGGTGTGCATTCATATGGCAGTCAAAAGTAGCCTGATTTACAGCCTTTTTGACTCCATAGGAAGCGAGAGAAGCAATAGTCAATAGAAGTAGTAGGACCATGCCAAATGAGTAGGCTGATAGCCTAGGAATCTAAGTCACTAGACCAGATGGAATCGTTGCCTGGCTTTGACTCTTCCTAAGGCAGTTCGTGAAGCAATTAGCGGAAAGGACAGACTGGCTTGATGCCTTTGCAGATGTCTATGACTCTGGAATCAGTCTCGAATCTGATTTTCGATGAAAAGGCTTATGGCCTGAAACTGGCATCTTAATTGGATTCATTTTCATTTTCCAGTGGTTGGGCACCTGCCCATGCTCATCTTTTGGGCATTCTCTTTCCCCTATCATCCTTTGACCCACTCAAACTTCATAATGTAGAAAAAAAAGAAACACTATGTGATAATGGTATCAACTATGATTCTCACTATAGCTCTGACGGAGTCAGTTTCTCAACACGGGATCTCTATACCATTATGAAACAAAGAGAAAGCATTATCTATCAGGTCAAAGGACTTCTTTCCACTGGGCTTCTATTGAATGTAATCAGGCTCATCTCTCCGGTTCATCCTTGCCGGTTGGTTATAGTTCAAATTCAGTGACCACAGAGTCAGTCTTCGGTTCCATATCAATGTCTACAGAAAAGGGCAACTGGCTCACATACTTGCCCGGGACAGTCCTAATTGAAACATAAGAGTGTGTTTGACTTTAGTTTGTTCTTCACTCTCTTCCCATCATTATGGAAGAGTAGTTGCTTTGCTGTATAGCTAAGATTTCTACCCTTCCATTGGGAGTACTTCCTTTGATTCTTCGTATGTTTTCTCCCTAGCCCTAGCAGCCTTTACAGAGTGCTTTCCGGTTGGGTGAGCTACCCTTTTTTAATGATATATGGATCAAGGCCTCGCTGAGCCAGATCATCACGAGCTACTAAAGTAAAGATAAATAAGCTAAAAGCCTCCAGGCATGGGAAGAGGTTGGGAAACCGGCCAGGCAAAAGGCTATCCTGAATCAGATACCATTCTGAGGGGAGGGGAGAGACCCGCAACCAAACAAAGAGGCCTAACTGCAAAGAAAACCAAAAAGAAAGATGTCATCTATGCTCTTGACATCAAGAAAGAGATTCGTTGTTTGATTTGTCCACTGGGACATCTACAAATTAAATCATCAAAGAAGAAGAACAGGCGTTGTCCGTAACCTTTGTTGAAAGAGGAACTGCCTTTACTCGTCAAAGCCAGCATCCCAGATGCCTTCATGACCTATAGACTTGTTATTATGCTTCTGTGGAATCTTTGTCTTATTAACCCCTAAGGGGAAGATCACCACTCTATTAGTGGGACTTCTACCGGTTTATTGGATAGAGTGAGTCCTCTGATTCTCTATATCGATCTACTAGGAAAGCATCGATCTAGCCTCCCACTCATTCTGCTAAAAGGATGTCCTAGAACGGAGAAGTGGAATCAAATGATCCATCTTCATTTTCCCATAGGACACATTGAAAGAATGCTTCCTTATCCTTGTTGCTCGGGGAAGATAAGGTATCCATGCCGGACATCGTTCTTTCTCGGATTCTCTTTCTCGGCCCATCAAGAACTCGACATCGAAGACTCATTGCTCTAGGCTGATGGATTTACTTTCCATCCTGTGGTGAAGACCCATTCCTTTGTTCGTTATATTCTTTTGGTTCTTTCCCTAGCCTACTCTGATTTTCCAAACGGAGCTTTTTGATTTTTCTATTTCGCCCTTGCTTGTCTAACGGGAGCAAAAGGACTCCTACCTTAACTCACCGTAGTTGAAGAAGGAATGCTTGGTAGTGCTAATGGAATGGATTGCCCTAGACATATGTCAAAATATAATATCGATAGAATCAATAATAAAGCTCATTAGAATGAAACATGGCATCCATCTTCAACAAGTTACAGTAAGCGCAGTGGATAGAGTTATTCTCAGGGAGCGGGAACTCATGGAACATAGTGATCTCAAGATATCTGACTTGCTATCTCTTCAAGTCAATCACGATGATGAGGACTCACTCATCTCTATGTGCGGATCATCGTCTGATCCATGCCCTTGGGTTGTTTAAGTAATTACAGATGGATGAGATAGCTACCTTGATTGATTGCTGGGAATAGAGAACCAATCTATCTCTCTTATCTCTCCCGAGGGTAATTAGAAGAAGGAAGCATTGATGAGTTCACTGCGTGTTGGTAGCGAGGATAGAGAGAACAAGAATGAGCAGCCTTCCATGAATAGAACACCAAGGAACCTTTCTGGATCTGCTTACTGCTAGCGAAGAGGAAAAGGAATGCTTGTTGATTGGACTGATGCGAGATAGCTAGATAGAGAATGAAAAAGCCTTAGATGAACTACCAAATATAGGTCTTTCCCCGGATTAAACTCATAGAGATGGATAACAAAGGGTATTGATGTTAATATAATTAGAATGGAATGGAGTCCTACTTTCTTTCCCTCGGCACCAAGCTACGAAGCCAATTGATCTATCTTGGGATGCTTTCCTGTAGATGAAGAATAGGATGGATCGGTCTATGCCCACTCACTCATTCTTTTTTGTTTGAAATTAGCCTGCGGCATGCCTTCTACGCGCTATACCCACTTGATTGAATGGCTTTGCCCTCTTCCTTGGCTTTAATCTTTGTTCCAGTAGAAGAATAATAGGGCGCTTAGCCGGGAAAGAGCTTATATCGCTAATGGTCACCGATCTATGGCATCCTAACCTAGGGAATCTAGGTTCCTAGGACATAAAGGAAATGAGGACTTGTTTTGTTTGTCTATCCAGCATCTCTGTCTCTAGCTCTGGGTTCTTAGTTCGCTAACTAGTGTCAAATAAAGGGTTTAGCACTTCCATTGGTCCATAGAATACCGAATCACTGACAGTCAACAAGACAGACCGATTTCACTCCTTCGATGGAGATTTATCACACTCTATGCACTAGCCCTTTTGTCAATTCATTAGCGGACAGAAGCAGACATCATTCAATAAGAATGTGTGTATGAGTTACGCCCTTCCGAGAAAAAAGGAGAAAGCTTATCTTGGAATCGCTTAGGATATGCATTAGTTGTTGTTCCCTCAATAGACAGATACGATAAAGAAAGATCTCACTGCTGGGAGGTGGAGATGGATAACACCCCAAAACAACTAAAGGCTGACCAGGTCGAAGAGGAAGTAACTCGTAGGATAGGAGTCTCCCTTTCCCTATATATAGTCGGTGAGTGAATAAACAACCACAGGAGATCAACCTTTCTTTACTCCTTCCAGCTGAAAGAGAATCTAGCTAGGTTCGTAGTGTCAAAGACAGGAGGCTCACAGCACTTTACCTTGTGGTTCAACAATCTTGATACCCATCAAAAGCAGTCTGTTTCCTTGAATGACCTTCGAAGGGGCTCATATGCTTTCAAAACGAGATCTTCTATTATATGTAGAGATTCACATAGATAATGTGTCATTGCCTGTAGCCTGTAGAAGGAGTGGAAGGATGGTCTTTCTTTGAGTTCGATAAGCAGTAGCAGTGCGTGAGAAAAAGGAACGAGGTCACAGAGCCAAAGCATTTTCACATTTGATGTCATTTCCACTCTCATCAATCAAATGATTCAAATAATATTGTATATAATATAGAAGGGTGTATGGGGATGAGCAGAAAGACAGAACACCCATACATCATCTTCATCCCATGCTTGGCCCATCTAGGGGGCATCATCAGAGGAAAGGAAGAACGGGTGTAGCACCTTTCCCTTGGTCAATCAAATTCGGATACCAACTGAGTCCTTTCCGCTCTCTGTAGGGCAAGCTCTAGCTATAGTAGTTAAGTTTTCAAAGCTTCTGACTGTTTCATTCCCATCCGAGTGAGTTCAGATGGATCGAGTAATTACATAATATAAGAAAGCAGCCAACCAGCCGCTCTTCTCTGGTTGTTCGTACATGTCTGGTGTTGAGTTCAGATTTAGTGACCAGTGCTTGTTAGGAAAATGTTGTCTTTCTTTGAATGGCTGACCAGACTAAGCGCTTCACAATGTGCCTAGTGATAGTGTTTGATTTCCGTGCCTGTCTACAGAACAGGAACGAGGTCGTTAAGAAGGTTTCAATCAGGTGTCTATCCCCACCTCAATCGGTTCGAGATTCAACATATACCGTGCTTCGCCTCCAATTTAAGTAAGATCTCCTCGTTGGTCGTATGACCAATACCCCAGTCACTTCCATTGGATCCTGACGTACATATACCAGAGGGGTTTCGATTCCCTTTATACGCGATGTGGCAGAATGATTCAACGACGAGATATGCTTATTTCAATATTCCAAGACATACGATTGAATGATCTTTTTTCAAAGGAAGAATTAAGGGCTCTTTTCATGGGTATCTACCTTAGAATTATTGGTAGCTACGTATAGATCTTATTTTCTTGAAATAAAAAATTGAATAGTTACCGGGATTCATATTTTGATTTTTTAGAAAACGTTTATAAATCAAATAGGGAGGGGGCTGTTTCACAGGAATTCAGAATAAGCTGAGTGTTAGGGGTTACTCTAAATCCTATCGATAAAAAACCCCCGACCTTTCCCTCCCCACCAAAAATCGAACGAAGTAACACATTTAACAGGCCCCAGCAAAGCGGGAGCTCGAACAAAGAAATGCTCCCTAGGACGATTTCGATGTGCCTTACTTTCTTTCTTATCTTTCTTTTTCCCATGCATCCTTTCTTTTCTTGATTGGTAAACCCAACCAGCGATTTACAATAAACAAGTCTTTGCTAAAAGAAAGCAAAGCGGAACGGAACTGCATCATAAACAATAAATGAACTTCAAATTTGGGGAGAAAACCTTCATTTTTACTTTTTTTCGATTGGATTCGTGGTCGTTAGTTTTGGGTTTTTTATTTGGGGCCACAAACTGATTTTCCCAACTATAGAAAAGGGTTATTTAGTCAATCCCTTGTGCGTACTGGCCCAACTTGCATGTATTTTATTGATATTTAGATACCCATCAGCACCCGCTAGGCTAAGAATCTTTCTCCTTCTTTCCTTTATGTTGAGCCTTTTATCCTGTCTTTACCTACATGGTGTAGACGGGGGTTTGATCTTTGTCTTTCTCCTTTTCTCCATCCTGGTTATCTCATATTCCCCTTTTGACTACGCGCTCTTTTTTTCTTTTTGTAGGATATTTCCTAGATCAGGGACAGGCGAGGTGGGGGTTCTACTTATCCTTTCACTTATTATGATGTTTCATGCTATACTTTTGTTTAGAAAGGGTCAGTCCAGTGTGACCTCTAAGCACCTCTTATATGTCGTCCGTTTGATTTCTGTTCAAGCCTTGTTTGGTTTTTTTCACTTCGGTAAAGTCTATTTTGCAGACCGTGTTAAGCTAGCCGGCCTTTTGTTTGGCGCGTGCATAATCTATATTTGCTTTGCAAAGCACACTACGCGGGGGTATTCCGTGGATTTTATCATATATTATATTATAAGAATGAGTATTGGCATTATCTTATACCCAACTGAAAAAGCAACCTTATGGGGAATCCCCCCCGGGGTTGTAATCTTTTCTTTGATGCATGTCTCGGGCTTTTGCGGCTTGTGGTTTATAAGTTGTAGCCTCGGCCTGCCTGCCAACAAACAGCAAGCCTTAACTAGTATTTTATTCGGTGTTATATTTTTTTTGTGGCCAACCTACCCGCGCTAGAGAGGCTTGAAAGGTGGATCGAGAGAATCGACCTTCTCCTTTTATTATTGGGTATGTATCTCCTATTTGAATAAGAATCATGAGTAGGGGTGCTTTGGATCGGGAGTAATCACTAGTGATAGGGAAAAAAATAGGGAGGAAGGACAAAGGAAAGAGCGATGCCTACATTAAATCAATTGATTCGTCATGGTAGAGAAGAAAAACGGTGCACGGACCGTACTCGAGCTTCGAATCAATGTCCCCTGAAGCAAGGAGTACGCCCGCGTGTTTCAACGAGAACACCGAAAAAACCAAATTCAGCTCCAGGTAAGATAGCCAAACTATGATTGAGCAATCGACATGATATATTTGCTCACATTCCAGGCGAAGGTCATAATTCGCAGGAACATTCTATGGTCTTAATAAGAGGAGGTAGAGTTAAAGATTTGCCAGGTTTTAAATCCCATTGTATTCGAGGAGTCAAGGATTTGTTGGGAATTCCGGATCAAAGAAGAGGCAGATCAAAATATGGTGCAGAAAAACCCAAATCGATATGAATGGAGGATGCCTCTAGAACTGATTTTTCTCGGTCAGGAGAGGTACGAAGTCACTCGAATTATAATTCTTTAGAATGGAGTATGTGAGTCTTTTTTGAAAACTGAGATTAGAGTGAGCTCTATCAGTCCAATAGAAAGACAAGCCATACAAGGAAAGGAAAGGAAGCCATAGAGGCAAGTCTAAGTGCAGTTCCTATTGAGTCAGATCTCGCTAATATGGGCATTGGGGGATCCCTTTTATATGATATAGATATTATATAGTATGATTGTAGGCATCTTTCTTCAAGTCTCCTACTCGTACATTAACAAGGGAAGTTGTCCTTCAAAGAGCTGAACAGTCAAGGAATCAGTCCCAACATCATCTACGTTAACAAAGGATACTGTAACAAGAAAAGTGCTTATTCCACCAGCCAGCAGCTCCTTCTTTCACAACCTAGTCTGGCTATCTTCCTGTGACTAGTATCCTTACTGAGGGTATTACCCCAACAGCGACAACTCTCACTACAGTTATGAAATCTCGACGCGCTACCACCGCTTTATTTAAGAAAAAACTCAACTAGAGTTGGAAATCAGAGGAAAACTGATCGTTGTTGAGCTTGCCGTTAAAGAGTCAAATGTTGATTATATAGCTGCTCTGATTCATTCACCGGCCAAGAATGAGAAGGAAGTCTTTTATTACGAACAAGCGCTAAAGAAGGGGGGGATCTCTCCTAAAAGAAAGAATTGACCTCGAGCTTGTCCTACTTATTCTTATTTTCCCGTTCCTGACCCTCGGATCAGTTTGCAAATCGAATCCCACGGGTACTTAACTAAAAAAAGGATCCGACTTTATAAGGCTTCTCGAACTAGACCATAATCTTTGAAGCTCTATGGGAAGACTTACTCTAGGTACACAGAAAGACCAAGCTAAGCCAATCTCACGTCGAAACAGGGAAATTTTAGCCCTTGAAAGCAACCCACTTCGGAGTCTCTCACAGGAGAAGGACTGACCTTTTCTCTCATTCCTATCGAGAAGACTAAGTCAGGGCAAGCTCTTACTTAGAGAGAGTTAGTTGGTAGGGTCACTCTAAGATCAATAAATCTTGAGTCACAAGAGAGATTCTCCAGACGAACGCCCGTCAGGTTACAACTTACATTGGTGAATCGGACCAACACCTATCTTACACCAACAAGGAGAAGGAGTCGCTTTTGTTACGCAGTTCGAAAGTTTAAGCCTTCCTACATATGCGGGCCCACCGGTTTAGTTTAAAGAGTCCTCTATTTGGACTCCCCCTAAACCTCTGTCTGGCCTAGGGAAGTTCTCTAAGCTCGAGAGCTCTTATCTCCTCACAGCGTAAGCAGCTCACCTCTCCCCAGAAAGAAATCAAAGCAAGCAAACTAACAAAGAGAAAGTCTCATGGTACGTCTACTAGTCCCTTTGATTCCCAATCGTTCACGGCGATAATTAAAAAATATCGTAGGCCGCCTTTTGCCCCGAATTTTCATTTACCAAGGAATCACGGTTTGTGGAAAGCTCCTCCAAAACCTTCACTATTTTAAGTCATTTTTCCGGGGAGTCCGCCGCTTCCCCTTATTTATGCCTTTTGCTGCTCCACAATGCTCTCTCCAAAATGAAAGTTAAAGAAGCCCGCATACCCACTCTTCTTTCCCCCTCATTGTTGGGGGCCTCGTCCTCGAGGACTACACCTTTAAAAAGGATAAACTTAGAAAAAAATAGAATAAAAAAGGCCATCATTAATGCGAACAAGGAAATAGCCTCGGTTAAAGCAAAGCCCAGGATTGCATATCCGAATAACTGTTTTGTCAATGATGGATTTCTTGCCACAGAATGAATTAATGAACTGAATACGTTTCCAATACCTACAGCATCTCCCGCTGAAGAAATTGTAGCAGCTCCGACACCTATTGATTTTGCACCTTCTAAAATCTCGAATGGAGAAAAACTTATCACGCTCTTTCATTCATGATTTTTTGTTCTCGACGCTTCAAAACCTCGTTCCTTTTCTCTTGGACATCTCACTTGAAATGCAATAAATGCATTCATTCTTTTTAGTAAAAGAAAGTCTCTCACGGATATCCTATTTGTAGATATGGGTCTGTAATTCTATTATTATATTATAATAGGGTGGTAATAGTTCCTATATTTACCTATCGAACAACAAGTCTTAATGTATCATCGACTTGATACTACCAGCTTAGATACATGTACCGGATGAGGCGGAAACCCATACTAAAAATCAGAAAGGAAGACCCATGCATCAATCAAGATCTCTATCTATAATATAACATACCTCAGGTTGGATTCAACCACTTAGGATGATGATCTACAAAATCAAACCCCATGACTTTATGCTCTGCCAGTCTTCCCCTCTTCTAGCTATTCCCATGCGTCGATCAATCATCTTCAACAAAATTACCTGATAAGGTATGCACCAAGGATCCATTAGATTAAACTAAGTGCATGATAGAACGATTCTTATATCCTTTGAATGTGACCACTGGTTAGATTATGATTATGTAAATGGATCCCCATTAAGTCGGGCATATGGACAATGCTTTAATGGATCACCCCTGATGCCTGATGGGAAAAATAAAAACATGAGCCCAATATGGTACCTCATAGGGAAATCATTGTACTTAGGGTCACTCTCCCATCTGTTATCTTCATTGTATCGATTCAGTCTGGTCGATCAGGAGAGCGAGTGCGAGAGATATTGAAATAGCTATGCCCAACCTATCTATATGTGCTTGTTGAATCAATTGTATTCCGATAGCGCAGCAACTCGTGTTGTTTATTCCTTTCTTAATCCAGCATCCAGTAGGTCGCTGAATATGGGCATGCCCGAAAGCAAAAAAGGCTATCTGAGATACTCTTTGGTTCCCTCCCAAGCAAGGCTAGAATTAAAGGAGGAACTCCCGACTCAAATAGGTGTGATATCAAAGTGGCCTCAATTGTCCAATATCTTCTCTTATGCTATTATTTCATCGAGTACTCAAAACAAGATGAACAAGCGAGAGGAAAGAACCTCACATAAGCAAGCAGTTAGGTCTACTCGCTTTTGGCTTGGGCTTTGCGAATGGAACTTGCATTCTCGAAAAACAGGGCTCGTTCACTTGGCTTCTCACTTCGGAATGCTAGAGGAATGGTTGACCTAACGCATGAACCAACTATCTGAGATTCTGCCTTCCGCTTTGAAAACATTGGGAAGGGGTCGGGCTTTCAGCTGATTCAAAAGGGATCGTCAAGCCAAGCAAAGATTCGATTGTCGGTCTTTAATGCAATAGGTCGGAAGGCAACCAAAGGAAAGATTCGACAGGGACTTGAGCTTACTTTTCTGATTCTACATGCAAGCGGGAAGGTCAAGTGGGTTTTGTTATATACACAATGTCATGGATGGATTAAATAATGGAAGGGAAGGGCTTATGAACCGGGAAGTTACCCCTTCCTTGGTAGGGGGCATCAACATAGCTCTTGTCGGGTAGAGAATACGACGTCACTGATGACTTTCCTGCTTGACTTCCCGCTACACCCCTTAGCCATCTCTTTTCTTTAGCATCCTAGAAAACACTCCTTATCCTTAGGTCGAGAGAAGGCATTGGTATGTGTTCTTTCTTTTTCCTGCAAGGGAGTAAGAAATTTTCTTTTTCGTCCTTATTTTTATTGCATTTAGTGGAAGTGTGGAATTTATTTACCAACTTTCGTCCAATTGCCTCCAGTTGCAGCCTTCCAGTCTTATATATAAGTAGTCCAATCCCCTTGTTATCGTATAGCGAAGACTAAGAATGTAGAAGGTATGGAATGATTACAGAATGGCTCAAGCAAAAAAGTCTTGCCCGAACACTCACTGCAAAGACAATTAACCAATCTTAATAAGAAGGGATTGGATCAAGAAAAGGAAATGGGACCTTAACTTATTAAGAGGCTAGGCAAGGACCTTCAATTAATCAAAGATAAATCAGTCCTTGATGGATTCCCTTCCTCTTCTATCCTCAGTACTAGAGAGAAACTGTGATATGGTGGCAGAACCGACTGTTTGAAATACTGGTTTGCATTTTTCATTTTGTGTTCGCAAAATGTCGCGGTAAGCAAGAGTCGCCACCGACTTTTATTTCACTTAATCGGAAAGGAAAAAAGTACAGAAAAAATCCTTTTTCGAGATATTCTGAGTACGGGGGGTAGATTATAGAAAGGGAAGGTGTTAGCACCCGTTCTATCCATGGTTTTCCATGGGATCTTAGGTACTTGCTCATCTTTTGAAAATTTCTTGTGTATGTGCTTTGTTTTTTTGAAAAGTTTGACTTCGTGATAACCCTTGTATCAGTCCTCAAAGGTGTGACGAAGTTGTTTTGAAATTTTGTTTGAAAAGTGTAAGTGTGAAAAGTTTGATTTGAGCAAGTACCTACTAGCATCTACCTAATTCTCTAATTTAATTTTAATTGTGAAAATAAATTAAGGTTTCCCTAAGTTAAACTAAATTATATCAAACAAACTAAAATAAAAATGTCTAATTATAATTTTTTTTTATTATTGATTTTATGATTTTTATGAAAAAATGAATTAATTTGTGAATCAAAATAAATAATGAAAATCAAAAGAATAAAAATAAAGAAAAGAAATAATAAAAGAAAAGTAAATGGGCCTGGATGTTGTTGCTGAAAAAAGGGGGTGAAAAACTTAATTTCTGGGCCCAAGTGGACAAAAGCCTGTTTGACTTCGTTGGATCCAGTGCACACATTGACTGGAGGCACATGATGGACCTTCAAGGGAGAAGCCTTGGATCTGGGGAATTGATGAATGGGACGGCCAGATCTTGAGTTGCTTGGTGGGCGCTTGGATGTGAGGTACACCTGATCATTTATTGAAAAATAACATGAAGCAAATATGGGACCTGGGGATCGAACCCAGGTCCTTAGGAATTTTCCAAGACACGTTTAGCATCTGAGCTGCATGCGTTACTTGTATATATAATAATAATAATAATAAACAAAATATCAAACACTATGGTTAAGTATGAAAAAAGCGCGAAATTTCAAACTGCCCAACTAGGGGGTGCCACGCCTCCATCTTCTTCCTCCCTACCGTCGCTTTAGGCTATACACCTTTACCTACAGACAATGCACTGTAGCTACAAACCTGTAACTTTCAATCATCAAGAAAACACATGCTAAATGAATTCTAATTACATGGTTCTGTTCGCCTTGAACCCACGAACACTATGGTACTACTTTCTTGGACCAATTTTACTGATACAGAGAAACCCTAAAATATAAGAGCAAACCTTAACAATGGCATCTTCATGTACAAGCGTTAGAAATACAATTAAATGGTATCAAAAGCTTGCAAACTCAAAGACAAACACGAATATATCATTAAAATATGCAATGGGTGAGTGAATCAATGAACTGAATTTGAATTTGGAGGCATATCGTGATACCTCTATCTTGTAATTCCAAACGTGGAAAGGATTGAATCTGATTGGAAAATGCTCCTGGAATGTCCAGCAACCTATTGGCAACCTGAGAATGGCACGAATATACCTCTAACACAGAAATTGGATCACCACTTTTCTTGCAATTTTTGAGTTTTTCTTTCACCTCTGCACGGCTGCCTCTCACCCCTATAGGCCTCGGATATGTTCCATATATATTAGAGAATGTATTAGGATTGTAAAACTGATCACATCTTTGGAAGTTTTTCAAGATTTTATTTTGTTTTCATAGCATATGTAAACCTTCCAAATTTGCTCAAATCCAATCTTTTCCAACCACATTGGACTTGCACGATTTGATCTTCATTTGACAGCATATAATATCTTCTTTCAATGCACAAAATCATCCCTAAAAGGCAATACATAATTTATTAGGATTTATTTGATTTTATTTGAAATTTAAATGAATAAAAATCAAAATAAATTAAATAAATGAGTAAATAAAGTATGAAGGGTCCCATAGGTCGTGGACTATGTTAGGAATGAGAAGCAAGCATAAAAAGTTGGGCCCATTTAGCAAAAAAATGCAAATTTGAGCATGTTTGACTTTTGGCAATTTTGCAAAAAAGGTCAACTTGGCCAATGCATAACTCTCTCAATTTTGACCCTAGAGAGGTGTTCTTGGACTTTTTAGAAAGCTTAGGATATCCTATAAGCAAAAATTTTGGTCTCATCTCAATTGAGTCTTCCATGTTCATGTATGAAGCTTTGACCCAAAAGGTGTTTTTTGTTGACTTTTCAAAATGACCTATAATGTCCAAATTCATATCTTTTTATGAGTGCATATTTTGAACTTGGGAGATGAAGATGAAATTTAGGTAATTGAATCCTCTTCAAAATGAGCTTTGGATGGGTCATTTTTTATAAAGTATGAGAAAGTTATGCTTGGTCAAAGTTGAGTTGACTTTTTCTACAAAACCCTAATTTAGCAACTTTTGGGTTTTGATGAATTGTGAGCAATCCTTGACGAATCATGGTCAAACCTTAATTAAATGATGAATGATACTTCAAAAATGATGATGTTGACCAAAAATCTTGAAGTTTGACTGTATGTGGGCCCCAGTTGACTTTTGACCTAGCACAGTCGATTTCTAGGTATTTGAGCAATTGACTGAGCAAACTTCCTCTGCAAGGCTTGAAACTTGACATGGATGATCTTGAGAACATATTAGGACAATGGTGAGAATTTTGGATCCTTTGGACTCAAGCATCTTGATGCAAAATGAAACCCTAATTTGAGGTAGACTTCCTTAGGAGAGAGTTTGTCTGGACAACTCTTGGACCTCCTTGAGCAATTTGAGGACCTCTCTTGACATGTATTGAGAAATATGAGAGGTAAAATTTTGGGGTACAACAACTGCCCCTGTTCAGTCTTCTTAAACCTGAGGATGTAGATTGGCTTGTCTGCCTTTCGTGATCTGAAGGTGGAAGATGATTGAATACTAGAGTGCCCAGAAATTTGCACTCGCATGAAGTGATGCTTGATTTGTGATATCGGGAATGGGCTTATAGATGCCATTCGGAAGTTTCTAGAGAATCGCCATGGATGGGCTTAGAGACGCCATCTGAAGCAGTGTCGATCCCACAAGAGATTCCTTTGCGAGAACCCGTATACCGGTTGTTGAGGAGGACTTCGTTGGGGAACGTCGGTCTCTATTTTGAGAGAAATAGAGTTTTAGGAGCTCCAGTTGTCCGTTACTCTACTGGGGGAATAATTCTGGTTTGGGAAACGGAAATAAACTGTGTGTTTGGTCAGGGTACATGCCGCACTGCGACTTACTGGGGATATGTGAAATTAATTGTGTTTGATGGGGTCCCGGTCTTACAGTGTTGTGGACTGTTATATGGGAATAAGGGAGACCAAACCCGGGTAGTAAGGTTAGGAGAAGGAACCTGGACAGTAGGGTTACTTCGATATGAAATCCTTGATAGTAGGGCTGTGAGAAGGAACCTGGATAGTAGGGTTACTTCGGTATGAAAGCCTGGATAGTAGGGATGTGAGAAGGAACCGGGATAATAAGGTTACTTCGGTATGAAAGCCTGGACAGTAGGGCTGTGAGAAGGAACCTAGATAGTAGGGTTACTTCGGTATGAAAGCCTGGATAGTAGGGCTGTGATAAGGAACCTGGATAGTAGGGTTACTTCGGTATGAAAGTATAGATAGTAGGGATGTGAGAAGGAACCTTGATAGTAGGGTTACTTCGGTATAAAAGCCTAGATAGTAGGGCTGTGAGATGGAACTTGGATAGTAGGGTTACTTCGGTATGAAAGCCTGGATTGTAGGGCTGTGAGAAGGAACCTGGATAGTAGGAATACTTCGGTATGAAAGCCTGGATAGTAGGGCTGTGAGGAGGAACCTGGATAGTAGGGTTACTTCGGTATGAAAGCCTGGATAGTAGGGTTGTGAGAAGGAACCTGGATAGTAGGGTTACTTCGGTATGAAAGCCTAAATAGTAGGGTTGTGAGAAGGAACCTGGATAGTAGGGTTACTTTGGTATGAAAGCCTAGATAGTAAGGCTGTGAGAAGGAACCTGGATAGTAGGGTTACTTTAGTATGAAATCCAGGATAGTAGGACTGTGAGAAGGAACCTGGATAGTAGGGTTACTTCGGTATGAAAGCCTGGATAGTAGGGCTGTGAGAAGGAACCTGGATAGTAGGATTACTTCAGTATGAAAGTCTAGATATTAGGGCTATGAGAAGGAACCTGGATAGTAGGGTTACTTCGGTATGAAAGCCTGGATAGTAGGGCTGTGAGAAGGAATGGTGATAAGGTTGCATTTGTTGCCGATGATTACTCCGTTTAGCTTTGAGTGTTGATTATGGACTTGCTGGAAATTGTTGATAATAACTGTCTTTCCTAAAAGGAATACAGGTTTAGTTATGTGCGATGCATGAGATGCATTGTGATGAGGTTCTCAAATTAACCGAGATTATGTTATATGTAATGTATGCACATGTCATGATGTATGAACATGAAATGCTGACGTAATAATCTGAATCTGGGAAAATAAATCCCTGATTGCTATGAAAACCATAGTTCCTCCACCTGTGAGGAATGGTGAACAAAGATGACCGTGCTGGGGATTTGCCCCTTGGCTAGTAAATGTTCTACCGGAAAAGACTCCGTTTGAGGATAACTCTGCGGGGAATAACTCTGTTGGAGAGGAGATATTCTGTTAATAGATCCGTTGTCTTGGAGAAATAACTCAGTTGGGGATGAATTCCCATTGCTGGTGATAATGAATTCTGTTGGAGATCGAATTTCTGACTGTGAGAGAAATAAACTCTGCTTGGGGAAAAATTTACTGACTCACTCGTGATTGTGAAACTCGGCTGGGGAGAGTTGTGTCCTGTTCGGGAAAGCTAACATCACTTCCTTTGGATACTTTTTACTATGTGGGGAGTGCAGGTACCATTGCTCATATTCTCAAGTCGGCTCTATCCCTGTACCTGATGGGCAGATAATTGTAAGGTTTGGGAAGTTCTTGTTTGTTCTTGGAATTACGAGTAATTGTCTTTTGTTTCTCATGTAAATATTTATGAGCAACCATTATTTTCAAATGCATATATCAAAAATGAGTCTTCGGACGTTCTTACAAAACAAAACAGAAAAAGAAAATAAATCAAAGCTTTGTGAAAATGACTTGTATTGATTTCGAAGTTGGCCTGTAATAGGCGTTTTGTATAAAGAGGATGACGTCCTATTAAGAAAACGCCACCGAATGAGATTACAATTTGTGTAAAAGAAACAAAAAAAAAGCTATGTGAAACAATCCCATCGAGTTTCAACTCTGCTATTGCCTTTATATCTTTGAACATCTCATCACTTTGCTGCTTGGTTGAAGGTGGATCAGATTGATTGGCGCTGTTTGAGCTTGATAGTTGATACCGAAGTCTGGTTGCAAGATGATCTAATGAGACATAGTGTTACGCTTTGATCCCTAATTTTTGCCTGGACCGCCCTTTCGGGTTTTCAATCCACTGGGATACCCTTTTTTGCCCAAAATTCCTTTTCAGGTTTTCGACTTGCCCGATGTACAGTTTTTAATTTTCATCCCTTACTTTTGCCCAAACCCTTTTGGTTCGCCGGGAAGCCCTTATTTTTTCCTAGGCCAGTCAACCTAGCGGGTCTTTGATTATGCATAGTATTTTTTCACTATGTCTGCATTGACGGGGTGAGGAAGGTCGTCACCATCCATGATGGTTAGAATCATAGCTCCTCCCGAGAAAATATTCTTAACCACAAATGGCCCTTCGTACGTAGGGGTCCATTTACCCCTGGGATCACCTTGCGGTAGTATGATGTGTTTGATTACCTGATCCCCAACTTGATATTCTTGACGTCTGACCTTCTTGTTAAAAGCCTTGATCATCCTCTTTTGATACGTCTGACCATGACAGATAACAGTAAGTCTCTTTTCATCGATTAGATTCAGCTGATCAAGTCGGGTCTGGATCCAGTCGTCTTCGTTAAAATCGACATCCTTCATAATTTTGAGAGAGGGTATTTGGACTTTGATGGGTAGGACTGCCTCCATGCCATACACCAGAGAGTAGGGTGTTGCCCCTGTCGACGTCTGTGCTGAGGTACGATACCCATGAAGAGCGTATGGTAACATCTCATGTCAATCTTTATAAATCACCGTCATCTTCTGCATAATCCTTTTGATGTTCTTGTTAGCCGCTTCAACAGCCCCATTCATCTTCGGCCGATAGGGAGAAGAGTTGTGATGCTATATCTTGAACTGTTTGCAGAGCTCGGTGATCATCGTATTATTGAGATTTGTACCATTGTCAGTAATAATCCTCTCTGGTACACCATATCGACAGATCAGAATGTGTCAGATAAACCACGCCACGACATTCTTGGTTACTGTAGCAAAGGAAGCTGCCTCAACCCACTTCGTAAAATAATCAATGGCTACCAGAATGAAGCGATTCCCATTAGACGTAGTAGGTCTGATCTCTCCAATCATGTCGATGCCCCACATTGCAAAAGGCCAAGGAGCTGTCAAAACATTAAGAGGAACTGGAAGTACATGCACCTTATCAGCATAGACTTGGCACTTATGACAGGTTTGAGAGTGCTGATAACAATCTGCTTCCATAGTAGACCAGTAATATCCTGCCCGTAGGATTTTCTTTGCCATGGTATGTCCACTGGAATGAGTTCCGAAGGTACCTTCATGTAACTCTGCCATGATCCTTTCCGCCTCGCTTTTGTCCACACACCGCAGTAAGGTTAAATCATGGTTATGCTTATAGAGAATCCCATTGCTGATAAAGAACTTCGCAGCGAACCTTCTCAGAAACTTCTTATCATTAACAGATGCCCCCTCGGGGTATTCTTGAGCCTTAAGACATCTCTTTACCTTGTGAAACCAGAGTTTATCCGCTACCTCTTCAGTCTCAATGTCACAGCATTGTGCGGGTTTGTCCAACCTCTCAATGGTAATTTGGGGAGCTTCATTGTCCCACCTGACCTTGAACATAAAAGACATGGTAGCTAACGCGTCCGCCAGCTGATTCTCCTCTCTTGGGAAGTGTTCAAAGGTTATCTCCTCAAAGTGTGGGAGCAACGTCAGTACATATTCTTTGTAAGCAATAAGATTTGGGTTCTTCGTATCCCATTCGCCTTTGATATGACTGATCACTAGAGCAGAATCTCCGAATACACTTAAGAGCTTAATCCGCAGGTCAATAGCAGCTCGAAGACCCATGATACACGCTTCATACTCCGCCATGTTGTTGGTACAGTTGAAACATAATTGGGCGATGAACGGAGTATAACAGCCCTCAGGAGATATAATTACAGCAGTAAGCCATTACCCAATGAGTTCGAGGCTCCGTCAAAATTCATAGACCATCGGGATCCTTCCTCAGGTCCTTCATTCGGTCCAGGTTCTTCATAGTTGGTTACCAACATGATATTCTCATCGGGGAACTCGAAATTCATGGACTGATAGTCATCTATGGCCTGATGTGCCAAATGATCCGCCAACTTCCTCCCTTTGATTGCTTTCTGGGTTGTGTATTGGATGTCGTACTCAGTTAGGATCATCTGCCATCTTGCTATCCTTCCGGAGAGAGCGGGCTTCTCGAAAATATAATTGATTGGATCCATCTTTGATATCAATAGGGTAGTGTGAGTCAGCATATATTGTCTCTGCCGACGAGCAGCCCATTCCAAAGCTCAACAAGTTTTCTTGAGCAATGAGTATCGGGTCTCACAATCGGTAAAATTTTTGCTAACGTAGTAAATAGCGTGCTCTTTTCGGCCATACTCGTCATGCTGCCCCATCACACACCCCATTGAATTGTCTAACACTGTCAAGTATAAGATCAAAGGTCTTCCTTCAACTGGAGGCATCAAAATTGGTGGCTCTTGAAGGTATTATTTGATTCTTTCGAAAGCGGTCTGGAATTCATCATTCCATTTTACCACTTGATCTTTCTTCAACAACTTGAAGATTGGCTCACAAGTAGCAGTCAGATGTGAAATGAATCTAGCAATGTAATTCAGACGTCCCAAGAAACCTCTGACTTCTTTTTCTGTGCGGGGAGCCGGCATCTATTGTATGGCTTTTACCTTTGCGGGGTCCACCTGAATACCTTTGTCACTAACCACAAAACCCAGAAGCTTACCAGACCTTACCCCGAAGGTACACTTGTTCGGGTTCAACCTCAGCTTGTACGTCTTCAACCTGTCAAACAGTTTCTGGAGATGATCAAGGTGCTCTTCCTCAGTTTGAGACCTGGCTATCATGTCATCAACATAAACCTCAATCTCGTGGTGAATCATGTCGTGGAACAAAGTGACCATGGCGTGCTGATAAGTTGCCCCAACATTCCTTAATCCGAACGGCATTACCTTGTAGCAAAAGGTGCCCCATTACGTAGCGGAGGTTGTCTTCTCCATGTCCTCAAGAGCCATCTTGATCTGGTTGTAGCCAGAAAAACCATCCATAAAGGAGAAGATCTTGTGATGCGCGGTGTTGTCGACTAGAACATCAATGTGAGGAAGCGAGAAGTCATCTTTTGGGCTTGCCCTGTTCAGATCTCTATAGTCCACACACATCCGTACCTTACCGTCCTTTTTAGGTACCAGAACAACATTGGCAACCCACTGCGGATAAGAAGTGACAGCTAAGAACCCTGCGTCGAACTGTTTCATGACTTCTGCCTTGATTTTCTCTGACATTTCAGGGCGCATACGGCGGACCTTCTGTTTTACCGGAGGGCAATCTTCTTTAGTCGGCAAGTGATGAACCACAATATCAGTGTCTAAACTAGGCATATCTTCGTAGGACCAGGTGAAGATCTCAACATAGTCGCGTAGCATTTGTATCAACCGTTGCTTGACACTAGGCTCCAGATCCGCACATATTTTGACCTCTTTCCTGTCTTCCTCTGTACCCAAATTCAGTGACTCAACCGGCTCTTCATGAGGCTGTATGGCCCTCTCTTCCTGCTGCAATAGTCTAGCAAGTTCTCCAGGCACCTCACAATCATCCTCACCTTCGTCCTCGGCTTGGTTGATAGGATTTTCAAAGTCATAATTGGCAGTAGAAGAACTGTTATCAATGGGATCTAGAGTGGATATGGATCTGCATTATGATACGTGAGTGTGTGTAAGAGAATAGCTGTTTTGATAGAGTGAGAGACAGAAAAGAAAAAACAAAGAGCGCACAATTTGTAATGCAAGAAACGTCCAATGTTTTATTAATGATATATGAAATGACAAATAATAAGCCCTCACAAGCAAAGCCAAAGTGCCTCGGGCAAGGCACCGAGCCACAAAGTTTCAAACTGTTTATTACAAATCTTAAAACAAAAAGTCAATTACTGCGGAATAAAAGAAACAAGTATGAAGTCCTTTGTTGTCCAGTTGTTTAGTCCACCATTGGTTGTAGGGTAGATCCAACTGTCGATGTCTGAATCTTCTTCACTATCTTCAATTGCATTAACTCCCCGATCGCTGATGTGCAGAGGAGGCCTTCCGATCCATGCGCGCCTAACATCCCTTTGAGCCCCTGTAGTAAAGCCCAAACCGAATTTGTCAGTTTTGTTCCTGAAATCAGGGAGCTGACCCCAATTGGTACACCCACCTTCTTCAATTACAGCCCTGGCATCCTTGAGAGAAGCCATCTTCAATGGAGGTTTGCTGGTGGTAACTTTAGTTGATGCCGAAAATTGAGGGACCTCTTCAAAGTTATGACAAGGGGTTTCAACGAATTCCCCGTCCATCTCCATGTAGCAGAAGGAATTGAGATGACTTACCATATACTCCTCTTCATCTCGTGTCGTGGCAATCTTTCCCTTCACCAGATATTTCAGCATTTGATGGAGTGTGGAAGTTACTGCCCCAGCCTTATGAATCCAAGGATGACCAAACAAGCAAGAATATGATGGTCTGATATCCATTACGTAGAAAGTGGACCCAAGGGTCTGAGAACCCACCTTGACAAGGATGTCCACCTCCCCGTGCACCATTCTTTTTTACCCATCGAAAGCCCTGACCACAATGTTGCTCGGCTTTAGAATCAAACCTTCTCAATCCAGATGGTCCAACGCTTTCTTTGGCAGAACATTCAATGAGGACCCGATATCTACCAGTACATGGGCCATAGTGGTGCCCTTACACTTGATCAAGACGTGCAGAGCATCATTATGATTTCTCCCCTTAGCAGTCAGATCTGCATCTGAAAATCCTAACCCATTGTCAGTAGTTAGGCTAGCCACACAATCCTTGAACTGATCTGCAGAAGTTTCCTGCGGCACATGCGCAGTCTTGAGAAACACAATCAAAGCCTTCACATGGGCTTCAGAATATAACAACAAGGACAACATGGAGATCTTTGACGGGGTCTACCCCAGTTGCTCGGCCACATTGTAGTCGCTCTTCTTGATAATTCTCAAAATTTCCTATATCTCTTGTTTCGAGGTTTCTACAATGATATTTTCAGGTGCCTCCGTCTGGGCAGGCTCACCTGTGATTTCTTTGCCCCGAGTCCCAGATGGCTCGGCGACAGGGGTGATAACTGGAGTAGAAACAGGGACAATAGTTGATGTACTAGCAGATGGAGTGACAACAGGTTTGTGGATAGTCGGGGGGGAAATCTCAGAAGAAAAGAGTCTTCCACTTCTTGTGACCTTGCTTGTCCCAACAATATTACTGATATCCATATTGGCTTCTTCATTCCTCAGATCTTGTTTAACACCATGGTAATATACATCAGCACCGTAGTGCCATGGGATAGCCTTATCTGAGGTATATGGGATGGGACTCGGAGTGGTGATTATTAATGGAGCAATTCTTGGAACGGGTGTAACCCTAACAGGTTTTCTTGAGGAAACCTTGGAAGGGTTGGCGGAAATGGTGATAATGACAACACCTTCAAATGGAATCATAGTCTTCTCAAACAAATTTTCCTTATTATCCATCAGGCGCTGAACACCTAACTTCAATAAACAGCAACCGGAAGGCAGCCTTTACCACAGCCCGGAAATAAACCGGCCGACAACAAATTCTTCTTAACCGTTATCAAAGGAGTAGAAATTTCTTCCACAGAGGTCACAAACGAATCAATGTCCATAGCATTGACTCCAAGACCATGTTTGGGCATAGGAGCAGTTATAACGTTTGGCTTTTCTGGAGCATCAAACTCAATCTCTTTAGCTTCCAGCAAATCTTGCACTTTATTCCTCAGAGCCCAGCAATCGTTTGTGTCGTGGCCAGGACTCTCTGAATGGTAGGTGCACCACGCGTTGGGATTGTATTTGGGAGAAGCAGTGTTTAGATTCTTGGGAGCCTCTTTCAAGGTTGCCAAGTTGGACTTTAATAGATGAGGCAGAACTTCAGCCAAAGTCATGTTGATGCGGGTAAACTATCGTTGTGGTCTTTCCACCCTTTGCTGATTGTTGCATTATGGAGAAACCGTGGATCTCGGTATCACTACAGCATTTACCGCTTGACGCTGCTCAGGTCTGCCTTGGCCCCTCGGACCATAGACTGCACTAGCTTCCTTCTTACCGGTGAAAGGATTCTTTACTGTACTTGATCAAGCATCCTTCTATATTTTACCACTTTGAATGCCAGCTTCTACTCTCTCACCAGTCAAAATCAACTCCGTAAACCCAAACTATGAACTGCCAATCAAATGATTGAAAAATGGACCAGATAGCGTCCCTAGAAACATGTCAACCAACTCCCTATCAGACAAAGGGGGTTGGACTCTTCCAGCCAAGTCTCTCCACTTTTGAGCATAATCCTTAAAACCTTCACTTGCACCCATAGACATACCCTGGAGCTGAGTACGAGTGGGAGCAAGGTCGGTGTTATACTGATACTGCTTATAAAAAGAAGCAGCAAGGTCTTCCCAGTTTTGGACACTGGCTCCTTCCAACTAATAAAAGCATTCAAGCTGAGTCCCTGACAGACTATCTTGAAAGAAGTGTACCCACAAATTTCTATCAACAGTGTGGGGTTGGATTTTTCTTACGTAAGAGCGGAGATGGAGTTTTAGACAGGATATTCCATCGTACTTGGCAAAAACCGGAGCTTTAAACTTATGAGGGATCACCACTCCTGATACCAGTCCCAGTTCTCCGAAATCCAAACCAGGGATCTTCTGAATCTCCATAGCGCTCAGACGGTCTTCTAGCTGCTTGTATCTATCCTCAGCAGGAGGATATTGCTCGTCATCATAATCTATGTCGTTATTAGAAACTGCTGGACTAGGGTCCTTTACCCTCTCTTGGTTCTCCCCGTCCTTGGATGAGGATGTCAGATCAGCTGGTTGTCTCAACCTTTCTATGAATCTTCTACCCATGTTTAGAATACCGACCTTCTTCTTCTTCTTCTTCTCTTTCAGAATAAGGGTCTTCAGGTCCTCTTGCCCTTTAGCTAGACTTAAGAACATCTGTTGGAATTAGGCATTTTGTGCCTGAAGATCCTTGATGGCTTGATCAGAAGACATTTTTGCTGAAATAAACAGCGAAGAAGATGAGAAACCTGTAATTGTACCTGTAATGGTGTGCATGATAATGGGATGTGCATGTAATGATTTCAAAGACTTTGGGAGATTTAAATTTTCAAACCAAAAATAAACAAACTTTATTAGATTAACTTTGAAAGGTTCAACAATGCCTTTAAGGCGTTACAAAGAAGTAAATAAAACAAACTATAAAAACTAGAAAAAGAAAAATAAAAAATCCCATGGATGCTTCCTCTTTGTGCCGATGTAGTCATTGATCACTCTTTCTTCCTCGAGCTGCCTGGTGAGCTTCAAAATCTTCCTTTCTTTCTCATGATACTTTTCCCGGTAGGTATCCTACTCGTTCTTCAGCTGAATCCAAGACCTCTGCAACTCCCCAGGATCAGTGGGCATGTAAGGATAAAGAACCGTGTAAGGAATGACCTCTTCATTAGTGGGCTCCACAATCACTGGCAATACGGCTTCATAGGGCATCCCAAGCTTCTGGGCACGAGCTCGGACCCATTGGAGGTAAGGCTGCATAGGAAGGGAAGTCTTTGGTCCCAACTCTTGGGGGTCAGATCTGTTCACCATGCCCCAAGCTCGTATAAACCTCCGGCGGTGCTCCTTAACGTCTTCCTTATAGTCAAATATAATGTCCTCAAGAAGTAGCTCATGGGGACCATCTCTCCGAGCTCGACCAAATTTTCGTAAAGCTAGGCAAGGATTATAAGTTATACCCCCTCTGATTCCAAGCAATGGGACATTAGGGTATCCCCCACAACGGTCAATGACAGCAGTGTCTTCCATAGCCCGGGTACTCCAAAGAATATATGTATGGGCAAGTGACATTATCCTGTATGACCAACCCAAACCTTCTTCGTTCTTCAGCACAGACTTAGGGAGGTGAGAAATAAACCACCTCGACAGCAACGGCATGCAACACATAAGAGTCCCTCTTCTTTGTATAGTACGAGTATAGAGGGAAGGCATGATATCACCCAACAGGGTAGGCACAAGGTTGCGAGAAAGGAAAATCTTGACAGCATTCACATCTACAAAAGAATCTGGATTCGGGAAGAGAACCAATCGATAGATAAGGAGAGCCGAGACGTCTTCAAAAGCTTGAAAATCCAAATCATCCCAGAATAGCTGAGCCTGGTCTATCAAAAATTTGGCTAAGAAACCTTCGACCCCGCTTCGTGTTTCCCAATTGGATACTACATGAGCCCTTTTCAAATGCAGAGCTGAGGAAATGTCTTCTGGTCTAGGAACTTCTTCCATACCTATGAAGGGTACCTGTTCAAGGATGGATATGCCCAATAGGTGAGAGAACTCTTCCAAGGTGGGAACCAGCTGGTAATCTGGAAAGGTGAAGCAATGATGCACATGATCGAAGAACTGGAAAACTACACTCATCATCTGCTTATCAAGGTTTGAAGTGACCAGGCTGAGAAGCTTACCATGTCTCTTAATGAACATAGAAGTCTCAGAAACTCTTGAGGCTAGCTCTTTAAGTTGGGCAGGTATTTGCACAAAGTTGACTCAGATAGTATTTCTGCGTATGGAAGCCATGATCTGCAAAACAGAACAAAGATAAATTCCCTTGGTCTTTGAAATGGTTAGTGAAATGAAGCATGAATGCCATTTTATGATGCATGATGTCATGGTAAACCACAGGTATAGCAAACATAGATACTGCAAACACAGATATTGCAAACACAGTCAAATCACACAAAGCCCTTAGGTTTAAGGCTTGCATGAGGTCAAAGGAAGTATCCTCTTGAAGTTAAGTTGGTTTCAACTTGTCCTAGAAAAAAGTAACCGGGTTCTAGAGGATCTCAATATCACTGACCATCCTCCATCGGTCATGGTTTCAGCTCACGCGATCTTTTCTTGCAGCCGGAACTATCTCAAGAGTATGGTCTCAATGAGTGTAGCATCGAGTATCAACCAGTTCTCAGCTTTACACCGAGGCCGGCTATCTCACTAATTTCTAATGGCCAAGTTGGTCGATTAAAGGTTCTAAGGTCAGTTGATGCTTAACGATAGCGGCCCCGTATTCTCCTTATTTCTCCACAAGGGATACCGGTACCAACCAATGTGCCACATCAACGTAGCTACTGCTTCAACCATATTGGTCTATGCTGTACAGTTCCCTCACATTTTATTGCTACTTACCTAAAAGGTGTCCTCAGATCCGGGTTAGGATCTATAGTAACTCCCAAACAAAACCCTTAAAAGTAAAGCAATCAAGGCAATCAAGAGAAGAAATTATGATGAACTAGATCCTAAGGTATACCCCACTTATCATTTCCCCAGCAGAGTCACCAGTTCTGTGATACAGTGGCAGAACCGACTGTTTGAAATACTGGTTTGCGTTTTGCATTTTGTGTTCGCAAAATGTCGCGGTAAGCAAGAGTCGCCACCGACTTTTATTTCATCCAATCGAAAAGGAAAAAAGTACAGAAAAAATCCTTTTTCGAGATATTCTGAGTACGGGGGGTAGATTATAGAAAGGGAAGGTGTTAGCACCCTTTCTATCCATGGTTTTCCATGGGCTCTTAGGTAATTGCTCATCTTTTGAAAATTTCTTGTGTATGTGCTTTGTTTTTTTGAAAAGTTTGACTTCGTGATAACCCTTGTATCAGTCCTCAAAGGTGTGACGAAGTTGTTTTGAAATTTTGTTTGAAAAGTGTAAGTATGAAAAGTTTGATTTGAGCAAGTACCTACTAGCATCTACCTACTCAAAAAAAGATCGTTTCTATTCTCGTTTCCTTTAGACAGCGCTATCCTACTATTGAGAAATAGGTAGCACCGTCGTTGGAGTTGTAAGGGTCAATTCGTAAGGGACGTACGATTACTAAAGCAATGTTAGGACGTCTTAGTAATTACCCTAAAGTCTTAAGATCATATTCGAGGCAAAATTTCCGAGGCAACATTTCCGAAGGGACATTTGATCTTTGTTAGACAGGAGGGTAACCACTAAGACACCCTATACTTAACGATCATTTACCGAAGGCAACCGAAGTGAGAGTATACCCTAAGAGTGATATGTGCGAGTGATTCTTTTTCAGTTATCTGTCTTTTCACATTAGGGTTTTCTAACTGTATTAAATTATCATGCATTCTTGTCATACAATCCTATTAGCATACATCTAAACAGTCAAATATTTGCGAGAATTAAATTGCGAGAAAGTAAATCTACGCTATTACAAGGCTTCGGGGAGGGGGATTAATTACATAGCCAAAAAAAACCCGCAAAAGACGATAAATAAAAGAAAGTCCTAGTTAAACTATTACATACCGTGAACAGTTACATCAATATTGCAAAAATAATAAACATGCGCGATGAATCGAAAATGAGACAACTAGGGTTTTGACCCTTGACTTAAACCTAATCGCGATTAGTTAAAAAATGTTTTTGTTTTGTTTGGTTATTTAGGAAAATAGAGAAATTATTACATTAAATTAAAAAAAAAAAAAAGCCTAATTCTAATTAATTTTAATTTTAAGAAAAAATGAATTAATTTATTCTAAAACCTATTTTTTTGTTTTTATTTATTTGAGAAAAATAGAAAATAAAAAAATAGAAGTTAACCTAATTCTCTAATTTAATTTTAATTGTGAAAATAAATTAAGGTTTCCCTAGGTTAAACTAAATTATATCAAACAAACTAAAATAAAAATGTCTAATTCTAATTTTTTTTTATTATTGATTTTATGATTTTTATGAAAAAATGAATTAGTTTGTGAATCAAAATAAATAATGAAAATTAAAAGAATAAAAATAAAGAAAATAAATAATAAAAGAAAAGTAAATGGGCCTGGATGTTGTTGCTAAAAAAAGGGGGTGAAAAACTGAATTTCTAGGCCCAAGTGGACAAAAGCCTGTTTGACTTCGTTGGATCCAGTGCACACATTGACTGGAGGCGCATGATGGACCTTCAAGGGAGAAGCCTTGGATCTGGGGCGTTGATGAATGGGAAGGCCAGATCTTGAGTTGCTTGGTGGACACTTGGACGTGAGGTACACCTGATCATTTATTGAAAAATAACATGAAGAAAATATGGGACCTGGGGATCGAACCCAGGTCCTTAGGCATTTTCCAAGACACGTTTACCATCTGAGCTGCATGTGTCACTTGTATATATAATAATAATAATAATAATAAACAAAATATCAAACACTATGGTTAAGTATGAAAAACACGCGGAATTTCATACTGCCCAACTAGGGGGTGTCACGCCTCCATCTTCTTCTTCCCCACCGTCGCTTTAGGCTATACACCTTTACCTACAGACATGTCACTGTAGCTACAAACCTGTAACTTTCAATCATCAAGAAAACGCATGCTAAATGAATTCTAATTACATGGTTCTGTTTGTCTTGAACCCACGAACACTATGGTACTACTTTCTTGGACCAATTTTACTGATACAGAGAAACCCTAAAATATAAGAGCAAACCCTAACAATGGCATCTTCGTGTACAAGCGTTAGAAATATAATTAAATGGTATCAAAAGCTTGCAAACTCAAAGACAAACACGAATATATCATTAAAATATACAATGGGTGAGTGAATCAATGAAACTGAATTCAAATTTGGAGGCATATCGTGATACCTCTATCTTGCAATTCCAGGCGTGGAAAGGCTTGAATCTGATTGGAAAATGCTCCTGGAATGTCCAGCAACATATTGGCAACCTGAGAATGGCACGAATTGACCTCTAACACAGAAATTGGATCACCACTTTTCTTGCAATTTTTGAGTTTTTCTTTCACCTCTACACGGCTGCCTCTCACCCCTATAGGCCTTGGATATGTTCCATATATATTAGAGAATGTATTAGGGTTGTAAAACTGATCACATCTTTGGAAGTTTTTCAAGATTTGATTTTGTTTTCATGGCATATGTAAACCTTCCAAATTTTCTCAAATCCAATCTTTTCCAACCACATTGGCCTTGCACGATTTGATCTTCATTTGACAGCATATAATATCTTCTTACAATGCACAAGATCATCCCTAAAAGGAAATACATAATTTATTAGGATTTATTTGATTTTATTTGAAATTTAAATGAATAAAAATAAAAATAAATTAAATAAATGAGTAAATAAAGTATGGAGGGTCCCATAGGTCGTGTAATATGTTAGGAATGAGATGCAAGCATAAAACGTTGGGCCCATTTAGAAAAAAATACAAATTTGAGCATGTTTGACTTTTGGCAATTTTGCAAAAAAGGTCAACTTGGTCAATGCATAACTCTCTCAATTTTGACCCTAGAGAGGTGTTCTTAGACCTTTTAGAAATTTTAGGATGTCCTCTAAGCAACCATTTTGGTGTCATCTCAATTGAGTCTTCCATGTTCTTGTATGAAGCTTTGATCCAAAAGGTGTTTTTTGTTGACTTTTCAAAATGACCTATAATGTCCAAATTCATATCTTTTTGTGAGTGAATATTTTGAACTTGAGAGCTGAAGATTAATTGTAAGGAATTGAATCCTCTTCAAAATGAGCTTTGGATGGGTCATTTTTGATAAAGTATGAGAAAGTTAGGCTTGGTCAAAGTTGAGTTGACTTTTTCTACAAAACCCTAATTTAGCAACTTTTGGGTTTTGATAAATTGTGAGCAATCCTTGATGAATCATGGTCAAAACTTGATCAAATGATGAATGATACTTCAAAAATGAGGATGTTGACCAAAAATCTTGAAGTTTGACTGTATGTGGGCCCCAGTTGACTTTTGACCTAGCACAATCGATTTCTAGGTATTTGAGCAATTGACTGAGCAAACTTCCTCTACAAGGCTTAAAACTTGACATGGATGATCTTGAGAACATATTAGGACAATGGTGAGCATTTGGGATCCTTTGGACTCAAGCATCTTGATGCAAAATGAAACCCTAATTTGAGGTAGACTGCCTTAGGAGAGAGTTTGTCTGGACAACTCTTGGACCTCCTTGAGCAATTTGAGGAGCTCTCTTGACATGTATTGAGAAATATGAGAGGGCAAATTTTGGGGTACAACAGAAACGAATTCCATACGCCCGATCGAAGCATTTTTTTCTGTTGTTGGTGTTGGAATTTCATGAACGCGGAGCCAAAACGCGAACGAGTTCAATCGAACAGCGTGCATATATAGTAATTTGAAGTTGGAAGAGCCTGGTGTTTCCTGACGTACTGGAGGGAGTTATAATATAACATTTGATTTTCTCAAAAATTAATTTCCAATTTCCATTATGTTGGAAACAAAAGCGCATTGGGTAAGATTTTTTATAGAGAACAACAAGGTGTTTTATTTTTTTGTGGTTCTCCTTTGTATCCAAGGGCTCTTCCTCATCTATCTTATTCTAGCCTTGTTTATCCATCGAAAGGATTGTTATATCTATGGGGGTTTATGATATATTCCAATATTCTTAGGCAGGAGTTGAACTCAAGATCAGTCACCCGACTGACCGTTCTAAGATACCTCATACTCAGGGAAACCATCCCCCGTCCCCGCGTTTAGGAGATTGAGCAGGTAAAGTGAACCTGTACCCCAGACGTACTCATGGGCAGCGTGAGGAACCAGGTTTAAAATAAAAAGTTACGATCATAAGTAAATTTGAAGTCCGTGTAGGTGCGGGCCAGACCGGTGTCCATCCCGACCACGGGATGTTGGGCTTCAACTTCCCTTTGGCCTTTAGTATAGAAAAAAGGTGCTTGAATTGAAAGCTTCGTACTACGGACTAACTTAGCAATGCATTTCTCATCCAAGGGTCAAGCCCTTACATAATAGTCAGTGGGAAATCGGTAGCCTCTTCTTCAACTCTTATGAAATGAGTAATGCTTCCTGCGAAAGAAGAGGATCACTTGCTTACATACGTGATTATGCAGTTGGCCCATTAGTGGGTTCAATTCCTGCTTGCCTTTCATTTTGAACTGAAAGAGTAGTCTCGAGCCGCGCTCTTCTGCCATGTGAAGGGAAGATCGGATTGAACGGCTAGCGAACTCCTAGAGCCCAAGAATCCTATCTTTTTTATTTAATGGAAGTAGGAATGGAGTGGCTTATGCCAGACTGGAGAGATCATACTTATCGGCTAGCTCAATCGCAAATCGGGCATCCCGATGATATATTCAGCCAACTTGTTAGCTCAGCCTCTTGCAGACCCTCGGGACTCGACATTCTTATAGGATTCCATTTCGTCTCCACAAGTTAGCTTATCTACCTGCAAGGCCCAATTGAAGCAGATTGTCCCCGACCTTAAGGGTTCCGGATAGTGCCCCTTCACTTGTAGTTTCACTACTGTAGGACATCAACACCAACTCAGGCTCCAGCCCTAACTTCAACTTTAGATGAAACTTATAATTAGGCTTCATCTTCAGCTCTAGCTTAGGCTTCAAGCATAGAATTAGGCACCAGCCTCGGCCTAGGCATCGGCTTTCTTCTTCGTAGTCTTCTTCTTCCCTCGGATTCGGCATAGCCTTCTTCAGATTATTCATCCTTGTCTTCGTCTCTGTCTACCATATCGGATCCAATCAAAGTTGTTCGTCCCCCTTCTCGACATTCCCGGAGGGTGGCTCTTCACTTGGTGTTCACTATTCTAAGGTCTTGACACTAAAAATGGCACAGACTTTCACTTCGACTTAGTTAGTCCTCAGCTCGTGAATCTGACTATCTAAATATATCTGGATTCCTTTCTGATGCGCCTTATGTTTCCAAAAGGTAAGACTTTCCCCTTCCTTTCTAGGTACGTGGGTGTTAGCCTACCGGATATAACTCAATCGATGCGGTTCGTCCCCTTCCTCCAGCCCCCCTTCCAGCGCATCTGGATGACCCTTCGTACCCGTATTTAGAATTCTACCTTCGTGGATCTCCCCTCCTTCTCCGAAAGCTTTATGAATCAGACAGGGAAATTCCTTACTTTAACTTCATAATCTGGTACTTCACCTGGGGTTAGGCTTTTCAACTGGGCCAAGGGGAGAATGAAAACTTTCACTTCGGAAGGAGGAATGGCAAGTAGAGTTCCCACTGCAGCAGTTTCCGAATTAGGGATGTTAAATTACTTTTGTCTCAGAATTAGACCCATTTGTTACCCTTTTTGTAATAGTTGGGGAAGAAATGTAATAAATAATAGGCTGCTCGATCTGCTGTTCCGGCAAGCAGCCCTTTCGCTCGTTCCCTTGGGGCTTTTTGGGGGCCAACCTGTTCCATTTGAGCAACAGGAGCATAAGCCCCCCGTGTTCGCAAACTCTCATGTAAGGGACCTACTTTCCTTCACACTATACCTTCCGGAGTGCTTATGGAATATCCTGTTGAGTGGGTTTGATGCTAATAAAATAGGAAGGAGCCCAGCAGCTCCCCTTTTTCGGGATAAAGTAACGAAATATGGTAGGAATAGATCTATATATGTATAAAAAATAAGTGAAAATGAAAGAGTTGTTGTCGCACGTACTGATAACTCTATCCCGCGCTGAAAGCGAGAGGGACGGACGAAACTATGCTTCACCCACTTTAGTCTTTAGTGGTTGAACAGCTGAAAGCTAACTTCAACTTATCTTTATGATTGACTGTTGTTTCCATGCTTGTTTTTGAGATCGGGGCTGCTATTCTTATATTTGATATTCGAGTTACCCTGTGCGCTAGTTGACTATCCAATATTGGCCGACCGACGGATGGGCTCCCTTAAGGGTGGAGCTCACCAACTGGGTGGCGTGGAAGGGGATATTTAGCTATGTGTGGGTAGAGCTGCTCTTGCTCAGTTGCCACTGGATATCCACATTTATCCCCTAGAGTTGTTGTTCATTCCTCCCCCCATCGGTTGAGTGTTTTCATTCCCCCGGACCTTATTGGAAAGTCGGGGCTTCCCCTCCTTTTTCTGAGTAAACTACCCTTGCCATAACTACCCCCATCCAAAAGGCCATAAATAGGCTTTTGGCCCTAAAGCTACCGTTAAGGCCCCGACCAATTCTGAATCTGAATAAAAAAATAGTTGAACTAGAGTTTTCCCCTACTTGTATGAGTGGGGCTCGCGCTATAAATTTAAGTAATTAATTGGCCAACCACACCTAAGATGACTGAGAACAGGAACTACCCGATCAAAGAGTCTTCCTTCGGCGCCTGGGCATTCCCTTAAGATGAGAACAAGAGGGGTGAGCTTCACCTGAAATCATTTCCTAGGATTGAGGTTGATTGGCTTGTTCAAGGAAAGGCTCGACGTAGTTGAGTTGTTATGGGGAATCTCCTATCTAAGATTGAGGCTAAGCTCCTGTTCTGGCTCGGTCTTTAACCCATTTAAGGTTAGCTTTGGTATTTAGCCATTTAGGAGAGAGGAGAGAGGGGTATATTAGAATTTTTGGTTTAGTGAGAATAGCTCTAGTCTGAGAGCTTCAGCAAAAAGTTAAGAGTATGGGCGGGCAAGTTTAGGCAAAACTCAATATCACATTAGGAAGTGCAGTAGTTAGCGGGCTCCTTTCACTTTTATGTTGATGGATAGGCGGACTTCACTCCCATTGATAACATGGGATATGATCACAATAGCTGATTCAATCGGGTTCACATCATCGGGTATGATCACTGCTAGCAATCCAGTTAGTTAGGTCTCTCTTATAAAGTCTTAGAGAATATCTAATCTGATCAGATAATGGAATTCAATTAAACCCGTTGAACTGTTCTTTTAGAGAAGTTCATATTCATCTATCCCACTGACTGGCTTATAGATTAGAGGTTGACTCAGGAGCTTCCTAGTATAATGTCTACTAGGATAGATTACTCATATAGCGTGTCTTCCTATAACGAGCCTAAAAAGATCCCAGGTTACTCCTAAAAACAAGGCTTAAGATGGTTGCTAACTACTAAAGGGTAGCTTGCTTACGCACCAGGGATTTTAGGATTAGCTGGTGACTCTAGAAAGGGTTTAATAAATAGAGGTTGACTTGCTCGCAAAAGGGTACAATGCTGGTAGGTTATATAGGGATTTACGGATACAAAGGTTGGATAAGGTTAGCTTATTCCTCTCCTACTCTAGCATTTGGATACAGAGAATGAATATCCCGCTGGATCTTCTGTTGATGCTTAAAGGCTGGGCTATAGGCGGACTACATAACCTTACGAGTGATTAACTTAAACTTGGGATTGATAGCCATACTCTAAAAGCTTGCACCAGGTCTCTCACTATACCCCTGGATTCTCTAGCTCTTGCACACTGACTTTATCCTATGGTCTCTCTCAGGGCAAGGTAAGCTTTCTCTCATTGCACGCCTACCTTTCTTTGTAAGGGGTTTTGGGATGAGGATAATTAGTTTGTAATTAGCCCTAAGGCAGTGGAAGCAGAATCTGTTGATGAATGCTTATATATAAAAAAATAAAGTAAAAACTAGGATTAGGTTTTGTAGAATAGGTAGGGCACGACTCTTCTCTCAAATAATCCTATCATCTATGTCTTCGTCCGACTGTATTTCCCATGGTATGAAAATTCGGGAATATCTATATTTACATAAAAGAATTTATGGACGGATGCCCTTGATCAGGAAGTCGAACATATTCTCGTATAGGTAAAATACAATATGTCCGTCGATCATACTAAAATACAGGACAGACTAGAAGAGACCTAAGCAGTCCTTGATTGGGAGATTTCATCCCTTCAATAGCAGCCCTTGTACTGATTTTAAGATCTTCACCGACGCCTTTGTATGTCTTAACTTGACCTCTGATTGCCGGTTATAGGCTTGGTTGTCGGGCCGCAGTTCAAAAATGTTTCGGATACAACCCCAACACGTCTTTCATCTAATCGGGAGAAAAAAGGAAAAAGGCATTATTGATGTGCTTCCCTTCCCATTTACCATTCTGAAAGGGAATGAAGTGAGGTAGATCTAAGAAGCTTGAAACTAGGCAGCAATATAAGGAAGAGTGGCTTACCGCAGGCTTTTCAAAACAAATACTTCAAGAGATATCGGCTAAATGAAAAAAAGGGGATTTGTGCTTTCCTCTTAAAGTAGGGGTTGGACCAAGAAGATAGGTCACAAGTGGCCTTACTCTCTTTGTTTTGGAATGAGGATGTGAAGTCCTTCCACTCCAATAAATGATAGGACAGCTTTTGGTGCCCTACTCTCGCGGAACAGAAGGAAAGCCACAAAATAAAGTTTTCTACTAGAAAGCAAAGAAAGAGAGGGAGACAGAGAAGGGATCCTAACGCATTCCCATAGTGATATTCACCTAGAGACAAGACTATGTCGCAAGATAAGACAATAAAATAATACAAAAAAGAAGATAGTCTGATAAATAGGAGAAAGAGAGGATTCTAGAGAAACTACAGGAAACTATTAGACGTTACCCTCCTACCTATAGATAGGAGGAACTTCTCTGACTCTCTGTCTCTGCATCCTGACCACTTCTTGCTTGCTATGGGACAAACGGGAATGCCTGCATCTTGTTGTGAACTATAATCTTCTACTCACATTTTTAGATTCCTCCGTGCTTATCCCCTAATGTGTCGTCCTCCATGAATGTGGCACCTGTCTTGAAGAGGGTGATGAAAAACCATTAAATTAAGGCTCTCACCGGAGCCCAGGGCCAACACTTACATAAGCCACTGTCAACCACTATAATAAGAGCAATGGGATACACGACAACGAGTGAATCTCTTTCCCACCCGAAGCATTAACTGAACCTTTATAACCGACAAAGGAATGACAGCGGGAATGGACCTTAGCAACCCCCTTCTCCTTCCATTGCAAATACTTATATAGATGGAAATGGTTCCCTTCCTTGAGCAGGAATGCATGAGTTGTTAATCCGTATATGAGTCCCCTCACTTCCTCATGTAAGTCAATGTTTCCCCCTATAGGAGGAGAAATATCTTTCTCATAACTTCACAAGCCTACCTGACATTCCCTTCTATCATTCATTCCTGGATAGCTGTGGTGTTCCAAGAGACATATGGAAGATTTTGAAGCCTGCTATGTGATGGGAGGTGAGGTTGTTCAAGGAAGTATCCTTGGGGAAGGCCGGGAAGTCAAGCGGGCTTCAGAGATATTGAGATTCTATTCTTCGGGAAGGGAAGTTATTACGAAAGGTTCTCAGTCTTTCGACTTCCTCATCCATATGAGGACCTATTTTTTTGTTCTGGCTTGTAGCTTGATAAAGGGAGGATGGAAGGATAGCTGGAAATTTAATTCCACTTAGAATTATAAGGAAAAAAGTCTCAGTATCTAATGAACCGAATGCTTCAGTCGTGGAACAAAGTAACTGCTAGACCAATGTGTTTGTGCCAAATCAAAAGGAAATGGCAATTGTCTCAGGAGCAATCCCTTTCAGTTTAAATTCCGAGCTTGTACAGGGTATATCCCACTTAAGGGAATGAGGGAAAGAAATAATAGATTAGAAGCCCCTTGAAGTTTCCTTTATCTATCCTTTATTTGTGAATCCCAAGTGGGAGTCAAATAGGAGAATATGAGAACACTTGAGAGTCTTCCTATTACTTCCTTGCTTACTTGGCTCACTTCGCAACAAAGATAACTAGTTTATTTGCTTGCTTAGCTCGAAGATGCCAACTACGTTCACTTACGTCTCTCATTTACTTGTTAGCTAGCCCTATTCCTCACCTTTTCTTTGAGGGTATCTAAATATACAGTGGTGTGCTCGTTAGAGGATGCTTTTTTAGTTAGCTAAGCGACTACCTTAGTTAAAGGTGGGAGAACAACAAAGTATCTTATCTTCCCAAAGAAGGCAGAAATTGAGATGTGAGAAAAAGAATAGATATTCACTCTCCAAAGCCCTAATAATTCTTTCTAACAGATGTGAAGAGAGGATTGTTGACAATTCAATAAGCACTGCAATAACCTCTTACATAATGATCTCGGTGTTTTCGCTATGTCGTCAATCTCAGTATACAGAAATGGTCTGACCAAGAGGCATCGATCTGGAGTGGGTCTTGCATTGCCGGATGACCGGAGCCCTAAACCTCCACTCTTCAATTATATCCATACTAGGTGAACACAAATGATCGACCTTTAGTGCCTGGTTAACCATTAAAGAAGAGAAGAGGAGCAGAACAATGAGAAGGAGTTCATAGCCCTCCAACCAGAACTAATCAACCCGCCTCTTCAACATCTCCATTTCCCATTCCATCTCTTTCACCGGGCCCGCCCGATCCCATTCCAATGCCTAGCCCGAAAGCATGGAATCACCATCATTCTCCATATGACCCGATAGCAACACCAGGATCCCAATCCAAGTCTTTCCTCTCTCCTAGCAAAGAAAGGAGGGGAAAACCCCGATATCTATCTACTGGTCACCCAAATGAAAGCTCCAACCCTCAAATGCTTCCCAATGAGAGAAGCTAAGGGAGCCCCGTTAAGGCCGGTTGTCCAATCAACGAAAATGGGAGTCAGTGACCTAATGGAGGTACTGAGCCCAAAGCTGGATCTAATGTCTTCTGTTCCAAGATCAAATGCTTGGGAGACAACCTCTGCGTCTGCATTTCCATTCCCAGGGAGCTCAAAGCAATCAAGTGAATCCTTGCCATCAGGACCAATCCCTAGCGCCCAAGCAACGACAGCTAAGAACCTTTATTCGAGACCATTAGTAGGTAGCACGTCGAGGTTCCAAGCTGAACCAAAGCAATTTATTTATCCGAACCAACTAGCGATCAAATACCAGCCAAGGATTCCACTCTCTCTCCACCTGAATCGACGGTTTAAATATCTTAGTAAGATATATCGGTTCAGCTAGCTGCATGCCGTATCGGGAAGCGCTGATTCCTTCCCACGATTGTGGAATTTCAACATGTTTGTGGTGAACGAGGAGCGGACCTATGTCTAGAAGAGAATACCGGCTAGGGTGTGAGCACTTTTATACTACGGAAATAACAGGCATACCAACTTAATTGTTACCGGTCATCAATTCAACCTCTCGTACAAGTAGGAGTGCTTGGTCTTCTACTTGAGCGATGGGCTAGAAACCCGAGCGATACATTATATATAATTAGAATAATCTAGAATGAAAAATGGGGTATGTATGGATCTGTGATCCTAATATGAATGGAGGAAGTGTGCTTAATAGGTAGGAATGGTAGGGTTAACAGCAATGGATGGTTAAAGAGTCTTTGATGCAAAAAAAGTGCTTCTCATCTCCTTATTTTGAATTCCATGATTCTTCATTTCCCACCCTAGCTTTATTGCGAGCCAAAAACCTTGATGGATTCCCATTTCTTTTCAATGCAAGCTTTCTCCGTGCTTACCCGATCAACTCATTCAGGTGTGACAGTCGCTGATAGCTTCTCTTCTGGTGCTATCACACTCATTATTATATTCTAGTAGTAGATAGTCAAGTGGCCATTCGGCTCCTAGCCGCCTCTTTTCCCCTTTCTATACCTAAGCTCTTCACCCGCTTCGTCCGTTGCTAGTCTGACCCCTTCCTTTGATCTGAAGGGACTTCCCTTTGGTTTGGTATGCTACTCTGTTATGATTATGATAGAGTCTTCGCTTAGCGACGAGAATCACTGGGATAGAATAGATAATCAAGGTTATTGCCCCTTCTTTCAACTCCAGTTGCTTTCGGTGTCTGTTCTATTGGCCTGTTAGGAATAAAAACCTCTTTCTTTGGCTTTGCCTCTTGTCGAGGCTCTTTCTTCTTTCCGTGACTTGGCCCGTGCGTGAAGGCCTGTGTTCGTTCTTGTCCCTTCCAATGGTACTGGCTAATCCAGGAGATCTGGTTCTAGAACCGGGTGCGGGTTAATAACTCATCTAAGTATGACCGTTCTGTCTTCCCACCCCTTCTTCCATTCAAAAAATTCATGGCGTAGGAAGAAGATCATGTTCTCGCTTCCCTTATCTGTTTGGCCTGGAGGCGTATCTCCTGATGGTCGACTGAAGGCTTATTATCGATTAGCCTTTTTTCTACTAAAGATACTTATGGAACTCAGGCTGACTTGTTTGCTTTGCTCTGTGCGGGGAAGACGACGGTGCGATTTCATTTATTGGAGGCATAACCGCAGTAGTTAGGTCTACTCTAAAGGTCGTTTCGTTCTCCTCGGATGAGAATCGATATCTGTTAGAATAGTGGTAGTGGCGTTACTTTCTTCTTGAAAAGACTACTTGACTTGCTTTCCTTACTCTATCGAATAAGTAATATCTTACCTTTGCTAGAAGGTAGTGAGTGCATTGATGCAGAGAAGTTGGAATATAGTTAGTGTGCCATGAGTGACTCCTTTTGTTGTCAATTGATTTGACTCTGTCTCCTCCCAGGAAGGATAAGATAGAGATTATCTCGTCTTTGTGGTTTAGGTTTAGTAAGAGCCTGGCTTCAAGAAGCGAGTGAGTCTTGGAAAGGTATTATCGAAGTCACTTCCAGATTCTAATTATATTCTTTTGGGCTCATCCGTAGGGCAACTGAAGGCATAGGTTCTGATTCCGTATGGCTACTGAGAGTGACCCTAAGACATCAGTCTAACATTCTAGCCATGTCATAAGCTGGATTCGACCGAAGGGTGAGGATATGACCAGGTTTAAGAAAGAAAAGCTCAAAGCACTCTTGGTAAGGTTATAAAAATACCCAATACATTAATGTAGTTCTATAGGGAAAAGAGAACTACAAGAAGTCTACTCAGTCCCGGTACTCCTTTTCAATAAGTAAGGTAGGAGCAGCTTGCTGTTTAGTTCCAGTAATCAAGCTAGGCTCTTAGTTGGCTATTCATAGATCTGGAGTTGTCCTCTATTGCTGATTTAGCAACCTTCTTTAAGAACTCCTTCCTACGTGGTAACAAGGGTTACAGCTAAAAACACCGGTTACTTCTATAAGACCAACAACTCATAATGGAAGATTTTCCTTTTCTATCAGCCCGGGTACGCGTGAACATTTGAAAGATTGGCAAGGATGAGATAGTGGAATAAGGGTCGGGAAGAAACTTCACTGCAGGGGAAAGGCTTATGTCACTCTCAAAAGGAGCGATAAACCAGATGATGATCCCTAACCCGATCTTTCGATATGAAATTTGACAATCAGGGATTACTCCTAGTCTGTATCCCTTGGTACTTCTAGAGGAAGAAAGGAGTCCGGGTTAAAGGACGAGGGCATATTTCTTCTTTCAGTAGCAGCTCCAGAAGAGTTGCTTCGGATTTGACTGAAGAAAAAAGGTACCAAGCAACTCTTCTTATTACGATGACGTGAGTTTTGACAATTTGGATTGGGGAAATAGCGCACTTCTCGCATTGGAGGTGTCGGAGCGTCCCACACAGTTGAAGTTGAGGAAAGGTTTAGCGGTAGCCTATGTCTTCTTTATCCCCTTTTGATAGAGGAAGAAAGTCCCTGGGAAAATGGAGGAGTCCCGTCATTCCTTCACTCGCGCATCCATATGGAGATCAGCCTACATATAGGCTAAAGGAGAGTCTACGATCTTGACTTCACAAAGTTGACAGGAGAACCCGATGTGAATTTTAATCCGTTACCAAGGAAGATTAAGGATACATCGTAGGTTTCATTGCTTTTGATCTCTTTCTTTCTCTGCGGAGAATTAAAGCAAGCCATGCTTTTGAGGATCCAAATGATGGTTAGTTCGAGTTAGCTAGCTGCTCATTCCCTTCTGGGTTGAAGGCAACAAGAACACTAGGAGAGGTGTGCCTGGTAATACCTCTATCTAAGACTATGCAGGCCAGTCTTTCCTTTGCTTCGTGTGCTCCCTGTTAGAATGCGATCTCTTCTCTTTGGTAGGTATCGTATATAAGAGAAAGCTTTGACTCATCTCCCCGAGTGGGGCTTCTCCTCTCTTTCATAAATTATATAGAATAACTTATGGGAAGAAAGTCCCGGAAACCAGGACGTACGATTGGCTTTCCCTTTCTTTCAATTTTCAAGAGATTAGTCCCGCGAGATCGTGATCTAGTTCTTTCGTATAGCTCAAAAATCAAAATAGTGATTTCGATCGTAAGTAAGCTGAAGGGAGCCCGTAAGACTGGTGAATCCACTAGGGAAACCCGAATTATGGCAGTTCGCGATCCAGTACTTTAGTTATTTATGCCCTCGAAGGACATGTTTTTATCAAATTCTAAGCTTTCTTATCAGCCCTAGGGAGTTCACCAGGTATAGGCTCAGGAAGCGAGCAACAACTACTGCGGATCCTGGAACGAAATGATAAATTTCAATAGGCTTTTCTTTTGTACTCGAGTTCAAATCATAGGTCCGGGGTAAAGGAATGATACCCTAAGGAAGCAAAGCAAAAGTAATCCTGTCCGAAAACTATAAGGGAATTCGGGTTAGAAGAATTCTACTCAAACAAAGTCAAGGTTGTGAGCCACGACACTTCTCTTCTAATATCCAGAGTGTTTGACGAAAGGTCAAGTCGAAAGCTAAAGCTAACGCTTACCTCGGATCAAGTTAGCACCACCCGCAAGTTCAGGAGAAAGCGAAGTTATAAAGAAAAGAAAGAATCGAAGTTGTTTTAAGTTCAAAGGTATTTTCGAACGGGGTTATTGTTAGCCGTGGGTAGTTTGATGTACTGGTTTTGGGTGCAGGGTGGTGATGGAATCCTTCTTCTGCTCACTGGGATTTAAGGCTCCATATGAATCAAGGAGAAGCCACAGTCTAAGAAACCAAGGTATAATATAATTATGTACACAGAGTCAACACCTCTACAAATAAGGAATCAAGTAAAGTAATCGGTTGAACACGGTCTAGGTAGAAAGAAGTCTTCCTATTCCTCCATTGTGTTGGAAGTCTTTAAGACTTTCTTGATGTGGAGTAGTGAATATAATCAAGTTAAGCAGTTCAGGCGGGAGGAGTTAATCTGTAATTCCCATAGTTCCATAGGAAGGAAGTGCATCAACGAGTTTGTGTATCTCAGCAGTAGGGACCGAACTTCAAGCAATAGGGATCAGTGTTCAAGGTTAGGATCTATGTAATATGAATAGTAAGTTATGCACCCGTCAAGCAGTTCTCACTCCAAGCAGGACTCTTCTATGGATTAGTGGGAAGGCGTTGTATAAGAGAAGATTCGTCTATCTAAGTTGCTGACGAGCCAGTACTATTCGTGGGCAAGAAAATTTTCAACTCGCAATCCATTTATACAAAACGCAGAAAGGTTATGCAGGCGGGTGTTCATTTCTTTTTTTTGTTTGGATACAATGGGTATGCTCTCTAAAAGATTTGCTCGGGGTTGTTCACTTTAACTTGGTCGCCTGGTATCTTTGAAACCTCTTTGCTTGTGGAGGTAGGAGTGCGTCTGAGAGAGTGCTTCGCGAAAGAATCGTGTGGCATGGTGAAAGGTTTCCCGTTGTGGTTTCCGGCCCCCAGGTCTTCACCTAATTATGGAAGAGGGGAGGTGCATTGAGTATAAACTCTCTTTCGCGCCTTTCTTCAGCTTGTTCGTGTTCGTCTATTCAGGACGGGGCAGGCAACCCACATACATATATGAAGAGAAGAAGAGAGGAGAGGGGGTTCCTTGAGATTAAGGTGTCAAGGCGGTCGAAGAAGGCCACAAGTGGAAGCAACTGAAGCTTTTGTCATTCAGTTAACTCCGCCAGTCCGTGCTTGCTATCATGCTGGCAAAAGCAGAGCTTTCATCCTTACCTACTATTGGATTTGAACCAATGACTCTCGCCGTATAAAAGCGATACTCTAACCGCTGAGTCAAGTAGGTCAAGTCGAGTCAAGTAAGAGAAAAGAGACCCCTATAAGAAAGAGAAAGTGTTATCACTATACGAAATATCGACCTATTCACTCAACTAGTGAATAAGACTAACAAAACTTTCCTATTCACTGAATCCAAGACTAAGGGCAAAAGATAACTTCCTTTGCTCCCTTCCTTCAACTTATAGGATGGAACCCGGACTCCTAACTAAACCCTCTTCCGATTGATTGTCTCGATTTCACTGCCCTTGTTGGCCACCATGCCTACTTCTCTCCAATTCCTCCTTCTCAAATCCCTTCATACTGTAATCAAATCAATCGATCGATCAAGAGGCTAATCTCTTTTGTTTGGGCTGGTAGCTAAAAGAAAGTCCTCGCCTTCTCTTGAACAAGGGAAGGGCAGCATAGCATTAGCTTCAATTGAACAAGCTCAACCTTGAAAAATAAAGGTGGTATGGTAGGCCGAAGAACCGTTAAACGCTTAAACTTGGCCACTGAATAAGGCGAAGGTAGGGCAAGAGACTAGGCCAACTTACTTCTTACTGCCATGGTTTAAGCTTTAGGCTCCATAGACAAAACTTTTTTTTTAGGTCTAAGGGAGGGGAGGACACCACTCAGCACCTAAGGTGGGGTTCAATGTCGGCCAAAAGAAAAAAAAAAGAGATGTACGGATGAGGGGAGGAGAGAAAGAACGCATGCATGGGGATTTTGTCGGAGGTTCGATAATCTATGATAGGACATCATAGGCTAAGGTAGAATTAAAGGAAGTCTATTACCGAGAGAAGTGGTGATCTCGTCTTACTTGCTGGGAGAGATCAAGCTTTCGGACCACCTTTCCATCCAGATTGCGAGCGATCACTCAGCAATGAACACTAACTAAAAGCGGCTGGGAAATAGTAGCCATCCCTTACAGGAATCGAACCTGTGTCTTCGACATTAAAATATGATGTCCTAACCACTGGACGAAAGGGACCAAAAAGCCATTCTTCATATACCTCAGCTCCGAGAATATAAGTGGTTCGTTTTGTTTCTATATGCAATTCAAGATTTCGTTTGTGTTCTGGCGATTTCTGATGTGAATTCGGCGGGTCGTCCCCCCTTCCTACGGGTTCCCCCACCAGATCCCGCTTACGGCACGCATGACGCATGGTTACAACCTTTGCCTTAGCGTGCATCGACTTATATAGAAAGCATGAACCACCTCGAACTCACTTGATCGATGGTTCATGGTTCTACGTAATTAGTAGGATCGAGTTTCTACTCCAATCTAAGGTTTTTAGGTTTGTGAACTCAAGAGTACCGGTACGAGTTCTTTGAGTAAGGAACTGGTAGCTTTTACTTATGTCAATGAGTGAGAGCAGTAGTAGTAGATTGAGTTAAAGAGTTTGATCTTCCCCCCAGGATATAGAGGGGTCAGGGTCCTTTCTTTTGTTGTTGCACTGAACTAAGTCCGTGTCCTCTTCTCAGAGAGGAGGAGTTTCCTAAACCTAAAGGATTAGTTCCTCGAGTCTAGTTAACTCGACACCTTAACACGAATAACGCGCGAGCTTTCCTCGACTATAGCGTGAGTAGAGTCTAGCTCGACAAGAGGAACTGCTTAACTTGACAATAGCTCGACTAGGTCGCTTCTTGTATTAATTGTTTTTTTTTTGTTACTTGTACTTGATTGAGTACAGGTAGTAGTAGTGGAGTTGAAGAGGTCACTATCTCCATAGTAAAGGCTCGCTTCGCAGACATAACGAGCAAAGAATAGATATGACTTACAAATAGGTGCCCATAAGTTTGTTGTCTTGTCTCTGCCTGTAGGTAGTAGGTCCCTGCTCTTTCTGATAAGCGGATAAGTTGAGGGGCTTGCTTCCCAAAAGAAACTTCTTGCCTTCTCCTGGCCTTGACACTCTAGTTATTGTAGCTCTTGTTTACTCCTTATTTTCCTTCTTTCTCTTGTTAGGAGTTTAGAGTATGTCTAGAACGAGTGGAACGAAGTGCTTCCCTTAAAAATCCAGAGTCCACGACCTAAAGAGGAGCCGGAGGGAGATGGCTAATAGATTGACTTGCTTTTTACCTTTCGTATTCGGCGGAAGTAAAACTTAATATCAGTGAGCTCCATTTGCTTCGAAAATATGTTGTTGGGCAGTAAGCATTTGTAAGAATAGCATCCCTATGTAGGGGAAGATCACGAAAGACAAAGATTATAAAGAGGGCCCCATGACGACTAATCCATGAGAGCCCATATTTATGCTTTCATTCACTCGTTCCTCGTGGTCATGAGAGGGAAGATCTTAAGGATTTCTAGTTTTTGAATCCACTTAAGAATTTGATTGTACCCATTGATTGTATGCCGGGGGAGAGAGAGATACAGAGAGGGGTGGTAACCTGACCTGGGACATCGATCAGGAGTTGTGGTCACCTTCACATCCTTGCGTATGCCTGGACCTAGAACGGAGGATCTGAACAAGAGAGTAGAGTGAAGGCCTGTAGTTGATACAGAAGCGAGAGCTGGATCAAGGACTTTGATAGAGTGTCCTCCTATCACAGAAAATAATTTCCTGGTTAATGAAAGAGACGAGCAAGACTTCAAGTTCCATTATTACCGAGTGCAAGGCTGAGAAAAAAGAAAGAAATTGAAACTCGAATCAAGATCAATGCGTGAAAGAGCAAAGGATTCTACATCACAAGGTCAGGCCCCAGGAGATGATACTCTCTGTTCTTTAATCAGATAAGGATGCTTTCCATGAATTGCTCCAGCTCTGGTGCACACCTGTTCTCTCTAGAAAGATAATGTTCACTGGAAAGCACAGACCAGCTAAAAAAAGAGTGAGCTAATCATGGTCGGGGCGGGAATACCAACCAGTTCGAAAATCAAGACAGATCAATCACTTTGGCAATAAGAGTGAGCGAACAAGTCTGCTTTCTTCTCCATTGATGTCAAATTCAAGTTTATTTACCTCTGACTAAAAGGAGACAGTTAAGAGCTACGGGCGACAAAAGCTTATTTCGGGAATGCTATTTCCCGGCCTGGGACAGTTGGTTGATTCGATAAGAGGGGAGATCTGCGAAGGTAGTATAAAAAAATAAAGTAATAGGAAAAAATGCTATTCAAAGAGTATTTTAGTACTACTATGTATTAATATCTAACCAAAAAAGAAGGAAGAGAACGAAAGGAGAAGAGAAGTCCACTTCTGGGACGGAGCCCTACATAAGTTTAAGCATCAGGAACAAGCAAAGATGCCACCAATTAAGAGTTGGAGATTGTGCTTCATGTTCTTGATGTATGTATTATCCATTAATTCGGACTTTGAACAAGCCTTAGGTTGAATCCTGACATGGGCGAGTAGGGATTCCAGGACAGTTTCAAGCAGCTTCTTAGGGATGATTACTCATTCGCTTTGTTACGAAAGAAGTTGCAAGGTGCGAGATGTGCAGCCTTTGATCCAATTCAGCTTCAAGGGCCTTACCATCCCGGTTAAGGAATGAGAGGTCTACGTTCTGGTCTACCCACACGTGACATAATTGTGCATAGTATGTATGTCATCCCGCTTCCAAAGCCCGATCTTTCTTTGTCTGGGTTCATCTAGCTTTGCATTGCTTGCCCGGCTTAGACTGGGTTAATTTCCCCCCTTTGAAAGTCCGCCCCATACCTTACTAGAGCCCCCCAACAAGACCACAACTCAATTAAGTCCTCCTTCTGTCCTCCACTACCAAAAGACGTGGAGACTTGTTTCTCTCGTCAGCTACCTAAGGTTACCTTCACGTCACTTCCTTGAACTCGCTTAAGGAAATCCAGAGCTCCAACACTCGAAAATAGTAGCTACACAACAACAAGACAATGGGGCCTACAGACCCCCACGACTATTAATAAAACACAGCTCTTTCCTCACATCTACCTAACAAATTATGATTGAGCGCGTGAAAATGCAAGATGGAGGCCTTTAAGAATGAAAGGAAGATCATCCCTAGGGAAATAGATTGGAAATTTGCTCAGGCGGTTAGTTAGTTGTAATTGAGTAGGCAGTTCTTCTCTTTGCCTTTCATCCGGCTAGTCCGCTTATCCCTCTGTGAGCGGAGATGGTTATATAGGAAGTGTTGTGGCTTTGGTGGAAGGCTGGGAAGATCCTTGTTTGGGTTTGGTAGAGTCTTAGTTTGGGACGATCTTTCCGGTTTAGGAATTTACTTTGGAATTCGGTCAATTGGGTAAGAACTTAAGGCATTGAAAGACGTGAACCAAATCATTTAAGCATCGCTTCGATTATGGCAGAAGCGGGATGACACTCTATTACGTAGATAGAAAGAAGAGGGCCTAGCTGGCTTGACCCAAAGAAGAATGTTTAGTTGAGGAAAATAATCCTTCCCAATTTAAATATTTTCCTGTCGATGTAGTCTTTTCTTCTCTGTCATGCTCCCCAGAAAAGGGCGAAGCAGAAATTGAATAAAAAAGAAGAAAGCTGGTAGATTCAGGCTACCCTAGTAGCGTAGATTTCGTCCCTCCCAGTTCACAGATGTAGTTGCGTGTAGTTAACTTTTTTCTTCGAGATTGGCTTGGTGTGCAGTGTATCGCTTGTGTAGCCTATGTGAAGCGAACAAGCAAGGGATTGAGCTGCGCGAAAGCCGCGTTCGCACATTCGTTTTCTTGTTGGGTACAAGATCGAAAAGAATGCCCTTATGTCGAGATACAGGGTTTTTCGAGAAAAGGTCCCATCCTTCAATATCATGATTGGGTCGACCAGGCCAGATCATGAGTGAATAGAAAATTGAAAACGTACATAGTTGTTCCAGTTGAAATACTAGGAATAATTCTACCACTTATACTAGGAGTAGCCTTTTTAGTGCTAGCTGAACGTAAAGTAATGGCTTTTGTGCAACATCGAAAGGGTCCTGATGTAGTGGGATCGTTCAGATTGTTACAACCTCTAGTAGATGGTTTGAAATTGATTCTAAAAGAACCTATTTCACCAAGTAGTGCTAATTTCTCCCTGTTTAGAATGGCTCCAGTGGCTACATTTATGTTAAGTCTGGTTGCTCGGGCCATTGTACATTTTGATTATGGTATGGTATTTTCAGATTCGAACATAGGGCTACTTTATTTATTTTCCATATCTTCGTTAGGTGTTTATGGAATTATTACAGCAGGTTGGTCTAGTAATTAGGGGGCGGCCGTTCGGTCGCCTATGATACTAGGACCAATAGGTCAAAAATGGGTTTGTGCCACAGGTGTTGAACGATCTACTCTACACAGGTGTGGGCTTACAGAGCTAGGGCTCATAAAGCCTTTCTTTCATTCAAAAAGAGGGCCCTGGTCGGTCACTTTTCCGGGCCGGGATCAATAGATAAGTGGAATTCATAAAAAAGAGATATTTCTCTTTGCACCTAAGATCAAGAGGAAGGGTAGCTTGTCAAGCTGGCCTATATAAAATATATTATTCATTATTATATAATCTTTTAGAAAAATATTTTTCTAAAGATTCATTGTCTTTTAATCGGATGTTCTTCTTTGTCAACGCTACTAAGGACCTATGGGTTAGCCTAGTAATGTATTGTATAGTAGGGTATAGTAGGCGAGCGAGTTAGCAAAGACGCTTGGGCTAATAGATAAGAGAGCATCGATGTGTAGCCTTCATTCTACTACGCTACGCAAAGGTTACGGAGTCACTTAGCTCGACGTTAGGAGAGTCAAGGGGGAAGGCCATACCTACATAGAAGAACCACTGTTCGTTGACTTTCTAAGGTCTAACCTTTCGCTCCCCTATAGAAAAGGGGCACAAAGCCGCTTTGCACCGCTGATAGACTACTTAAGATTCAATTCAAAAGGCCCTACTGAGTTTCACAAGCCTTTGTCATTGTCAGTCAACTATGTAGGGCCTGAGGCCCCCTGCTAATCCGTAAATATTAAGAGCATACCGCAACACAACAAAAGGATGGTCCCCTATGCATTTAATTAATTTCGGAAGGGAAAAAAAGTACCCCATCATGGTGAACCTCTCCTTGTGATCAGGATGAGGTAGATGCCTCCCAGCTGGGGGGCGGATAGAATCAGAGTTTCCTTAGGTAGCCACCGACCTACAGTTATCTTTAAACTTCCGTGCTTGGTGGAGAAGAAGTGAACAAAGGTACGCTCGCTTGCTGTCTTGTTCTCTGCCGCGAACTGGGATCGCTCGCCAGCTAGGTCAGATTGAAGCAATCATTTTTGAGAACATATTACCCATATTTGGGGACAAGGGGCGGAACGACCTCTCGATCTGCTTACTGCAGCCCAGGAATAAAAACGTTGTCTAGGCGTTCCTTGTTGCTACGATCTCCCCGACGCTTAGGACGTTGTCTGGGCCAAGAGCCATAGTTAATTGTTGTTTCCGTTTAGTTGTTTTTTTCTTGTTTGTTTATACCGGCAAGACCAGCCAGATGATGTCTGTTGGTTGGTAGTGAGAGGACTCGTAGTACCTGCATACCCAAAAGAAAAGGAGGCGCTGATTAAAAAAATCATTTGATTTTCTTACTCTCCCTTAGCAGCCAGCGGGAAAGGAGTCTATCTAACTGCCTAGCTTTGGTATATTTCCCCCAATGCAATCCATACAAATTCCACGAATCCCATGGTGGATAAGTTCGACGACTCAGCAGCAGTGCAGAATGGAGTTTCTGGTCTGGTGGATCTGATCTTTAGGGGGCAATACATACCAAAAGGTGCTTTAGTGATCATTGATGGTCTGAACAAGGAACTCTGTGTGGGGATCCATCTTGTTGTTATTCGCATTGTTCACCTTGGTCTCCAATCTGGGTGGTTGTTCTGCGCTTTATATTTAAAGCAAGCAGCTTCATCCTTGATGATGGCCTATAGTGGTGATGAATTCGTTCATCTGGACAATACGGTACCTGTTTATCTCGCTCGGTTCGGTTACCCTCGAATCATTCTGTCTCATCATAGGCGTATGATTCTGAAGAAGGATGAGAAAGCGAACATGCTGGGGAAGTTTATTTTAAAATATTATCTCTGTCAAAGATCATTACTTTGGCAAAGAAGGTTGATAAATCAACGTTTTCTAGTAGAAATAATATCCCCACCCGAGCCGAAGAAAGAGGAAGTAGAAAGATTGACACAGTAAGAGCGATTTAACTTTAGTTAAATAAAATTAAAATAAAGTCTGATCGGACCAAGACGGAAAGATTCATACAAAGAGGGGATAAGAAGGGATAGCGCTTTGATCAGCATGAAATAAGGTAAGACCCGAAGCGTATAGTAGAAACTCCTTGAGTTTAGCATAAATTAGTACCCCAGAGGCTACGAGAAAGATATGAGGGTGATCTCGCATTGCTGCCTCACAAAGCCCTTCCAGCTTTCTACACGCAATACTTCATCTAGCCCCTCGTAGACAAGACAAATGCTAGCCTGAAAGTTGCTTGATACTAAGTCTATCTTCATTCCCATCCTGACATGCGGAGGTTGCCAGTGCATTGTATCTAACCACACTGTGGCAAATCGATACAGGTTGCTAAACAGCTTACTATACTATACAAAAGCATATACGGCTGTTATAGAATCCCCTGCTATTTAATATGAGTAACTATCCAATTCCGTAATAGAAAAAGATGGGACTAGTTGGTTTTATTCCTTCACTTAAATCAAGGATCTTAGATCTTGCCGCTGTGATCTTTTATCTTGTTTCAGAAGCTGGGATTGGGCCGACTTTCCTTTCTTAACCAGGCTCAAGGGAAGTTAGAAGTCAAAGAAGCCTTGGTACCTAGTGAAAGCGAGTTCTTCTTTCTTTTCTTGCTTGAAGGGTAAGCAGATCTGAGTCAATTTGATCTTTTCGGCACTTTCGAATGATTGTGTTTAACACCCTAACGATTCTGTGAAAGGGGATTCATATTATAATTGAGCTGACTAAACTCAGTTGTCGGTTAGTGGGTGCAGGTCAAACGAAGAAAGACAGAAGAGTTCTGGTACAACCAGACGAAATATCACTGATCATCCAGGAACAGAAACTCAACCCACTGTAGATGCAATCTTAATGCATTCTGGGATGAAGGAATAACCGATCTTCCCCACCTCGACTCTAACTCAATCGATGGAACAGCTCCCCGAAACAGCGAGAGATGCCAGAAAAGTGGAACTCGGGGAGCCCTCAGAACCTCAACCGGTTTCGTCAAAAGACAAAGGAAAAGCACCTATCTGGGAGGAAGAGGAGGTCGAGTCAGAAGAGAAGAGGAAGGTCAATCTACCTTCATTCACATGTTTTATTTTATTTGTTTGACTCAGAAGGAGGAGAAGACGAAAAAGAAGCTACAGAAGAAGAGGAAGCTGAAGATACAGAAAGAACTGTCTCTAGCGCACCAATGGGAAACGGGCCCCCCGAAAGGATTCTGATCATAGTCGTTCAGCGCGTCAAGTTGACACTATAGCTACAGAAAAGTGTTTAAGGTCGTGATTTATCATTCAATAGCCTCACAATTTTGATTCCCATGTACAATACGACATCGGGGATTTAACCCGCAGGCTATACTATCAAGCAAGGAAGGCGACTGGCGGCTAATTTGCATGATGAAAAGCTAGGTTTTATTCCATCTCTAGTTTCATCGGATCATTCATAGATGACATAACTGAATCGATAACAATTCATGGCACAAATTTATACGACCCAACCCCATATACGGTTTATCATATACCTGATTATAGAGATTGAATCCCACCCTTACCTGGTTTGGATTGAAGGTAACTCTAAGGGTCTCCGATTGAATCTCCTCTTGACCGCTTGGTGTAACTTCCATGTACCCCTCTTCTTCTCCTCAAAACCCTTATTTTTCTCTTTTCTGCAACTTCTCTTGTACCAAAACCTTCCAAGATTTTTTCTCTCTATATCAGAATCAAAGCTGAAAATTTTCCCAAATATGCAGCTACAGTGCGATGATGATATCTCCCAACTCAGGCCTTATTTTGAAGATCCCAACCGTCAAAAGTTATAGGTAGGTGTTGCGAACCTACTCTCAAAATTTGAGCATGATCCAACAGTTAACGAATTGGGGATTGCCGATTTAGTGAGACTGCTGCAATAAAAACGGGAATGAGTTTCTCCCATCTATTCTCTCACTTTTCTCAATTAACCTAATTCCTTTTATATCCACTTAACCTTGTAATTCTAGTTGTTCTTATTGGGTCAATATCCACACTCCCATATTTACTACATGATATTACTTAAATAAGACCAACAATTAATCTTATAATGCTCCAATATATTTAATATTATTAAACCACCATTTAATCAAATAATCTCACAGAGCAACTTAACAATAATTCACAACATTGCTCAACTCCAACTAATAATTTTAATTAAATTAATTAAATTATCGGGGCGTTACAGTAATCACTTGCTCACAAACTAAAACAATTTCCACACTTCACACTTTCAAAAAAACTACTTTCAAAACGCTTTATAAACACTCTTGAGGACTGATACAAGGGTTATTATAAATAAAATTTCCTTACATTGGCATTTACAAAACATCTTTCCACAAAACAACACTTTCTTTCAACAAATATTTTCAAAACAAACATTTTGTATACATTTTCAACGATACGAGAATCATTACAAAATTGCCGCATTTAGGCATTTTTAAAATATTTGCAAACATACACAAACACAAAGCATTTTCAAAGTGAGCTAGTGATTAAGATCTCGTAGATAACTATGGATGAAAAGGTGCTAACACCTTCCCTTTTCATAACCTACCCCCCGAACTCAAGAAAATTATCAAAGGTTTTTCCTGGTTTTTTTCACCCTTTCCTTTATTGGATAGAGGAAAAGTTAGTGGCGACTCTTGCTATCCGCAACATTTGCATTAAAAATGCAAAACCCAAAAGTCAGTTCTTCCACCGTATAACAAAATACAATGACCATTATTCTCCCTAACAACTTTAAACTCCTGGTCAGGGACTTCAGTTGTAATGTGATGAGGATCCGAGAAGATTGTTGCTTCAATGATCAAGTCTTTCCTGACGCAGTTACTTGCCAAGAAATTTCTAACTTTTTCCTAGGTTGCCCTCGCGGGTTTTCAATTTAGAGGGAAAATTTATTCTGTTTGTGTCTCTTACTTTTTCCTAGACCACCCTTTCGGGTTTTCAACCTACCGAGACGCTATTTTTGTCCTAAGCCTCCCTTTTGGATTTTCAACTTAGCAAGCTATTCTTTTATTTCTTTAGGCGAAGTATTTCTTGACTGTGTCAACATTCATGCAACGTGGGAACTCCTCGCCATCCATAGTTTCAAGAATCAATGCACTGCCAGATAAGGCTTTCTTGACAACATATGGGCCTTCGTAATTATGAGTCCACTTGCCCCTAGAGTCAGTGTTAAAAGACATGGTCTTTCTGAGCACGAGGTCACCTTCTATGAATTCACGAGGTTTGACCTTCTTATCAAAAGTTTTCTTCATTCTTTTCTGATATAACTAACAATGACACAAAGCCATCATTTTTTTCTTCAATCAAATTCAATTGGTCAAACTTGTTATGGACCCATTTAGCCTCTGAGAATTTGGTTTCCATTATCACACGCAAAGAGGGAATCTCAACCTCGACGGGGTGCACTACTTCTATACCATACACAAGAGAGAATAGGGTTTCCCCTATTGAAGTGCGGACGGATGTATGATACCCATTCAAAGAAAAATGGAGCATCTCATGTTAATCCTTATAGGTAACAACCATCTTCTGAATGATCTTCTTAATGTTTTTGTTAGCAGCTTCAACAACTTCATTCATCTTAGGCCTGTAAGGAGACGAGTTGTGATGGACAATCTTGAATTCTTCTTAAAGTTCTGTCATCATCTTGTTATCCAAATTTGAGTCGTCGTCAGTGATAATCCTGCTTGGCACACCATACTGACATATAAGATTATTCTTGATAAAGTGTACTACCACCTGCTTGGTGACATTAGCATAGGAAGTTGCTTTCACCCACTTGGTGAAGTAGTCAATTTCCACCAAGATGAAACGATGTCCACTCGAAGCCTTGGGTTCAATCATTCTGATCATATCAATACCCTACATGAAAAAGGCCACGGGGAATAAATAACATTGAGAAACATCAGAGGCACGTGAATCTTGTCAGCATAAATCTAACACTTATGGCACTTCTTAGAAAATTTGCAATAGTCATATTCCATTGTTAGCCAATAGTAACCTTCCCTAAACATCTTTTTTGCCATCGAATGTCAATTGGCATGAGTACCAGAGGAACCTTCATAGGTCTCATGCATCAACATGTCCACTTCATGTCTATCCAGGAATTTGAGTAAGACCATGTCATAATTTCTGTTTTACAGCACATCTTCATTGAGGAAAAAGCTACCTGTTAACCTTCTCAATGTCTTTCTATCTTTGTTCAATGCACTAAACAGATATTCCCGAGTCATGAGAAAGTGCTTGATATCATAATACCAAGGTTTTTCGTCTGGCATTCCCTCTGTCGCAAACACATGAGTTGGCCTATCCAGACGTCGAACCATGATCTGAGGTACATCGTTCCAAGCATTTACTTGGTGCATAGAAGTCAAAGTGGCTAAAGCATCTGCCATTTGATTCTCATCTCTGGGAATATGATGGAATTAAATTTTATTGAAGAAAGGTAACAATCTTCTTGCATAATCTTTGTAGGGAATCAAACCAATGTGGCGAGTATCCCATTCTCCTTTAATCTAATTTATTTCCAAAGCTGAATCGCCATATACATCTAGAATTTTGATTCTGAGATCTATAGCCTCTTCAAGACCCGTGATACAAGCTTCATACTCTGTCATACTATTGGTACAATCAAATGTTAACAATGCAATAAAAGGGAGATGTGATCTATGGGGAGTGATAATCACAACACCAATTCATTTTCCATAAGTGTAACATGGTGGGAGAACTGACTTGGATGTTTTACGTTTGATCGTAATTGTGCGGATAGCAAGAGTCGCCACTGAATTTTCTTTTATCCAAAAGGAAAGGCTGAAAAGAACAGGAAAGACCTTTGAGATATTTTTTGAGTTTGGGGAGTAGATTATGAAAAGGGAAGGTATTAGCACCCTTTTCATCCGTAGTTATCTACGGGCTCTTAGTTGCTTGCTAGATCACTTGTTTTTGTTCAAATGTGCTTGTGGTGTGGGTTTTTAAAGTATTTTGAAAATGTCTTTGTAATGGTTCTCGTTTCTATAAGGACACGTACAAAGTGTTTGTTTCGAAAATAGTTCAAAGATGTGTTTGTGGAGTGTGTTTTTTGAAAGTATTTGAAAAGATGTTTTTGTAACGGTTCTCGTCTCTATAAGAACGTATACAAAAAGCTTTTGTCTTTTTGAAAATATTTTAATATGAAAGTGTTGGTGTAAAATGTTTGGTTGTGAGCAAGCGAGCAACTAGCAGCGAATCTACCTACTAAAAAGGTCTTAAATATTCTTTTCCTCCTCCTTTAGATGTTGCTATCTTACCATTAATTTGGTAAGAAGCCCCATCGTTGGATGTGAAGGGACAGGTGCAGGACGTTCATATAGTCATAGAAGGCAACTTATGAGATGCTTTAGCAATTTTTCGTAAGAGGCTAGATCGTTTTATCGAAGGAAACATTGAGGGACATCGAGGGACTACGATCTATTTTATTGAAGGGTCGTTGCTTAAAGCTTCCCATATTCGAGGGACATGACTGTGTTTCCGAGGCAACAAGCGAGGTTACCCTAGGTGCGCGTGTGAAAGTGTGTTTGATTCAAGTTAATTTTGTCCTTGATTAGGGTTATCTAGCGGTTAATTTTATGTCTTGCCATACACGCCTAGTTACTTTACAGTATAAGGAAAAACAGTAAATTGCGGAAATTAAAATTCTACCCTATTACAGAGCTTTCAGGAATGGGGAGTACAAATTTACAAATGGAGATGGATCAATGCGATTAAAAGTCATTGTAGGCAATTGTGATACGATGGGAGAACTGACTTGAGAGTTTTGCGTTTGTGTTTGCAAATGTTGCGATTTAGCAAGAGTCGCCACCGACTTTTCTTTTATCCAAAAAGGAAAGGTGAAAAAGCACAGGAAAGACCTTTAGAGATGTTTTCTTGAGTTCGGGGGGTAGATTATGAAAAGGGAAGGTATTAGCACCCTTTTCATCCATGGTTTTCCATGGGCTCTTAGTTACTCGCTAGATCACTTGCTTTTGTTTGAATGTGCTTGTGGTGTGGTTTTTGAAAGTATTTTGAAACTGTAACTTTGTAATGATTCTCGTTTCTATAAGAACGCATACAAAGTGTTTGTTTCGAAAATAGTTCAAAGAGATGTTTGTGAGATGTATTTTTGAAAGTGATTTTGAAAAGGGTTTCCTTTGTAATGGCTCTCGTTTCTGTAAGAACGCGTACAAAGTGTTATTTTCAAAAGTTTTTCAAAATGAGAGTGTTTGGTGTATAAAATGTTTTTGTTGTGAGGAAGCGAGTAACTAGGAGCGAATCTACCTACTCAAAAGGTCTTAAATATGCTTTTCCTTCTCCTTTAGATGTGTCTATCTTACCATTGATTTGGTAAGAAGCCCCATCATTCGATGTGAAGGGATGTAAGTTGGGACGTTTGTATAGTCATAGAAGGAAACCTATGGGACGTTTTAGCAATGTCGTTTTAGGCACTAGATCATTTACCAAAGGCAACATCGAGGGTCATCGAGGGACTACGATCTTTTATCGAGGGTCTTTTGCTAAAACGCCCATGTTCGAGGGACATGACTACTTTTATGATAGGCAACAAAGTGAAATTACCCTAAGGGTGCATGTGTGAAAGTGTGTTTGATTGCATGGCTTTTAGTCTTGATTAGGGTGATCTATTTGCCAATTTCATATCTTGACATACACACCCTAGTTACTAACAATGTACGAAAGCAATAAAAGTGTGGAAATGTAAAGTCCTACGCTGTTACAATATTTAGGGGATGGGCGTACATATTTACAAATGGAGATTGCAAATAAAATTAAATCCTAAGTTACTATTACAACCATATTGAAATGTACAATATAAGAAAGAAGTGGACTTGTTTAGAAAATGTTTTTTGTCTTAAGGAAATAAATTAAAAGGAAAATATTTTTATGTTTTTTTATGTTAATAAAAATAAAGAGTTAATATTAAAAATGATGAAAAAGAAAATAAATGAAAGATATAAACAGTGTTGTTGGAAGCAAAACAACAAGGATCAGAAGTTCCGGAGTCAAGAGCGTTGTGACTCAGCAGGAAACGTCAGTGGGTATCAGAAGTTCTGAGTTGGTACACTCTGAGGTCCTACAAGAAATGTTAGAGGAAAAACACAGAAGTTCTGGATTGCTATGTGCTGAACTTCTGAATGTCAGAACAGTGAGAAAACCTTAGAAGCTCTGTGCGTGTCAAAATAGTAGGAAGAACACAGAAGTTCTGTATGGTGCTAAGATAGTGAACGAACAGTCAGCAGTTCAGCATGTTATCAGTGCATGAAAAATCAGAAGTTCTAAGTGTTAAAACAGTGAGTGAACATCAGAAGTTCAGTGTGCATTAACAGCGAGTGAATATCAGAAGTTTAGTGTGTTTACACAGTAAGGAGAACTCAGAAGTTCTGTGTTGTGCTAAAGCTGTAAGTGAACATCAGAAGTTCTATGCCATATTTCAAATCTTAATCAGCACATCAGCAATTTATTCAGTTCTTCATAAACAACAAATCAGAAGGATAATAGCACAACAGTTTATAGAAGTTCTAATCCTAAATCTGAGTCTAGCCCTAATCAAGAAGTTTTGATCCATAGTTTTTCTACTTAAGCAATGATATGTAAAACATTAATACTATGATATTTACATGTTAATGATGTTCAGAATGAAAAACAAGCAAAGTCAGAAAGACTAACCTTGAACCTGGTGCGTGCTTGGAGCTTTGAGTTGCTGCCTTTGGATGTTCTGGAATCAGCAAGAGTAACAGAAGAGAAAATGCCAAGTTCTTTGATTCAAAGGGAAGAATAAAGGTTTTGGTTTTCTGTTTGGGAAATCTGGATTTTTATGAAGGGTTTCACAGGTTTCTTTTTCTCTTTTGATAGTTCTCTCTTTCCAAAAGCCAGCCTCTCCCTCAAAGCCCAGCCCCTTGAAAGTGTGATGGAGCAACTTATTTATAGGTGAATTTGTTGTGATTTTGGGGGGAAAATAAATGGGATTTGAACCTTTTTTGGCATCTTGTTCCCTTGCTTTTTCATCACAGTTTTCGTATGCTAATTTGATGCAAATATGGGATGCAGGCGTAGGCTAACCTAGTTGTTGGTTATAGGTCTGCAGTAGGTTGTATAAACAATGTTTTGGGATTTGGTCATGTTCTGACCAAAGAGTTGAATATAACCTTCATATGCTAAAGCGTTGTCTTGTTCTTGAAGCAAGCAAGGTGGTTGTTAGCAGGAATTAAGGAAAAGCAAAAAGCAAAGTATGGGCCTAGTACCAAAGTTTGCTATCCCAAGACAGTAGAGGTGCACGTGGTGAAAATCCTTTGGATAAAGACTCAGAAAGTGGTTGTGAGCATTAAATGATGATGAGACTTATCACAACCAGAATCCTGTAACGTGAGATTCTACACCAAGGCTTAGTTCTGGATCAGAAGTTCTGAGCTTGCGTAGCATCCAATCTTTTGATCTTTTATCTTCTGGCTCCAACATGTTCTGAAGGAACTTTCAGACTTTCTAGAAAGCTTGCAGCACGCTTGTTAACCTTCTTTGAATTACCCTGGCAAACTCTGACTGAAGATTTTGTGAAAACTTGCCTAGAAATTCTGACCAAACTCTGCCTTGAGAGTGTCCAGAATTTGCTGAGTGTGATAATCTGGTCAGAAGTTCTGAAATTGTCAAAATTCTTAAACACTTAGAAAAATTTCTAAGTATTTAGAATTTGACTTTTCCAAAGTAAAATTTGACTTTTGGATTCCTTGATGAAACAAACTTCATATTCCAACATGTCTTGATGAAATATGATTTTTGAAATTTGATTTTGATCCAAAAGTCAAAGTTTGACTTTTCAGCATGAAAATGACCATTTTGCCCTTGTGAGTGATTTTCTTGGAAAATTTGTAGTTCAAGGCTTGAAATTGGATGGAAGCAAACTTGAGGATCCAGGGTGATTCCTTGAGAAATGAGAGGGAAAATTTTGGGGCACAACAACTTCCCCTATTCAATCTTCTTACACCTGAAGAGTTACATTGCTAATTCTGCCATTCATGACTTGAAGGTGGAAGATGATTGAACACTAGAGTGCCCAGAAATTTGCACTCGGTGATGGTTAATGGTAGGTGGAATGGGCTTAAAGATGCCATTTGGAGAGGTAATGGATAGTTATTGGAAATGGGCTTAAAGATGCCATCCGAAGGTGATTGTATCTGGACTGTATTTGAATGAGTGACATAATTATATCCGAATCTGGATTGTATCTGGACTGTATTTGAATGAGTGACAGAATTACATCTGAATCTAGATCTGTTCTGGACTATATTTGAAGAGAATCTGGAGTAAGTATCAGAATGTCAGCCATATATGGATCGCATCTGAACTGAGAAGGAACCTGGGTAAGGTTGCTTTGTGAGGAGTTTGGGTAAAACTGCATCGGAACCAAGAAGGAACCTAGGTAAGGTTGCTTCGTGAGGAGTTTGGGTAAAACTGCATCTGAACCGAGAAGGAACCTAAGTAAGGTTGCTTCGTGAGGAATTTGGGTAAAACTACATCGGAACCGAGAAGGAACCTATGTAAGGTTGCTTCGTGAGGAGTTTGGGTAAAACTACATCGGAACCGAGAAGGAACCTAGGTAAGGTTGCTTTGTGAGGAGTTTGGGTAAAACTATATCGGAATCGAGAAGGAACCTAGGTAAGGTTGCTTCGTAAGGAGTTTGGGTAAAACTACATCGGAACCAAGAAGGAACCTAGGTAAGGTTGCTTCGTGAGAAGTTTGGGTAAAACTACATCGGAACCGAGAAGGAACCTAGATAAGGTTGCTTCATGAGGAGTTTGGGTAAAACTACATCAGAACCGAGAAGGAACCTAGGTAAGGTTGCTTCATGAGGAGTTTAGGTAAAACTACATCGGAACCGAGAAGGAACCTAGGTAAGGTTGCTTCGTGAGGAGTTTGGGTAAAACTACATCGGAACCGAGAAGGAACCTAGGTAAGGTTGCTTCGTGAGGAGTTTGGGTAAAAACTACATCAGAACTGAGAAGGAACCTAGGTAAGGTTGCTTCATGAGGATTTTGGGTAAAACTACATCAGAACCGAGAAAGAACCTATGTAAGGTTGCTTCGTGAGGAGTTTGGGTAAAACTACATCGGAACCGAGAAGGAACCTAGGTAAGGTTTCTTCGTGAGGAGTTTGGGTAAAACTACATCAGAACCAAGAAGGAACCTATGTAAGGTTACTTCGTGAGGCGTTTGGGTAAAACTAGATCGGAACCGAGAAGGAACCTAGGTAAGGTTGCTTCATGAGGAGTTTGGGTAAAACTACATCGGAACCGAGAAGGAACCTAGGTAAGGTTGCTTCATGAGGAGTTTGGGTAAAACTACATCGAAACCGAGAAGGAACCTAGGTAAGGTTGCTTCATGAGGAGTTTGGGTAAAACTACATCCGAACCGAGAAGGAACCTAGGTAAGGTTGCTTCGTGAGGAGTTTGGGTAAAACTACATCGGAACTGAGAAGGAACCTAGGTAAGGTTGCTTTGTGAGGAGTTTCAGTAAAACTACATCGGAACCGAGAAGGAACCTAGGTAAGGTTGCTTTGTGAGGAGTTTGGGTAAAACTACATCGGAACCGAGAAGGAACCTATGTAAGGTTGCTTCGTGAGGAGTTTGGGTAAAACTGCATCTGAACCGAGTAGGAACCTAGGTAAGGTTACTTTAGTTAGTCAAGTGGATAGTTGTCCTGTCTGGTTTCAGGTATTAATCTCTGACCTGAGAAAGAAAGATAGTTTTCCTGGCTTGTTACAAGTGTTAATCTTCAATCTCTTCATGTAGATAGTTTTCCTGGCTTGTTACTAGTATTAATCTATAATCAGTCATCCACAGATAGTTTTCCTGGCTTGTTACAGGTATTAATCTGGAACTTGAAAAGGTTTGATGGTAGCCATCTGTTGATTGATCTTTCCTAAAAAAGGGTAGAACGTTAGTTGTATGCAATGTCGTGATGCATGAAATGCATGATGTCATGATGATCTCAAAATAAATGAGATTGTGTCGTATGCACTTATCATGTATGCAAATGTATGAAATGTGAAATGTGAAATGTTAATGATTGTATTTTTGTCTGGGAAAATAAATCCTTGACAAATGCTGGGGAGTCGTTAAATCCTGGATTGCTGTTGAAAAGTTGGCGTGTCTTCAAACTTTGCTTAGAATATTTCCACCAGGGATTCGTGTTTTGTTGTGTTGAGGAGAACTCCGCTGGGGAATATTTAAAACTCTATGGAGAGTGTTGATTCTTGCTTGTGAAAAGAGTTTTGGAGTCTTGGTTATCCGTTGCTCTACTGGGGTCGAAGTTGAACTGATATCTGGTCGGGTCCAAGTTTCACAGTAACTTGTTGGGGATTGTAGAGTAGTCTACTGGGGAAAGTGAGTTGTGGTTCTTTGATTTGTAGTAGTTGGAAACTCAAACTCAAACTAGGGAATTTGTAGTTTGTTGGGGAAATAAACCCTATTGTCGGTCTGCTAGAGAGGTGACGACTTCATTGGGGAAAGTCTTCGAGGACTCTTGAGGTTGTCTCAGCTGGGGAAATGTTTTCAGAGATTAAACTCTTGTTGGGGAATCATCCCATGAGAAGTATTTTGGGGAGACTTGTCATTGCCCCTTGCAGCAAATGTTTTTGGTATTGCCAAAAATGTTTGATTGTATGTAACCCTTTGCTGAGATTGACGTTCAATGCCCCAAGTGACGGAGATGGAGACCTGCCCCTAGTTACTTTGCTCTTCTTGAGAGATTTCCTGGAATCTTGATTGGACTGCCCCAGGTGTGCTGGATAGTGACATGTCATGTCCCCTTGTTGATAGGATATTTGTCAATGGGAGTGTCATCCTACTTGAAGTGATTTTGTTCATTGAGAAAGCTTTCATTCACTGGATATTCTTTGTGTGAATTTCTCTACTGTCAAACAAATAGCCATATGCAAACAGTGATATTCAAGTAATACAAAGTTTATGTTTGTCTTGAAATTTTTGAAAATGTGTTTTTACCAAGTGAAGAATTTTGTAATTCAACTCTGGATTTTGAGTAAAGCCTTACAGGAGTCAGGATACCTTTTGTAACAGTATGCTTTCTAACTAACCCATGCTTTAATTAGGACTTTTGAAGGGTTGTAACGTGGCTTGGTTCACGATTTAAGAAAAAAAGGATAAAGGCTCAAAGTGTATTTGTATCCACCCGTTCTTCGTGATGTTCTTCAGTCCTAAACTCAGTTAATTATGCGTTTGAACTCCAATTGAGTCTGGAATGACGTTTTGGTGATGGTTCAGACAAGTTAAGTTTGTTGGAAAGCAGTCATTTCTTGCAACATTTTTTTTCATGTTGTTGAGGATTTGTAGTGACCTCTCTTTACTTGATTTGTTATCCCTAATTTTTGCTTGACTGTTCATGTTTTAAGATTACAGTCAGCGGGATACCCCAGTTTTCTTTAAGTCTCCTTCGTAGGTTTTGACTTAGTGGGTTTTTCTTTTTGACAGATAATGACTGGCTATGTGATAGGGAACCATCACCGTCTTTTAATTCCAGAGGAATGTTTCTTGATGTCATTCGTTGTATTACAAGATGAGAGTTTGCGGCTAAACGCGCGTTTGAATTAACTGAGAGACTACCCTGCCCCAGGTTTTGTTTAAAGGTTTTAATTTTGTGAAAAAGAAAAACTTCTACTTCTTTGGCTTGAAGGGGTTGACTAGGGATTATCTTCCTTATAACTCCAGTGTTTAGGATTTGAAAGAATGCTTGTACACCGTCAGCAAGGTCTGTGCAAAAGCATACTGTATGAGATTATGACATTGTTTTCGTCATCTTCCCTCTAAAGGCTTGTAACTTTTAGCAAGAGTTAAATGTCATAAAGAAAGTAGAAAGCATAGTTTAAATTTAGTGAAAATGAATGGATGAATTCAAGACAAACATATGCAATGCATTAATGAAACATCGTTTGACATTAATAGATAATTATTTGAATAACAAAAGAGATTACAATTGAAAAATCAAATGAACAGAAGCCTCCTTGTTTGAACTTGTCACTTTAGGTGGTGAGCCTTTGGCAGAAAAATTTAGTTTGGCCATCTTGTGTGAACTCTAGCATTCCTTCGTCGATCAGGTTTTGAATCTTGTACTTCAACGCCCAACAATCATTTGTATCATGTCCAGGACTATCAGAATGATAGGCACACCTGGCATCGGGATTGTAGTTGGGAGAAAAAGTTTTGGGATTTGGATGAGGTCTTATTGGTGTAATCAGATTCATCCTTAACATGTGTTGCAAAGCTTGGGACAGTGGTATGTTGATGTTGGTAAACTGTCTTTTGGGCTCGCTTTGCCTTAGCTGATTTTCCGGTTGATGTTGACGAAGTCGTTGTTGGTCTTGTGTCGTGGAAATAATTTGGGAAGGTCTTCTCTCTCTTAAATCGGCTTCTTGTCTCATGGGAGGCTGAATGATGGCTTGATCCCCAATCCTAGATGTTTGTCCCATTTGGTTGTATCTGTCTTGATGAAGCCTGTTGAGAAGGGCTTTCAACTCCTCTTGTCCTTGAGCCAGATTTTGGATAAGAGCCATTTGGCCCACCAGTTGTCCCATCATCTGGACTTTCATTGTTGCCATTTCAATTTGTAGCCTTTCCAACTGATCATCCTTGGTGTCCTCCGGATTCCACATGACCATGCCCCTTGTAAGGAGAGCTTTCACCTCTTATTTCCCCTTGGATAGGTTCAAGAACATCTCTTGAAGTTGAGCGTTTTGAGCCTGGATGTCTTTGATAGTCTGCTCTAGAGCCATCTCTACTAAAATAAATAGTAGGAAGATAAGGAGACCTGTGTGGGAGAAACCTGTCATGATATGATGCATGATATGTGGATGCATGTTTTCAAGGATGCATGTTTTCAAGGATCTCGCGGGGTAAGTAGTCACTTATAGTTTTGGTTGGAGAACTTTGTATCGGTGGATGTCCTTCCACAATAATTAAGCTAACCATATAAAGTGGATCATAGCCCTGTACTCAAATTGTTGTACTTGATCTTTGACGGCGTTTGGTTAGAGGGAAATAAACCCTCTTGTCCCTTGATAGGTGTCTGGTTCAACGTGAACCTGCATCAAAGACCCTCGAGATCCTTGCAATGGTTATTGAAAACGCTATGGTATGATGTTATGATGTTATGTACAAATATGCGAGGTGAGCAAGTTTATATACAAATAATCATATACATATAAAGCAGACAAGTCCTTAGGTTTAGGCTTGCATGGAGTTTGTAGGTAAGTACCCTCTTGAAGTTTAGTTGGCTCAACCTGTCCTAGTAATAGTAACTGGGTTCTAAGGGATCTCAATATCACCGATCTTTCTCCCAGCTTCGTTTAATAGGCGATTGACTTGCAACCAAACAAAGCTCAAGAGTCCAACCTCAATGAGTGTAGCATCGAGTATCTAACAACTTCAGACTGCACCAAAGCCGGTCATCTCACTACGTCCTAACGGCCAAGTTGGTCAAGTAAGGTTCTAAGGTCAGTTGATGCTTCACGACACCACGTGGCAGCCCCGTGCTCTCCTTGATTGACTCAAGGGTTACCGATACCAACTAAAGTGCCACATCAACGTAGCTACTGCTTCAACCATATCGGTATACCCCGCACAGTTCCCTCACAATTTATTGCTACTTACCTAAAAGGTGTCCCCAAATCCGGGTGTAGGATTTTTAACAGTAACCCAAACAAGGACCCATAATGTAAAGCAAACAAATCAAACAATGTAAGCAAGTAAATATGATCTATCCCTAAGGTAACCCCACTTTTACAATTCCCCAGCAGAGTCGCCAGTTTTGTGATATGGTGGGAGAACTGACTTGAGGGTTTTGCGTTTGTATTCACAAATGTTGCGGTTTAGCAAGAGTCGCCATCGACTTTTCTTTTATCTAAAAAGGAAAGGTGAAAAAGCACATAAAAGACCTTTAGAGATGTTTTCTTGAGTTCGGGGGGTAGATTATGAAAAGGGAAGGTATTAGCACCCTTTTCATCCATGGTTTTCCATGGGCTCTTAGTTACTCGCTAGATCACTTGCTTTTGTTTGAATGTGCTTGTGGTGTGGTTTTTGAAAGTATTTTGAAAATGTAACTTTGTAATGATTCTCGTTTCTATAATAACGCATACAAAGTGTTTGTTTCGAAAATAGTTCAAAGAGGTGTTTGTGAGATGTGTTTTTGAAAGTGATTTTGAAAAGGGTTTCCTTTGTAATGGCTCTCGTTTCTATAAGAACGCGTACAAAGTGTTGTTTTCAAAAGTGTTTCAAAATGAGAGTGTTTGGTGTATAAAATGTTTTTGTTGTGAGCAAGCGAGTAACTAGGATTGAATCTACCTACTCAAAAGGTCTTAAATGTGCTTTTCCTTCTCCTTTAGATGTGGCTATCTTACCATCGATTTGGTAAGAAGCCCCATCGTTGGATGTGAAGGGACGAATGTTGCGACGTTTGTATAGTCATAGAAGGTAACCTATGGGACGTTTTAGCAATGTCATTTTAGGGGCTAGATCATTTACCAAAGGCAACATCGAGCGTATTCGAGGGACTATGATCTTTTATCGAGGGTCTTTTGCTAAAACGCCCATATTCGAGGGACGTGACTATTTTTCCGATAGGCAACAAAGTGAGATTACCCTAAGGGTGCATGTGTGAAAGTGTGTTTGATTGCATGCCTTTTAGTCTTGATTAGGGTGATCTATTTGCTAATTTCATATCTTGCCATACACGCCCTAGTTACTAACAATGTATGAAAGCAATAAAAGTGCGGAAATATAAAGTCCTACGCTATTACAATATTTAGGGGATGGGCGTACATATTTACAAATGGGGATTGCAAATAAAATTAAATCCTAAGTTACTATTACAACCATATTGAAATGTACAATATAAGAAAGAAATGGACTTGTTTAGAAAGAAAAAAATTTGTCTTAAGGACAGAAATTAAAAGGAAAATATTTTTATGTTTTTTTTATGTTAATAAAAAAAAGAGTTAATATTAAAAATGATGAAAAAGAAAATAAATGAAAGATAGAAAGAGTGATGCTGCAAGCAAAAGAACAAGGATCAGAAGTTCCGAAGTCAGGAGCATTGTGACTCAGCAAGAAATGTCAGTGGGTATCAGAAGTTCTGAGTTGGTACACTCTGAGGTCCTGCAAGAAATGTTAGAGGAAAAACACAGAAGTTCTGGATTGCTTTGTGCTGAACTTCTGAATGTCAGAACAGTGAGAAAACCTTAGAAGCTCTATGCGTGTCAAAATAGTAGGAAGAACTCATAAGTTCTAAGACAATGAACAAACAGTCAGCAGTTCAGCGTGTTATCAGTGCATGAAAAATCATAAGTTCTAAGTGTTAAAACAGTGAGTGAACATCAGAAGTTTAGTGTGCATTAACAGTGAGTGAATATCAGAAGTTTAGTGTGTTTAAATAGTAAGGAGAACTCAGAAGTTCTGTGTTGTGCTAAAGCTGTGAGTGAACATTAGAAGTTCTATGCCATATTTCAAATCTTAATCAGCACATCAGCAATTTATTAAGTTCTTAATAAACAGCAAATCAGAAGGATAATAGCACAACAGTTTATAGAAGTTCTAATCCTAAATCTGAATCTAGCCCTAATCAAGAAGTTATGATCCATAGTTTTTCTACTTAAGCAAGATATGTACAACATTAATACTATGATATTTACATGTTAATGATGTTCAGAATGAAAAACAAGCAAAGTCAGAAAGACTTACCTTGAACCTGGAGCATTCTTGGAGCTTTGAGTTGTTGCCTTTGGATGTTCAGGAATCAGCAAGAGTAACGGAAGAGAAAATGCCAAGTTCTTTGATTCAAAGGGAAGAATAAAGATTTTGGTTTTCTGTTTGGGAAATATGGATTTTTATGAAGGGTTTCACAGGTTTCTTTTTCTCTTTTGATAGTTCTCTCTTTCCAAAAGCCAACCTCTCCCTCAAAGCCCAACCCCTTGAAAGTGTGATAGAGCAACTTATTTATAGGTGAATTTTTTGTGATTTTAGGGGGGAAAATAAATGGGATTTGAACCTTTTTTGGCATCCTGTTCCCTTTCTTTTTCATCACAGTTTTTGTATGCTAATTTGATGCAAATATGGGATGCAGGCGTAGGCTGACGTAGTTGTTGGTTATAGGTCTGCAATAGGTTGTATAAACAATGTTTTGGAATTTGGTCATGTTCTGACCAAAGCATTGAATATAACCTTCATATGCTAAAGTGTTGCCTTGTTCTTGAAGCAAGCATGGTGGTTGTCAGCAGGAATTAAGGAAAAGCAAAAATAAAAGTATGGGCCTAGTACCAAAGTTTGCTATCCCAAGACAGTAGAGGTACACATGGTGAAAATCCTTTGGATAAAGACTCAGAAAGTGGTTGTAAGCATTAAATGATGATGAGACTTATCACAACCAGAAATCCTGCAACCTGAGATTCTACACCAAGGCTTAGTTCTGGATCAGAAGTTCTGAGCTTGTGTAGCATCCAATCTTCTGATCTTTTGTCTTCTGGCTCCAGCATGTTCTGAAGGAACTTTCAGACTTTCTAGAAAGCTTGCAGCATGCTTCTTAACCTTCTTTGAATTACCCTGGCAAACTCTGACTGAAGCTTTTGTGAAAACTTGCCTAGAAGTTCTTACCAAACTCTTCCTTAAGAGTGTCCAGAATTTGCTGAGTGTGATAATCTAGTCAGAAGTTCTGAAATTGTCAAAATTCTTAAACACTTAGAAAAATTTCTAAAAATTTCTAAGTATTTAGAATTTGACTTTTCCAAAGTAAAATTTGACTTTTGGATTCCTTGATGAAACAAACTTCATATTCCAACATGTCATGATGAAATATGATTTTTGAAATTTGATTTTGATCCAAAAGTCAAAGTTTGACTTTTCAGCATGCAAATGACCATTTTGCCCTTGTGAGTGATTTTCTTGGAAAATTTGTAGTTCAAGGCTTGGAATTGGATGGAAGTAAACTTGAGGATCCAGGGTGATTCCTTGAGAAATGAGAGGGCGAATTTTGGGGTACAACAGCAATCAATACAACCAAATCGAATCAAACAAATAACTAAAGCTACAACAATCTATGAAGTAAAAATTAATTAACAATGTATGGAAATAAAGCTCTGGGTATTTTGTTTGTGAGGAATTTTGAAGAGAAAATATATCCTATTCTAAAAAAATAAAATAATTATCTAAAAATTAAATCATATGTATATATTTTTGTCTTTTGGTATTTTTTTATTATGAAGAAATTAAACAAACAATTTAAACTAAATAAAAAGTTAATTAGTAAAATTACTTACAAAAAAAATCCCTAACTATATTAATTAAGAAAATAAACTAAATAATTTGAGATTTGTATTATTGAAATTTAAAAAAAAAATCTAAACAAAATTGATATTCTAAAAGATTTAATGACATGTTGATTTGTAGTTTATAATGAAATAATAATTATAATAAACTAAACTATGTATATAATCAAATTTACTAGAATTGGAAGAAAAAAACTTAAAAGAGTAAAAGAAAATAGAAAAATCCCCAGCAGGAATCGAGCTCGGGTCTTTGAGGGTAATGGACATTGTGTTTTGTCAACTGAGCTAAGTTATTATTCGTGTATTATTATTACCTAATAGTACAAAAGGAAAAAAATGATATCTGGATTGGGTAATTGGGCCAAAAGGCCCAATGGGGGGGGGGGGGGGGGGTTGACCCTGTTAGAAGAAAATAAGGAAGGTTTATAACCCTAATCCTAAGGGATGCGTCGTTGGTGGGTTGTTGGGAAGTGGAAATTTTGATTATTAATATTGTTTTAATCCCAATTAATTCTAATTAATGGTCCCAATTAAACATTAGCCAACATCACATGTTTTCTCTCAATCTGAAAAAACGAACACACGCGTTTCTCTTCTTCTCCTTCCCAAATCGACTTCACTATCTATCTATTGCATACTTCCTTTGTTCTTGTCTCTCTGTGCTTAAACCCGAAAAACAAAATGAACACAAACCTCTGAGATTTAAACGGCAGCTTTACAAGAACAAGGCGGTGGTGAAGACGAGTAACATGGCGACAATGATGAACATCGTGCCGCCGCCACCGCGAAAAGCTCTGATTTTCAATTTAGATTTGTATGTCTCTTCTTTATCACTAACCTTAGACCTATTTTTTTATAATCAAAAGGGAAATGTAGATCTACGAAAGGGTTTTCGAAACCGTAGATACCTAAACTCATCAGATTGTTTAGTATAAACTAGAAATGATGCAGAAAGAAATAAGAAAAGTAAGAATCAACGAGGAAAATGAGTAAAATGAGGTAAAGCGGCTGAGTTAGAATTTGAAGTTATAAAAAACTTCGATCTCGTTCAGGTATGAGCTTTAACGCCTATTTAACGCTCATATCAGCTTCGATTTGACTATTCCTCCCTTAATCCCTGGAGAATTTTTAGGGAAAATGATGTGAAGGGTTTGAGGGTTTGTGCGGCCGTTTCTTTTCTTCTGCTTGTAATGATGATGGTTGATGAAGGGTGGATTAAGGAGTGTTTTTCTGTTTTTTTAGGAGGAAAGCGCGATGAAGATGGGGGGAGTTTTATTCAGTGCCAAAGTTGTTTGAAAATAGGGCACTGAAGTTGAAGTTGGATGTTGTTATGTGTGTGTTTTTTGAAGAGTTTCTTTGTTACAAGTATTTCGCTGGCTATTTTCTCTTTCTGAACAACAATATTGTTCTGGTTTTATGGATGTTGGATCCCCCCTGCTTTGTGAAACAGTCATTGTTATTATATCGAAAACAAGGTGAAAAAGTGGGGGGGGGGATGAGAGGCTTGAACAATTTTGGCTACTGCTTCAATATTTTTTGCTACAGTTTTTGTATTTCCATTTTGTTGTAAGTTTTTGGACCATTTTGCAACATATGTTTGGGCTGCTTTATACAGGTTTTGGACTGGCTTCCTTGGTATTATTATGCAGACTGTGTGGCTGGTTTTGGACTGTATTAGTTTGACATGTGTGATACGGTGCCAAAACCGACTGTTAATACTGGTTTGCATTTTGTATTTCCAAATTTCACGGTAAGCAAGATTCGCCACCGACTTTTATTTCATCCAAAAAAGGAAAAAGAAAAAAAACAGAAAAAACCTTTTTTGAGATGTTTTTGAGTACGGGGGTGTGATACGGTGGCCAAAACCGGACTGTTTTGAAATACTGGTTTGCATTTTTCGTTTGTGTTTGCAAAATTTCGCGGTAAGCAAGAGTCTCCACCGACTTTTATTTTATCCAACTGGAAAGGGAAAAAAGCACAGAAAAATTCCTTTTTTTTCGAGATTTTGAGTACAGGGGGTAGATTATAGAAAGGGGAGGTATTAGCACCCTTTCTATCCGTGGTTTTCCACAGGCTCTTAGGTACTTGCTCATCATTTTCAAAATTTGCTTGTGTGTGTTTGATTTGATAAAAAAGTTTTTGTTTTACTTCGATTTAACCCTTGCTTCTGTCTTCAAGAGTGTTACGAAGTCGTTTTGAAAACTTTGTTTGAAATGAGTGTAAGTGTGAAAAAGTTTGTTCGTTTGAGCAAGTATTTACTACCATCTACCTACTCGAAAAAAGAATGTTTCTTGTTCTTGTTCCTTTAGACAGCGCTATCCCACTATTAGTGAGTAGGTAGCACCGTCTTTGGAGTTTTAAGGGTCAATTCGAAAGGGACGTGCGATCACTGAGGCAATGTTAGGATGTCTTAGTAATAACCCTAATGTCTTAGGATCAATATTCGAGGCAACGTATCTGAGGCAACCTTTTAGAGGCAACTTTTCTGAACGGGACTTTGATCTTTGTTTAGACAAGAGAGCGATCACTAAAACACCCTATACTTAATGATCATTTACTGAAGGAAACTGAAGTGAGAGTATACCCTAGGAGTGCGCATGTGCGAGTGATTAAATTTCAAGTTATTATCTTTGCACATTTAGGGTTTGCTAACTGTTTTAAAGTTTACATACATTCTTGTCATGCATCCCTATTATTCATACATCTAACAGTAAATATTTTAAATACAAGGCTTCGGGTATTAAAGCTACACTATTACAAGGCTTCGGGTATTAATTATATAGCCAAAAACAACCCGTCAAAACGATAAATGAAAAGGAGAAAAATCCTAATTAATCTATTACAACTTGTGAGCAATTACATTAATATGATAAAAATAAACAAACGTGATGAATAGAGAATGCAAGGAAATTAGGGTTTTGACCCCGTCTAACCTAATTGAAATAAAAATATTATTTTTGATTGTTTTTTATTATTTTTAAGAAAAAGAATAAGGTTTTTAAATTAAATACAAATCTAATTAGTAATTAAATTAATTTAAAGAAAATAATTTACATGACCTATTTTTGTGTTTTGGTTATTTTTTAAGAAAAAGAAAATATGAACTAAATTATTAAAACCCTAATTTTCTAACTTGTTTTAATTTATTTACAAAATAATTAAAGTTACCCTAAAATTAAATAAACTAATTAAATTAATATTTGTATAAAAAAATAAATTCTAAATCTAATTGGATGAAAATATTATTTTTGTGATTTTTTGATAAAAAGAAAAATTAATTTGTGTTAGTAAAAATAAATAAATAAATTAATTAAAGAAATATAAAAGAAAAGGGAAAGAAAGTTGGGCCAGCTTGTAAGTAAATTTGGGGGTGTGGATAGCATTTTTCTGGGCCCAAAACAGCTGATCCACGTTGACATCCCAGATTCCCTGCTGCATGTTGACCAAGGCGTATGATGGTCCTTTGTATGATGGCCTTTAGATCTGGCCATATGGAGATCCAATGGAGGAACCTTGAGGTCATATGATGGACTCCCTGCCTTGTGTGCACGCCTGATCAATTAAAGAAAAATAACATGAAATATGAGGGGGGGGGGGGGGTCTGGGATTCGAACCTAGGTCCTGTAACCTTTTCCAACTACTCCACTACCAACTGGACCATGCGCTTTTATTGTACATAGAATAAAAACAATAGATAATATGCAATAATTCAAGTTAGTGGGGGAAAAAAATAAAAATTGCGCCAGAATTCAAATGAACCAACAAGATGGTGCCACGCCAGTCATCCCTGTCCTCTCTCCGTTGGTAAAAGTCACAAACTTTTGCCTACGGACAAACGTCTGTCATTATAAACCCTGCACATTGCAAAATCACACACAAGCGTGATAAATGGAATCTAAGATTGTGAATCAAGTCTCCTTGGCTTGCTGAGCACGATTGTGCCCTTCTTGTGGCCCAATTTTACCTGTGCAAAAAGATCCCAAATCGAAGCAAAGAACCCTAGCAATGGTGAATTCTGATATAGTCCACAAAAATGCAATTGAATGTTATAGATAGCTTCCAAATGTTTCAAGGAGAGAGAATATATAAGTATTTCATGCTATAGATGCCAAAATCATGCAGTTCGATTTCAAGAACAAGCCAAAGTCGTGAACCACTTACATTGGGTTTTAGCGCAGGAGAATCCTTGTTCTTGATTGGTATAGCTTGCTTGTGATCCTATGAAGCGAATGAGATGGCTAGAGGGTCTTGAAAACGCCTGGAAGTAGCAAAATGGATTACCACTTTTCTTTGAATTTTTCCAGTTTAGTTCTGCCTTTGTGCGCCTCCAAAGCCTTTGTTTTAGGTCTGCAAATGTTCACTATATACCAAGGATTGGATTAGGGTTGAAATTATGCTCTCAATCTTTATCCATTATAGCTTTTGATTTTGATTTGATTCACTTGAAGATATTTCCAAAAATAGGCCAAAACCAATATTTTCATGCACACAAAGGCCTTGCACGAATTGATTCACTTGCCAGCTGCATATAGGACCTGAAACATGCACAAGATCTTGAGGTTTCAATGATTTGGATTTTTCATGATTTGTTTTGATTTAAATTGATTTAATTGCAATAAAAATCAAAATAAATAATAAAAATAAGATAAAGACAAGTGGGAAGAGCTAGGGCTCATGGACCATGCTACCAACTCAAAACAAGTGCAAAAGATTGGGCCCATTTAGCAAAAAATGAAATTTGAGGCATAGTTGACTTTTGATAATTTTGCAAAAGGTGTCAACTTCACCAATGCATAACTTCCTCAATTTTGACTCTTTGAAGGTGTTCTTGGACTTTTTAGAAATATTGAGATGTCCCCTAAGCAACCCTCTTGGTCTCATCTCAATTGGGTATTCCATGTTCATGTATGAATCTTTGCCAAAAAAGGTGTTTTTGTTGACTTTTCAAAATGACCTATAATGTCCAAATTCATAACTTCTTGTGAGTGTAGATTTTGTACTTGGAAGCTGAATATGGATTGTAGGTCATTGCATCCCATTCAAAATGAGCTTTGGATGGGTCATTTCTCATAAAGTATGAGAAAGTTATGCTTGGTCAAGGTTGAGTTGACTTTTCCTGCAAAACCATAATTTAGCAACTTTTTGGTTCTTGATGAGTTAAGGGAAATCCTTGATGAATCATGATCAACCCTTGATCAAATGATGAATGATACTTCAAAATGAGAATGTTGACCAAAAATCTTGAAGTTTGACTGTATGTGGGCCACAGTTGACTTTTGCCCTAGCACAGTCGATTTTCAGACCTTTGAGCAATTGACTGAGAAAACTTCCTCTGCAAGGCTTGAAGCTTGACATGGATGATCTTGAGAACATATTAGGACGATGGTGAGCATTTGGGATCCCTTGGACTCAAGTATCTTGATGCAACATGAAACCCTAATTTGAGGTAGGCTGCCCTAGGAGAGAGCTTGTCTGGTCAACCCTTGGACTTCCTTGAGCAACTTGAGGATCTTCCTTGAAATGTATTGAAAAATATGGGAGGGCAAATTTTGGGGTACAACAGCTGGCCCTATTCAATCTTCTTAAACCTGAGGATGTAGATTGGCTTTTCTGCCTTTCGTGATCCGAAGGTGGAAGATGATTGAATACTAGAGTGCCCAGAAATTTGCACTCGCATGAAGTGGTACTTGTCTTGTGATGTCGAGAATGGGCTTACAGATTCCATTTGGCAGTTGATGACGGAAGATGGGCTTAAAGATGCCATCTAAAGGTGTGTCGATCGCATAAGAGATTCCTTAGCGAGAGCTTGTATACCTGTTGTTGAGGAAGACTGCGCTGGGGATTGCTGATCTCTGCTTTGTGAGAAATAGAATTTTAGGAGCTTCGGTCGTCCGTTATCCTACTAGGAAATTGTCTCTTAGTTGAAGAGGTGAAAATGAACTACTATCTGGTCGTGACCCAGGCTTCATAATGATAAGACCAACTGCTATCTGGTCGTAATCCAGGCTTTAAAGTGACTTACTGGGGAGATGAGGTTAAAATTGCTATCCGGTCGTGATCCAGGCTTCGCAATTTCTCGATTCTTATCTGGTCATAATCCAGGCTTTAGAAAGAACTAAGTTGTTATCTAGTCGCATCCGGGCTTCAACTTGAATTTAGGGCACACTAATATCTAGTCGACTCCGGGCTTCTTAGTATTTGTCCATGTAAATTGCTATTTGGTCGAAATCCAAGCTTCGTAGTGTCTTGTACCGTTATCTGGTCGTAATCCAGGCTTCACGATGTTTTATACCATTATCTAGTCGAATCCAAGCTTCATGGTGTCCTGTACCGCTATCTGGTCGTAATCCAGGCTTCACAATACCTAACTTCTTATCTGGTCGAAATCCAGGATTCAGAGGAAATCAAGTGGTCATTCGGTCGCATCCGGGCTTCCCTTTGACTGTTGGGCCTACTAATATCCGGTTAAATCTGGGCTTCATAGTAATTGGCCGGGTAAACTGCTATTTGGTCGTAATCCAAGCTTCATAGTGTCCCTCACTATTATCTAGTCATAATCTAGGCTTCAGTGTCTCTTACCGCTATCTGGTCGTAATTCAGGCTTCGCGATGTCTCATACCATTATCTGGTCAAATCCAGGCTTCATGGTGTTCGGAGAAATCAAGATACTATCTGGTTGAATCCAGGCTTCATAACTTGTGTTAAAGATATACCACTATCTGGTCGTAATCCAGGCTTCGCGGTATCTCTGGATGCTATCTGGTCGTAATCCAGGCTTCACAGAAACTTGTATTGCTATCTGGTCATAATCCAGGCTTCACAATAATTTTCTGAGATTTTATTCGGTTGTAATCCAGGCTTCACAGCTTGTGTTTATGATATTCCACTATCTGGTCGAATCCAGGCTTCATGGTGTCTTGGACTGCAATCTGGTCGTAATCCAGGCTTCATAGTAACTGGCTGAGCTGTTATCCGGTTGTAATCCGGGCTTCACGGCTTGCTGGGGATTAAACTATTATCCGGTCGAATCTGGGCTTCATAGCTTAGAGATAAACCACTATCTGGTCGAATCCAGGCTTCACGGTGTTTGATACTGTTATCCGGTTGTTCTTCGGGCTTCACAATATGATGTAGAAATCAAGATACTATCCGGTCGGATTCGGGCTTCATAGCTTGAAATTTGTAAGAGTTTGATTGTATCCTTCCTGAAAGGTAAAGGTTAGTCGTATGTAATGCATGACATGTATCAAGCGATGATGTTCTCAAAATAAATGAGATTGTGTTGTATGATGCGTATGCATATGTCATGATGTATGGATATGCAATGTTTTTATGATAATCTCTAGATGGGGAAAATAAATCCCGGATTGCTGTTGGAGAAAAAGAGTTGAATTCTTCGTTCTCGCTTGGAATAACGACCGAAGATGATTGTGAGAATAATCCTGCTAGAGAATTAACTGACGAGAAAATGACTCTGTAGGGAAGAGATGTTCTGCTATAGGATCTGTTGATTTGGAGAAACAACCTCGGTTGGGGATGAATTACCGTTGCTGGCGATAATGAAACCTGTCGGGGATTGAGTTTCTGCTTGTGGAAGAAATAAACTCCACTGGGGATAATTTTCTAGTGCTGGTGATAGATAAACTCTGCTTGGGGAGAATCACTATTTTTATATACCTTTTGCTCTGCGGGGAGTGAATGTACCTTTAGTCGTATTCTCTAGTTAGGTCTATCCCTATACCTGGTGGACAGAGCAATTGTAAAACTTGGACATTTCTTGTTTGCCCCTGTTCCTGATATTACGAGTAATTGTCTTTTATTTCGCATATAAATATTTATGAGCAGCAATTATTGTCAAATGCATATATCAAAAATGAACATTGGATGTTCTTGCAAAACAAAACAGAAAAAGGAAAACAATTTGAAATTTCTTTGTGAAAATGAATTGTATTGATTTTGAAGTAGGCCTGTAAATAGGTGTTTTGTACAAGAGGCTGACGCCATAGTAAGAGAACGCCGCCGAAAGATAGAAATTATATAATATGTGAAAAACAAAGAAAAACAGCTATGTGAACAATTCCACTGGGTTCTAATTCTGCTATTGCCTTATATCTTCGAGAATCTCATCACTTTGCTACTTGGTTGAAGGTAGATCAGATTGATCAGTGACGTCCGAGCTTGATAGTCGATACTGAAGTCTGGTTGTAAGATGATCCAATGAGACATAGTGTTACGCTTCAATCCCTAATTTTTGCCTGGACCGCCCTTTTAGGTTTTCAGTCCACCAGGATACCCTTTTTTTCCCAAGCCGCCTTTTCAGATTTTCGACTTGCCGGGTGTACAAGTTTTTTTTCTTCATTTTCATCCCTTATTTTTGACTGAACCCTTTTGGTTCGCCGGGAAGCCCTTATTTTTTCCTAGGCCAGTCAACCTAGCGGGTCTTTGATTATGCGTAGTATTTTTTCACTATGTCTGCATTGACGGGGTGAGGAAGGTCGTCACCATCCATGGTGGTTAGAATCATAGCTCCTCCCGAGAAAATGTTCTTAACCACAAATGGCCCTTCATACGTAGGGGTCCATTTACCCCTGGGATCACCTTGAGGTAATATGATGCATTTGATCACCAGATTCCTAACTTGATACTCTTTTCGTCTGACTTTCTTGTTAAATGCCTTGATCATTCGCTTTTGATACGTCTGACCATGACAAACAGCAGTAAGTCTCTTTTCGTCGATTAAGTTCAGTTGATCAAGCTGGGTCTGGATCTAATCGTCCTCGCTTAAACCTGCATCCTTCATAATCTGAAGAGAGGGTATATGGACCTCAATGGGTAAGACTGCTTCCATGCCATATACCAAAGAGTAGGGTGTTTCCCCTGTTGAAGTCCGTGCTGAGGTTCGGTACCCATGAAGAGCAAATGGTAACATCTCGTGCCAATCTTTGTATGTCACTGTCATCTTCTGCACAATCTTCTTGATGTTCTTATTAGCCGCTTCAACAGCCTCATTCATCTTCGGCCGGTAAGGAGAAGAGTTGTGATGTTGTATCTTGAACTGCTTGCAGATCTCAGTGATCATCATATTGTTGAGATTTGTACCATTATCCATAATGATCCTCTCTGGTACACCATATTGATAGATCAAATTGTGCCGAATAAACCACGCCATGACGTTCTTGGTTACTGTAGCAAAGGAAGCTGCTTCGACCCACTTTGTAATGTAATCAATAACTACCAGGACGAAATGATGCCCGTTGGACGCAGTAGGTCTGATCTCACCAATCATATCGATGCCCCACATTGCAAAAGGCCAAGGAGCTGTCAAGACATTCAGAGGAATTAGAGGTATATGCACCTTATCAGCATAGACTTGGGACTTGTGACAGGTCCGAGAATGCTGATAACAGTCGGCTTCCATAGTAGACCAATAATATCCTGCCCGTAGGATTTTCTTTGCCATGGTATGTCCACTGGAATGAGTTCCAAAAGTACCTTCATGAAACTCTGCCATGATTCTTTTTGCCTCGCTCTTATCCACACATCGCAGTAAGGTCGAATCATGGTTACAGTTGTAAAGGACACCACTGCTGATGAAGAACTTCGCAGCGAACCTTCTCAGAAACTTCTTGTCATTAACAGATGCACCTTCGGGGTACTCCTGAGCCTCAAGATACCTCGTTACCTCGTGAAACCAGGGTTTATCTGCTACCTCTTCAATTTCGATGTCACAGCAATGTGCGGGTTCGTCCAACCTCTCAATGGTAATCTGAGGAGCCTTATTGTCCCACCTGACCTCGAACATAGAAGACATGGTAGCTAGCGCGTCCACTAACTGATTCTCCTCTCTTGGGAAGTGTTCAAAGGTTATCTCCTCGGAGTGCGGGAGAAACGTCAATACATATATATTCTTTGTAAGGAATAAGATTTGGATGCTCCGTATCCCACTCGCCTTTGATCTGACTGATTACTGGAGCGAAATCTCCAAATACACTCAAGAACTTAATCCTTAGGTCAATAGCTGCACGCAGGCCCATGATGCACGCTTCATACTCCGCCATGTTGCTGGTGCAGTTGAAACATAGTCGGGCGGTGGATGGAGTATGGCAGCCTTTAACTGATATGATCACGGCACCAATGCCATTACCCAAAGCATTTGAAGCTCCATCAAAATACATAGACCATCGGGATCCTTCCTCAGGTCCTTCATCCGGTCCAGGTGTTTCATAGTCGGTCACCAACATGATGTTCTCATCCGGAAACTCGAAATTCATAGACTAGTAATCATCCACGGCCTGATGTGCCAAATGATCCGCCAACACACTCCCGTTGATCGCTTTTTGGGTTGTGTATCAGATGTCATACTCAGTCAAGATCATCTGCCATCTTGCTATTCTTCAGGACAAGGAGGGCTTTTTGAAGATATACTTAATTGGATCCATCTTTGATATCAATAAGGTAGTGTGAGTCAGCATATACTATCTCAGCCGGCGAGCAGCCCATGCCAAAGCGCATAAAGTTTTCTCAAGCAGTGAGTATCGGGTCTCACAGTCGGTAAACTTTTTCCTAAGGTAGTAAATAACATGCTCTTTTCGGCCAGACTCGTCATGCTGCCCCAACACGCACCCTATTGAATTGTCGAGTACTGTCAAGTATAAGATCAAAGGTCTCCCTACAACTGGAGGCATCTGAATAGGTGGATCTTGGAGATATTCTTTGATCCTTTCGAAAGCAGCCTGACATTCTTCATTCCATTTTACCACTTTATCTTTCTTCAGCAGCTTGAAGATCGGCTCACAAGTAGTAGTCAAATGTGAAATGAATCGGGCAATGTAGTTCAGACGTCCCAAAAAGCCTTTGACTTCTTTTTCTGTTCGGGGAGCTGGCATCTCCTATATAGCCTTTACCTTGGCAGGATCCACTTGAATACCTTTATCACTAACAATGAAGCCCAACATCTTACCGGACCTTACCCCGAAGGTGCACTTGTTCGGGTTTAACCTCATCTCGTACATATTCAACCTGTCAAATAGCTTCTGGAGATGGTCAAGATGTTCTTCTTCAGTTTGGGACCTTGCAATCATGTCGTCAACGTATACCTCAATCTCATGGTGAATCATGTCATGGAACAAAGCGACCATGGGGCGCTGATAAGTTGCCCCAGCATTCTTCAATCCGAATGGCGTGACTTTGTAGCAAAAGGTACCCCAATGCGTAACGAAGGTTGTCTTCTCCATGTCTTCGGGAGCCATCTTAATCTGATTATAACCAGAAAAACCATCCATAAAGGAGAAGATCTTATGCTGCGCGGTATTGTCGACCAGAACATCGATATGAGGGATTGGGAAATTATCCTTGGGGCTTGCTCTATTCAGATCCCTATAGTTTACACACATTCGTACCTTACCATATTTCTTCGGCACCGGGACCACATTGATGACCCACTGCGGGTAAGAAGTAACTGCTAGAAAACCGGCATCAAACTGTTTCATGACCTCAGCTTTGATTTTCTCAAACATCTCTGGGCGCATGCGGCGAACTTTCTGCTTCACTGGAGGACAGTCTTCTTTAGTTGGCAATCGGTGTACCACAATATCAGTATCCAACCCAGGCATATATTCGTAAAACCAGGAGAAGATCTCAACATAGTCATGCAGCATCTGTATCAATCGTTGCTTGATGCTAGGCTCCAGATTCACACCGATCTTGACCTCTTTCTTGTCTTCCTCTGTACCCAAATTCACTGATTCCACTGGCTCTTCATGAGGCTGTATGGCCCTCTCTTCTTGTAGTAACAGTCTAGCAAGTTCCCCAAGCACTTCACAATCATCCTCACCTTCGTCCTCGGCTTGGTTGATCGGACTTTCGAAGTCATAATTGGCAGTAGCAGAGTTGTTATCAATGGGATCCATAGTGGATATGGATCTGCATTATGATTTGTGAGTGTGTGTAAGACAATAGCTGTTTTGATAAAGTGCAAGATAGAAAAGAAAAACAAGGAGCGCAAAATTTGTAATGCAAGAAAAGATCCAATGCTTTATTGATGATATATGAAAATGACAAATAGTAAGCCCTCACAAACAAAGCCGAGGTGCCTCGGGCAAGGCACCGGGTCGTAAAGTTTTAAACTGTCTATTACAAATCTCAAAACAAAAGTCTATTACTATGTAATAAAAGAAACGGGCACGAAGTCCTTCGTCGTCCAATTGTTCAATCCACCGTCGGTAGTCGGGTAAATCCAGTTGTCGAACTCTGACTCTTCTTTGTCGTCCCCAATTGCATTCACTCCCTGGTCATGTTTAGGAATAGGAGCAATTATGATGTTGGGCTTTTCTGGAGCGTCAAACTCGATCTCTTTAGCTTCAATCAAATCTTGCACCTTATTCCTCAAGGCCCAGCAGTTGTTGGTATCATGCCCTGGGCTATCAGAGTGATAGGCGCAACGGGCGTTCGGATTATACAACAGAGATGTGGTGATGGGATTCTTTGGGGCTTCCCTCAGAGTTACCAGGTTAGTCTTCAACAATTGCAGCAGAATTTGAGATAAGGTGATACTGAGCCAAGTATATTGTCTCTACGGCCTCTCCATTCTTTGCTGATTGTTGCATTGTGGGGAAACTGTAGGTATTGATATTACTACCGCATTTACTGCTTGGTGGCGTTCAGGTCAGTTTTGGCTCCTTGAATTGTAAACTGCACTAGCTTCTTTTCTGAAAGGCTTCTTTTCTGTACTTGATGAAGCACCTTTCTGTATCTTGCCACTTTTGATACCAGCTTCTACCCTTTTCCCAGTCAAAATCAATTCAGTGAACCCAGATGATGAACTGCCAATCAGATGATTGAAAAATGGACCAGACAAAGTCCCCAGAAACATATCCACCAACTCCCTATCAAACAGAGGGGGTTGGACTCTTCCAGCCAAATCTCTCCACTTCTGAGCATAGTCCGTAAAACCTTCGCTTGCACCCATAGACATACCCTGAAGTTGAGTACGTGTGGGAGCAAGGTCGGTGTTATACTGGTGTTGCTTGTAAAAAGCAGCAGCAAGGTCCTCCCAGTTGCGGACATTAGCTCCTTCCAATTGATAGAACCATTCAAGTTGAGTCCCTGAAAGACTATCTTGAAAGAAATGAACCCACAAGTTTCTATCAGAAGTATAGGGTTGGATTTTTCTGAAGTATGAGCGGAGATGGAGCTTTGGGCAGGATACCCCTTCGTATTTAGCAAAAACAGGAGCTTTAAACTTGTGAGGGATCACCACCCCAGATTTCAGTCCCAAATCTCCAAAGTCCAAACCAGGTATCTTCTGAATCTCCATTGCACTGAGCCAGTCTTCGAGTTGCTTATACCTATCCTCAGCAGGAGGATACTGTTCTTCATCAAAATCAGTGTCATTATCAAAGACCACAGGACTAGGACCCTTTCCTTCCTCTTGATTCTCTCCTCCTCCAGATGAATGAGACAGATCAGTTTCCTGTCGCAACCTATTCCCAAATCTGTGACCCATATTCAGCAGAACCGCCTTCTTCTTCTTCTTCTTTTTCTTCTCTTTCAGGATGAGAGTCTTCAAATACTGTTGTCCCTTAGCCAAGTTTAAGAACAACTCTTGGAATTGAGCATTCTGCGCTTGAAGAGCCTTGATGGCTTGATCAGTAGGTGTTTCAGAAGACATTATGTGCTGAAATAAACAGCGAAGAAGATGAGAAACCTGTAATGGTACCTGTGATGAGGTGCATGGTAATGGAATGCGTATGAAATGATTTTAAAGACTTTGTGAGATTCAAATTTGTAAAACAAAATAAAACACACTTTATTAGATTAACTTGTAAAAATTTTTAACAATGGCTTCAAGGCGTTACAAAAGAAATGAACTGAAAATAAATCTAAACTAGAAACAAGCAAAATCAGAAATCCCATGGTCGTTTTCCCTTCGTGCTGACATAATCATTGATTGTCCTTTCATTCTCAAGCTTCCTCGTGAGCTTCAAGATCTTCCTCTCTTGCTCATGATACTTCTCCCTGTAGGTATCCCGCTCTTCCTTTAGCTGAATCCAGGATCTCTTTAATGCCCTAAGATCAGTAGGCATGTAGGGATAAAGGACCGTATAAGGAACACCTTCCTCATTAGTATGCTCTACAATCACCGACAAAACAGCTTCATAAGGCATCCCTAGCTTTTGAGCACGGGCTCGAACCCACTGGAGATAAGGTTGCATAGGGAGAGAAGTCTTTAGTCCTAGCTCGTGAGGGTCAGACCTGTTCACCATGCCCCAGGCCCGTATAAACCTTCGGCGGTGCTCTTTGACGTCCTCCTTATAGTCAAAGACAATGTCTGTAAGAAGTAGCTCATAAGGACCGTCTCTATGAGCACGACCAAACTGTGGTAAAGCCAAGCAAGGACTGTAGGTTATACCCCCTCTAATGCCAAGCAACAGGACATTAGGGTATTCCCCACATTGATCAATGACAGCTACACCTTCCATATCCTTAAAACTCCAAAGAATGTCCGTATGGGCAAGGGACATGATTCTGTAAGCCCAACCTACACCTTCCTCATTCTTCAATACAGACTTGGGGAGGTGCGAAATAAACCACCTCGCCAGCAGCGGCGTGCAACATATGAGGGTCCCCCTTCTTCGCACAGTACGAGTATAAAGAGCATGTAAAATATCACCCAGAAGAGTAGGCATTGGATTACGAGACAAGAAGATCTTGACCGCATTCACATCTATGAAGGAATCTGAATTCGGGAAAAGAACCAAATCATTGTTGAGGAGAGCCAAGATGTCTTCAAAAGCTTGAAAGTCTAAGTTATCCCAAAACTGTTGAGCTTGATCCATTAGAAACTTGGCCAATAAACCTTTAACCCCGCTCTGTGTCTCCCAGTTGGATACTACATCAAACCTTTTTAGATGTAGGGCTGGAGCAATATCCTCTGGCCTAGGAGCCTCTTCTAAACCTGTGAAGGGTGTCTGTTCGAGAATGGATATACCCAGTAAGTCAGAAAACTCCTCCAAAGTGGGAACTAGCTGATAATTCGGGAAGGTGAAACAATGATGCACCGGATCAAAGAACTGGAAAAGCACGCTCATCATCTGCTCATCCAATTTTGAAGTAACCAAGCTAAGGAGATGACCATGTCTTCTAACGAATGAAGAAGTATCAGGAACTTTTAAGACTAACTCTCTAAGCTGAGCAGGCATTTGCACGAAGTTAACTCTAATGGTGTTTCTGCGTACTGAAGCCATAATTTGCAAAACAGAACAAAGATAAATCCCATCGGTCTTTGAAATGGTTAGCGTAATTAAGTATGCATGCTATGTCATGATGCATGATGTCATGATAAAACAAACACACAACAGGTATAGCAGGTAACAGACATGGTAAAGGCAAACAAGTCACACAGGAGCCCTTAAGTTTCAGGCTTGCATGGAGTCTAGGTATTACCCTCTTGAAGTTCAGTTGGTTTCAACCTGTCCTAATAATAGTAACCGGGTTCTACAGGTTCTCAATATCACTGACCATCCTTCATCGGTCATGGTTTCAGCTCACGCAATCTTTTCTTGCGGCCGGAACTATCGCGAGAGTATGGTCTCAATGAGTCTAGTATCGAGTATCAACCAGTTCCAGCTCTATACCGAGGTCGGATATCTCACTACTTCCTATGGCCAAGTTGGTCAATTATAGGTTCTAAGGTCAGTTGATGCTTAACGACCCATATAGCAGCCCTGTATTCTCCTCGTTCCTCCACGAGGGATACCGGTACCAACTAATGTGCCACATCAACATAGCTACTGCTTCAACCGTATCGGTCTATGCCGTACAGTTCTCTCACAGTTTATTGCTACTTACCTAAAAGGTGTTCCCCAGATCCGAGTTAGGATCTATAGTAACTCCCGATACAAAGCCCTCAAAGATAAAGCAATCAAATCAAACAATAGAAGCAAAATATGACGAACTAATCCTAAGGTATACCCCACTTATTAGCTCCCCAGCAGAGTCGCCAGTTTTGTGATACGGTGGCCAGAACCGGACTGTTTTGAAATGCTGGTTTGCGTTTTGTGTTTGTGTTTCCAAAATGTCGCGGTAAGCAAGAGTTGCCAACGACTTTTATTTTATCCAACTGGAAAGGAAAAAAAAGCACAGAAAAATTCCTTTTTTTTCGAGATTTTGAGTACGGGGGTAGATTATAGAAAAGGAAGGTATTAGCACCCTTTCTATCTGTGGTTTTCCACGGGCTCTTAGGTACTTGCTCATCATTTTTAAAATTTTCTTGTGTGTGTTTGATTTGAAAAAAATGTTTTTGTTTTACTATGATTTAACCCTTGCTTCTGTCTTCAAGAGTGTTACGAAGTCGTTTTGAAAACTTTGTTTGAAAGGAGTGTAAGTGTGAAAAAGTTTGTTTGTTTAAGCAAGTACTTACTAGCATCTACCTACTCGAAAAAAATAATGTTTCTTGTTCTTGTTCCTTTAGACAGCGCTATCCCACTATTAGTGAGTAGGTAGCACCGTCATTGGAGTTTTAAGGGTCAATTCGAAAGGGACGTGCAATCACTGAGGCAATGTTAGGACGTCTTAGTAATAACCCTAATGTCTTAAGATCAATATTCAAGGCAACGTATCCGAGGCAACGTATCCGAGGCAACTTTTCCGAACGGGACTTTGATCTTTGTTTAGACAAGAGAGCAATCACTAAAACACCTTATGCTTAATGATCGTTTACCGAAGGCAACTGAAGTGAGAGTATACCCTAGGAGTGCGCTTGTGCGAGTGATTCAATTTCAAGTTATTATATTTGCACAGTTAGGGTTTGCTAACTGTTTTAAAGTTTACATACATTCTTGTTATGCATCCCTATTATTCATACATCTAACAGTTAATATTTTGCGGAATTTAAAGTGCGGAAAGTAAAGCTACGCTATTACAAGGCTTCAGGTATTAATTGCATATCCAAAAACAACCCATCAAAACGATAAATGAAAAGGAGAAAAATCATAATTAATCTATTACAACTTGTGAGCAATTACATTAATATGGTAAAAATAAATAAATGCGATGAATAGAGAACGCAAGGAAATTAGGGTTTTGACCCCGTCTAACCTAATTGAAATAAAAATATTATTTTTGATTGTTTTTTATTATTTTTAAGAAAAAGAATAACATTTTTAAATTAAATACAAATCTAATTAGTAATTAAATTAATTTAAAGAAAATAATTTACATGACTTATTTTTGTGTTTTGGTTATTTTTTAAGAAAAATAAAATAGGAACTAAATTATTAAAACCCTAATTTTCTAACTTGTTTTAATTATTAACAAAATAATTAAAGTTACCCTAAAACTAAATAAACTAATTAAATTAATATTTGTATAAAAAAATAAATTCTAAATCTAATTGGATGAAAATATTATTTTTGTGATTTTTTGATAAAAAGAAAAATTAATTTGTCTTAGTAAAAATAAATTAATTAATTAATTAAAGAAATATAAAAGATGGACTCCCTGCCTTGTGTGCATGCCTGGTCAATTAAAGAAAAATAACATGAAATATGGGGGGGACCTGGGATTCGAACCCAGGTCCTGTAACCTTTTCCAACTGCTCCACTACCAACTGGTCCTTGCGCTTTTATTATACATAGAATAAAAACAATAGATAATATGCAATAATGCAAGTTAGTGGGGGTAAAAAATAAAAATTGCGCCAGAATTCAAATGAACCAACAAGATGGTGCCACGCCAGTCATCCCTGTCCTCTCTCCATTGGTAAAAGTCATACTTTTACCTACGGACAAACGACTGTCACTACAAACCCTGCACATTGAAAAATCACACACAAGCGTGATAAATGGAATCTAAGACTGTGAATCAAGTCGCCTTGGCATGCTGAGCACGATGGTGCCCTTCTTATGGCCCAATTTTACCTGTGCAAAAAGATCCCAAATTGAAGCAAAGAACCCTAGCAATGGTGAATTCTGATATAGTCCACAAAAATGCAATTGAATGTTATAGATAGCTTCCAAATGTTTCAAGGAGCAAGAATATATAAGTATTTCATGATATAGATGCCAAAATCATGCAGTTCGATTTCGAGAACAAGCCAAGGTCGTGAACCACTTACATTGGGTTTTAGCGCAGGAAAATCCTTGTTCTTGATTGGTATAGCTTGCTTGTGATCCCAGTAAGCGAATGAGATGACTAGAGGGTCTTGAAAACCCCTGGAAGTAGCAAAATGGATTACCACTTTTCTTTGAATTTTTCCAGTTTGGTTCTGCCTTTTTGCGCCTCCAAAGCCTTTGTTTTAGGTCTGCAAATGTACACTATATACCAAGGATTGGATTAGGGTTGAAATTATGCTCTCAATCTTTATCCATTATAACTTTTGATTTTGATTTGATTCACTTGAAGATCTTTCCAAAAATAGGCAAAACCAATCTTTTCATGCACACAAAGGCCTTGCACGAATTGATTCACTTGCCAGCTGCATATAGGACCTGAAACATGCACAAGATCTTGAGGTTTCAATGATTTGGATTTTTCATGATTTGTTTCGATTTAAATTGATTTAATTGCAATAAAAATCAAAATAAATAATAAAAATAAGATAAAGACAAGTGGGAAGAGATAGGGCTCGTGGACCATGCTACCAACTCAAAACAAGTGCAAAAGATTAGGCCCATTTTGAGAAAAAAATGCAATTTGAGGCATAGTTGACTTTTGACAATTTTGCAAAAAGGGTCAACTTCACCAATGCACAACTTCCTCAATTTTGACTCTTTAAAGGTGTTCTTTGACTTTTTAGAAATATTGAGATATCCCCTAAGCAACCCTTTTGGTCTCATCTAAATTGGGTCTTCCATGTTCATGTATGAAGCTTTGCCAAAAAAGGTGTTTTTGTTGACTTTTCAAAATGACTATAATGTCCAAATTCATAACTTCTTGTGAGTGCATATTTTGAACTTGGGAGATGAAGATGGATTGTATAGCATTTCAGCCTCTTGAAAATGAGCTTTGGATGGGTCATTTCTCATAAAATATGAGAAAGTTATGCTTGGTCAAAGTTGAGTTGACTTTTCCTACAAAACCCTAATTTAGCAACCTTTTGGTTCTTGATGAATTAAGGGAAATTCTTGATGAATCATGATCAACCCTTGATCAAATGATGAATGATACTTCAAAATGAGAATGTTGACCAAAAATCTTGAAGTTTGACTGTATGTGGGCCACAGTTGACTTTTGCCCTAGTAAGGTCAATTTTCAGGCCTTTGAGCAATTAACTAAGCAAACTTCCTCTGCAAGGGTTGAAACTTGACATGGATGATCTTGAGAACATATTAGGACGATGGTGAGAATTTGGGATCCCTTTGACTCAAGTATCTTGATGCAACATGAAACCCTAATTTGAGGTAGGCTGCCCTAGGAGAGAGCTTGTTTGGTCAACCCTTGGACTTCCTTGAGCAACTTGAGGATCTTCCTTGAAATGTATTGTGAAATATGTGAGGGCAAATTTTGGGGTACAACAGGGGGGTAGATTATAGAAAGGGAATGTGTTAGCACCCTTTCTATCTGTGGCTTTCCACGGGCTCTTAGGTACTTGATCAATTTTTAAATTGCTTGTGTGTGCTTGTTTTGAAAAGGTTTTAATTCGTGATGACTCTTGTATCAGTCCTCAAGAGTGTGACGAAGTTGTTTTGAAAATTGTTTTGAAAAAGTGTTTGTGTGAAAAATTTTGTTTGAGCAAGTACCTAGGAACTAATCTACGTACTCAAAAAGGTCTGTTCGTTTTCCTTTAGACAACACTATCATATTATTATGGAATAGGTAGCACCGTTGTTGGAGTTTTCAGGGACATTCGAAATGGACGTTATGGTCATTGAAGGAAACATGTAAAGATACCTTAGCATTTCGAAGGGACTATCGTCATAAGATCAATTCATAGTCAACTCGAGGGACAAGTAGGGACTTTGATCTTTATGACGATTTTGAATCGCGGGTCATTGCTAACGTACCCCTACGTTCGAGGGACACGACCATCATTTCTGAGGCAACCAAGTGGGGTAAACCCTAGGAGTGAGCATGTGCAAGTGTATTTTTTCAATTAATTATCTTTGCACAATTAGGGTTTTCTACTGTATTAATCGTTTATCTTTCACATGCAAGCCTATTGTCCATACATCTAAACAGTTCATAGTTGCAGAAATTTAAAAGCGAGAAATTAGAGTCCTAGTTATTACATGGCTTTGGGCAGATACATAATTACTTTGACTGAAAATAAAATATGGAATTAAAACCCTATTTAAATCTATTACAAACTCTGAGCATTTACAAATAATAGTAAAAAAAGAAATAAAAAATGCGCGGTAAATTAAATGCGAGAAATGATTAGCCGACCTAAAAATCTAAATTGAGAAAATATTTATTTTTAAGGAAAAATTAGGTTAAGTATAAAATTAAACCCTAAATCTAATTATTTTTAATTATAATAAGAAAAAACATTAAATTACCCTAATTTAATTAAAATAATTAATTAATAAAATACTTTTTATGAAAAAAAAAGATTTTTGATGTTTTTTATGATTTTTGATTAAATGAAAAAAGATTTATTTTTAGTGTTATTAAAAAACATAATTAAATAATAAAAAGGAAAGAATTAAAATAATAAAGAAAAGTAAGAAGTTGGGCCTGTGCAAGCACCCAGGGGGTGTATTTTGGAATTTTGTTGGGCCCATTATGGCCAGGCCCAGTTTGTGCCAGATCTTATGCTTTCCTCCTCTGATGATGCATGATGGGCCTTCAGTGTTGGAACGTGAGATTTGCCTGATGATGGATCTCAGGGTTGAGATCTGGGGGTACACGGTAGGCACTAAATCATAAGGCACACTTGATCTGCACTTAAATAGTCAGAAAATAGGAAAATGTTTGGGACCTGGGATCAAACCCAGTTCCTTGGCTTCACATGTTAATACCCCTGCCATCTGCGCTATGATGATTAGTTGATATAATAATAAAACATAATCATACTATGTCAAACAAGTGGCTAGGCTGAAGAAAACGAAAAAAATGCGTGAACATTTAAATGGACCAATGGGATGGTGACGAATCATCGTCTTCTTCCCTGTCTGTCGTCTTAGGTATCAGGTTTATACCTACAGACAAAACTCCATGGCTATACCCCTGCAAACTTCAAAAATCCATGCCACGCATGATAAATTAATTCTAAGGACACCAATCCACTCGTTTTGATCTCACGAGCATCATGGCATCAATTTATGGGCCTAATTTTACGTGTATAGAGAAGCCCCAAAATAGCTTCTCAAACCCTAGCCATGGCACTCGTCAGTATATTCATCAAAACATTGATTAAACCATTCAAACATGTTGCAAATACGTTAACAATCATAAATGTATCATTCAAACATGCTTAAGATGCAAGGATTAACGTAATCGATTTCAAAAAAAGAAGCAAACGGTATGAGTGTTGTGGGGTGATTCTGGGTGTTTTGACACTTGCAATTGTTTGTGTTAGCTCCAAGAGAGGTCCAACAAACGATTGGAACCTTCAGCACGCCTTGAATTGGTCTGTAGAAGAAGATACGTTTCACACTTTTTGAACAAAATTTGAACTTTGTTTCTCTGTTTTCACGACTGCAAAACCTCCTTTCTTGTCTTGTCTTTGTTCACTATATGTAGTATGATGTATTAGGGTAACAAAAACGAACAAAATCATTTGGAATTATGGAGATAGAATGAGGTTTTCTTGCCATATGATATCTTTCCATAACCATGCAAATCATGCTCTTTTTGCCTCCAATTACCTTGATTCGTTTTGATCTAATTTGGCCATCATAATTAGATTTGATTTCCATAAAAATCAGATCTTCAAAACAATTTTTGGTATTTTTGTTTATTTATTTGATTTAATGTGATTTTTAATAAATAAAATCATAATAAAATAAATAAATGGAGCAAATAATATGTGGTTGCTTCCTTGGGTCGTGGACCATGTTGGAAGTGAGGTGCAAGCCTAAAAGGTTAGGCCCATTTGGTAAAAAATGCATTTTTGAGCACATTTGACTTTTGGCAATTTTCCAAAAATGTTCAACTTTGACAATGCATAACTCTTCCAATTTTAACCCTAGAGAGGTGTTCTTGGACTTTTTAGAAAGCTTAGGATGTCCACTAAACAACCCTTTTGGTCTCATTTCAATTGGGTCCTCCATTTTCATGTAAGAAGCTTTTACCCAAAAGGTGTTTTTGTTGACTTTTCAAAAGGACCTATAATGTAGAAATCCATATCTTTTTATGAGTGCATTTTTTGAACTTTAGGGCTGAAAATGAGTTGTAGGAAATTATATTCCCTTCAAAATGAGCCTCGGATGAGAAATTTTTGATAAAGTATGAGAAAGTTATGCTTGGTCAAAGTTTGGTTGACTTTTCTTGAGAAACCCTAATTTAGCAACTTTTGAGTTTTGATGAATTAGGAGCATTCCCTGAGGAATCATGATCAAACATTGATCAAATGATGAATATCACTTCAAAATGTCGATGTTGACCAAAATTCTTGAAGTTTGACTATATGTGGGCCACAATTGACTTTTGACCTAATATAGTCGATTCTCCAAGATCTGAGCAAACTTCTTGTGCAAAGTTTGAAATTTGACATGGAGGGCCTTGAGGACATATTAGGACTATGGAGATAATATGTGGCCTTTGGAGCTCCCCCTTCTTGATGAAAATGGAAACCCTAGTTGGAGGTTCATTGATTTATGAGAGAGTTTGTCTGGTCAACTCTTGAGCATCCATGAGCCAGTTGAGGGTCTTAATGAGAATATATTGAGTAAAATGGGAGGGCAAATTTTGGGGTACAACAGCTGCCCCTGTTCAATCTTCTTAAGCCTGAGGATGTAGATTGGTTGTTCTGCCTTTCGTGATTTAAAGGTAGAAGATGATTGAACAATAGAGCGCCCAAAAATTTGCACTCGCATGAAGTAATACTGATTGGTGATATCGGGAATGGCCTTACAGATGCTATTTGGAGGTCGACAGAAAATCATCGGAGATGGGCATAAAGATGCCATCCATAAAAGATATTGGTTGTATAAGAGATTCCTTTACGAGAATTCCTGTACCTGCCGTTGAGGAGGACTTTGCCAAGGAAATAGAGTATAGGAGCTTCGGTTGTTCATTACTCTACTGGGGAGTTATCTCCTGATTGAGGAGGTGGAAGTGAACTGCATATCTGGTCAGGGTCCAGGCTGCACAGTGGCTTACTGGGGAATTGTGAAATTGGCCGTATCTGGTCGGGTCTTATAGTGTTGTTAACTGTTGTTTGGGAGATAAAAGAGAAGGAACCTGGATAGTAGGGTTACTTCGAAATGAAAGCCTGGATAGTAGGGCTATGAGAAGGAACCTGGATGGTAGGGTTACTTCGAGATGAAAGCCTGGATAGTAGGGCTATGAGAAGGAACATGGGTCGTAGGGTTACTTCGAGATGAGAGCCTAGATAGTAGGGCTATGAGAAGGAACCTGGATCGTAGGGTTACTTCGAGATGGAAGCCTGGATAGTAGGGTTGTGAGAAGGAACCTGGATAGTAGGGTTACTTCAGAATGAGATCCTGGATAATAGGGCTGTGAGAAGGAACCTGGATAGTAGGGTTGCTTCGAGATGAGAGAATGGATAGTAGGGCTGCGAGAAGGAACTTGGATAGTAGGGTTGCTTAGAGATGAGAGCCTGGATGGTAGGGCTGCGAGAAGGAACCTGGATAGTAGGGTTGCTTCGAGATGAGATCTTAGATAGTAGGGATGCGAGAAAGAACCTAGATAGTAGGGTTGCTTCGAGATGAGAGCCTGGATGGTAGGGCTACGAGAAGGAACCTGGATAGTAGGGTTGCTTCGAGATGAGAGCCTCGATAGTAGGGCTGCAAGAAGGAACCCGGATAGTAGGGTTGCTTCGAGATGAGAGCCTGGATAGTAGGGCTGCGAGAAGGAACCTGGATAGTAGGGTTACTTCGGGATGAGAGCCTGGATAGTAGGGTTGTGAGAAGGAACCTGGATAGTAGGGTTACTTCAAGGTGAAAGGCTGGATGGTAGGGCTTATGGGAAGAAACCTGGATAGTAAGGCTGTGAGAAGGAACCTGGATAGTAGGGTTACTTCGGGATGAGAGCCTGGATAGTAGGGCTGTGAGAAGGAACCTGGATAGTAGGGTTACTTCAAGGCGATAGTGTAGATTAGTTGACCCGTTTGGTTTCGAGAACTGAGTTTCCATTAGTCGCATGCAGACGTGACATGTATAACTGCTGGATTTGTTGAAGCTAATCATCTTTCTTGAAAAGATAACATGGTTAATTATGTGTGATGCATGAAATGCATGGTGAGATGATGCTCTCAAAATAAATGAGATAATGTTGTATATGATATGCATGCACATGTCATGATGTATGTACATGAAATGCTATCGGAGTATGTCCGGGTCTGGGAAAATAAATCCCTGACTGTTGTTGGATATTTATGAATATTCTATCAGGAAGAGATTCTGCTTGAGAATAAACTCTATGGGGAATAAACTTAGAAAGTGAATTTTTGTAGCTGAAGTAGTGAGCCCTATCGGGGATTGAGCTTCTGCATCCAGAGAAATAAACTTTTCTTGGGGGATGAAATTTACTGACCCGCCCGTGATTATGAAATTCGGCTGGGGGATATAGCTGTCAGGTTTCTGAATGACACTGGCTGGGAGATTACTTCCTATTTCGGGAAAGCCGACATCAATGCTTTTGAATACTTTTACTCTGTGGGGAGTGTATGTATTGATGATTGTGCTCCAAAGCTGTCTTTGTCCCGTTACCTGCTGGGCAGAGTAATTGTCGGGTGTTTGAAACTTCTTGTTTTTACCCCTGTTTCTGGAATTACGAGTAATTGTCTTTTTTTTCTTATGTAAATATTTATGAGCATCAATCATATTCAAATGCATATGTCAAAAATAAATCATTGGACGTTGTGATACGGTGGCAAAATCGACTGTTTGACGCTGGTTTGCATTTTGCATTTTGTGTTTACAAAATGTCGCGGTAAGCAAGAGTCGCCATCGAATTTTATTTCATCCAATCGGAAAGGAAAAAAGTATAGAAAAAAATCCTTTTTCGAGATATTTTGAGTACGGGGGGTAGATTATAGAAAGGGAAGGTGTTAGCACCCTTTCTATCTATGGTTTTCCATGGGCTCTTAGGTACTTGCTCATCTTTTTAAATTGCTTGTGTATGTGCTTTGCTTTTGAAAAGTTTGACTTCGTGATAACCCTTGTATCGGTCCTCAAAGGTGTGATGAAGTTATTTTGAAATGTGTAAGTGTGAAAAATTTTGATTTGAGCAAGTACCTACTAGCATCTACCTACTCAATAAAAGATCGTTTCTATTCTCATTTCCTTTAGGCAGTGATATCCTACTATTAAGGAGTAGGTAGCACCATCGTTGGAGTTGTAAGGATCAATTCGAAAGGGACGTACAATCACTAAAGCAATGTTAGGACATCTTAGTAATAACCCTAGAGTCTTAAGATCATATTCGAGGCAACATTTCTGAGGCAACATTTCCGAGACAACATTCAAACGGGACATTTGATCTTTTTAGACAGGAGAGCAACCACTAAGACACCCTATACTTGAGGATCGTTTACCGAAGGCAACCGAAGTGAGAGTATACCCAAAGAGTGATATGTGCGAGTGATTTGTTTTCATTTATTTAATCTTTGCACATTAGGGTTTTCTAACTGTATTAATTTGTCATGCATTCTTGTCATACAATCCTATTAGCATACATCTAAACAGTTAAATATTTGCGGGAATTAAAAAAATGCGAGAAAGTAAATCTACGCTATTACAAGGCTTCGGGGTGGGGGATTAATTACATAGCCAAAAAATTGGGGAAAAGCGATAAGTAAATAAAAACCCTAAATTAACTATTACAAACCATGAACAGTTACAAAAATATTGTCAAAATAAATAATAAGCGTGCGACGAATCAAATACGAAACGACTAGGGTTTTTACTTTTGACTAAACCCATTGACGATTGATTGAAAAAAAGTTTTTTTGTCATGTTTTGTTATTCAAGAAAATAATGAACTAATTAAAAAAGAAAACCCTAATTCTAATTAATTTTAAATTAAGAAAAATAAATTAATTGAATCTAAAAAACTTATTTTTGGTTTTTTATTTATTTGAGAAAAAGAGAAAATAAAATTAAATCAAGAGTTTTAACCTAATTTCTATTTGATTTTATTTATGAAAATAAATTACAATTTCCCTAAATTAGACTAATATTAAATTAAATTAACAAAATTAATTTTGATAAAAAAAAAGGTCTAATTCTAATTTTTTTATGAAACTTTGATTTTATGATTTTATGAAAAAAAGTAATTAATTGTCAATTAAAATAATTAAAAGAAATATAAAAACAATAAAAGTAAGAAAGAAAATTTAGAAATAGGCCTGGCATCATTAGAAATTCTGGGGGTGGAAACTGAATTTCTGGGCCCAACGAGGCTAAGGCCTGTTTGACTTTGACAGATCGGATGCGCACGTTGACTTGGGGTACATGGTGGACCTTCAATGGAAAGGAATTGGATCTGGCTGGAGAGGCGTTTGATGGTTGGATCTTGATGGCCTATGGTGGACGTACGCTAATGCAACGCGCTTGATCGTCTGTTGAAAAATAATACGAAACAAATATGGGACCTGGGGATCGAACCCAGGTCCTTATGCTCGCTCCCAATACCACGCTGCCAGCTGAGCTACTTTGTTTGTTTGTACATAGAATAGAAATAAACAATATAATCAGATCACATGGTGTAATCGGAAAAAGCGCAAAAATTCGAATGGGTAAGTCACATGTTGCCACGCGGGATTCTTCTTCCTCCCTCCGTCGCTTTAGCAAATCAGGCTTTTACCTATAGACGTTTGTTGTAGGTATAACCTTGTCCATATCCAAAATTGCGTATGCTCAAGATAAATGACCATGGCTGGTACCAATCAACTCGTATCATCCTCACGAGCATCATGGTACTAGAATTAACGCCCAATTTTTCATGCATTAAAAAATCCTAAACAAGAACACAAAACCCTAACCATGGCAATTTCACGTACAGGCATAAAAATGCAATTGAATGGAATGATTAGCTTGCAAACACGATGATAAACATGAGTTTGGCAATCAAAAGCGCTAAAGATACATGAATTAGTGAAATCAGAATCAAAATTTTGGACAAACCGTGGGAGGCGTGGAGCACGATTCTGGGCGTTTCAAGACTTGGGAGTGATTGGAATCGCTTCCTGGGATGTCTGGGAAGGGATTGGTGCTCTTGAAATGCTCTGAAACTCCTTGTAGGTTGAACACCGATTCCTACTTTTTCTTGAAATTTTCAGTTTTCCTTAGGTGTTTTCACGACTGCTTAACCCCTTTTTTTCCTTGGCTATGTTCTGTATATGTAATGCAACATATTAGGTCAACAAAAACGAGTTGAATCTTGGTCCATTATGAAGATTTGATTTTGTCTTTATCTTTGCATGATATCTTTCTATATCAAGCCATATCATGCCAATTTTGGTTCAATTTGTTTTGCACGTTTTCGATATGATTTTCCAGCATAATTGGATTTGATTCCACCCAAAATCTGATCACAAAACAAATCATTGATATTTTTTGCTATTTATTTGATTTAATTTGACTTTTAAATGATAAAAATCAAAATAAAATAAATAAATAAAGAAAAAGGTGTGTGGGTGCTGATTTGGATCGTGGACCATGTCATAAGAAATATTCAATCATGAAAAACTAGGTCCATCTGACAAAAAATGCAAATTTGAGCACATTTGTCTTTTGGCAATTTTGCAAAAAAGTTCAACTTGGCCAATGCATAACTCCCTCAATTTTGACCCTAGAGAGGTGTTCTTGGACTTTTTAGAAATCTTAGGATTTCCTCTAAGCAACCTGTTTTGTCTCATATCAATTGAGTCTTCCATGTTCATGTATGAAGCGTTGACCCAAAAGGTGTTTTTGTTGACTTTTCAAAATGACCTATAATGTCAAAATTCATATCGTTTTGTGAGTGCATATTATGTACTTGGGAGCTGAAGATGAATTGTAGGGAATTGCATCCTCTTCAAAATGAGCTTTGGATGGGTCATTTCTGATAAAGTATGAGAAAGTCATGCTTGGTCAAAGTTGAGTTGACTTTTCCTGCAAAACTCTAATTTAGCAACTTTTGGGTTTTGATGAATTGTGAGCAATCCTTGATGAATCATGACCAACCCTTGATCAAATGATGAATGATACTTCAAAATGAGGATGTTGACCATAAATCTTGAAGTTTGACTGTATGTGGGCCACAGTTGACTTTTGACCTAGCATAGTCGATTTTGAGGCCTTTGAGCAATTGACTTGGAAAACTTCTTCTGCAAGGCTTGAAACTTGACCTGGATGATCTTGAGACCATATTAGGACAATGGTGAGCATTTGGGTCCTTTGTGGTTCACACATTTTAATGAAAATGGAAACCCTAATTTGAGATAGGTTGCCTTAGGAGAGAGTTTGTCTGGTCAACTCTTGAACTTCCTTGAGCAATTTGGGGACCTCATTTGCCATGTGTTGAGAAATATGGGAGGAAAAATTTTGGGGTACAACAGACGTTCTTGCAAAACAAACAGAAAAAGAAAAACAACTCGAAGTTTCTTGTGAAAATGATTTCATATTGATTTTTGAAGTTGGCCTGTAATAGGAGTTTTTTGTACAAGGATGCTGACGTTCTAGTAAGGGAACGCTGCCGTAAAATTAGAAGCTATACAAATTTTTGTAAAAGAAAACAGCTATGTGAAACAACCCCATTGGGTTCCAACTCTGTTATTGCCCCTATATCTTCGAGCGTCTCATTACTTTGTTGTTTGTCCGAAGTTGATTAGGTTGATCGGTGTCGTCCGAGCTTGATAGTCGATACTAATGTCTGGTAGCAATATGATCCAATGAGACATAGTGATACGCTTTATATCCCTAACTTTTTCCTGGACTACCTATGATACGGTGGCCAGAACCAGACTGTTTTGAAATGCTGGTTTGCGTTTTGCGTTTGTATTCGCAAAATGTCGCGGTAAGAAAGAGTCGCCACCGACTTTCATTTTATCCAACAAGGAAAGGAAAAAATCACAGAAAAATTCTTTTTTCGAGATTTTGAGTACGGGGGTAGATTATTGAAAGGGAAGGTATTAGCACCCTCTCTATCTGTGGTTTTCCACGGGCTCTTAGGTACGTGCTCATCATTTCAAAATTGCTTGTGTGTGTTTGATTTGAAAAAAGTTTTTGACTTCGATTTAACCCTTGCTTTTGTCTTCAAGAGTGTTACGAAGTGTTTTTTGAAAGCTTTGTTTGAAAAGAGTGTAAGTGTGAAAAAGTTTGTTTGGATTGAGCAAGTACTTAAGATTCCACCTACTCAAAAAAGAGAATTGTTCTATGTTTGTTTCCTTTAGACAGCGCTATCCCACTATTACTGAGTAGGTAGCACCGTCGTTGGATTTGAGGGTCAATTCAAAAGGGACGTATGATCACTAAAGCAATGTTAGGACGTCTTAGTAATAACCCTAATGTCTTAAGATCAATATTCGAGGCAACAATATCTGAGGCAACCATTCCGAGGCAAATTTTCCGAACGGGACTTTGATCTTTGTTTAGACAAGAGGGCGACCATTAAAATATCCTGTACTTAATGACCGTTTACCGAAGGCAACCGAAGTGAGAGTATACCCTAGGAGTGTGCATGTGCGAGTGATTCAATTTCAAGTTATTATCTTTGCACATTTAGGGTTTGCTAACTGTTTTAAAGTTTACATACATTCTTGTCATGCATCCCTATTATTCATACATCTAACAATTAGTATCTTGTGGGAATTAAAGTGTGGAAAATAAAGCTAAGCTATTACAAGGCTTCGGGTATTAATTACATAGCCAAAAATAACCCGTCAAAACGATAAATGAAAAGGAGAAAAATCCTAATTAATTTATTACAACTTGTGAGTAATTACATCAATATGGTAAAAAATAAATAAATAAAGCGCACACGAATAGAGACGAAAGGAAATTAGGGTTTTGACCATGTCTAACCTAATTAAAAGGAAAAATTATTTTTGTTGTTTTTGATTATTTTTAAGAAAAAAGAATAAGGTTTTTAAATTAAATGCAAATCTAATAATTAAATTAATTTAAAGAAAATAATTTACATGACCTATTTTTATATTTTTGTTATTTTTAAGAAAAAAGAAAATATAATTTAAATTGAACAAAACCCTAATTTCTAATTAATTCTAATTTATTTACAAAATAATTAAAATTACCCTAAAATTAAATAAACTAGTTAAATAAATTTTTGTATAAAAAATAAATCCTAAATATAATTGGATGAAAATATTATTTTTATGATTTTTTGATAAAAAGAATTAATTTTAATGTTAGTAAAAATAATTAAATAAATTAAATTAAATAAAAGAAAGTATAAAAAGAATAGAGAAAAGGGATATAGGGCCTGGGAATCAGCAATTTGGGGGGTGTGAGTATCAATTTCTGGGCCCAAAACAATTAACCCACGTTTGACTTCCAAGATCCCAGGCTGTGCGTTGACTAGGGTGTTGGTGGTCCTTCACATGATAGCCATCAGATCTGACTTCTTAGACACCTGGATGGTTGAATTCAGAGGGCATATGGTGGGCATTAGGATGAGAGACGCGTTGGATCTTCCTGAAATATGTAAGAAAATAACAAAATGCACACGCCTGGGATCGAACCCAGGACGTGTGCATCAAAGGCGCGCTTCCTAACCAACTTGGCTGGCTTTGTTAGTTGTTCATATAATAAACACAAAACATAATATGAGAAAACAACAAAACACTAAGTTCAAACGCGCGAATTTTCAAACGGGCGAATGGTTGCTTGCCACGACATCTTCTTCTCCAAGGATCCGTTGTCTTAGATGACAGACTTTTACCAACGGACATTCATCGTAGGTATAAACCTGTGTATTTCAAAAATCATGTACAAGCACAATAAATCAATGGTGATGGTACCAATCCACTCGTCTAAATCTCACGAGCTTCATGGTACCCTAATCATGGCCCAATTTTGCCTAGGTTAAGAAACCCCAAAACGATCTTGCAAACCCTAGCAATGGCATATGGCAATTCCTGAGTTGTAAATGCAATTAAACAGTACCAATAGCTTGCAAACAAGATGATGAACAAGAATATATGATTAGAATGAGTTTAGGATGCGTGAAATATTGAAAACGATTTTGAGTTTGAAGGAAAACCGTGTGAGTGATGTAGGGCGATTCTGGGCGTTCCAAGCTTTGCAGATGATTGGGTTAGCTCCAGAACATTGCCAGCAAGCGATTGGAAGCTTTAACACACCTTGAATTGGCCTATAGAAGGATATTCGTCTCACATTTTTCTTTGGAATTTTGAAATTTTACTTTTGTTCTTGGAGGCAGCTCTGCACGAAAACTATTGTCCCTAGGGTTCAATGATCTTCAGCATAAGTAGTGAATCATATTAGGTTAATTATTTTTGGCCATGATCTTGAGAATTCATGAATGGAATATTTGATCTTTAAGCCATATGAAATCTTTCCATAACCATACAAATCATGCCCTTTTTCCTTGATTCGAATTTGATTGATTAGGCCAACTTATTTGGATTTGATCTTCATCAAAATCAGATCTTCAAAACAAATCTTGGTATTTTTTATTATTTATTTGATTTAAAATTATTTTTAATAAATAAAAACCATAATAAAATAAATAAATGGAGCAAATAAGATGTGGTTGCTGCCTTGGGTCGTGGACCATGCTACCAACTCAAAATAAGTGCAAAAGATTGGGCCCATTTAGCAAAAAAATGCAATTTGAGGCATTTTTTACTTTTGGCAATTTTGCCAAAAAGGTCAACTTCACCAATGCATAACTTCCTCAATTTTGACTCTTTGAAGGTGTTCTTTAACTTTTTAGAAATATTGAGATGTCCTTTAACCAACCCTTTTGGTCTCATCTCAACTTGGTATTCCATGTTCATGTATGAAGCTTTGACAAAAAAGGTGTTTTTGTTGACTTTTCAAAATGACCTATAATGTCCAATTCATAACTTCTTGTGGGTGTATATTTTGAACTTGGTAGCTGAAGATGGATTGTAGGGAATTGCATCCTCTTCAAAATGAGATTTGGATGGGTCATTTCTCTTAAAGTATGAGAAAGTTATGCTTGGTCAAAGTTGAGTTGACTTTTCCTATAAAACCCTAATTTAGCAACTTTTGGTTCTTGATGAATTATGAGAAATCGTTGAGGAATCATGATCAACCCTTGATAAAATTATGAATAATACTTCAAAATGAGGATGTTGACCAAAAATCTTGAAGTTTGACTGTATATAGGCCACAATTGACTTTTGCCCTAGCATAGTCAATTTTCAGGCCTTTGAGCAATTGATTAAGCAAACTTCCTCTGCAAGGCTTGAAATTTGACATGTATGATCTTGAGAACATATTAGGACAATCGTGAGCATTTGGGATCCCTTGGACTCAAATATCTTGATGCAACATGAAACCCTAATTTGAGGTAGACTGCCTTAAGAGAGAGCTTGTCTGGTCAACCCTTGAACTTCATTGAGCAATTTGAAGACCTCAATTGAAATGTATTGAGGAATATGGGAGGGAAAATTTTGGGGTACAACAGCTGCCCCTGTTCAATCTTCTTAAACCTAAGGATGTAGATTGGCTTTTCTGCCTTTCGTGATCCGAAGGTGGAAGATGATTGAATACTAGAGTGTCCAGAAATTTGCACTCGCATGAAGTGGTAGCTGTCTTGTGATATCAGGAATGGGCTTATAGATTCCATTTGGAGATTGATGACGGAAGATGGGCTTAAAGATTCCATTTGGAGATTGATGATGGAAGATGGGCTTAAAGATGCCATTTGGAGATTGATGACGGGAGATGGGCTTAAAGATGCCATCCGAAAGAGTGTCGATAACATAAGAGATTCCTTAGAGAGAGATTGTATACCTATTATTGAGGAGGATTCTGCTGGGGAGTGCTGATCTCGGTCTGTGAGAAATAGAATTTTAGGAGCTTCGGTCGTCTGTTATTCTACTAGGAAATCGTCTCTTAGTTGAAGAGGTGAAAATGAACTACTATCTGGTCACGATCCAGGCTTCATAGTGATAAGATCGACTACTATCTGGTCATAATCTAGGCTTTACAGTGACTTACTGGGGAGATGAGATTAAACTTTCTATCTGGGCGTAATCCAGGCTTCACAATTTCTCAATTCTTATTTGGTCATAACCTAGGCTTCAGAAGGAATTAAGTTGTCATCCGGTTGCATCTGGGCTTCAACTTGAATTTAGGACGCACTAATATCTGGTCGATTCCGGGCTTCTTAGTCATTGTCCAAGTAAACTGCTATTTGGTTAAAATCCAAGCTTTACAGTGTCTTATACTGTTATCTAGTCGTAATCCAGGCTTCAGTGTCTTTTACCGCTATCTGGTCGTAATCCAGGCTTCACGATGTATTATACCATTATCTGGTCGAATCCAGGCTTCATGGTGTTCTGTACCGCTATCTGGTCGTAATCCAGGCTTCACAATACCTTACTTCTTATCTGGTTGTAATCCAGGCTTCAGAAGAAATCAAGTGGTTATTCGGTCGCCTACGGGCTTCCATTTGATTGTTGGGCCTACTAATATCCGGTCGGATCCGGGCTTCATAGTGATTGGCCGGGTGAATTGCTATTTGGTCGAAATCCAAGCTTCACAGTGTCCCTCACTGTTATCTGGTCATAATCCAGGCTTCAGTGTCTTTTACCGTTATCTGGTCGTAATCCAAGCTTCGTGATGTCTTATACCACTATCTGGTCGAATCCAGGTGTGATCGGTGGAAATAGAACTGACTGTTTTTAAGCTGGTTCGCGAAATGTCGCGGTAAGCAATAGTCGCCACCGTCTTTTATGTTCTCCAACATGGAAAGGACAAAAGCACAACAAAATTCCTTCTTTGAGATGTCTCTCGGTTCGGGAGGTAGATTTATAGAAAGGGAATGTGTTAGCACCCTTTCTATCCATGGTTATCCATGGGCTCTTAGGTACTTGCTCTTATGTTTTCAAAATTTGTTGGCTTTTCAAGTGTGTGTGGGTTTTGAAAAAGTTTCATTTGAAAATTTTCTAAGTAACTCTTGTATCTGTCCTCAAGAGTGTACAAAAAATTTGTTTGAAAACTTTTGAAAGTGTCGGTGTGAAAAGTTGTTTTTGTTTTTTTGAAAAGAGCAAGTACCCATGAGAATCTACCTACTCTAAGGAATTAAGCTGTGTAAGAGTCCTTTAGATAGTGCTATCCCACCATTGAGAGGTAGGTAGCACCGTCGTTGGAGGTGTTCGGGTCAATTCGATTATCGGGACAGTGTGGTCACCGAAGCAATAGTAGGACACCTTAGAAGTAACCCTAATGTCCTAGATCTTTTTTATCCGAGGCAACCGTTTCGAGGCAACAGGATCTTTAGACAGGAGGGCGAACTCTAAAACACCCTATACTTGACGACCACGTCGAGGCAACCAGTGAGGCGTACCCTAGGAGTGGCATGTGCACGTGTGTTGTTTTTCAGTTAAGGTTATCTTGTACATGTTATTTGTGAGCTACGGATTGATTTTATTTTTCATACAAGTCTTTCATGCATTTTTTAACAGTTAGGAGTGCGGAAAATAAATTGCGGAAATGTAAATCTAGCTATTACAAGGCGCGGGTCTATACATCGCCAAAAACAAAAACCCGTTTGGGAATAAAGTGCGGGAAAAGTAAATAAAGCGGTAAAACCTAATTAAGTATTACATATCCGGAGACAGTTACATCAATATAATTAAAATAATTATAATGCGCGAAAGAAATTAAATCTGGGCGTCCTTAGGGTTTTGACCCTTTTTTTGAGAAAGAATTGAATTTGTCCTTTTTTGTTAAATTAATGAAATTAAACCTAATTACTAATTAATTAATTTATTAAAAGAAGAAAAAAATGTTTTTGTGTTTTTTAATGAAAATAAAAATAAGAAATTAAAAGTCAAAAGAAAAACCCTAATTATAAGTCAATTTTATTTTATTATGAAAAAAATATTAAAGTTAACCTAATTTAACTAATTTAATTAATTTACATTTTTATTTACAAAAAAAGTAATTGAAATTAATAAAAATGTTTTTTTGGTTTTTCTGGATCTTTATGAAAAAATAATTATTTAGTTAATAGTGAATTAAGAATTAAATTTAAATAAGTGAAATAAAAATATAAAAGACAAAAAAAAAAGAGGCAAACTCAAGGGGGGTGTTGGACCCTTAGGGAGGTGAATCTGGAAATTTAGGCCCATTAACTCAAGCCTGCATTGACTTCTGGGATTTGCTGAGCGTTCATTGACTGGGTAGCATGGTGGTCAGCACCTCAGGGCCATTGGATTTGTGGCTGTGGACACATGGCACGCTGATGCATGAGGGCATATGGTGTTTGTTGTTTGGAAGACTGTATAGGAACACATTAGAAAAAATATTAACAAGCATTTGGGGGGACCTGGGAATCGAACCCAGGTCCCAATGGTTCTTGGACAGGTCACCAACCACTAGGCCATCATGCTGCATTTGTTAATATATTGACAATTAATTATAATATATAAAAAACGAATAACATCCTGAAGAACAACCAAAACGCGCGCTGCTTTTTGAATGGACCACTAGTACCTTGCCAGCTCACCGTCTTCTTCGTTTTGCCTGTAAAAGAGAAATCAAATAACGGGGTTTTTTAACCCCCACAATATGGCATGACCAAAAATAGCGAACAGGCGTGTGATGATCAGAAATTGTTCGCGAGGATTGGGTTGGATTCGTCTGGCCTTGACGAATTCAACCATATGCGTTATGAGGCCTAATTTTGCTTGTATGACAAACCCCCAATTCAAGAGCTTGAAAACCCTAAAACTCATCCATGGTGATTTGTGATTTAGGGCTTTACAACTCAATTATCTTGTACCAAAAGTTTCGTACAGTCCCTGTGAACACAAAACACTCAACAAAAGACGTTAAACGTGCATGAATCAATGTATGTGATTATGAAAAAATTTGACAAACCGTGGGTCTGTGTAGCACATGTTCTTGAGCTTTGAGGCTTGTTTTTTATTCTAAATCGTTTCTGGGGACTTATGCAACGTATTAGAATTCTTAACTCGCTTTGAAAAGGCCTGGAAGGTGGAATTCAGATTTCAGTTTTCTTTGAATTTTTTCAATGTGGTAATGGTTCTTGCAGCAGCTTTTGCATGTCTCAGGCTTTAGGTTTAGGTTATGCACATATAGTAGAACTGATTTAGGTTAAAATTTGGGCCAAGGATCCATGGAATTGAAGTTTGGAGATTCTTGTTAACCACCATTGAAAGCTTTCCATTCTTGAAGCAAAACCATGATTTTGTGCACAAAATAGCCTGGCACGATTTTGGTAGCTGTCATATGACACATAAAAGTTATTCAAACCACAAAGATGCCATTCAATTAATTTTTAGATTTTATTTGAATTATTATGGATTTTAAATGAAATTAAATCCATAAAAATTAAATAAAAATGAAAAAATAAATGTTTGGTCTTGAAATTAATCATGGGACACGTGGGTGGCATGAAAAGGCTGAATCAAGTGGAAGAAAGTGGGCCCTTTTGTCAAAAATTGAAGTTTTAAGGATAGTTGACTTTTGCCATTTCACAAAAATTTCCCAACTTCTCCAATGCATATCTTGCTCAATTTTGATCATATGAACATGTTCTTGGACATTTTGGAAAGGTCTTGAAGTCCTCTAACCAATGCCTTTGGTCCCATGTCATTTGGATTTACCAATCTCAAGTTATGGTCTTTGACTTAAAATTCCTTTTTGTTGACTTTTGAAAATGACCTATAATGTTGAAATTGATAACGTTTTGTGAGAGAATTTATTGGACTTGGAATGTGAAGATGAGTTATAGGAAATGTCCTCCCCTTCAAAATGAGCATTGGATGGGATTTTTCTGATGAACCATGAAAAAGTTATGCCTTGGTCAAGTTACAGTTGACTTTTCAACTGTCCAAAAATGGAAACTTTTGCATCTTGATGATTTTTGAGCCATTCTTGTGGAATCATGATCAAGACTTGATAAAATGATGATTGTGGCTTCAAAATAAGATGTTGACCAAAAATTTTGACTTTTGACTGTAAAATGACCATTTTACCCCTGTAGTTGACTGTGAACCAAATAGGGTTCTTGACTGTGCAACTTGACCCTGTGAGTCTTGAGACTTGTCATGTAGATGCTTGAGAACATGTATAGGCATATGGGACTTGATTGGACCCTTGAAAACCTCAACTTACTTGCAAGAACCAAAACCCTAATTTTAACTGGCTTAGGAGGATGGTTTGACTGTGCAACCCTTGAGTAGACTTGACCAAATTGAGATGATGCTTGTCAAAACTTTGAAGAATATGGGAGGGAAAATTTTGGGATACAACAGTTGCCCCTGTTCAATCTTCTTAAACCTGAGGATGTAGATTGGTTGGCGTGCCTTTCGTGATCCGAAGGTGGAAGATGATTGAACACTAGAGTGCCCAGAAATTTGCACTCGCATAGTAGAATATCAGCAATGTGATGTCGGGAATGGGCTTATAGATACCATTTGGGGAGATGATGGATAGGATGATGGGCTTATAGATGCCATCTGGAGATGTGACAGAACCTTGTCAGGAATGGGCTTATAGATGCCATTTGGAAATGTGATGGATAGTTGTGGAGATGGGCTTATAGATGCCATCGGGGGTGTCAATCGCATAAGAGATTCCTTAGAAAGAACTTGCGTACTTGAGAAAGAAAGATAATTTCCTGGCCTGTTACAGGGGTGGATCTTCAAACTCTTCATGCAGATATGCCCTGGCTGGATACAGGTATCAAATCTACAATCAGTTGCTCACATATGTGCCTTGGCTAGATACAGGAATCAAATCCGGAACTTCAAAAGGTTGCTTACAAACGTGACCTGGCTAGATACAGGAATCGAATCTCTAAACTCTTCATGCAGACATGCCCTGGCTAGATACAGGTATCGAATCTACAATCACTCACAGATGTGCCCTGGCTAGATACAGGAATCGAATCTGGAATTTGTCGTCTACAGATATGCCCTGGCTGGATACAGGAATCGAATCTCTAAACTCTTCATGCAGACATGCCCTGGCAAGATACAGGTATCGAATCTACAATCAGTTACTCACAGATATGCCCTGGCTAGATACAGGAATCGAATCTGGAATTAGTCGTCTACAGATATGCCCTGGCTGGATACAGGAATCGAATCTCTAAACTCTTCATGCAGATATGCCCTGGCTAGATACAGGAATCGAATCTACAATCAAATCACTCGCAGATATGCCCTGGCTAGATACAGGAATCGAATCTAGAACTGGTCGTTTACAGGTATGCCCTAGCTGGATACAGGATCGAATCTCTAAACTCTTCGTGCAGATATGCCCTGGCTGGATACAGGTATCGAATCTACAATCAGTTACTCACATATATGCCCTGGCTAGATACAGGAATCGAATCTAGAACTGGTCGTTTACAGATATGCCCTGGCTGGATACAGGAATCAAATCTCTAAACTCTTCATGCGGATATGCCCTGGCTAGATACAGGTATCGAATCCACAATTAATCGCTCACAGATATGCCCTGGCTAGATACAGGAATCAAATCTGGAATTGCGACAGTTGATAGTAATCATCTTTGGATTGTCCTTTTCCTGAAAAGGCAAAACATCAGTTGTATGCAATGTCATGTGTATGAAATGCATGATGTCATGATGTTCAAAAACAAATGAGATAGTGTGTTATGATGCGTATATGCATGCGTCATGGTTTATGATAATGTAATGTTTATGAATGTATTTTCGTCTAGGAAAATAAATCCTTGACGAATGCCGGGAAGTTGAATCCTGGGCTGATGTTGAAGAGTAGAGTTCTTCATTTCCGCTGGGGATGATGGTTGCAAGAATTAACCGGTAAGAGAAGATGACTCTGTTGGGGGAATAAACTTGGTGAAGAGATTACTCTGCGGGGAATACTCTGTGGGAAGAGATACTTCGCTGAGGTTTTTGATGAGAACTCCGCTGGGGATACCGTTGATATGTTATGTTGGGGAATTGATGAACTCCGCTGGGGGTAGGAAGAACTTCGCCGAGGACGATCTATCCATGGTAATTAGCTGAGGATAACCCAGTTATAAGCTCTGGTGGGGAATAATCTTCTTGAATAAAGCCGGGGAGAGATATGTACTCTACAGGTGATAAGCTTCCAGAATCTACTGGGGATAAGCTTCCAGAATATACTGGGGAGGATGGTTCAACTCTCCTGGGGAAACTTTTGAACTGTACTGGGGAATGGTTCCACTGGGGTGTCTGTATTCCGCCGGGGAACAATCTTATATTAAGACTGCCGGGGATGCTTGCTTAGGAACATCTGTATACTCCGCTGGGGAATATTGAGATTTTCTGGGGATATCCAACTTCTTTAAGGCTGACAGTAGATTAACTCTGCTTGGTGAGAGTAGTGATAACTTGCTGGAGATATTGTGCCTTTTCGGGGCTGATTGGAGACCAAATCTGCTCGGGGGAGAGTATTGTTGATTTGTCTTACTCGACGGGGAGTGAAGGTATCCTGGTTACATTCTTCAGTCGAACCTACCTTGGTACCTTGGTGGACAGAGCAACTAGATTGCTTAGACAACTCATTATTGCCCATGTTTCTGATGTTACCTATAATTAATCCTTTGTTTCGTATGCAAATATTTATGAGTTAGCAATTAGTGTCAAATGCATATATCAAAAATGAACATTGGACGTTCTTTGCAAAACAAAACAGAAAAAGAAAAACAATTGGCAATTTGTCTGGAAAAGTGGATTTGTATTGATTTTTTGAATTTGCTTGTAAATAGGCATTCTGTGTACAAGAGGCTGACGTCCTAGTAAGAGAACGCCGCCGAACAACATAAAGTTTATACAATTTTGTGAAAAGGAAACAAAACAGCTATGTGAAAAATAATCCCACTGGGTTTCAACTCTATTATCGCCTTTATGTCTTCAAGCGTCTCATCACTTGGCTGCTTAGTTGAAGATGAAGCTGACTGATCGATGTCGTCTGAACCTGATAGTTGATACCGGATTCTGGATGCAAGGTGATCCAATGAGACATAGTATTACGCTTTATCCCTAATTTTTGCCTGGACCGCCCTTTCGGGTTTTCAGTCCACCGGGATACCCATTTTTGCCCAAGCCGCCTTTTCAGGTTTTCGACTTGCCGGGTGTATAAATTTTTTTTATTTCATCCCTTATTTTTGCCCGAACCCTTTTGGTTCGCCGGGAAGCCCTTATTTTCGCCTAGGTGTGTCAACCTAGCGGGTCTTTGGTTCATGCGTAGTATCTTTTTACTATGTCTGCATTGGCGGGGTGAGGAAGGTCATCATCATCCATGGTGGTTAGAATCATGGCTCCTCCTGAGAAGACATGTTTAACCACAAATGGCCCTTCGTATGTAGGGGTCCATTTGCCCCTGGGATCACTTTGAGGAAGAATTATGCGCTTGATTACCAGGTCTCCGACTTGATACTCTTGTCGTCTGACTTTCTTGTTAAATGCCTTGATCATTCGTTTTTGGTACGTTTGACCATGACAAATAGCGGTGAGTCTCTTTTCGTCAATCAGGTTTAATTGATCAAGTCGAGTCTAGATCCAATCATCTTCGCTCAAACCTGCATCCTTCATTATCCGGAGAGAGGGTATCTGGACTTCAATAGGCAAGACTGCCTCCATGCCATTGACCAAGGAAAATGGTGTTGCCCCTGTTAACGTCCGTGCTGAGGTACGGTACCCATGAAGAGAAAACGGTAACATCTCGTGCCAATCTTTGTAAGTCACTGTCATCTTCTGCACAATCTTCTTGATATTTTTATTAGCTGCTTCTACAGCCCCATTCATCTTCGGCCGGTAGGGAGAAGAGTTATGGTGCTGTATCTTGAATTGCTCGCAGAGCTCAGTGATCATCTTGTTGTTAAGATTGGTACCATTGTCCGTAATGATCCTCTCAGGTACACCGTATCCACAGATCAGGTGGTGCCGAATGAATCGTGCCACGACGTTCTTGGTTACGGTGGCATAGGAAGCTGCTTCAACCCACTTTGTGAAGTAATCAATCGCTACTAGGATGAAGCGATGCCCGTTGGATGCCGTAGGTCTGATTTCGCCGATCATATCGATGCCCCACATTGCGAAAGGCCAAGGCGCTGTCAAGACGTTCAGAGGAACTGGAGGAACGTGCACCTTATCAGCATAGATCTGGAATTTGTGGCTCGTCCGAGAATGTTGGTAACAGTCGGCTTCCATTGTGGACTAGAAATATCCCACCCGAAGGATTTTCTTTGCCATAGTATGTCCACTGGAGTGTGTTCCGAAGGTACCTTCATGTAGCTCTGCCATGATCTTTTCTGCTTCAGTCTTATCCACACAACGCAGTAAGGTCGAATCATGGTTTCGCTTGTACAGAATGCCGTTGCTGAGGAAGAACTTTGTCGCGAACCTTCTCAGAAACTTCTTGTCATTGACAGATGCACCCTCGGGGTATTCTTGAGCTTCCAAGTACCTCTTCACTTCATGATACCAAGGTTTCTCAGTTACCTCTTCCGCCTCGAGATCACAGCAATGTGCAGGTTCATCTAATTTCCATATAATGATCCGGGGAGCTTCGTTGTCCCATTTGACTTTGAACATAGAAGACATCATAGCTAACGCGTCCGCCAACTGATTCTCCTCTCTTGGGAAGTGTTCAAAGGTTATCTCTTCGAAATGGGGGATCAATGTCAACACATACTCTTTGTAAGGAATAAGGTTTGGGTGTTTTGTATCCCACTCGCCTTTGATCTGATTGATCACGAGAGCGGAATCTCCGAAGACACTCAGGAACTTGATCCTTAAGTCAATTGCAGCTTGAAGACCCATGATACATGCTTCATACTCCGCCATGTTGTTGGTGCAATTGAAACATAGCCGGGCAGTGAGTGGAGTATGAGTGCCTTTAGGGGATATGATCACGACGCCAATACCGTTACCCAAAGCGTTTGAGGCTCCGTCAAAGTGCATAGACCATCGAGATCCTTCCTCAGGTCCTTCATCCGGTCCAGGTACTTCACAATCAGTCACTACCATGATATCCTCGTATGGGAATTCAAAGTTCATCGACTGGTAGTCGTCCACTGCCTGGTGTGCCAAATGGCCTGCCAATACACTTCCCTTGATTGCTTTCCGAGTCGTATACTAGATGTCGTATTCTGTCAAGATCATCTGCCATCTTGCTATTCTTTCGGACAAGGCAGGCTTTTCAAAGATGTACTTGATTGGATCCATTTTTGAAATCAACAAGGTAGTGTGAGTCAACATATACTGTCTCAGCCGGCGAGCAGCCCATACCAAAGCGCAGCAAGTTTTCTCGAGCAGTGAGTATCGGGTCTCACAGTCGGTAAACTTTTTTCTAAGGTAATAAATGGCGTGCTCTTTTCGGCCAGACTCGTCATGCTGCCCCAGCACACACCCCATTGAGTTGTCCAGTACTGTCAAGTATAAGATTAGAGGTCTCCCTTCAACCGGTGGCATAAGAATGGGTGGTTCTTGGAGATACTCTTTGATTTTTTCGAAAGCGGCCTGACATTCATCGTTCCAACGTACTACTTGATCTTTCTTCAGTAGCTTGAAGATTGGTTCACAGGTAGCAGTTAGATGTGAGATGAATCGGGCAATGTAGTTCAGCCGTCCTAGAAAGCCTCTGACTTCTTTCTCTGTTTTGGGAACTGGCATCTCTTGTATGGCTTTCACCTTGGCAGGGTCTACTTGAATACCTTTGTCGCTTACGATGAAGCCTAACAATTTTCCGGATCTTACCCCGAAGGTGCACTTGTTCGGGTTCAACCTCAGCTTGTACAACTTGATATGGTCAAACAGCTTCTGTAGATGGTCAAGGTGTTCCTCCTCAGTTTGGGACCTTGCAATCATATCATCGACATATACTTCGATCTCGTGATGAATCATGTCATGAAACAAAGCAACCATGGCACGTTGGTAGGTTGCCCCAGCATTTTTTAACCCAAAAGGCATGATGTTGTACCCCAAAATTTTCCCTCCCATATTCTTCAAAGTTTTGACAAGCATCATCTAAATTTGCTCAAGTCTACTCAAGGGTTGCACAGTTCAAACACCCTCCTAAGCCAGTCAAATTGGGGTTTTGGTTCTTGCAAGGAAGTTGAGGTTTTCAAGGGCCCAATCAAGTCCCATATGCCTATATACATTGCCAAGCATCCATATGCCAAGTTTCAAGGCTCACAAGGTCAAGTTGCACAGTCAAAAACCCTATTTGCTCTACAATCAACTGTAGGGGCAAAATGGTCATTTGGCAGTCAAAAGTCAAAATTTTTGGTCAACATCTTATTTTGAAGCCACAATCATCATTTGATCAATTCTTGATCATGATTCCACAAGCATGGCTCAAAAATCATCAAGACGCAAAAGTTTCCATTTTTGGACAGCTGAAAAAGTCAACTGTAACTTGACCAAGGCATAACGTTTTCATGGTTCATCAGAAAAATCCCATCCAATGCGCATTTTGAAGGGGATGACATTTCCTACAACTCATCTTCACATTCCAAGTCCAAGAAATTCTCTCACAAAAAGTTACCAATTTTAACATTATAGGTCATTTTCAAAAGTCAACAAAAAGGCATTTTAAGTCAAAGACCATAACTTGAGATTGGTAGATAAAAATGACATGGGACCAAAGGCATTGGTTAGAGGACTTCAAGACCTTTCCAAAATGTCCAAGAACATGTTCATATGATTAAAATTGAGCAAGATATGCATTGGAGAAGTTGGGAAATATTTATGAAATGGCAAAAGTCAACTATCCTTGAAACTTCAATTTTTGACAAAAGGGCACACTTTTTTCCACTTGATTCAGCCTTGTCATGCCACCCACGTGTCCCATGATCAATTTCAAGACCAAATAATTATTTTTCTATTTTTATTTAATTTTTATGGATTTAATTCATTTTAATCCATAATAATTCAAGTAAATCTAAAAAAATTAATTAAATGGTATCTTATGGTTTGAATAGCCTTCATGAAGCATTTGCAACCTACCAATTTCGTGCTAAGCTCATTTAGGCATGAAAATTCAAATTTTGAACAAGCTTTGAAAGGCCTTTAATGGTGGTTAAGACAAAATCCAAAGCTTAATTGCAATGGTTAAAGGCTCCTAAATGTGACTTATTCTCACTCATTACTACATATGCAAGCCTTTCAAGCCTCATTCACAACCTGAACATTACACAAGCGGCCAGAGCAAAATCCAAAAAGTTTCAAAAAAAGTGTGAGATCAAAAGGAGTATTGCAAGCATTTTCAGGCCAAAAGGAGAACGTGACTCTCTTCTTTGCCATTCCCTGAAGCTAAAGCAACCCTTGCCACGTCCTAAGATCCATCATACCGCGCTGTAAGTTCTTCCCAGGTCCCCCAAAATTCCATATCATTTTTCTTATGTGTTTGTGTGCAGGATGCCCAGTGCGTTTCACCATGAACCTTCAGCGTTCCACATGCCAAGTGGCCATGATCATCAATCCGAGGGCCAAAAAAGTGATGAACACTATATTCTCCAGTCAACGTGCTCCAGGAAATCTCCAAAAGTCAACAAGGCTGGTTAATGGGCCAGCAATTTCCAGGCTTCACACATCCATTGGGCCATCAACACCCCCATTGGTTTCTATTTCTTTTTTTTTCTATTTTCCTTTTCTTTTTATTTTCCTTTTTTAATTATTATCATTATTGTTAATTAACCTAACAAACTAATTTTTTCCCATAAAATTCAATAAAACCAAAAAAAAAAACATTTTATTATTTATTAACTTATTTTGTAAATAAATTTTAATATTAATTAATTAGTTGTGTAATTAGAACAATTTCAACATTTTTTTTAATAAGTAAAATTAATTTAGAATTAGAACTTTCAACTTTTAATTTCTTTTTTTTATTTTATTAAAAACATAAAAACACAAAAATATTTTTCTTTTAATTAAATTAATTAATTAGTTATTAATTTTAATAATTACAAAAAAAGGGATAAAATTCAATTCTTATTCAAAAAGGGTCAAAACCCTTAGGACGTTCCCGATTTAATTCTCGCGCGCATTTATTTATTTTGTTTGTTTATGTAACTGTCTCCAGATATGTAATAGTTAAATAGGAATTTTACCGCTTTATTTACTATTTCTCGCACTTTATTTCCAAACGGGTTTTGTTTTTTGGCGATGTATAGACCCGCGCCTTGTAATAGTTAGATTTACATTTCCGCAATTTATTTTCCGTACTCCTAACTGTTAACAATGCATGAAAGAATGTATGTAAATAAAATCAATCTGTAGCTCACAAATAACATGTACAAGATAACCTTAACTGAAAAACAACACACAAAGCACATGCCACTTCTAGGGTACGCCTCACTGGTTGCCTCGAATGTGGTCATCAAGTATAGGGTGTCTTAGAGGTCTCCCTTCTGTCCAAAAGATCCAGTTGCCTCGAAACGGTTGCCTCGGATACAAAGGATCTAGGACATTAGGGTTACTTCTAAGGTGTCCTACTATTGCTTCGGTGACCACACATGTCCCTCATAATCGAATTGACCCGAACAACTCCAACGATGGTGCTACCTACCTCTCAATGGTGGGATAGCACCGTCTAAAGGACTCTTACACAGCCTAATTCCTTAGAGTAGGTAGATTCTCATGGGTACTTGCTCTTTTCAAACAAACAAAAACAACTTTTCACACTTACACTTTCAAAAGGTTTTCAAACAAATTTTTCATACACTCTTGAGTACAGATACAAGAGTTACTTAGAAATTTTTCAAACGAAACTTTTTCAAAACCCACACACACTTTAAAAGCAAACAAATTTTGAAAACATAAAGAGCAAGTACCTAAGAGCCCATGGATAACCATGGATAGAAAGGGTGCTAACACCTTCCCTTTCTATAAATCTACCTCCCGAACCGAGAAACATTCTCGAATAAGGAATTTTGCTGTGCTTTTGTCCTTTCCATGTTGGAGAACATAAAAGATGGTGGTGACTCTTGCTTACCGCGACATTTCGCGAAACCAGCTTAAAAACAGTCAGTTCTATTTCCACCGATCACAGAACTGGCGACTCTGCTGGGGAGACTAATAAGTGGGGTGTACCTTAGGAATAGTTCATCATCATGTTTTCAATTGTTTGCTTTGCTTGATTTAATATTGTGGGCCTCCTTTGGGAGTTTCATAGATCCTAACCCGGATCTGGGGGATACCTTCTTAGAAAGTAGCAACAAATTGTGAGGGAACTGTGCGGGGTATACCGACACGGTTGAAGCAGTTTGCTATGTTGATGTGACACTTTTGTGAGTACCGGTAACCCTTGAGTCAAGTCAAGGAGAGTACGGGGCCGCCGTGTGGTGTCGTGAAGTATCAACTGACCTTAGGAACCTTACTTGACCATCCTGGCCTCTTTAGGGGTAGTGAGATGACCGACTTTGGTGCAGTCCGAAGTTGGTAGATACTCGATATTACACTCATTGAGGGTTGTTTTCTTGGAATATTTTGATCGCCAGTTCAGTGGCTAAATCAAAACAATGAACATAGAAAATAACCCAATGATATTGAGCTCCTTAGAACCTGGTTACTTTTGATAGGACAGGTTTTTGAGCCCACCAACTTCAAGAGGGTAGTACCTCAAACTTCATGCTGGCCTAAACTCTAAGGGCTATCTTGTGTGACTTGTGTGCCTTCAAACTTGACTACTTGCATGCTTGTTATCTGACACTTGAGTTTCTTGCAGGTTTGTTTACAGTCCTTAATTAGGACTCATTACAGGGTTTACTTACGTCACTCCACGCATAGCATAGCATCATACCATCATACCATTGCATACATCCTACATAAGGACTAATCCATTTCAAGGATCTCAAGGGTCTGTGATGCAGGTCATGATGAATCAAATGTCCAGCAAGGGGCAAAGGGGATTTATTTTCCTCTAGCCAAGGTTAATGGCTTGAGTCAGGGGCTATGACCCATTCGATATGGTGAGCCTTGACTCTTGAAGAAGGACTCTCAGCAACATGAAGTTCCTTCAATCAAGCTACAAAATTCAAGTTCTAACAATCTTTCTTGTTTATCCCGCGAGATCCTTGAAAACATTGCATGCATACATACATATCATTGCATTACAGGTACCCTTGGTACAGGCCTTTTACCTTCTTCGCTGTTTATTTCAGCAATGGCTTCCCAACAAGACAACCAAGATCTTCATGCTCAAGAGACTCGGTTCAGGGAGATCCTCCTAAATCTATCCAAGGGGCAGGAAGAGCTGAGGACACTCCTCATGGGGACTTTGGTCAGGAACAGTTCTGAGGACGATAAGGACGAACGACTGAAACGTCTACAAGCTGAGGTGGATACAATGAGAACCCAGATGCTGGGGCAAATGGCTCTTATCCAAGACTTATCTCAAAGACAAGGAGAGCTCAGGGTTCTCGTCAACCAACTGCTTCGGGATAACCAACTGGGGCAAACATCTAAGGTTGAAGAGCAAGCCATCATTCAACCACTTGTGGGGCAAGAAGACAAGGGAAAAGCTCCTCAGTTTGCTTCGGGGTCACAAGCCCAGCATCAACCTCACCAGCATCAACAGGGTAATCGGCGTAAGCGAAATACGTCTGGAAGATATTTCTCGGAGACTGGTGTGCCATCCTCACTAATACTGAAACGCCTGTTGGAGGTCAAGCTGATTGCTTTAAAGGATCCTCCTAAGAAGCTCAACATAACCTCCCTAAAGTACAATCCTGATGAAAGGTGTGCCTATCACTCTGACAGTCCTGGACATGACACTGACGACTGTTGGAGCTTGAGGAACAAGATCCAGGACTTGATCGACGGAAGGGTGCTGGAGTTCATGCCGGGTGGCAAAATGAAAATCTCCTACTGAGAATATTCCATCTGAGATGACTAGTGCAAACTAAGAAGCTTTTGTTCATTCGAATGTTCAAGTTGTATTTTTCTTTGATTGTTCAAACATTTGTTCACGTCAAACTCTTTTACTTTATCAATGCGTCGCATGTGTCTGTTTTGAATCAATATATTCGCATTCGCTATATTTAAACTGCTTTCATTTTTTGATGTCAACTCTCAATTAATAATTCTAAGCCTCTTGAGGGAGGATGACGAAAACGATACCACAATCTACAGTATGCTTTTGAACAAACCCCGCTGATGAGGTACAGGCACTGTTTCAATTCCTAAACACTAGAGTTATAAGGATGATAATCCCTCGTCAACCCCTTTGAGCCAAAGAAGTAGGAGTTTTTCTTTTCGAAAATTAAAACCCTTAATCATAACCTGGGGCAGGGTAGTTCTCTCAGCTGATCCAAGTGCACAACGAATGGCACCAAAGGAATCCTTACAAAACAAAAGACAGGGATGGCTCCGAATAATCATAAAGATAGGCAGTCATTATCTCCCAAAAATAAAAGCCCATTAAGTCAAAACCTATGAAGGAGACTTACAAAACTGGGGCATCCCGCTGACTGTGATCATGAAAGAAATTGTTCAGGCAAAAAACAGGGATAACGAAATCAAAAAAGAAAGAGGTCCTACAAACCCTCAACCAAAAAAGGAATGACTGCCTATTCCAAATAAATTGTCAACATCCGAACCATCACCGGTATATCAGGACGAAGACTCAAACAAGGTCTAACGCACGATCAGCTGAGTTTAGGTTTGAAGAACATCACAAAGAACGGGTGGGTACAAATAAAATTTGAGCCTTTATCTTTTGTTTCTTAAACCGTGAACCAGGCCACGCTACAACCCCTAAAAGTCCTAGCTGAAGCATGGGTTAGTTCAAAAGCATACTGTTACCAAAGGTATCCTGACTCCTTAAGGCTTGCGGTAAAATAACGAGTTGACATCACAGTTTACAAAAATTTCACTTGTTTTTATGAAAAAACTGCATTTTCAAAAACTTCAAGACAGACGTAAGCTTTGCATTTTTAATATAACATTGCTTGCATATGACTATTTGTTTGAACATCATAGAAATTCGCACGACGAATATCTAAGTGAACAAAAGTACTTCCAATCAAGGGGCATGGCATGATCATTGTCCATCATCTGGGGCAGTTGAGTCAAGATTCGAAGAATCTCTCAAAAGGCCAACCAGCTTGGGGCAAATCTCCATCTGGATCACTTGGGGCATTGGACGATCAAACGAAGATCTTCCGGTGGCATGGTAACACTGCACTACTGACAGTGACAACTCCCTGCATCCTGAGAGCACAGACATAGTCGAAAAAATACTGCGCATAATCAAAGACCCGCTAGGTTGACACACCTAGGCAAAAATAAGGGCTTCCCGGTGAACCAAAAGGGTTCGGGCAAAATAAGGGATGAAAATGAAAAAAATCTGTACACCCGGCAAGTCGAAAATTTGAAAAGGCGGCTTGGGCAAAAAATGGGTATCCCGGTGGACTGAAAACCCGAAAGGGCGGTCCAGGAAAAAGTTAGGGATCAAAAGCGTACGACTATGTCCCGACATCCCGTCACTAGTCTACCAGAAGAAGATTTGTCAATCAAGACCTCCACAGGTACTTCCTCCCACAGAAACTGGGGCAATAATGAATTATCTAAGCGGTCTAGTTGCTCCGTCCACCAAAGTACCAATGTAAGTTCGGCTGAAGAATATAACCAGGATACCTTCACTCCTCACAGAGTAAGACAAGCAACACTCCATCCAAGCAGAGTTGGTCTCCCATCAGCCCTGGAAAGGCACAGTATCTCTAGCAAGTCCGCGACACTCTCCCCAAGCAGAGTTAGCCTACATCAGCCTTAAGGAAGTTGGGTATCCCCAGAAAATCTCAATATTCCCCAGTAGAGTATACAGATGTTCCTGAGCAAGCATCCCCAGCAGTCTTAATATAAGATTGTTCCCCGGCGGAACACCAGACATCCCAGTGGAGCCACTTCCCCAGTGCAGTCCAAAGTCTCCCCAGTAGAGTTGAATCAATCTCCCCAGTAGATTTTTGGAGCTCATCCCCAGTAGATTCTGGAAGCTTATCACCGGCAGAGTACGAACGCTTCTCCCCGGCTTTCTTCAAAGGTTATTCCCCACCAGGGTATAACTGGGTTATCCTCAGCTAAATACCACGGAAGGATCGTCCCCGGCGAAGTTCTTCCTACCCCCAGCGGAGTTCATCAAAATTCCCCAACATAACTTATCAATGGAATCCCCAACGGAGTTCTCATTCAAACCTCAGCGAAGTATCTCTTCCCACAGAGTATTTCCCCACAGAGTAATCTCTCTAACAAGTTTATCCCCCAACAGAGTCATCTTCTCCTACCGGTTTGTTCTTGCAATCATCATCCCCAGCGGAAACGAAGAACTCTACTCTTCAACATCAGCCCAGGATTCAACAAACTCCCGACATTCGTCAAGGATTTATTTTCCCAGACGAGAATACATTCATAAACATCACATCTTCATTCATTATAGCATGCATACGCATCATACAACATAAATCTCATTTATTTTTGAGAACATCTTAAAATCATGCAGTTCATGCATCATGACATTGCATACGACTAATACTTTGCCTTTTCAGAAAAAAGTCAATCAAAAGATGATTACCATCTACCTTTACAGTTCCAGATCAACACCGGTAACAAGCCAGGAAAATTCTGTGGATGACTGATCGTGGGTTAATATCCGAAACCAAACAGGACAATTATCTACTTGATCATCCTCAGGCAATCTTACACCGGTTCCTTTTCTTTCAGAAGAAGTCTTACACGGGCTCATCAACAGGCAACCCTACACCGGTTCCTTCTCAACCTCAGATGAAGTTTTACACGAACTCATCATCAGGAAACCCTACACCGGTTCCTTCTCAATTTTCAGACGAAGTCTTACACGGACTTATCTCAAGATGACCTTACCCCAGTTCATCAAGAAGTTTTACACGAACTTATCCTGCAGTAACCTTACCCCGGTTCCTCCAGAAGTCTTACACGGACTTATCTCAAGATGACCTTACCCCAGTTCATCCAGAAGTTTTACACGAACTTATCCTGCAGTAACCTTACCCCGGTTCCTCCAGAAGTCTTACACGGACTTATCTCAAGATGACCTTACCCCGGTTCATCCAGAAGTTTTACACGAACTTATCCTGCAGTAACCTTACCCCAGTTCCTCCAGAAGTCTTACACGGACTTATCTCAAGATGACCTTACCCCGGTTCATCCAGAAGTTTTACACGAACATATCATGCAGTAACCTTACCCCGGTTCCTCCAGAAGTCTTACACGGACTTATATCAAGATGACCTTACCCCGGTTCATCCAGAAGTTTTACACGAACTTATCCTGCGGTAACCTTACCCCGGTTCCTCCAGAAGTCTTACACGGACTTATCTCAAGATGACCTTACCCCGGTTCCTCCAGAAGTCTTACACGGACTTATATCAAGATGACCTTACCCCGGTTCATCCAGAAGTTTTACACGAACTTATCCTGCGGTAACCTTACCCCGGTTCCTCCAGAAGTCTTACACGGACTTATCTCAAGATGACCTTACCCCGGTTCCTCCAGAAGTCTTACACGGACTTATCTCAAGATGACCTTACCCCGGTTCATCCAGAAGTTTTACACGAACTTATCCCGAAGAAACCCTACACAGGTTCTCTCTCTCCAGACGTAGTTTTACACGGGCTCGTCGTTAAAGAAACCCTACACAGGTTTTCTCTTCCCAAAGATGCAGTTTTACACGGACTCGTCATCAGTAAACCCTACACAGGTTTCCTTCTCAGCTCTAGATGCGGTTTTACACGGACTCGTCATCAAAGTAACCCTACACAGGTTCCTTCTCCATTTCAGATGCAGTTTTACACGGACTCATCATCAGTAAACCCTACACAGGTTTCCTTCTCAGCTCTAGATGCGGTTTTACACGTACTCGTCATCAAAGTAACCCCATACAGGTTCCCTTCTCAAACTCCAAACATAGTTTTACACGGACTCGTCATCAGTAAACCCTACACAGGTTTCCTTCTCAGCTCTAGATGCGGTTTTACACGGACTCGTCATCAAAGTAACCCCACACAGGTTCCCTTCTCAAACTCCAAACGTAGTTTTACACAGACTCGTCATCAATAAACCCTACACAGGTTTCCTTCTCAGCTCTAGATGCGGTTTTACGCGGACTCGTCATCAAAGTAACCCCACACAGGTTCCCTTCTCAAACTCCAGACGTAGTTTTACACTGACTCGTCATCAGTAAACCCTACACAGGTTTCCTTCTCAGCTCTAGATGCGGTTTTACACGGACTCGTCATCAAAGTAACCCTACACAGGTTCCTTCTCCATTTCAGATGCAGTCTTATACGAACTCATTATCAGTAAACCCTACACAGGTTTCCTTCCTTCAAAGATGCAGTTTTACACGAGCTCATCATCAGTCAACCCTACACAGGTGTCCTTCTTTCCAAGATACAGTTTTACACGAGCTCATCATCAGGCAACCCTACACAGGTTCCCTCTTTCAACTTACAAAAATTACAATTCAACAGACAACCTCCAGATGGCATCTATAAGCCCATCCGCCTACCAAAAGTCTCCAAATGGCATCCATAAGCCCATTCCCGACAAGATTCTGTCACATCTCCAGATGGCATCTATAAGCCCATCCTCCTACAAACAATCTCCAGATGGCATCTATAAGCCCATCCTCCCATCCACCATCTCTCCAAATGGCATCTGTAAGCCTATTCCCGACATCACACTGCTGATACTCTACTATGTGAGTGCAAATTTCTGGGCACTCTAGTGTTCAATCATCTTCCACCCTCAGATCACGAAAGGCACACAAGCCAATCTACATCCTCAGGTCTAAGAAGATTGAACAGGGGCAACTGTTGTACCCCAAAATTTGCCCTCCCATATTCTTCAAAGTTTTGACAAGCATCATCTAAATTTGCTCAAGTCTACTCAAGGGTTGCACAGTTCAAACACCCTCCTAAGCCAATCAAATTGGGGTTTTGGTTCTTGCAAGGAAGTTGAGGTTTTCAAGAGCCCAATCAAGTCCCATATGCCTATATACATTGCCAAGCATCCATATGCCAAGTTTCAAGGCTCACAAGGTCAAGTTGCACAGTCAAAAACCCTATTTGCTCTACAATCAACTGTAGGGGCAAAATGGTCATTTGGCAGTCAAAAGTCAAAATTTTTGGCCAACATCTTATTTTGAAGCCACAACCATCATTTGATCAAGTCTTGATCATGATTCCACAAGCATGGCTCAAAAATCATCAAGATGCAAAAGTTTCCATTTTTGGACAGTTGAAAAAGTCAACTGTAACTTGACTAAGGCATAACTTTTTCATAGTTCATCAGAAAAATCCCATCCAATGCTCATTTTGAAGGGGATGACATTTCCTACAACTCATCTTCACATTCCAAGTCCAAGAAATGCTCTCACAAAAAGTTACCAATTTCAACATTATAGGTCATTTTCAAAAGTCAACAAAAAGGAATTTTAAGTCAAAGACCATAACTTGAGATTGGTAAATCAAAATGACATGGGACCAAAGGCATTGGTTAGAGGACTTCAAGACCTTTCCAAAATGTCCAAGAACATGTTCATATGATTAAAATTGAGCAAGATATGCATTGGAGAAGTTGGGAAATTTTTGTGAAATGGCAAAAGTCAACTATCCTTGAAACTTCAATTTTTGACAAAAGGGCCCACTTTTTTCCACTTGATTCAGCCTTGTCATGCCACCCACGTGTCCCATGATCAATTTCAAGACCAAATAATTATTTTTCTATTTTTATTTAATTTTTATGGATTTAATTCATTTTAATCCATAATAATTCAAGTAAATCTAAAAAAATTAATTAAATGGTATCTTATGGTTTGAATAGCCTTCATGAAGCATTTGCAACCTACCAATTTCGTGCTAAGCTCATTTAGGCATGAAAATTCAAATTTTGAACAAGCTTTGAAAGGCCTTTAATGGTGGTTAAGACAAAATCCAAAGCTTAATTGCAATGGTTAAAGGCTCCTAAATGTGACTTATTCTCACTCATTACTACATATGCAAGCCTTGCAAGCCTCATTCACAACCTGGACATTACACAAACGGCCAGAGCAAAATCCAAAAAGTGTCAAAAAAAAGTGTGAGATCAAAAGGAGTATTGCAAGCATTTTCAGGCCAAAAGGAGAACGTGACTCTCTTCTTTGCCATCCCCTGAAGCTAAAGCAACCCTTGCCACGTCCTAAGATCCATCATACCGCACTGTAAGTTCTTCCCAGGTCCCCCAAAATTCCATATCATTTTTTCTTATGTGTTTGTGTTTAGGATGCCCAGTGCGTTTCACCATGAACCTTCAGCGTTCCACATGCCAAGTGGGCGATCATCAATCCGAGGGCCAAAAAAGTGATGAACACTATATTCTCCAGTCAACATGCTCCAGACAATCTCCAAAAGTCAACAAGGCTGGTTAATGGGCCAGCAATTTCCAGGCTTCACACCTCCATTGGGCCATCAACACCCCAATTGGTTTCTATTTCTTTTTTTTTTTCTATTTTCCTTTTCTTTTTATTATCCTTTTTTAATTATTATCATTATTGTTAATTAACCTAACAAACTAATTTTTTCCCATAAAATTCAATAAAACCAAAAAAAAACATTTTATTATTTATTAACTTATTTTGTAAATAAATTTTAATATTAATTAATTAGTTGTGTAATTAGAACAATTTCAACATTTTTTTAATAAGTAAAATTAATTTAGAATTAGAACTTTCAACTTTTAATTTCTTTATTTTATTTTATTAAAAACATAAAAACACAAAAATATTTTTCTTTTAATTAAATTAATTAATTAGTTATTAATTTTAATAATTACAAAAAAAGGGACAAAATTCAATTCTTATTCAAAAAGGGTCAAAACCCTTAGGACGTTCCTGATTTAATTCTCGCGCGCATTTATTTATTTTGTTTGTTTATGTAACTGTCTCCAGATATGTAATAGTTAAATAGGAATTTTACCGCTTTATTTACTATTTCTCGCACTTTATTTCCAAACGGGTTTTGTTTTTTGGCGATGTATAGACCCGCGCCTTGTAATAGTTAGATTTACATTTCCGCAATTTATTTTCCGCACTCCTAACTGTTAACAATGCATGAAAGAATGTATGTAAATAAAATCAATCCGTAGCTCACAAATAACATGTACAAGATAACCTTAACTGAAAAACAACACACAAAGCACATGCCACTTCTAGGGTACGCCTCACTGGTTGCCTCGAATGTGGTCATCAAGTATAGGGTGTCTTAGAGGTCGCCCTTTTGTCCAAAAGATCCAGTTGCCTTGAAACGGTTGCCTCGGATACAAAGGATCTAGGACATTAGGGTTACTTCTAAGGTGTCCTACTATTGCTTCGGTGACCACACATGTCCCTCATAATCAAATTGACCCGAATAACTCCAACGATGGTGCTACCTACCTCTCAATGGTGGGATAGCACTGTCTAAAGGACTCTTACACAGCCTAATTCCTTAGAGTGGGTAGATTCTCATAGGTACTTGCTCTTTTCAAACAAACTAAAACAACTATTCACACTTACACTTTCAAAAGGTTTTCAAACAAATTTTTCATACACTCTTGAGGACAGATACAAGAGTTACTTAGAAATTTTTCAAACGAAACTTTTTCAAAACCCACACACACTTGAAAAGCAAACAAATTTTGAAAACATAAAGAGCAAGTACCTAAGAGCCCATGGATAACCATGGATAGAAAGGGTGCTAACACCTTCCCTTTCTATAAATCTACCTCCCGAACCGAGAAACATTCTCGAATAAGGAATTTTGTTGTGCTTTTGTCCTTTCCATGTTGGAAAACATAAAAGATGGTGGCGACTCTTGCTTACCGCGACATTTCGCGAAACCAGCTTAAAAACAGTCAGTTCTATTTCCACCGATCACACATGACCTTGTAGCAAAAGGTGCCCCACTGAGTAACAAAAGTGGTCTTCTCCATGTCTTCAGGAGCCATCTTGATCTGATTATAACCTGAGAACCCATCCATGAAGGAGAATACCTTATGCTGAGCAGTGTTGTCAACCAGAACGTCGATATGAGGTAGAGGGAAATCATCCTTGGGGCTCGCCCTGTTCAAATCCTTGTAGTCAACACACATTCAGACCTTACCATCCTTCTTCGGCACTGGAACCACGTTGGCAACCCACTGAGGGTAAGAAGTCACTGCTAGAAAACCGGCGTCAAATTGTTTCATAACCTCAACTTTGATTTTCTCGGACATCTCTGGACACATACGGCGGACCTTCTGTTTAACCGGAGGGCAGTCTTCCTTGGTAGGCAGGTGATGAACCACAATGTCAGTATCCAACCCAGGCATGTCTTCGTAAGACCAGGCAAGGATTTCCACATAATCATGCAACATCTGAATCAACCGTTGTTTCACACTAGCCTCCAGATTGGCACCAATCTTGACTTCCTTCCTGTCTGTCTCAGTACCCAGATTTACCGTTTCCACTGGCTCTTCATGTGGCTGAATGGCCCTCTCTTCCTGGAGTAACAGTCTTGCAAGCTCACCAGGCACTTCGCAATCATCTTCACCTTCGTCTTCGGCTAAGTTGATCGGATTTTCGAAGTCATAACTGGCAGTAGCAGAGTCGTCACCAGTGAGATCCAGAGTGGATTGGAACCTGTATAGGTGAGTGTGTGTAAATATAGCTATTTTGCAATATATATAATAAAGAAAGAAAAGGAGTGCAAGATTTGAATGCGAAAACGTCCAATGCTTTTATTAATGATATATGAAAGTAACACACAAAAGCCCTCACAAATGAAGCCACGGTGCCCCGGGTAAGACACCGGGCCATAAAGTTTGGTAATATTGTTTGTTACAAATTTAAAACAAAGAAGTTCATTACTGAGTGACAAAAGTAATAGGTGTGAAGTCTTTGGCAGTCCAGTTGCTTGGTCCACCGTTGGTCGTTGGGTAGATCCAACTGTCAAATTCGGATTCCTCCACGTCGTTCTCAATAGCATTTACTCCCGGGTTGGTGATAAATACAGGAGGTCTTCCAATCCTTGCTTTACGGACAGCCCTCTGAGCTTCTGCAGTGAAACCCAAACCAAATTTGTCAGTCTTCGGAGTGAAATCAGGAAGTCGGCCCCAGTTTGCGCACTCACCCTTCTCAATCACAGCCCGTGCGTCCTTTAAGGAAGCCATCTTTAAAGGAGAGTCTTCTTCAGTCACAGTCTCCACTGCTGCCAATGTCTGAGGCACCTCTTCAAAGTGTTGAAAGGGGGTCTCAATGAACTCCCCGTCCATTTCTATATACCGGAACGAGTTGAGGTGGCTGACCATATATTCTTCTTCCCCTTGAACTGTTACGATCTTCCCCCTGACTGGGTACTTAAGCTTCTGATGTAATGTGGAGGTTACAGCTCCAGCCTTGTGGATCCAAGGACGACCCAGCAAGCAAGAATAGGATGGTCGGATGTCCATCACATAGAAAGTAGAATAAAAAAATTGAGAACCAACCCTGATTGGAATGTCAACTTCCCCATGCACCATCCTTTTCGACCCGTCAAAGGCCCGGATAATAATGTTACTAGGCTTGAGCTCTAAACCCTCACAATCCAACCTGTCTAGGGCCTTCTTGGGTAATACGTTCAGCGAAGAACCGGTGTCTACCAACACATGGGCAAGAGTAGTGCCCCTGCATTCAATGGAGACATGCAGGGTGTCGTTATGGTTCTTTCCCTTGGCAGTCAGATCGGCGTCAGAGAAACCTAACCCATTATCAGCAGTCAAGTTGGCCACACAATCGGTAAATTGATCAGCAGACATTTCTTGTGGCACATGGGCCGTCTTCAGGAAGGAAATCAGGGCTTTGGCATGGGCCTCTGAACACAACAGCAGTGATAGCATAGAAATATTAGAGGGGGTGTGCCCCAGCTGCTCAACTACATTGAAATCACTCTTCTTGATAATTTTAAGAATCTCTTCCATCTCTTACTTGGAAGCTTCAACACTGGTTGTCTTTGGTGCCTCCGTCCGGGCAGGCACATCAGTAGCAATCCCTTTGCCCCGAGCGTCAGATGACTCGGTAACAGGGGTAGGAACAGGAACTTGATCAGGAAGGGAGGTGGGCACATTTGCAGGTGTGATGACAAGAGGTCTTTGAATAGCTGGTGGCGTAATATCTGGTGATAACAGCCTACCACTACGAGTAACCTTGGCAGGCCCGGTGATGTTGCTGACACCGGTACTAGTATCAAACTCTTGTTTTACTCCCAGAACATAAACATCTGCCCCATAGTGCCACGGGACAGCTTTGTCAGATTTATAGGGGATGGGGCCCGGAACGGTGATGATGATAGGAGCAATCTTCTGAACGGACATGATTTTGACAGGCTTCTTTGAGGGAGCCTTAGGAGGGTTGTTGAAAATAGTGACAATAGAAACTTCTTCGGTAGGGACAGCAGGAACAACAATCTTCTTGAACAAGATCTCTTTGGTATCCATCAGGTTTTGGATGCCTGACTTCAGCAAAGGACAACCAGCAGGTGAAACATCACAAAGAAGGCAACCTTTACTACATCCCGGAAATAAACCGGCTAGTAACAGGTTCCTCTTGACAATCAACAAGGGAGTAACAATCTCATCCACAGAGGCTACATACGGGTCTTCTTCCACAACATTCACTCCATGCTGGGGCATGGGAGCAGTCACAACATTGGGCCTTTCGGGCACCTCGAACTGTATTTCCTTAGCATCAATAAGGTCCTGAACCTTATTCCTTAGAGCCCAACAATCATCGGTAGAATGCCCCGGGCTATCAGAGTGATAAGCACAACGGGCGTTGGGGTTGTACTTTGGGGAGGTTGTGTTCACCACCTTCAGAGCTTCTTTAACAGTTACCAGATTGGTTGACAGTAGTTGCGGCAGTATCTGAGACAGGGTCATACTAAGCCGAGTGTACTGCCTTTTGGGCCTCTCACCTCTTGGTTGGTTGTATTGCTGAGGAGCAGCAGCAGGCTTTGAGATTACCACCGCATTGACAGCTTGGCGGCGTTCTGGTTTATTCTGTCTCCTTGGACCATAAACAGCACTAGCTTCTTTCTTGAAGGGCTTCTTTTCAGTACTCGAGGAGGCACCTTTCTGTATCTTCCCCGACTTGATACCAGCTTCTATCCTCTCACCAGTCAGAATGATGTCTGTAAACCCTACAGAAGAATTACCAATCAGGTGGTTGAAGAATGGACCAGACAGGGTCCCCAAGAACATGTCCACGAGTTCACGGTCAGTCAACGGTGGCTGCACCCTGCCAGCCAGGTCTCTCTACTTTTGCGCGTACTCCTTAAAACCTTCACCCGTTCCTAGTGACATACCCTAGAGCTGGGTACGCGTAGGAGCGATGTCGGAATTGTACTGACACTGCTTATAAAAAGCAGTAGCCAAGTCCTCCCAGTTACGAATATTGGTTCCATCCAGCTGATAGAACCATTCGAGTTGAGTCCCTGAAAGACTCTCCTGGAAGAAATGGATCCATAGGTTCTTGTCTGCAGTGTAAGGCTGGATCTCATAAGAACGGAGGTGCAGCTTAGGGCAGGAAGCCCCGTCGTATTTCACAAAGGCAGGTGCCTTGAACTTGTGTGGGATCACCACCCCAGAAGATAAACCTAGATCTCCGAAATTCAACCCAGGCACGCGTTGGATCTCCATAGCATTTAACCGGTCCTCTAGCTGCTTGTACCTGTCCTCAGCAGGAGGGTACTGTTCATCATTGAAATCCGTCTCGTTGTCAGAGACCACATGACTAGGAACCTCTCTCCCTTGTGGACTATCCTTCTCTGCAGAAGAAGTAGCCTGATCAGCTTCATTTTGCAGTGTATTCCCGAACCTCCGTCCAGTGTTAAACATCACAATCCTCTTCTTCTTCTTCTTCCTCTCCTTCAAGAGCAGAGCCTTCAACTCCTGTTGCCTCTGGGCTAAGCTCATGACCAGCTCCTGGAACTGGGCATTCTGGGCCTGGAGGGCCTTGATGGCTTGCTCAGTAGTAGGTTCAGGATTCATGATGTTTGAGTGCTGAAATAAACAACGAAGAAGATTAAGCAACCTGTAGAAAAAGAGTACCTGTTATGCACATGATGCATGATATGCTATTTATGCAATGCATTCAAGGGTTCGAAAGTTCAAATTCATCGTAGACAAAAAGGAACACACATTGTATTAAGAAATAATCTGTTCAGTACATCAGGGCCTCATGGGCAAAACATTACAAAATAATTAATCCCAAAAGACACTGCGCATCCTCTTTGGAGCGATGTAAGTGTTGAGTGTCTTTTCCTCGTGAAGTAGGCGGGTGAGCTCCAAGACCTTCTTCTCACTGGCATGTAGACTGGTTTCAAGAGAATTCCGTTCTTCCTTGAGTTGGATCCAGCTCTTTTGCATTTCTTCCCAAGACGTTGGCATGTCAGGATGTTGAATGGTGTAAGGCACCTCTCCTTCCAAAACTGGCTCTTTGATCACGGGGAGAACATGAGGATATGGCATCACCAGCTTCTGGGAGCGGGCTCGTACCCACTTGAGATAAGGCTCCAGGGGGATAGAGTTCTTGTGCCCCAGTGTCTTACTATCTACCCTTTTGGGCATCCTCCAAGCTCTGATAAACCTCTGGCGAAGTCCTTATGCATCATTGTCGAAGTCAAAAACTATGTCAGGAATCAACATATCATGAGGGCCATCCCTCCGAGCATATCCAAATTGCCTCAAAGCCAGACATGGGTTGTAAGTGATGCCCCCTCTAATTCCAAGTAAAGGAACGTTAGGAAACTCTCCGCAACGATCAATGATAGTGACATTTTCTCTGGACCGAGAACACTAATGTATATCAGCATGTGTAAGAGTCATCAATCGTTGTGACCATCTCAAACCCCGTTCGTTCTTCAAAACTGATTGTGGAAGGTGCGAAATAAACCACCTTGCCAGGAGAGGAGTGCAGCACATGAGAACACCTCTTTTTCTCATGGTTCGAGTGTAACATGAGTGGAGGATGTCCCCAAGCAACGTAGGTATAGGATTCCTGGACATGAAGATCTTGACAGCATTGATATCTATAAGCTGATCCAGATTAGGGAACAACACCAACCCATAGACAAGGAGTGCCACAACTTCTTCAAAGGCTTATAGGTCAAGGGAATTCCAACATTCTTGTGCCTTCTCAAACAGGAACTTTGCCAAGAATCCTTTGATACCACTTCTAACTTCCCAATGTCCCTTGATGTCAGATGGTTGTAAGCATAATGCTTTAGCAACCTCTTTAAGTTTTGGTTCCCTTTCTGTACCGTTGTAGGGTAGTTGACTAAGGATAAGAATCTTCAGAAGTTGGGAAAAACTCTTCCAAGGTAGGCACCAATTGATAATCCGGGAAAGTAAAACAGTGGTGCAAAGGGTCAAAGAACTGGAACAACACTTTCACCATATCCTCTTCAATGTTGGTATTGACCAAGCTGATGAGTCTACCATGCCTTTCACTGAAGGAGGAGTTCTCGAGAATCCTGGATGTAAGCTCCTTAAGCTGAGGAGGGACCCTTACAAGGTTGACCTGAATTGTCTTTCTGCGGATAGATTCCATGTCCTACAAAACAAGAACAAAGATGAAGATTTGAACCCTTGAAGTGGTTAGTAAATGCATATGATGCTGTATGATGCTATGATGTTATGATAAGGACACACCACAAGTATTCACAAAAAGCAAACATGATAAGGCACACAAGTCACACCAGACAACCCTTAGAGTTTAGGCCAGCATGAAGTTTGGGGTACTACCCTCTTGAAGTTGGTGGGCTCAAAACCTGTCCTATCAAAAGTAACTGGGTTCTAAGGATCTCAATATCATTGGGTTGTTTTCTATGTTCATTGTTTTGATTTAGCCACTGAACTGGCGATCAAAATATTCCAAGAAAACAACCCTCAATGAGTGTAGTATCGAGTATCTACCAACTTCGGACTGCACCAAAGTCGGTTATCTCACTACCCTAAAGAGGCCAGGATGGTCAAGTAAGGTTCCTAAGGTCAGTTGGTGCTTCACGACACCACGCGGCGGCCCCGTACTCTCCTTGACTTGACTCAAGGGTTACCGGTACTCACCAAAGTGCCACATCAACGTAGCAAACTGCTTCAACCGTGTCGGTATACCCCGCACAGTTCCCTCACAGTTTGTTGCTACTTTCTAAAAGGTATCCCCCAGATCTGGGTTAGGATCTATGAAACTCCAAGACAGGCCCACAATTTTAAAGCAAACAAAACAAGCAATTGAAAACATAATAGTGGTCTAATCCTAAGGTACACCTCACTTATTAAGTTTCCCCAACAGAGTCGCCAGTTCTGTGATCGGTGGAAATAGAACTGACTATTTTTAAGCTGGTTCACGAAATGTCGCGGTAAGCAAGAGTCGCCACCGTCTTTGATGTTCTCCAACATGGAAAGGACAAAAGCACAACAAAATTCCTTCTTTGAGATGTCTCTCGGTTCGGGAGGTAGATTTATAGAAAGGGAAGGTGTTAGCACCCTTTCTATCCATGGTTATCCATGGGCTCTTAGGTACTTGCTCTTATGTTTTCAAAATTTGTTTGCTTTTCAAGTGTGTGTGGGTTTTGAAAAAGTTTCGTTTGAAAAATTTCTAAGTAACTCTTGTATCTGTCCTCAAGAGTGTACGAAAAATTTGTTTGAAAACTTTTGAAAGTGTCGGTGTGAAAAGTTGTTTTTGTTTTTTTGAAAAGAGCAAGTACCCATGAGAATCTACCTACTCTAAGGAATTAAGCTGTGTAAGAGTCCTTTAGATAGTGCTATCCCACCATTGAGAGGTAGGTAGCACCGTCGTTGGAGGTGTTCAGGTCAATTCGATTATCGGGATAGTGTGGTCACCGAAGCAATAGTAGGACACCTTAGAAGTAACCCTAATGTCCTAGATCTTTTTTATCCGAGGCAACCGTTTCGAGGCAACAGGATCTTTAGACAGGAGGGCGACCTCTAAAACACCCTATACTTGACGACCACGTCGAGGCAACCAGTGAGGCGTACCCTAGGAGTGGCATGTGCATGTGTGTTGTTTTTCAGTTAAGGTTATCTCGTACATGTTATTTGTGAGCTACGGATTGATTTTATTTTTCATACAAGTCTTTCATGCATTTTTTAACAGTTAGGAGTGCGGAAAATAAATTGCGGAAATGTAAATCTAGCTATTACAAGGCGCGGGTCTATACATCGCCAAAAACAAAAACCCGTTTGGGAATAAAGTGCGGGAAAAGTAAATAAAGCGGTAAAACCTAATTAACTATTACATATCCGGAGACAGTTGCATCAATATAATTAAAATAATGATAATGCGCGAAAGAAATTAAATCTGGACGTCCTTAGGGTTTTGACCCTTTTTTTGAGAAAGAATTGAATTTGTCCTTTTTTGTTAAATTAATGAAATTAAACCTAATTACTAATTAATTAATTTATTAAAAGAAGAAAAAAAAATGTTTTTGTGTTTTTTAATGAAAATAAAAATAAGAAATTAAAAGTCAAAAGAAAAACCCTAATTCTAAGTCAATTTTATTTTATTATGAAAAAATATTAAAGTTAACCTAATTTAACTAATTTAATTAATTTACATTTTTATTTACAAAAAAAGTAATTGAAATTAATAAAAATGTTTTTTTGGTTTTTCTGGATTTTTATGAAAAAATAATTATTTAGTTAATAGTGAATTAAGAATTAAATTTAAATAAGTGAAATAAAAATATAAAAGACAAAAAAAATAAGAGGCAAACTCAAGGGGGGTGTTGGACCCTTAGGGAGGTGAATCTGGAAATTTAGGCCCATTAACTCAAGCCTGCATTGACTTCTGGGATTTGCTGAGCGTTCATTGACTGGGTAGCATGGTGGTCAGCACCTCAGGGCCATTGGATTTGTGGTTGTGGACACATGGCACGCTGATGCATGAGGGCATATGGTGTTTGCTGTTTGGAAGACTGCATAGGAACACATTAGAAAAAATATTAACAAGCATTTGGGGTGGACAGGTCACCAACCACTAGGCCATCATGCTGCATTTGTTAATATATTGACAATTAATTATAATATATAAAAAACGAATAACATCCTGAAGAACAACCAAAACGCGCGCTGCTTTTTGAATGGACCACTAGTACCTTGCCAGCTCACCATCTTCTTCGTTTTGCCTGTAAAAGAGAAATCAAATAATGGGGGTTTTTAACCCCCAAATTATGGCATGACCAAAAATAGCGAACAAGCGTGTGATGATCAGAAATTGTTCGCGAGGATTGGGTTGGATTCGTCTGGCCTTGACGAATTCAACCATATGCGTTATGAGGCCTAATTTTGCCCGTATGACAAACCCCCAATTCAATAGCTTGAAAACCCTAAAACTCATCCATGGTGGTTTGTGATTTAGGGTTTAAAACTCAATTATCATGTACCAAAAGTTTCGTACAGTCCCTGTGAACATAAAACACTCAACAAAAGACGTTAAACGTGCATCAATCAATGCATGTGATTATGAAAAAATTTGACAAACCGTGGGTCTGTGTAGCACGTGTTCTTGAGCTTTGAGGCTTGTTTTTTATTCTAAAACGTTTATGGGGACTTATGCAACGTATTAGAATTCTTAACTCGCTTTGAAAAGGCCTGGAAGGTGGAATTCAGATTTCAGTTTTCTTTGAATTTTTTCAATGTGGTAATGGTTCTTGCAGCAACTTTTGCACGTCTCAGGCTTTAGGTTTAGGTTATGCACATATAGTAGAACTGATTTAGGTTAAACTTTGGGCTAAGGATCCATGGAATTGAAGTTTGGAGATTCTTGTTAACCACCATTGAAAGCTTTCCATTCTTGAAGAAAAACCATGATTTTGTGCACAAAATAGCCTGGCACGATTTTGGTAGCTGTCATATGACACATAAAAGTTATTCAAACCACAAAGATGCCATTCAATTAATTTTTAGATTTTATTTGAATTATTACGGATTTAAAATGAATTAAATCCATAAAAATTAAATAAAAATGAAAAAATAAATGTTTGGTCTTGAAATTAATCATGGGACACGTGGGTGGCATGACAAGGCTGAATCAAGTGGAAGAAAGTGGGCCCTTTTGTCAAAAATTGAAGTTTTAAGGATAGTTGACTTCTGCCATTTCACAAAAATTTCCCAACTTCTCCAATGCATATCTTGCTCAATTTTGATCATATGAACATGTTCTTGGACATTTTGGAAAGGTCTTGAAGTCCTATAACCAATGCCTTTGGTCCCATGTTATTTGGATTTACCAATCTCAAGTTATGGTCTTTGACTTAAAATGCCTTTTTGTTGACTTTTGAAAATGACCTATAATGTTGAAATTGATAACTTTTTGTGAGAGAATTTCTTGGACTTGGAATGTGAAGATGAGTTGTAGGAAATGTCCTCCCCTTCAAAATGAGCATTGGATGGGATTTTTCTGATGAACCATGAAAAAGTTATGCCTTGGTCAAGTTACAGTTGACTTTTCAACTATCCAAAAATGGAAACTTTTGCATCTTGATGATTTTTGAGCCATTCATGTGGAATCATGATCAAGACTTGATCAAATGATGATTGTGGCTTCAAAATAAGATGTTGACCAAAAATTTTGACTTTTGACTGTAAAATGACCATTTTACCCCTGTAGTTGACTATGAACCAAATAGGGTTCTTGACTGTGCAACTTGACCCTGTGAGTCTTGAGACTTGTCATGTAGATGCTTTAGAACATGTATAGGCCTATGGGACTTGATTGGACCCTTGAAAACCTCAACTTCCTTGCAAGAACCAAAACCCTAATTTTGACTGGCTTAGGAGGATGGTTTGACTGTGCAACCCTTGAGTAGACTTGAGCAAATTGAGATGATGCTTGTCAAAACTTTGAAGAATATGGGAGGGAAAATTTTGGGGTACAACACCAGGCTTTATGGTGTTCGGAGAAATCAAGATAATATCGGGTCGAATCTGGGCTTCATAACTTGTATTAAAGATATACCACTATCTGGTCGTAATCCAGGCTTCGCGATATCTTTGGCTGCTATCTGGTCGTAATCCAGGCTTCACAGAAACTTGTATTGCTATCTGGTCGTAATCCAGGCTTCACAATAACTTGCTGAGTTGTTATCTGGTCGTAATCTGGGCTTCACGGCTTGTGGTTATGATATACCACTATCTGGTCAAATCTAGGCTTCATGGTGTCTCGGACTGCTATCTGGTCATAATCTAGGCTTCACAGAAACTTGTATTGCTATCTGGTCGTAATCCAGGCTTCACAATAACTTGTTGAGCTGTTATCCAGTCGTAATCTGGGCTTTACAGCTTGTGCTTATGATATACCACTATCTGGTCAAATCCAGGCTTCATGGTGTCTCGCACTGCTATCTGGTCGTAATCCAGGCTTCATAGTAACTTGTTGGGCTGTTATCCGGTCGTAATTCGGGCTTCACGGCTTGTTGGGGATTAAACTATTATCCGGTCGAATTAGGGCTTCATAGCTTAGAGATAAACCACTATCTGGTCGATTCCAGGCTTCGTAGTGTCTGATACTGTTATCCGGTCGTTCTCTGGGCTTCACAATATGATGTAGAAATCAAGATATTATCCGGTCGGATCCGGGCTTCATAGCTTAAACTTTGTGAGAATTTGATTGTATCCTTCCTGAAAGGTAAAGGTTAGCCGTATGTAATGCATGACATGTATCAAGCAATGATGTTCTCAAAATAAATGAGATTATGTTGTATGATGCTTATGCATGTCATGATGTATGGATATGTGATGTTTGTATGCTAATCTCTAGCTGGGGAAAATAAATCCCGGATTGCTGCTGGAGAAAAGAGTTAAATTCTTCGTTCTCACTGGGAATAACAACCAAAGATGATTGTGAGAATAATCCTGCTGGAGGATACACTGACAAGAAAATGACTCTGTGGGGAAGAGGTACTCTGCTAGAGGATTTGTTGATTTGGAGGAATAACCTCGGCTGGGGATGAATTACCGTTGCTGGCGATAATGAAACCTGTCGGGGATTGAGTTTTTGTTGTGGAAGAAATAAACTCCGATGGGGATAATCTTCTAGTGCTGGTGATAGATAAACTCTGCTTGGGGAGAATCACTATTTTTTTAGATACCTTTTGCTCTGCGGGGAGTGAATGTACCTTGAGTCGTATTTTCCAACTAGGTTTATCCCTATACCTGGTGGACAGAGCAACTGTAAGGTTTGGACATTTCTTATTTTCCACTGTTCCTGATATTACGAGTAACCGTCTTTTGTTTCGCATGTAAATATTTATGAGCAACAATTATTGTCAAATGCATATATCAAAAATGAACCATTGGACATTCTTGCAAAACAAAACAGAAAAAGGAAAACAATTTGAAATTTCTTTGTGAAAATGAATTGTATTGATTTTGAAGTTGGTCTGTAAATAGGCGTTTTTGTACAAGAGGCTGACGTCCTAGTAAGAGAACACCGCCGAATGAAACAGATTTTATACAATTTGTGTAAAAGAAAGGAAAAACAGCTATGTGAACAATCCCACTGGGTTCCAACTCTGCTATTTCCCCTATATCCTCGAGCATCTCTTCACTTTGCTACTTGGTTGAAGGTAGATCAGATTGATTAGTGTCGTCCGAACTTGTTAGTCGATACCGAAGTCTGGTTGCAAGATGATCCAATGAGACATAATGTTATGCTTTGATCCCTAATTTTTTCCTGGACCGCCCTTTCGGATTTTCAATCCACCGGGATACCCTTTTTTCCCAAGCCTCCTTTTCAGATTTTCGACTTGCCGGGTGTACAGATTTTTTATTTTCATCCCTTTTTTTGCCCAAACCCTTTTGGTTCGCCGGGAAGCCCTTATTTTTTCCTAGGCCAGTCAACCTAGCGGGTCTTTGATTATGCGTAGTATTTTTTAACTATGTCTGCATTGACGGGGTGAGGAAGGTCGTCACCATCCATGGTGGTTAGAATCATAGCTCCTCCTGAGAAAATGTTCTTAACCACAAATGGCCCTTCATACGTAGGGGTCCATTTTCCCCTAGGATCACCTTACGGCAGTATGATGCGCTTGATCACCAGATCCCCGACTTGATACTCTTGTCGTCTAACTTTCTTGTTAAATGCTTTGATCATTTGCTTTTGATATGTCTGACCATGACAAATAGCAGTAAGTCTTTTTTCGTCGATTAAGTTCAGCTGATCAAGTCGGGTTTGGATCCAGTCGTCCTCGCTCAAACCTGCATCCTTCATAATCCGAAGAGATGGTATCTGGACCTTAATGGGTAAGACTTCCTCCATGCCATACACCAAAGAATAGGGTGTTGCCCCTGTTGAAGTCCATACTTAGGTTCGGTACCCATGAAGAGCAAACGGTAACATCTCGTGCCAATCTTTGTATGTCACCGTCATCTTCTGCACAATCTTCTTGATGTTCTTATTAGCTGCTTCAACAACCCCATTCATCTTCGGCCAGTAAGGAGAAGAGTTGTGATGTTATATCTTAAACTGCTTGCAGAGCTCGGTGATCATCATATTTTTGAGATTTGTATCGTTGTCCGTAATGATCCTCTCTGGTACACCATATCGATAGATCAAATTGTGCCGAATAAATCACGCCAAGACGTTCTTGGTTACTGTAGCAAAGGAAGCTGCCTCAACCCACTTTGTAAAGTAATCAATCGCTACCAGGATGAAACGATGCTCGTTGGACGCAGTAGGTCTGATCTCGCCAATCATATCGATGCCCCACATTGCGAAAGGCCAAGGAGCTGTCAAGACGTTCATAGGAACTGGAGGTATATGCACCTTATCAGCATAGACTTGGCACTTATGACAAGTCCAAGAATGTTAATAACAATCGGCTTCCAGAGTAGACCAATAATATCCTGCCCGTAGGATTTTCTTTGCCATGCTGTGTCCACTGGAATGAGTTCCGAAAGTACATTCATGTAACTCTTCCATAATTCTTTCTGCCTCGTTCTTATCCACACAGCGCAATAAGGTTGAATCATGGTTACGCTTGTAAAGGACACCATTGCTGATGAAGAACTTCGCAACGAATCTCCTCAGAAACTTCTTATCATTAACAGATGCACCCTCGGGGTACTCCTGAGTCTCAAGATACCTCTTTACCTCGTGAAACCAGGGTTTATCTGCTACATCTTCAGTCTCAATGTCACAGCAATGTGCGGGTTTCATTTATACAACCTCTCAATGGTAATCTGGGGAGCCTCATTGTCCCACCTGACCTTGAACATAGTAGACATGGTAGCTAGCGCATCCGCTAACTTATTCTCCTCTCTAGGGAAATGTTCAAAGGTTATCTCTTCAAAATGTGGAAGCAACGTCAGTACATACTCCATGTAAGGAATAAGATTTGGGTGTTTCGTATCCCACTCGCCTTTGATCTGACTGATCACTAGAGCGGAATCTCCGAACACACTCAAGAACTTAATCCTCAGGTCAATAGCTGCTCGAAGGCCCATGATGCACGCTTCAAACTCCTCCATATTGTTGGTGCAGTTAAAACATAATCGGGCAGTGAACAGAGTATGGAAGCCCTCAGGAGATATGATCACAGCGCCAATGCCATTACCCAACGCGTTTGAAGCTCCATCAAAATACATAGACCATCAGGATCCCTCCTCAGGTCCTTCATCTGGTCCAGGTGTTTCACAGTCAGTCACCAACATGATGCTCTCATCCGGAAAATCGAAATTCATAGACTGGTAATCATCCACTGCCTGATGCGCCAAATGATCTGCCAACACACTCCCCTTGATTGCCTTTTGGGTCATGTATTGGATGTCATACTCAGTCAAGATCATCTGCCATCTTGTTATTCTTCCGGACAAGGCAGGCTTTTCGAATATATACTTGATTGGGTCCATCTTTGATATCAATAAGGTGGTGTGAGTCAACATATACGGTCTCAGCCGACGAGCAGCCCCTACCAAAGCGCAACAAGTTTTCTCAAGCAGTGAGTATCGGGTCTCACAGTCGGTAAACTTTTTGCTAAGGTAGTAAATAGCATGCTCTTTTCGGCCAGACTCGTCATGCTGCCCCAGCATGCACCCCATTGAATTGTCGAGTACTGTCAAGTATAAGATCAAAGGTCTTCCCTCAATTGGAGGCATCAGAATAGGGGGCTCTTGGAGATATTCCTTAATCCTTTCGAAAGCGGCCTGACATTCATCATTCCATTTTACCACTTGATCTTTCTTCAGCAGCTTGAAGATTGGTTCGCAAGTAGCAGTCAGGTGTGAAATGAATCGGGCAATGTAGTTCAGACGTCCCAAAAAGCCTCTGACTTCTTTTTCTGTTCGGGGATCTGGCATTTCCTGTATAGCCTTCACCTTTGCATGATCCACTTGAATACCTTTATCACTAACGACGAAACCCAACAGCTTACCAGACCTTACCCCGAAGGTGCACTTGTTCGGGTTTAACCTCAACTTGTACATCTTCAACCTGTCGAATAGTTTCTGGAGATGGTCAAGATGTTCTTCTTCAGTCTGGGACCTTGCAATCATGTCATCAACGTATACCTCAATCTCATGGTGAATCATGTCGTGGAACAAAGCAACCATGGTGCGCTGATACGTTGCCCCGACATTCTTTAACCCGAACGACATGACTTTGTAGCAAAAGGTACCCCACTGCGTAACAAACATTGTCTTCTCCATGTCCTCAGGAGCCATCTTAATCTGATTGTAACCAGAAAAACCATCCATAAAGGAGAAGATCTTATGCTGCGCGGTATTGTCGACCAGGACATCGATATGAGGGAGTGGGAAATCATCCTTGGGGCTTGCCCTATTCAGATCCCTATAGTCCACACACATTCGTACCTTACCATCTTTCTTCGGCACTAGAACCACGATGGCAACCCACTGCGGGTAAGAAGTAACAACTAGAAAACCGACATCGAACTGTTTCATGACCTCAGCTTTGATTTTCTCAGACATCTCTGGGCGCATACGGCGAACCTTCTGTTTTACCGAAGGGCAGTCTTCTTTGGTTGGCAAGTGGTGTACCATAATATCAGTGTCCAACCCAGGCATATCTTCATAAGACCAAGTGAAGATCTCAACATAATCGCGTAGCATATGAATCAACCGTTGCTTGACACTAGGCTCCAGATTTGCACCTATCTCACAACACAAAAAAAGACTTACGAAAGCGCTTTTTTTGGCCTTTAAAAGCGCTTAAAAGCGCTTTCGTAGGTGGCACTGCTATAGGTTTTAGCAGCGCTTTTTGTTTAATGAAAAGTGCTCTCATAAGTTTTCTTTTAGCAGCGCATTTTTCTGGAAAAGCGCTGTCTTAGGTATGCTTTTAGCAACGCTTTTTTCTGGAAAAGCGCTTTCATAGGTGGTCTTTTAGCAGCGCTTTTTCCTGGAAAAGCGCTGTCATATGTTTACCTTAGACAACGCTTTTTGTGAAAAAGCGCTTTCATAGGTTACCTAAGGCAGTGTTTTTCTTGAAAAAGCGCTTTCATAGGGTGTTTTTTTTAGAGGTATAATTTATATAATTCATATACCTGCATTGTTTGCAGTATATTATTTATATAAACCAGTTGCCATAACCTGTAATTCATAAACCACGGTAATGCATTGTATACCATTGTAATCCAAAATATATATACACCATTTTTGTACCTCAAAATATATAAAAACCATTGTTATCAGCATTGTAACTCAAAATCAGTCTTACAAAATCAACCCTAACAACAACTAAACCAGTCCTAATGTATGAAAGAAACACGGTCAATTATGTATTAAGGTCCTGGTCCTGCGAGGTTTGAACATAATAACACGGTCAATATGGTATTCCATGTACACATGTAACGTATTCGTAACACTTTTCACATAATAATGTATTCATACCTTATATGATTCTCTGCTCAATAAAATATTAACACAATTCCTCTTTGATTTCTTCCAACTGAAGTTTCGTGTAATATGCACATTTGTATTCATCGAAGTACTACATAACAAAACATAATATGCATGATTTAGTTAAAAGTAAAAAATTATATGAAATATTCGAGAAATAATAAAACAAATCCTAAGTTATAAATCCATACCGTGAATGGAATCTCTATTTGATTCAGTTGAAGGATTTCTTTGATAAACTGCATAATAAAGTATCTGCAATCTATACCGTTTTGCTGTTGAGGACACTACATAGAAAAACAAATAAGAATATATAGTTGTATTGTTTTATCAAATAGCATAAATATTATAAGCAAAATAGTGGAAATTAATATACCTGCACTTTGATCCAATTAATGTTGTTTGATTTAGACCGTTGTACCCGAACTTCTCTTTGACACCGAAATACTTGTATCGCTCTAACAAAATAAAAATATATATTTAGAACAATGTCACAGAAATAATTAAATATATAAATACACACAAATATTTAGAATAATCTCACTTACGTATCAATCATTAACTTCATATCCGGATAATTTGTCCAATCACCGTCAACCGAATTCAGATAATAAACCACTTCTTTTATAGGATCGATAGCAACCAACAACCAGTGACGTCTATAAATTAAAACAACAGTTTAGAAGAAAATTTTCTACGCAAAAATTACAAATATTAAAATGAACTTAGAATGAAAATCTAACCCTGTAGGAATTATTATACACCCAAAGATATAAGCTTTCTGTACTGCCAGTTGCCATGAATCTTTCGACTAAGTGCTCTCTTACTGAATCTGGTTCCCTAGCAATTGTCGCTCCGCTGACACGGGAGGAAGACACGAAATGGAATCTGTTTGACAATTGATTCCCGCGCATCAATTTGTCATATAACAACCTTAAATAAAAACATAATTAATATTATACTATATTCATTGAAATGTTTAAAAGATAATCATCGTTGTCCACGAAGTTATGCGGCTTGACAAGCGGGACAACAGATCTCTGCACATCATTAACAAAGAAACTCAGCACTGTGCCATATCATTGTCATTTTTTTCTTACAAAACCTAGTATTATCAATCACAAAAAATAGCCATTTGTTCAAATCTTACTACAAAAAGTACTACAGCAGCAATGTATCACAGAACAGCCGTGATTTGTTCAAATCCCACAACATTATAACCGCTACTTAACAACCCTAAAAAAACAAAATTTACATAAAAACAACAACCACACCCTCCAACAAAAAAAAAAAGAAACCCAGAATAGCATTACCTCTTTAGAATACTCATCAAGTATGCAAGGTTTCAATTTCATGTTTTTGAACAGTGTCCCAACTACAACACACTCTTTGCCCTCTTCAAGTCCCAACACCGTGCACAATGTCCAAATCACCACAAAATTTCAAGTAATCAAACATAAAAAAACATTCAGATTAAAAAGGCACGATAGATTTAAAGCAAAATCCTAAGTTGAAAAAATATGAAGGAAGGGGTAAAATGAAAACCAGGAGAATTAGGTTTCCATTGGGAAACAAGGGAATATAAGAGAGTTCGCATCAATCGAAGACGAGCGTAGTAAATTTGACTGTACTGATGTCCACGATACATCTCTTTCCCAATTTCAAACGGTTCATCCTGCAACGAAATCGAATTAGCATATCTTCAGAGTTAACAGCACAAACACAATGAGAGAGAGGGGAAGCACTAAACCTGATATTCGTAGGAGGATTGGACTCTCTCCATTGCTATGGTTTGGAGGGAAAAGTTTGAAACTCGCAGTTGGCCGGAGAAGTGGAGCGCCATTGACCGCCGTAGAAGCACTGGTTTAGGGTTTTTTTGTGAAGAAAATCTGACTGAGAATAGAAAAGTGATACGAATTGTGTTTTGATATTTATTATAAAACTACCTACAAAAGCGCTTTTAAAAGCGCTTTCTAAAGGTCATCTATAACAGCACTTTTACATCAAAAAGCGCTTTCGTAGCATATCCTATAGCAGCGCTTTTAAAAGCGCTTTCTAAAGGTCAGCTTTAGCAGCGCTTTGGAAAAGCGCTTTCTAAGGCTGACCTTTAGCAGCGCTTTTGAAAAGTGCTTTCTTAAGGTACCCTCTGAAAGGCAAGCTTTAGCAGCGCTTCCCAAAAAGCACTTTCTAAGGGTGACCTTTAGAAGCGCTTTTGAAAAGCGCTTTCTTAAGGCACCCTTTGAAAGCGCTTTTTTAAGAGATTTTTTCTTAAAACCTACAGCAGCGCTTTATTTTATGTGATGCTAAAACTTATTTTTTGCGTAGTGTCTTGACCTCTTTCTTGTCTTCCTCTGTACCTAATTTCACTGATTCCAGTGGCTCTTCATGGGGTTGTATGGCCCTCTCTTCCTGTAGTAAAAGTCTAGCAAGTTCCCCAGGCACTTCGCAATCATCCTCACCTTCGTCCTCAGCTTGGCTGATCGGACTTTCGAAGTCATAACTGGCAGTAGCATATTCGTTATCAATGGGATCCAGAGTGGATGTGGATCTACATTATGATATGTGAGTGTATGTAAGACAATAGTTGTTTTAATGAAGTGCAAGATAGAAAAGAAAAACAAGGAGCACAAAATTTTTAATGCAAGAAAACATCCAATGCTTTATTGATGATATATGGAAATGACAAATAGTAAACTCTCACAAACAAAGCCGAGGTGCCTCGGGCAAGGCACCGGGCCATAAAGTTTTAAACTGTCTGTTACAAATCTTAAAAACAAAAGTCTATTACTGTGTAATGAAAGAAACGGGCACGAAGTCCTTCGCCGTCCAATTGTCTAATCCACCATCGGTAGTCGGGTAAATCCAGTTGTCGAACTCCGACTCTTTTTCGTCATTCTCAATTGCATTCACTCCCTGATCATGTTTGGGCATGGGCGCAGTTATGATGTTGGGCTTTTCCGGAGCGTCAAACTCGATTTCTTTAGCTTCAATCAAATCTCGCACCTTATTCCTCAAGGCCCAACAGTTGTTGGTGTCATTCCCTAGGCTATCCAGAGTGATAGGCGCAGCGGGCGTTCGGATTATACAGCGGAGAGGTGGTGTTGGGATTCTTCGAGGCCTCCCTCAGAGTTACCAGGTTAGTCTTCAACAATTGTGGCAGAATTTGAGATAAGGTCATACTGAGCCGAGTATACTGTCTTTGCGGTCTCTCTACTCTTTGCTGATTGTTGCGTTGTGGGGAAACGGTGGGTCTTGATATTACTACCACATTAACTGCTTGGCGGCGTTCAGGTCAGTTTTGGCTCCTCGAGCTGTAAACTGCACTAGCTTCTTTCCCGAAAGGCTTCTTTTCTATACTTGATGAAGCACCTTTCTGTATCTTGCCACTTCTGATACCAGCTTCTACCCTTTCCCCGGTCAAAATAAATTCGGTAAACCCTGATGATGAACTGCCTATCAGATGATTAAAAAATGGACCAGACAACGTCCCAAGAAACATATCCACCAACTCCCTATCAGACAGAGGGGGTTGGACTTTCCCAGCCAGATCTCTCCATTTCTGAGCATAGTCCTTAAAGCCTTCTCCTGCACCCATAGACATACCCTGAAGTTGAGTACGCGTGGGAGCAAGGAGGGTGTTATACTGGTATTGCTTGTAAAAAGCAGCAGCAAGGTTCTCCCAGTTGCGGACATTAGCTCCTTCTAGTTGATAGAACCATTTAAGTTGAGTCCCTGGCAGACTATCTTAAAAGAAATGAACCCACAGATTTCTATCAGCAATGTAAGGTTAGATCTTTCTGACGTATGAGCGGAGATGAAGCATTGGACAAGATACTCCATCATACTTAGCAAAGACATGAGCTTTAAACTTGTGAGGGATCACCACCCCAGATGCTAGTCCAAAATATCCAAAGTCCAAACTAGGTATCTTCTGAATCTCCTTTGCACTGAGCCGGTCTTCGAGTTGCTTATACCTATCCTCAGCAGGAGGATATTGTTCTTCATCAAAATCAGTGTCATTATCAGAGACCACAGGACTAGAACCCTTTCCTTCCTCTTGATTCTCTCTTCCTCCAGATGAATGAGACAGATCAGTTTCCTGTCGCAACCTAATCCCAAATTTGTGACCCCCTATTCAGCAGAACCACCTTCTTCTTCTTCTTCTTCTTCTTCTTCTTCTCCTTCAGGATGAGAGTCTTCAAATCCTGTTGTCCTTTAGCCAAGTTCAAGAATAACTCTTGGAATTGAGCATTCTGCGCTTGAAGAGCTTTGATGGCTTGATCAGTAGGTGTTTCAGAAGACATTTTGTGCTGAAATAAACAGCGAAGAAGATAAGAAACCTGTAATGGTACCTGTGACGAGGTGCATGGTAATGGAATGTGTATGAAATGATTTCAAAGACTTTGGGAGATTCAAATTTGTAAAACAAGAAATAAATAAACTTTATTAGATTCAAACTTGTAAAATGTTTAACAATGCCTTTAAGGCGTTACAAAAGAAATAAACTGAAAACAAATCTAAACTAGAAACAAGCAAAAATCAGAAATCCCATGTGTGATACAGTGGCCAGAACCGAGACGTGGTTTCCCTATTTCGTTAAGGAAATTTTGCTGGTTTGCGTTTTGCGTTTGTGTTTGCAAAATGTTGCGGTAAGTAAGAGTCACCACCGTCTTTTATTTTATCCAACAAGGAAAGGAAAAAAGCACAGAAAAATTCCTTTTTCGAGATATTATCACCCTTTCTATCAATGGTTTTCCATGGGCTCTTAGGTACTTGCTCATCATTTTCAAAATTGTTTTCTTTGTGTTTGTGGGCTTTGAAAAGTTTGTTTTGACTTCGATCTAACTCTTGCTTTTGTCTTCAAGAGTGTAATGAAGTGTTTTGAAAACTTTGTTTGTAAAGGAGTGTAAGTATGAAAAATTTGTTTGGGATGAGCAAGTACTTAAGAACTAATCTACCTACTCGAAAAAAGAATCGTTCTATGTTTGTTTCCTTTAGACAATGCTATCCCACTATTAGTGAGTAGGTAGCACCGTCGTTGGAATTCGAGGGTCAATTCCAAAGGTACGCACAGTCACTAAAGCAATGTTAGGACGTCTTAGTAATAACCCTAATGTCTTAGATCAATTATTCGAGGCAACAATTCCGAGGCAACCATTCTGAGCCAACTTTTCCGAATCGGGACTTTGGTCTTTGTTTAGACAAAAGGACGACCACTAAAGCATCCTATACTCAATGACCATTTACCGAAGGCAACCAAGTGGAAGTGTACCCTAGGAGTGCGCATGTGCGAATGATTAAATTTCAGTTTTTTTATCTTTGCATATTTAGGGTGATCTAACTGTTATAAAATTAATCATACATTCTTGTCATGCATCCCTATATCATACATATAACAATTAATAATTTACGGAATTTAAAGTGCGGAATTTAAACTACGCTATTACAAGGCTTCGGATATTTACATAGCCAAAAACAAACCCTTTGAAAATAAAGCGATAAATTTAAACGTCCTAATTAAACTATTACAAACTGTAGGAAGTTACATCAATATGGTAAATAATAAAAATAAAGCGCGCGAGAAGAATTAAGATCGACGAGAATTTAAGGTTTTGACCCTTCTAACCTAATTAAAAGAAAAATTGTTTTTTTTTGTTTTTAATAAACAAAATAAGTTTTCTAAATTAAATATGCAATTAATTAGTTAATTAAATTAATTAATAAAAATAATTACATGACCTATTTTGGTTTCTTTGGTTATTTTAGGAAAAAATGAAATATAATTAAGTTAGTAATAAAACCTATTTATTCTAATTATTTTTAAGTTATTTACAAAAAGAAATTAAAGTTTTACCTAAAATTAAAATTTAATTAAGAAAAAATCCTAAATCTATTTTTATGTGATTTTTATATTTGCTTATTGATAAAAAAATAAAAGGGATTAAAAGAAATAAACAAAACGAATAAAACATGAAAGTAAAGATGGGCCTAGTAGCAAAAGTAAACAGGGGGTGCAATCATCATAAATCCCTAGGCCCGAATCTTCGAAAGCTTCATGCTCTAACTATGGTGTTTTTTGATTCTTGCGTGGAACCTATGATTCAACCATCCATAATTGTTCTATATAAACTCAAACAAACGTTAGCATACCATAAAATGTGATTAAAATTAGAGATTCAAAGTTTAAAATTTTACCAAACCGATGTTGTCAAATGAGGGGCGTGCTAGGCGTGTGATGTATTTCTCTTGGGCCTTGTAAGACTCTTGAGGACTTCAAGAGGATGGTTTGAGGCTTGATGTCAATTGAGAGAAACCGGAACCTCGAGATATGACTTGCACCAATTCTTTGATTTCTGGAGAGCTTTTTGAAAAGCTTTTAGAGAGCTTTTTGAAGAGCTTTTTGAGAGCTTTTTAGAGAGTATTTTCGTCCCTTCAAAGCTTGTATGGCTCTATATTTATAGAGGAGAATGAGGAGACAAGAAAGCATGGAAAGAATCTCCCTCATAATATTGTGTTTTAAGACCATGATCAAAATTTGAAAAAAATGCCATATTTGATTATTTTATGACATTTTCACATGTGGATGAACCTGTACATATTTTAAGAGTTATTGCACGAAATCAATTGACATAAACCAGCATAAAACCTTCCCAAAATGGATTCACATCAAAATTTATATTATTTCTATAATTTATTTATTTAATTCTGAATTTTAATGAATAAAATATCAAAATAAATAGCATAAATAGTAGAAAAATGTATGGGTGGGCTTAGAGGTCGTGGACCATGTTAGGAATGAGTTTCAAACTTGAAAAGATAGGCCCATTTGGAAAAAATCCAAGTTTGGTCAATATTTGCTTCATGCATTTTTTCAAAAATTGTCCAACTTTGACAATTCATATCTCTCTCAATTTTAACCTTATGAGGGTGTTCTTGGACTTTTTAGAAAGCTTAGTATTTCCCCTAAGATACCTATTTGGTTTCATCTCAATTGGATCTTCCATGTTCATGTAAGAAGCTTTGACCCAAAAGGTGTTTTTGTTGACTTTCCAAAATGACCTATAATATCCAAATTCATAACTTCTTGTGAGTGCATATTTTGAACTTGGGAGATGAAGATGGATTGTAGATAACTGCATCCTCTTCAAAATGAGCTTTGGATGGGTCATTTCTCATAAAGTATGAGAAAGTTATGCTTGGTCAAAGTTGAGTTGACTTTTCCTGCAAAACCCTAATTTAGCAACTTTTGAGTCTTGATGAATTATGAGCAATCCTTGATGAATCATGATCAACCCTTGATAAAATAATGAAATATACTTCAAAATGAGGATGTTGACCAAAAATCTTGAAGTTTGACTGTATGTGGGCCACAGTTGACTTTTGTCATAACACAGTCGATTTTCAGGCCTTTGAGAAATTGAATGAGCAAACTTCCTCTGCAAGGCTTGAAACATGACATGGATGATCTTGAGAACATATTAGGACAATGTTGAGCATTTGGGATCCCTTGGACTCAAGCATCTTGATGCAACATGAAACCCTAATTTGAGGTAGACTGCCTTAGGAGAGAGCTTGTCTGGCCAACCCTTGGACTACCTTGAGAAACTTGGGGATCTTTCTTGAAATGTTTTGAGAAATATGGGAGGGAAAATTTTGGGGTACAACCGCTTCCCCTGTTCAATCTTATTAAACCTTAAGATTTCGATTGGCTTTCGTGCCTTTCGTGATCCGAAGGTGGAAGAGGATTGAACACTAGAGTGCCCAAAAATTTACACTCGCATGAAGTGGTAATTGTCTTGTGATGTCGGGAATGGGCTTACAGATGCCATTTGGAAATTGATGACAAGGGGATGGGCTTAAAGATTCCATCTGAAGGAGTGTCGATCGCATAAGAGATTCCTTAGCGAGAGCTTGTATACCTGACGTTGAGGAAGATTCCGCTGGGGAGGGCTGATCTTTATTGAGAGAAGTAGAATTTTAGGAGCTTCGGTCATCCGTATTCCAATGAGGAAACATCTCTGTTGAATTTTAGGAACTTTGGTCGTCTGTATTCTATTGAGGAATCATCTCTGCTGACATTTAGGAACTTCAGTCTTCCGTTGTTCAACTGAGGAATCATCTCTGCTGACATTTAGGAACTTCAGTCATCCGTTGTTCAACTGAGGAATCATCTCTGCTGACATTTAGGAACTTCATTCATCCATTATTCAACTGAGGAAAACATCTCTGTTGACATTTAGGAACTCCAGTCATCCGTTATTCAACTGAGGAATCATCTCTGCTGACATTTAGGAACTTCAGTCATCCGTTATTCAACTGAGGAATTAACTCCGGCTTGAGGAAGCGGAAGTGAACTGCGTATCTAGTTGTGTACAGGCTGCACCGCGACCTACTAGGGAAAGGTGAAACCGACCGTGTTTGATAGGCCTGGGTCTTACAGTGTTGTGGAATGCTGTCTGAAGATAAGAGAAAAGAAACCTGGATAGTAGGGTTATGAGAAGGAACCTGGGTAAGGTTGCTTCGTGAGGAGTTTGGATAACACTACGTCTGAACCGAGAAGGAACCTGGGTAAGGTTGCTTTGTGAGGATTTTGGGTAAAACTGCATCTGAACCAAGAAGGAACCTTTGTGAGGAGTTTAGGTAAAACTGCGTCTGAAACGAGAAGGAACCTGGGTAAGGTTGCTTTGTGAAGAGTTTGGGTAGAACTGCATCGGGACTGAGGAGGAACCTAGGTAAGGTTGCTTCAGGATGAGTCTAGGTGAAACTACATCAGGAAAGAGAAGGAACGTAGGTAAGGTTGCTCCAGGATGAGTCTAGGTGAAACTACATTAGGAAAGAGAAGGAACCTATGTAAGGTTGCTCCATGATGGGTTTAGGTGAAACTACATCTGAATTGAGAAGGAACCTAGGTAAGGTTGCTCCATGATGGGTTTAGGTAAAACTACATCTGAACTGAGAAGCAACCTAGGTAAGGTTGCTCCATGATAGGTTTAGGTAAAACTACATCTGAATCGGGAAGAAACCTAGGTAAGGCTGCTTCATGAGGAGTTTAGGTAAAACTGCATCTGAACCGGGAAGAAACCTAGGTAAGGTTGTTTTGCGAGGAGTTTGGGTAAAACTACATCGGGAAATTGTAAGGAGGAACCTGGGTAAGGTTGCTTCAGGATGAGTCTAAGTAAAACTACATCGGGAAATTGTAAGGAAGAACCTGGGTAAGGTTGCTTCAGGATGAGTTTGGGTGAAACTACATCGAGAAATTGTAAGGAGGAACCTGGGTAAGGTTGCTTTAGGATGAGTCTGGGTGAAACTACATCGGGAAATTGTAAGGAGGAACCTGGGTAAGGTTGCTTCAGGATGAGTCTGGGTGAAACTACATCGGGAAATTGTAAGGAGGAACCTGGGTAAGGTTACTTCGGGATAAGTTTGTGTAAAACTTCAGGAGGAACGTGGGTAAGGTTACTCTGTGATAAGTTCGTGTAAAACTTCATAATGAACCGGGGTAAGGTTACTTTGAGATAAGTTTGTGTAAAACTTCAGGAGGAACCTGGGTAAGGTTACTTTGTGATAAGTTCGTGTAAAACTTCAGGAGGAACCTGGGTAAGGTTACTTTGTGATAAGTTCGTGTAAAACTTTATTCAGAAATATATGAGAAAGGACCCGTGTAAGATTTTTCAGGATAAACCTGTGTGAAGCTGCATTTAGGAGAAACCCGTGTAAGATTTATTCGTGACGAACCCGTGTAAAGCTGCATTTGATCGTGCAGATAATTACTCTGTTTAGTTTCCGGAGTTAATCTTGAACTTGCTGGAAGTTGTTGATGATAACCATCTTTCCTGAAAAGGTACATGATTAATCATATATGATGCATGACATGCATTGTATGATGATGTTCTCAAAACCAGTGAAATTATGTTGCATGCAATATGTATGCACACGTCATGATATATGAACATGAAATGCTATTGTGGTACGTCCGAGTTTGGGAAAATAAATCCCTGACTGTTGTTGGAGAATAAAGAGTTTCGCTCGCTGGAGATAACGACCGAAGATGATTGGGAGAATAATCCTGTAGGAGAGAATAACTCCGCTGGGGAATGGACTAACGAGGAAATGACTCTGTGGGGAGTATATACTCTACTAGAAGATCTTCTGATTTGGAGAAATAAAACTCAGCTGGGGATGAATTACTGTTGCTGGTGACAGTGAACCCTGTTGGGGATTGAATTTCTGTCTGTGAAAGGAATGAACTCCGCTGGGGATGATTTTCCAATGGCGACTTCACTGGGGATAATATTTTAGACTCTAATGGGGATAATCTTCCAGACTCCACTGGGGATAATCTTCCAGTGCTCGTGATAGATAAACTCTGCTTGGGGAGAATCTTACTGACCCATTCGTGGTTGCGAGCCTCAGCTGGGGAGAATTAACACCACTGTCCTTTTCTTACTCTGCAGGGAGTGTAGATGTTACTGTGACGCGGGCTGAGGATATGACAATGACTTTGCATCGAGACTTTTCTGCCCCTGTATCTACGGGAGAAGGTTCCTGCGGAGGCCTTGTGGATCGAGTATTATTCCAACCTAGGCAAGTGACGAGATGACGGGACTTAGTCGTATGCTTTAATTCCTAACTTTTGTCTGGACTGTCTTTTCAGATTTTCAGTCCACCGGGATACCCTTTGTGATCGGTGGATCTGGAACTGACTGTTTAACGCTGGTTTCGCGAAATGTCGCGGAAGCAAGAGTCGCCACCGTCTTTTATTTTCTCCAACATGGAAAGGACAAAAGCACAGAAAAATTCCTTATTGAGATTAGCTCTCGGTTCGGGAGGTAGATTTATAGAAAGGGAAGGTGTTAGCACCCTTTCTATCCATGGTTATCCATGGGCTCTTAGATACTTGCTCATTTGTGTTTTCAAAATGTTTGTTTGCTTTTCAAGGTGAGTGGGTTTGAAAAAGTTCCGTTTAAAATTTCAGTTCGACTCTTGTATCAGTCCTCAAGAGTGTTTGAAAAGTTATTTTTGAAAGCTTTTTGCAAAGTGTCGGTGTGAAAAGAGTTTTGATTTGTTTTTGAAATAGAGCAAGTATCTACGAGTCATCCACCTACCCTAAGGAATTAGTCTGTATAAATGTCCTTGAGGTAGTACCATCCCACCATTGAGAGGTAGGTAGCACCACCATTGGAGGTGTTCGGGTCAATTCGAGGATTAGGGACAGTGTGGTCACCAGAGCAATAGTAGGACACCTTAGAAGCTACCCTCATGCCATATTCATGGACATGAGGACTTACTAAAATGTCCTCTACTCGACGACCACGTTTCGAGGGCAAGGCAACAGTGAGGCGTACCCTAAGAGTGGTGTGTGAATTTGTGTGTTACTTTCAGTTATATTTTATCTTGATCATGCATTGAGTGTTCTACGCTTTGATTTTATTTTCGGGCATACATTCTTTCATGTGATTATTAACAGTTAAAAGGTGCAGAAATTAAAATGCGGAAAATAAAGGTCCTACGCTATTACAAGGCGCGGGTCTACAACGCCAAATTAAACCAAGACCCGATTTGAATGAAAGTACGGAAAGTAAATGTCCTATTTATCTATTACAAGGCTTTGGGGCAATTACGTGAAATTTAAAAAAAGGAAATAAAAAGCAAACGCGCGAAATGGAATCATAATCGAAGGTGTGAGGGCATTGGACCCTTTAAAGAAATTAAATCAAAATTATAAAGTAATTAAATTAAATAAAGGAAAGAACTTATTTTTTGGAGTTTTTGTATTTATGAAATTTAATGAGAAAATTAATTGTTATAGGAAACCCTAATTCTAGTTTGTTTTTAATTATAAAAAATGTTTAAATTTTGACCTAATTTAATAATTGTTTAATTGTAAGAGTATTTACAAATTAATTAAGAATTAATAATAATGATGATGAGGTAATTTAATTATTGGGAAAAAAGTAAAATGCTACAAAACCTAATTTTTATGTGTTTTAATTTATTTAAGAAAAAACATTAAAATTAAACCTAAAATTAAAACTAATTGATTATTAGAATTTTATTTACAAAAAAAAACATTAATGCATTAAATAAATAAATATATTTTATTTTGGAATTTTCTGATTTTTTTGTATTTTTGTATTGTAAAAATTATTTTTGATGAATTAAAAGAAAACAATTAAATTAAAACAAAATAAAAAAAGAGAAAAAGAAAAGAGAAAGAAATACAAACAAGAGGGGGGTTCTGCCCCAATCTGGAGGTGTTTGCAAGCAATTCTGGCCCAATATCCCCAGGCCCTTTTGACTTTTCTGGCGTGCGTATGGAATTGTTGACTGGTGTCCATTGTGGACTTCACATGATGGCCATTAGATTGATCTCATGGGACATTTGGCAAGCCAAAGGGTGAAGCTGTATGGTAGACCCTAGGACATATGCTGCATGGAAGTATGTTAAGAAAAAATATATTGAATAAGTGGGGGACCTGGGAATCGAACTCAGGTCCCAACGTTTACCAAGTATGTCCTTTGCCAAGTGAGTTGTGGAGCGCGTTTGTTATGTAAATGGAACGCGAATAACATAAGGCAAAGCAACGCTGAGTGGTATCCAACGCGCCAATTTTCAAATGTGCCAATTATCAGGGGACACGTCCTCCTTCTTCTTCATGTTTCCTGCAAATAAAAGACAGATAGCGGGGGTTTTAAACCCCCACTAGCCCTAACATACAAAAATAGCGATTAGGTTATAACGAAAAAGAAAAAGGGCGCGATGGTATGGTCTTGTTCGTTTGGAGCTTCTGATTTCAATGGTGCTATTTTGGTTGGCCAATTTTTCCTCAAGCGTAAAACCCCAAATCTGGAGCTTTGAAACCCTAAAAAGCTTCAATGGCAACTTCTCATACAGGCAATGTTAGTTCAAATAGAAGATACCAATAGCTTCAGCATACTCATATTAACATAAATCAATCATTAAAACTCAGTAATTATGCATGTAAAACCAAATACGAATATGCAAATTTTTGGGAACAGGGCAACGTGGTTCTACCAGTTCTTTGTGTATGGAGAGTGGAAAAGTATTGGGTTATGCTCAGGAAAGTCCCAGCAAGCTTTTGAGATACTTTTTACGCCTTGAAACGCCTTCTAGATGCCAAAACAGTTTTGAGGTTTTTAAGAAAAAGTGCAAGTTTTGTTTTTAGGTTCTAGCACAGCATGCCTCTCCCTTTAATTAGGTTTAGGTTTGTGTATGTATATGGAATGATTTAGGTTAAAGAAAACCAAGCCCAAACCTTTGCATTCATGATTAAAATATTTGGTTTTCAATGATATCAAAATCCAATCTTTTTGCCATGAAACCATTGATAATTGCATAGAATCTTTCCCTTTTTGTGATGCACGAAATATTTGATCCATAAAGAGTGAATTGGCTGCACAAAAAGATTTGAAACATGGCATTTAGTATTTTTTTCATATTTAATTTTAATTAAATGAATTAATGGTAATAAAAATTCAAATAATTAATAAAAAATAAGAAAATAACTCCCCTTTGGGTCAATGGGTCGTGCATAGCTTTTGGGTGATGATTCTTGGAAGAAATTGAGGCCCATTAGCAATTTTGAGGCATTTGAAGCAAAGTTGACTTTTCAAAATTCCCAAAAATTTCCCAACTTCCACAAGGCATATCTTGCTCAATTTTTAAGCTTTGATCATGTTATTGGACATTTTGGAAAGGTCTTGAAGTCCTCTAACCAATGTCTTTGGTCCCATGTCATTTTCATTTACCAATCTCAAGTTATGGTCTTTGACTTAAAGTGCCTTTTTGTTGACTTTTGAAAATGACCTATAATGTTGAGATTGATAACTTTTTGTGAGAGCATTTATTGGACTTGAAGTGTGAAGATGAGTTGTAGGAAATGTCATCCTCTTCAAAATGAGCTTTGGATGGAATTTTTCTGATAAACCATGTGGAAGTTATGCCTTGGTCAAGTTACAGTTGACTTTTTCAACTGTCCAAATATAGAAACTTTTGCATCTTGAGACTTTTTGAGCCATGCCTTGAGAATCATGATTAGGAATTGATCAAATGATGTTTGTGGCTTCAAAATAAGATGTTGACCAAAAAGTTTGACTTTTGACTGTCAAATGACCATTTTGCCCCTACAGTTAACTGTTGAGCAATTAGGGTTTTTGACTGTGCAATTTTGTGCTGTGAGTCTTGAAACTTGGCATAAGGATGCTTGACAATGTTTATAGGCATGTGGGACTTGTTTGGACCCTTGAAAACTTCAATTTCTTTGCCAGAACCAAAACCCTAATTTTTGACTGTTAGGAGGCCATTGGACTGTGCAACCCTTGGGAGATTTTGAAGCATGCTCTTGGCAAATCTTGAAGAATATGGGAGGGCAAATTTTGGGGTACAACACCCTTTCTTACCCAATCCGCCTTTTCAGGTTTTCGACTTTCCAGGTGTATAAATCTTTTTTTGTTTTTATCCCTAATTTTTGCCCGAACCCTTTTGGTTCGTCGGGATGCCCTTATTTTTGCCTAGGCCTGTCAACCTAGCAGGTCTTTGTTCATGCGCAGTATTTTCTGACTATGTCCACGCTCTCAGGGTGTAGGCAGTTATCACTGTCGGTAGTGTTGTGTTGCCATACTACCAGGAGATGTTCGTTTGATCATACAAGATTCGTTGTTGGAATTCATGTCCAATGCCCCAAGTGATTCAGATGGAGATCTGCCCCTGGCTATTTAGCATCTTTGAGAGACTCCTTGAATCTTGACTTGACTGCCCCAGATGATGGACAATGATCATGCCGTGTCCCTTGGTTGGAAGTGTTTTTCCACTTGAGGTGATCCTTTTTATTTAGAAGGTTTTTGTTCACTAGATATTCGTCATGCGAATTTCTCTACTGTTGAACAAATAGTCATATGCAAACAATGTTATTTTAAGAATGCAAACCTTATGTTTGTCTTGAAGTTTTGAAAATTCTTTTTTTTTATAGAAAAAATAGAATTTTTCAAAGATGTGATATCAACTCAGGATTTGTAACGGACCTTCAGGATTCAGGATACCTTTTGTAACAGTATGTTTTCGAACTAACCCATGCTTCAGCTAGGACTTTTAAGGGTTATAACGTGGCCTAGTTCACGGTTTAAGAACACAAAGAATAAAGGCTCAAATTTTATTTGTACCCACCCATTCTTCATGATATTTTTCGATCCTAAACACAGCTAATTGTGCATTTAGATCCCGTTTGAGTCTTTGCTCAGATATTCCAGTGATGGTTCGGATACTGACAGTTTATTTTGAATAGGCAGTCATTTATTTTTTGTTGAGGGTTTGTAGGACCTCTTTCTTTTTTATTTTATTATCCCTGTCTTTTTGCCTGAACTATTTCTTTCTTGTGATTACAGTCAGCGGGATGCCCCAGTTTTTTTCTTAAGTCCCTTTCATAGGTTTTGACTTAATTTTTATTTGGAAGGATAATGATTGCCTGTCCTGACGATTATAGGGAACCATCACCGTCTTTTAGTTTGGGAGAATGTCTTTGATGCCATTCATTGTGCACCTGGATTAACTGAGAAAACTACCCTGCCCCAGGTTGTGATTAAGGGTTTTAATTTGTGTGAAAAGAAAAACTCCAACTCCTTTGGCTCAAAGGGGTTGACTAGGGATTATCTTCCTTATAACTCCACTGTTTAGGATTTGAAACAACGCTTGTACATCATCAGCGGGGTCTGTTCAAAAGCATATTGTAGAGATTGTGGTATCATTTTCGTCATCCTCCCTCTAAAGGCTTAGAGTTTTTTAATCGAGAGTTGAACATCACAAAAAGGAAATATGAAGCAATTTAAGCATAGTGAAAACAATTAATTAAAAACAGACACGTGTAATGCATTAATGAAATAAAAAAGTTTGACATGACAATAATTGTTTGAATAAGCAAAGAAAAATACAACTTCAGAATTCAAATGAACAAAAGTGCTTTCAATCCTAGCCATATTTTGGCAAGGGAGCAGTGATCATATTGGGAGTCTTAGGAGGGTCGAATTCGATCTCCTTAGCGTCAATCATATTCTGAATCTTGTATTTCAGCGGCCAACAATCGTTAGTATCGTGCCCCGGGCTACCAGAATGATAAGCACACCTTGCATCTGGGTTGTAGTTAGGAGAAGAAGTCTTAGGGTTCAGATGAGGGTTTATCACCGTAATCAGATTCATCTTCAACATATGCTGCAATGCTTGTGACAATGGCATGTTGATTTGGGTGAACTGCCTTTGAAGTCTTTCCCCCTTTGGCTGATTATTTCGTTGTTGTGGTCGTTGTGTGCGTGCCGAATTAAAGATCAACACTGCCCCCACAGATTGGTGGTAGTCTGCCTGGCTACGCCTCTTCTGGTCGTGCACAGCATTAGCTTCCCTCTTGCCACCAAATGACTTCTTCTCTATACTCGAAGAGGTATCTTTCTGGATCTTACCACTCAGGATCCCAACTTCTACTCTTTCTCTAGTCAGAATCAGTTCGGTGAAACCCACTGACGAGCTACCGATCAAATGATTGAAATAGGGACCAGACAAAGTCCCAAGAAACATATCCACCAACTCCTTATCAGACAGAGGGGGTTGGACTCTTCCAGCAAGATCTCTCCACTTCTGAGCGTAGTCCTTAAAGCCTTTACTTGTACCCATAGACATACCTTGAAGCTGAGTACGCGTGGGAGCAAGGTCGGCATTATACTGGTATTGCTTGTAAAAAGCAGCAGCAAGGTCCTCCCAGTTGCGGACGTTAGCTCCTTCCAGTTGACATAACCATTCAAGTTGAGTCCCTAACAGACTATCTTGAAAGAAATGAACCCAGAGATTTCTATCAGCAGTATAGGGTTGAATCTTTCTGACGTATGAGCGGAAGTGTAGCTTCGGGAAGGATACCCCATCATACTGAGCAAAGACGGGAGCTTTAAACTTGTGAGGGATCACCACCCCAGATGCCAATCCCAGATCTCCAAAGTCCAACCCAGGTATCTTCTGAATTTCCATTGCACTAAGCCGGTCTTCAAGTTGCTTATATATATCCTCAGCAGGAGGATACTGGTCTTCTTCAAAGTCTGTGTCATTGTCAGAAACCACAGGGCTAGGACCCTTTCTTTCCTCTTGATTCTCTCCCCCTCCAGATGAATGGGATAAATCAGTCTCCTGTCGCAAATTGTTCCCAAATCTGCGACCCATATTCAAGAGAACCACCTTCTTCTTCTTCTTCTTGTCCTTCAAGATAAGAGTCTTCAAATCTTGTTGAATCTTGGCCAAGTTCAAGAACATTTCCTGAAACTGAGCATTCTGAGCTTGAAGAGCCTTGATGGCTTGATCAGTAGGTGTTTCAGAGGACATGATTGCTGAAATAAACAGCGAAGAAGATGAGAAACTTGTAATGGTACCTATAATGCAATGATATGTATGATATATGTATGCAATGTTTTCAAGGATCTCGCGGGGTAAACAAGAAACTGTTAGAATTTGATTGAAGAAACTTCGCATTTGTTGAGAGTCCTTCTTCAAGAGTCAAGCTCACCATATCGAGTGGGTCATAGCCACCGACTCAAATTATCGTGTTTTGATCTCTAGATGACATTGGCTAGAGGAAAATAAATCCCCTTTGCCCCTTGATAGACGTTTGATTTACCATAACCTACATCACAAACCTTTGAGATCCTTGAAATGGTTAAGGGAATGTTAAGGCATGATGTTATGATGTGTATGTTATGCGTTTAAGCAAAAGTACGAGGTAATGTAAACAAGTAAATCCGGCAAGAAATCCAAGGTATTGGATAAGGACTATAAACAAAACCTGCAAGGAACTCAAGTTGTTAGATAAAAAACATGTGCAAGTAGTTCAAGTTGAAAGCACACAAGTCACACAATAGCCCTTAAATTTCAGGTTGGCATGGAGTTTAGGTATTACCCTCTTTCAGTTTAGTTGGTTCAACATATCCTAGTAATAGTAACCGGGTTCTAGAGGTTCTCAATATCACTGACCATCCTCGATCGATCATAATTCCAGTTTAGTAACCTTTTCTTGCAGCCGGAATCATAACGAGAGTATGGTCTCAATGAGTGTAGCATACTGCTACTTTTCTATGGCCAAGTTGGTCAATTATAGGTTCTAAGGTCAATTGATGCTTAATGACCCATTAGCAGCCCCATACTCTCCTTGTTCCTCCACAAGGGATATCGGTACCAACTAATGCATCACACCAACGTAGCTACTGCTTCAACCGTATCGGTCTACGCTATACAGTTCCCTCACAGTTTATTGCTACTTACCTAAAAGGTATCCCCTAGATCCGGGTTAGGATCTATAGTAACTCTGATACAAAGCCCACAAAATAAAGCAAACAAATCAAAAAATTGAAAACAATATGATGAACTATTCCTAAGGTACGCCCCACTTATTAACTCCCCAGCAGAGTCGCCAGTTCTATAATACGGTGGCCAGAACCGGGACGTGGTTTCCCTATTTCGTTAAGGAAATTTTGCTGGTTTGTGTTTTGCGTTTATGTTTGCAAAATATCGCGGTAAGCAAGAGTCGCCACCGTGTTTTATTTTATCCAACAAGGAAAGGAAAAAAGCACAGAAAAATTCCTTTTTCGAGATATTTCTGAGTACGGGGGGTAGATTATAGAAAGGGAATGTATTAGCACCCTTTCTATCCATGGTTTTCCATGGGCTCTTAGGTACTTGCTCATCATTTTCAAAATTGTTTTCTTTATGTTTGTGGGCTTTGAAAATTTTGTTTTGACTTCGATTTAACTCTTGCTTCTGTCTTCAAGAGTGTAATGAAGTGTTTTGAAAACTTTGTTTATAAAGGAGTGTAAGTGTGAAAATTTTATTTGGGATGAGCAAGTACTTAAGAACTAAACTACCTACTCGAAAAAAGAATCGTTCTATGTTTGTTTCCTTTAGACAATGTTATCCCACTATTAGTGAGTAGGTAGCACCGTCGTTGGAGTTTGAGGGTCAATTCGAAAGGGACGCACGGTCACTAAAGCAATGTTAGGACGTCTTAGTAATAACCCTAATGTCTTAGATCAATTATTCAAGGCAACAATTACGAGGCAACCATTCTGAGGCAACTTTTCCGAATTGGGACTTTGATCTTTGTTTAGACAAAAGGACGATCACTAAAGCATCCTATACTCAATGACCATTTACCAAAGGCAACCAAGTGGGAGTGTACCCTAGGAGTGCGCATGTGCGAATGATTCAATTTCAGTTTATTTATATTTGCACATTTAGGGTGATCTAACTGTTTTAAAATTAATCATACATTCTTGTCATGCATCCGTATATCATACATCTAACAGTTAATAATTTGTGGAATTTAAAGTGCGGAATTTAAACAACGCTATTACAAGGCTTCGGGTATTTACATAGCCAAAAACAAACCCTTTGAAAATAAAGCGATAAATGTAAATAAACGTCCTAATTAAACTATTACAAACTGTAGGCAGTTACATCAATATGGTAAATAATAAAAATAAAGCGCACGAGAAGAATTAAGATCGACGAGAATTTAAGGTTTTGACCCTTCTAACCTAATTAAAAGAAAAATTGTTTTTTTTGTTGTTTTTAATAAAAGAAATAAGTTTTCTAAATTAAATATGCAATTAATTAGTTAATTAAATTAATTAATAAAAATAATTACATGACCTATTTTGGTTTCTTTGGTTATTTTAGGAAAAAACAAAATATAATTAAGTTAGTAATAAAACCTATTTATTCTAATTATTTTTAAGTTATTTACAAAAAGAAATTAAAGTTTTACCTAAAATTAAAATTTAATTAAGAAAAAATCCTAAATCTATTTTTATGTGATTTTTATATTTGTTTATTGATAAAAAAAATAAAAGGGATTAAAAGAAATAAACAAAACGAATAAAACATGAAAATAAAGATGGGCCTAGTAGCAAAAGTAAACAGGGGGTGTAATCATCAGAAATCCCTAGGCCCAAATCATCGAAAGCTTCATGCTCTAACTATGATGTTTTTTTATTCTTTCGTGGAACCTATGATTCAACCATCCATAACTGTTCTATATAAACTCAAACAAACGTTAGCATACCATAAAATGTGATTAAAATTAGAGATTCAAAGTTTAAAATTTTACCAAACCGGTGTTGTCAAATGGGGGGCGTGCTAGGCGTGTGATTGATTGCTCTTGGGCCTTGTAAGACTCTTGAGGACTTCAAGAGGATGGTTTGTGGCTTGATGTCAATTGAGAGAGACCGGAACCTCGAGATATGACTTGCACCAATTCTTTGATTTCTGGAGAGCTTTTTGGAGAGCTTTTAGAGAGCTTTTAGCGAGCTTTTTGAAGAGCTTTTTGAGAGCTTTTTAGAGAGGATTTTCGTCCCTTTCAAGCTTGTATAGCTCTATATTTATAGAGGAGAATGAGGAGACAAGAAAGCATGGAAAGAATCTCCCTCAAAATGTTGTATTTTAAGACCATGATCAAAATTTGAAAAAAAATACCATATTTGATGATTTTATGCCATTTTCACATGTAGATGAACCTGGACATATTTTAAGAGTTATTGCACGAAATCAATTGACATAAACCAGCATAAAACCTTCCCAAAATGGATTCACATCAAAATTTATATTATTTATATTATTTATTTATTTAATTCTGAATTTTAATGAATAAAATATCAAAATAAATAGCATAAATAGTAGAAAAATGTATGGGTGGGCTTAGAGGTCGTGGACCATGTTAGGAATGAGTTTCAAACTTGAAAAGATAGGCCCATTTGGAAAAAATCCAAGTTTGGTCAATATTTGCTTCATGCATTTTTTCAAAAATTGTCCAACTTTGACAATGCATATCTCTCTCAATTTTAACCTTATGAGGGTGTTCTTGGACTTTTTAGAAAGCTTAGGATGTCCCGTAAGAGACCTATTTGGTTTCATCTCAATTGGATCTTCCATGTTCATGTAAGAAGCTTTGACCTAAAAGGTGTTTTTGTTGACTTTCCAAAATGACCTATAATATCCAAATTCATAACTTCTTGTGAGTGCATATTTTGAACTTGGGAGCTGAATATGGATTGTAGGTAATTGCATCCTCTTCAAAATGAGCTTTGGATGGGTCATTTCTCATAAAGTATGAGAAAGTTATGCTTGGTCAAAGTTGAGTTGACTTTTCCTACAAAACCCTAATTTAGCAACTTTTGAGTCTTGATGAATTATGAGCAATCCTTGATGAATCATGATCAACCCTTGATCAAATGATGAAATATACTTCAAAATGAGGATGTTGACCAAAAATCTTGAAGTTTGACTGTATGTGGGCCACAATTGACTTTTGCCCTAGCAGAGTCGATTTTCAGGCCTTTGAGCAATTGACTGAGCAAACTTCCTCTACAAGGCTTGAAACTTGACATGGATGATCTTGAGAACATATTAGGACAATGTTGAGAATTTGGGGTCCCTTGGACTCAAGTATCTAGATGCAACATGAAACCCTAATTTGAGGTAGACTGCCTTAGGAGAGAGCTTGTATGGCCAACCCTTGGACTACCTTGAGCAACTTGGGGATCTTTCTTGAAATGTTTTGAGAAATATGGGAGGGAAAATTTGGGGGTACAACACCATGGCCGTTTTCCCTTCGTGCTGATGTAGTCGTTGATCGTCCTTTCATTCTTAAGTTGCCTCATGAGCTTCAAGACCTTCCTTTCCTGCTCATGATACTTCTCCCGGTAGGTATCCCTCTCCTCCTTCAGCTGAATCCAGGATCTCTTCAATGCCCCAAGATCAGTAGGCATGTAGGGATGAAAGATTGTATAAGGAATCCCTTCTTCATTAGTATGCTCTACAATCATTAGCAGCACAACTTCATAAGGCATCCCAAGCTTTTGAGCCCGAGCCCGGACCCACTAGAGATAAGGTTGCATAGGGAGAGAAGTCTTTAGTCCTAGCTCGTGAGGGTCAGACCTGTTCACCATGCCCCAAGCTCGTATAAACCTGCAGCGATGCTCATCCATGTCCCCTTTGTAGTCAAAGACAATATCTGTAAGAAACAGCTCATGGGGACCGTCTCTCCGAGCGCGACCAAACTGTCGTAAAGCCAAACAAGGACTGTAGGTTATTCCCCTTCTAATTCCAAGCAACGGGACATTAGGGTATTCCCCACATCGATCAATGACAGCTACTCTTTCCATATCCTTAGAACTCCAAAGAATGTCCGTATGAGCAAGGGACATGATTCTGTAAGCCCAACCTACACCTTTCTCATTCTTCAATACAGACTTGGGGAGGTGCAAAATAAACCACCTCGCCAGCAGCGGCGTGCAACACATGAGGGTCCCCCTTATTCGCATAGTACGAGTATAGAGAGCGTGTAAAATATCACCCAGAAGAGTAGGCACTGGATTACGAGACAAGAAGATCTTGATCGCATTCACATCTATGAAGGAATCTGGGTTCGAGAAAAGAACCAAACCGTAGATGAGGAGAGCCAAGATGTCTTTAAAAGCTCAAAAATTCAAGTTATCCTAGAACTGTTGAGCTTGATCCATCAGAAACAAGGCCAAGAAACCTTTAACCCCGCTCCGTGTTCCCAATTGGATACTACATCAGCCCTTTTTAGATGTAAGGCTGAAGCAATGTCCTCAGGTCTAGGAACCTCTTCCAAACCTGTGAAGGGTGCCTGCTCGAGAATGGATATACCCAGTAAGTCAGAAAACTCCTCCAAAGTGGGAACTAGCTGATAATCCGGGAAGGTGAAACAATGATGCACCGGATCAAAGAACTGGAAAAGCACGGTCATCATCTGCTCATCCAACTTTAAAGTGACCAAGCTAAGGAGATGACCATGTCTTCTAACGAATGGAGAAGTATCAGGAACTTTTGAGACTAACTCTATGAGCTGAGCAGGCATTTGCACGAAGTTAACTCGAATGGTGTTTCTCCGTACTGAAGCCATAATCTGCAAAATAGAATAAAGATAAATCCCATCGGTCTTTGAAATGGTTAGCGTAATGAAGTATGCATGATATGTCATGATGCATGATGTCATGATAAAACACACAATAGGTATAGCAGGTAACAGACATGGTAAAGGCAAACAAGTCACACAAGAGCCCTTAAGTTTCAGACTTGCATGGAGTCTACGTATTACCCTCTTGAAGTTCAGTTGGTTTTAACCTGTCCTAATAGTAGTAACCGGGTTCTAGAGGTTCTCAATATCACTGACCATCCTCCATCGGTCATGGTTTCAGCTCACGCAATCTTTTCTTGCAACCGGAACTATCACGAGAGTATGGTCTCAATGAGTGTAGTATCGAGTATCAACCAGTTCTCAAATCTATACCGAGGCCGGCTATCTCACTACTTCCTATGGCCAAGTTGGTCAATTATAGGTTCTAAGGTCAGTTCATGCTTAACGACCCATATAGCATCCCCGTATTCTCCCTGTTCCTCCACGAGGGATACCGGTACCAACCAATGTGCCACATCAATGTAGCTACTGCTTCAACCGTATCGGTCTACGATGTACAGTTCCCTCACAGTTTATTGCTACTTACCTAAAAGGTGTCCCCCAGATCCAGGTTAGGATCTATAGTAACTCCGATACAAAGCCCACAAAAATAAAGCAATCAAATCAAACAATAGAAGCAAATATGGTGAACTAATCCTAAGGTATACCCCACTTATTAAGTCCCCAGCAGAGTCTCCAGTTCTGTGATACGGTGGCCAGAACCGGACTGTTTTGAAATGCTGGTTTGCGTTTTGTGTTTGTATATGCAAAATGTCGCGGTAAGCAAGAGTCTCCACCGACTTTTATTTTATCCAACATGGAAAGGAAAAAAGCACAGAAAAATTCCTTTTTCGAGATTTTGAGTACGAGGGGGGGGGGGTAGATTATAGAGAGGGAAGGTATTAGCACCCTTTCTATCCGTGGTTTTCCACGGGCTCTTAGGTACTTGCTCATCATTTCAAAATTACTTGTGTGTGTTTGATTTGAAAAAAGTTTTTGACTTCGATTTAACCCTTGCTTCTGTCTTCAAGAGTGTTACGAAGTGTTTTTTGAAAGCTTTGTTTGAAAATAGTGTAAGTTTGAAAAAGTTTGTTTGGATTAAGCAAGTACTTAAGATTCTACCTACTCGAAAAAGAGAATTGTTCTATGTTTGTTTCCTTTAGACAGCGCTATCCCACTATTAGTGAGTAGGTAGCACAGTCGTTGGATTTGAGGGTCAATTTGAAAGGGACGTGTGATCACTAAAGCAATGTTAGGACGTCTTAGTAATAACCCTAATGTCTTAAGATCAATATTCGAGGGCAACAATATCTGAGGCAACCATTCCGAGGCAAATTTTCCGAACGGGACTTTGGTCTTTGTTTATACAAGAGGGCGACCACTAAAATATCTTGTACTTAATGACCGTTTACTGAAGGCAACCGAAGTGATAGTATACCCTAGGAGTGCGCATGTGCGAGTGATTCAATTTCAAGTTATTATCTTTGCACATTTAGGGTTTGCTAACTGTTTTAAAGTTTACATACATTCTTGTCATGCATCCCTATTATTCATACATCTAACAGTTAATATCTTGCGGGAATTAAAGTGCGGAAAATAAATCTAAGCTATTACAAGGCTTCGGGTATTAATTACATAGCCAAAAACAACCCGTCAAAATGATAAATGAAAAGGAGAAAAATCCTAATTAATCTATTACAACTTGTGAGCAATTACATCAATATGGTAAAAAAAACGCGCACGAATAGAGACGAAAGGAAATTATGGTTTTGACCCCGTCTAACCTAATTAAAAGGAAAATTTATTTTTGTTGTTTTTTATTATTTTTAAGAAAAAAGAATAAGGTTTTTAAATTAAATGCAAATCTAATAATTAAATTAATTTAAAGAAAATAATTTACATGACCTATTTTTATATTTTTTTTATTTTTAAGAAAAAAGAAAATAGAATTTAAATTGAACAAAACCCTAATTTCTAATTAATTTTAATTTATTTACAAAATAATTAAAATTACCCTAAAATTAAATAAACTAGTTAAATTAATTTTTGTATAAAAAATAAATCCTAAATCTAATTGGATGAAAATATAATTTTTATGATTTTTTGATAAAAAGAATTAATTTTAATGTTAGTAAAAGTAATTAAATAAATTAAATTAAATAAAAGAAAGTATAAAAAGAATAGATAAAAGATATATAGGGCCTGGGAATCAGCAATTTGGAGGGGTGTGAGTATCAATTTCTGGGCCCAAAACAATTAACCCACGTTTGACTTCCAAGATCACAGGCTGTGCGTTGACTAGGGTGTTGGTGGTCATTCACATGATAGCCATCAGATCTGACTTCTTAGACACCTGGATGGTTGAATTCAGAGGGCACATGGTGGGCATTAGGATGAGAGACGTGTTGGATCTGCCTGATATATGTAAGGAAAAAACAAAATGCACACGCCTGGGATCGAACCTAGGACGTGTGCATCAAAGGCGCGCTTCCTGACCAACTGGGCTGGCTTTGTTAGTTGTTCATATAATAAACACAAAACATAATATGAGAAAACAACAAAACACTAAGTCCAAACGCGCGAATTTTCAAACAGGCGAATGGTTGCTTGCCACGACATCTTCTTCTCCAAGGATCCGTTGTCTTAGATGACAGACTTTTACCAAAAAATCATGTACAAGCACAATAAATCAATGGTGATGGTACCAATCCACTCTTCTCAATCTCACGAGCTTCATGGTACCCTAATCATGGCTCAATTTTTCCTAGGTTAAGAAACCCCAAAACGAGCTTGCAAACAAGATGATGAACAAGAATATATGATTAGAATATGTTTAGGATGCGTGAAATATTAAAAATGATTTTGCGTTTGAAGGAAAACCGTGTGAGTGATGTAGGGCGATTTTGGGTGTTTCAAGCCTTGCAGATGATTGGGTTAGCTCCAGGAGATTGCCAGCAAGCGATTGGAAGCTTTAACACACCTTGAACTAGCCTATAGAAGGATATCTGTCTCACACTTTTCTTTGGAATTTTGAAATTTTACTTTTGTTCTTGGAGGCATCTCTGCATGAAAATTCGTGTCCCTAGGGTTCAATGATCTTCAGCATAAGTAGTGAATCATATTAGGTTAATTATTTTTGGCCATGATCTTGAGAATTCATGAATGGAATATTTGATCTTTAAGCCATATGAAATCTTTCCATAACCATACAAATCATGCACTTTTGCCTTGATTCGAATTTGATTTATTAGGCCAACTTATTTGGATTTGATCTTCATCAAAATCAGATCTTTAAAACAAATCCTGGTATTTTTTATTATTTATTTGATTTAAAATTATTTTTAATAAATAAAAACCATAAGAAAATAAATAAATGGAGAAAATAAGATGTGGTTGCTGCCTTGGGTCGTGGACCATGCTACCAACTCAAAATAAGTGCAAAAGATTGGGCCCATTTAGCAAAAAATTGCAATTTGAGGCATTTTTTACTTTTGGCAATTTTTCCAAAAAGGTCAACTTCACCAATGTATAACTTCCTAAATTTTGACTCTTTGAAGGTGTTCTTGGACTTTTTAGAAATCTTGATATGTCCTTTAAGCAACCATTTTGGTCTCTTCTCAATTTGGTATTCCATGTTCATGTACTAAGCTTTGACAAAAAAGGTGTTTTTGTTGACTTTTCAAAATGACCTATAATGTCCAAATTCATAACTTCTTGTGGGTGCATATTTTGAACTTGGGAGATGAAGATGGATTGTAGGGCATTGCATCCTATTAAAAATGAGCTTTGGATGGGTCATTTCTCATAAAGTATAATAAAGTTATGCTTGGTCAAAGTTGAGTTGACTTTTCCTACAAAACCCTAATTTAGCAACTTTTGGTTCTTGATGAATTATGAGAAATCCTTGAGGAATCATGATCAACCCTTGATCAAATGATGAATAATACTTCAAAATGAGGATGTTGACCAAAAACTTGAACTTTGACTATATATAGGCCACAGTTGACTTTTGCCCTAGCATAGTCGATTTTCAGGCCTTTGAGCAATTGACTAAGCAAACTTCCTCTGCAAGGCTTGAAATTTGACATGGATGATCTTGAGAACATATTAGGACAATGGTGAGCATTTGGGATCCTTGGAATCAAATATCTTGATGCAACATGAAACCCTAATTTGAGGTAGACTGCCTTAGGAGAGAGCTTGTCTGGTCAACCCTTGAACTTCCTTGAGCAATTTGAAGACCTCACTTGAAAGGTATTGAGGAATATGGGAGGGAAAATTTTGGGGTACAACACTACCCTTTCGGGTTTTCAGCCCACCAGGATACCCTTTTTTGCCCAAGCCTCCCTTTCAGGTTTACGACTTGTCGGGTGTACAAATTTTTCATTTTCATCCCTTATTTTTGCCCGAACCCTTTTGGTTCATCGGGAAGCCCTTATTTTTGCCTAGGCCATTCAACCTAGCGAGTCTTTTGATTAGGCATAGTATGTTTTCACTATGTCTGCATTGATAGGGTGAGGAAGGTCGTCACCGTCCATGGTGGTTAGAATCATTGCTCCACCCGAGAAAATGTTTTTAACCACAAATGGCCCTTCGTATGTGGGAGTCCATTTTCCCCTAGGATCACCCTACAGTAGTATGATGCACTTGATCACTAGGTCCCTGACTTGATATTCTTGACGTCTGGCTTTCTTGTTAAAAGCCTTGATCAATCGCTTTTGATACCTCTGACCATGACAAATAGTAGTAAGTCTCTTCTCATCGATTAGATTTAGCTGATCAAGTCGAGTTCGGATCCAGTCGTCTTCATTCAAACTTGTATCCTTCATAATCCTGAGAGAAGGTATCTGGACTTCGATGGGTAGGACTGCCTCCATGCCATATACCAAAGAGTAAGGTGTTTGCCCTGTCGACGTTCGTTTTGAGGTACGGTATCCATGAAGAGCAAATGGTAACATCTCATGCCAGTCTTTGTATGTCACTGTCATCTTCTATACAATTTTCTTGATGTTCTTGTTAGCCGCTTCAACAGCACCATTCATCTTCGGCCGATAGGGGGGAGAGTTATGATGTTGTATCTTGAACTGTTTACAGAGCTCAGTGATTATTGTGTTGTTGAGATTCGTACCATTGTCAGTAATAATTATCTCTGGCACACCATACCGGAAGATTATATTATGTCAGATAAACTGCACCATGACGTTCTTGGTTACTGTAGCAAAAGAGGCCGCCTCAACCCACTTCGTGAAGTAATCAATGGCTACTAGGATGAAGCGGTGCCCATTGGAAGCAGTAGGCCTGATTTCTCCGATCATGTTGATGTTCCGCATTGCAAAGGGCCACGTAGCTGTCAAGACGTTTAATGGGACCGGAGGCACGTGCACCTTATCAGCGTAGATTTGGCACTTATGACAAGTTTGAGAGTGCTGATAACAATCGGCTTCCGTAGTGGACCAATAATATCCTGCCCGCAGGATCTTCTTAGCCATGGTGTGTCCACTGGAATGGGTTCCAAAGGTGCCTTCATGTAGATCTGTCATGATCCTCTCTGCTTCGCTCTTGTCTACACACCATAGTAATGTGGATTCATGATTGCGCTTGTAGAGGATTCCATTATTGAGGAAGAATTTCACAACGAACATTTTCAGAAACTTCTTATCATTGACAGATGCCCCTTCGGGATACTCCTGAGCCTCGAGATACCTTTTGACTTCGTGAAACCAGGGCTTTCCTGCCACCTCATCGGTATCAATCTCATAATAGTGTACTGGTTCATCTAACCTCTCAATGGTGATTTGGGGAGCTTCATTATCCCACCTAACTTTGAACATAGAAGACATGGTAGCTAGCGTGTCCGCTAACTGGTTCCCTTCTTGTGGGAAATGTTCAAAAGTTACCTCATCGAAGTGTGGGAGCAATGTCAACATGTGCTCTTTGTATGGGATGAGATTCGGATGCTTCGTATCCCATTCGACATTGATCTGACTTATTACCAAGGCTGAATCCCCGAAAACGTCCAAGAACTTGATCCTGAGGTCAATAGCGGCCTTGAGACCCATGATGCAGGCTTCATACTCTGTCATGTTATTAGTGTAGTTGAAACTTAGTTGGGCGGTGAAAGGAGTATGACAGCCCTCAAGAGATATGATTATAACACCAATGCCATTACCCAGTGCGTTTGAAGCTCCATCAAAAATCATGGTCCATCGGGATCCCTCTTCGGGTCCTTCATCCGGTCCAGGTTCTTCATAGTCAGTCACCAACATAATATTCTCATCCGGGAACTCAAAATTCATGGACTGGTAGTCATCCACGGCCTGATGAGCCAAATGATCAGCCAACACGCTCCCCTTGATTACTTTTTGGGTTGGATATTATATATCATACTCAGTTAAGATCATCTGTCATCTTGCTATTCTTCCGGAGAGAGCGGGTTTCTCAAAGATGTATTTGATCGGATCCATCTTAGATATCAACAAAGTAGTTTGGGTCAGCATATACTGTCTTAGTCGATGATCAGCCCATGCCAAAGCACATCAAGTTTTCTCGAGCAATGAGTATCTTGTTTCACAGCCGGTAAACTTTTTTCTAAGGTAGTATATCACGTGCTCTTTTCCACCAGACTCTTCATGCTGCCCCTGCACACACCCCATTGAACTGTCTAGCACTATTAAGTACAATATCAAGGGTCTTCCTTCAACCGGAGGCATCAGAATCGGAGGTTCTTGTAGGTATTCTTTGATTCTTTCAAAAGTTGTCTGGCATTCGTCATTCCACTTTACCACTTGATCTTTCTTCAAAAGCTTGAAGACGGACTCACAAGTAGCAGTCAGATGTGAAATGAACCTGGCGATGTAATTCAAGCGTCCCAAGAAACCTCTAACTTCCTTCTCTGTACGGGGAGCTGGAATTTCTTGTATGGCCTTTACCTTCGCAGGATCTACTTGGATGCCTTTGTTGCTGACAATGAAGCCCAGAACTTTACCAGACCTCACCCTGAAGGTGCACTTGTTCGGATTCAACCTCAACTTGTATATCTTCAATATGTCAAACAACTTTTGTAGATGATCAAGGTGCTCTTCCTCAGTTTGAGACCTGGCTATCATATCATCAACATAAACTTCGATCTCGTGGTGAATCATATCTAGGAACAAAGCGACCATGGCGCGCTGATAAGTTGCCCCAACATTCTTTAACCCAAAAGACATCACTTTGTAACAGAAGGTGTCCCACTGTGTGATGAAAGTCGTCTTCTCCATGTCTTCAGGAGCCATCTTGATTTGGTTGTAGCCAGAGAAACCATCCATGAAGGAGAAGATTTTATGTTGCGCGGTGTTGTCAACCATAACGTCAATGTGAGGAAGTGGGAAATCATCCTTGGGGCTTGCTCTATTCAGATCTCTATAATCCACACACATTTGTACCTTACCGTCCTTCTTAGGTACTGGAACGATGTTAGCAACCCACTGTGGATAAGAAGTGATAGCTAAGAACCCTGTGTCGAACTGCTTCATAACTTCTACCTTGATCTTCTCTGACATTTCAGGGCGCATACGATGAACCTTCTGTTTAACCAAAGGATGGTCTTCTTTGGTTGGCAGACGATGAACCACAATATCAGTGTCTAAACCTGGAATGTCTTTATATGACCAGGCAAAGATCTCAACGTAGTCGTGTAACATTTGTATTAACCGCTGTTTGACCTTAACTTCCAAATTTGCACCAATCTTGACCTCTTTTCTGTCTATCTCTGTGCCCAGGTTTATCGTCTCAACCGAATCTTCATGAGGCTGTATAGCCCTTTCTTCCTGCTGTAATAGTCTAGCAAGTTCTCCAGGCACCTCACAATCATCCTCACCCTCGTCTTTGGCTTGGTTGATCAGATTTTTGAAGTCGGACAGTAGCAGAGCTGTTATCAATGGGATCCAGAGTGGATACGAGAGTGGATACGAATCTGGAGTTTGATACGTGAGTGTGTGTAAGAGCATATCTGTTTTGATAAAGTGAAAACAGAAAAGAAAAAACAACGAGCGCAAAATTTGTATGCAAGGAGCGTCCAATGTTTTATTGATGATATATGAAATGAAAAATAATATCCCTCACAAACAAAGCCAATGTGCCTCGGGCAAGGCACAAGGTTGTAGAGTTTTAAATTGTTTATTACAAATCTCAAAACAAGTAAGACAATTATTGCGGAATAAAAGAAACTGGTATAAAGTCCCTAACCGTCCAGTTACTCGGTCCACCGTTGGTGGTTAGGTAGATCTAGCTGTCAATGTCAGAGTCTTACTCGCTGTCTTCAATGGCCTTAATTCCTCAATTGCTGATGCGGATGGGAGGTCCTCCATCCCGAGCGCGTCGAACAACCCTTTGAGCTCCTGAAGTAAAGCCCAAACCAAACTTGTCAGCTTTGTGAGTAAAATCAGGGAGTTGTCTCCAGTTGGTACACCCACCTTTTCAACCACTGCTCTGGCGTCCTTGAAGGAAGCCATCTTCAGAGGAGGTTTGTTGGTAGTAGTTTCAGTCAATGCCAAGATCTGGGGAACCTCTTCAAAGTTTTGGCAAGGAGTCTCTATGAATTCCCCGTCCATCTCTACATACCTGAAGGAATTGAGGTGGCTCACCATATACTCCTCCTCACCATGCACAGTGACAATATTCCCTTTTACTGGATACTTCAGCATTTTGTGCAGTGTAGAAGTAACTGCCCCAGCTTCATGGATCCAAGGACGACCCAACAAACAAGAGTACGACGACCGGATGATCATTACATAGAAAGTGAACTCAAAAGTCTGGGAACCTACTTTGACGGGGATGTCCACTTCCCCATGCACCATTCTCTTTGACCCCTCAAAAGCCCTCACCACAATGTTACTAGGCTTTAAGATCAATCCCTCGCAATCCAACTGATCCAATTCCTTCTTAGGCAGAACATTCAGCGAAGACCCAGTATCTACCAGCATATGAGCCATAGTGGTGCCCCTGCATTCAATCAAAAAATGCAGAGCATCATTATGCTTCCTCCCCTTCAGCATTAACTATGTATCTGAAAAACCCAGTCCATTGTCGGCAGTCAGGCTGGCCATACAATCTTTGAATTGATCAGCTGAGGTCTCTTGCGGCACATGCGCAGTCTTGAGGAATGCAATCAAAGCCTTCGCATGGGCCTCGGAGCACAACAACAGGGACAACATGGATATTTTCGAGGGGGTCTGCCCTAGCTGCTCGACCATATTGTAGTTGCTCTTTTTGATTATTTTCAGTATTTCCTCTATCTCTTGCTTAGTGGCTTCCACGATAATTTTTCTAGGCGCCTCCGTCCAGGCAGGCTCACCTATAAATTCCTTGCCTCGGGTCCCAAATGACTTGAAGGTGGGAGTAATAATTGGAGTAAACACAGGAGTAATAGTTGATGTACCAACAGGAGTAGCAGATGGAATAACAATAGGCCTATTGACAGTCTTCGGGGAAATCTCGAGAGAGAAGACCCTTCCACTTCTAGTGACCTTGCTAGCCCCGACAATGTTACTGACAACAGGATTAGCCTCTTCATTCTTTAAATCTTGTTTGATTCCATGATAGTATACATCGGCACCATAATTCCAGTGGATAGATTTGTCCGAGGCATACGGGACAGGACCGGGAACAGTGATTATTAGCGGAGCGACTCTTGGAGCAGATGTAATCCTAACAGGTCTTATCGAGGAGACCATGGAAGGATTGGCGAAAATGGTTATAATAGCAACATCTTCAAATGGAACAACGGGAATCAGAGTTATCTCGAATAAAATTTCTTTGCTATCCATCAGGCGCTGAACACCCGACTTCAGCAAATGGCAACCAGAAGGTAGAAATGAACACATGTGGCAACATTCAACACAACCCGAAAATAAACCGACCGACAACAAATTCTTCTTAACCGTCATAAGAGGAGTAGAAACTTCATCTACTAAGGTCACAAACAGATCGGTATCCACATCATTAACTCCACGGCCGTGCTTAGGCATGGGAGCAGTTATGACGTTAGGCTTTTTAGGAGCATCAAACTCAATCTCCTCGGCTTCGATCAGATCATGCACCTTATTCTCAGAACCCAGCAGTCGTTGGTGTCGTGGCCAGGACTCTCAGAATTATAGGTACACCGAGCATTGGGATTATATCAGGGAGATGTGATGTTCGGATTATTGGGAGCCTCTTTCAAAGTCGCCAAGTTGGATCTCAGCAAAAGGGGTAGAACTTTAGCCAACGTCATGTTGATCCGGGTAAACTGCCGTTGTGGTCTTTCCGCCCTTTGTTGATTGTTGCATTATGGAGACACTGAAGGCCTAGGTATCATCACGACACTTACTGTCTAACGGGGTTCAGCTCTGCTTTGGCCTCTCGGGTTATAGATGGCACTGGCTTCCTTTTTACCAGTAAAAGGCTTCTTTACCGAACTTGAAGAGGCATCCTTCTGTATTTTACCGCTCTGAATCCCAGCTTCTAGTCTCTCTCCAGTTAGAATCAGCTCAGTGAAACTAGCTAACGAGCTGCCGATCAAATGGTTAAAGAATGGACCAGATAGTGTCCCCAGAAACATATCGACCAACTCCCTATCAGACAATGGGGATTGAACTCTTCCAGCCAAGTCTCTCCACTTTTGTGCATAGTCTTTAAATACTTCACTTGCACCCATGGACATACTCTGGAGTTGAGTACGAGTAGGAGCAAGGTCGTCATTGTACTGATACTGCTTGTAAAAAGCAACAGCCAAATCTTCCCAATTTCGGATATTGGCTCTCTCCAGTTGGTAGAACCATTCAAGCTGAGTCCCGGACAGACTGTCTTGAAAGAAGTGAACCCACAAATTTCTATCAGCGGTGTGGGGATGGATCTTTCTGACGTAGGAACAAAGATGGAGTTTTGGGCAGGACACCCCATCGTACTTAGAAAAAATTGGAGCCTTGAACTTATGTGGGATGACCACTCCCAACACCAATCCCAATTCTTCGAAATCCAACCCAGGTATCCTCTGGACCTCCATAACACTCAAACGGTCCTCCAATTGCTTGTATCTATCCTCAGTAGGAGGATACTGCTCATTATTGTAAACTTTGTCATTGTCAGAAACTTCAGGACTGGGGTCCTTCTCCCTTGTCTCTTCTTCTTGATTCTCCCCTTCTTTGGATGAAGAGGCTAGATCGACTTTCTGCTTCAACGGCCCCCTAAACCTTCTGCCCATATTCAGAATATCGGCAGCCTTCTTCTTTTTCTTTTTCTCCTTCAAGATGAGGGCCTTCATATCCTCCTTCCCTTTCGCCATATTTATGAACATTTGTTGAAACTGGGCATTTTGTGCCTGAAGATCCTTGATGCTTTGTTCGGAAGACATTTCTGCTGATATAAACAGCGAAGAAGATGAGAAACTTGTAATGGTACCTGTTTATGTGATGCTATGAATGGAATGCGTGTGCAATGATACTAAGGATTTTTAAAGGCTTAGATTTGTTTAACCAAAAGAAACACACGTTAATTGCATTAATAAGTTCGAATTGTTACAAAGAATTCCTTTTAGGCTTACAATTAAAAACAAAACAAAACTTAAAGCACAAAAAAAGAAACTAGGTCTCCCAGGGACGCATCCTCTTTGGCGCGATGTAGGCGTTTATGTTCCTTTCTTCATGATATAGCCTAGTGAGCTCCAGGACCTTCTTCTTGCTAGCATAGAATTGAGCTTCAAACGTGTCCCGCTCCTCTTTGAGTTGAACCCATGACTTCTGTAACTCCTCATGATCGGTTGGCATGTCAGGATGATGACCAAGTGAAGTAGTACCTCCTTCAATAGCTGGCTCCAGAGTTACTGGTAGGACAACAGGGTAAGGCATCATGAGACTTTGGGCACGAGCTCGTACCCACTAGAGATAGGGCTCAAGAGGAATGGAATTCTTGTGCCCTAGCGTCTTGATATCAATTTTATGCACCGTGCCCCAAGCTTTTATGAACCTCCTGCGGTACCCCTGAGCATCATTCTCATAGTTGAAGGAAATTCCTTGGACAAGCGTATCATGTGGACCATCTATTCTCGCATAACCAAACTGACGCAAGTCAAAACAAGGGTTGTAAGTGATTCCTCCCCTAATGCCTAAGAGAGGGACATTAGGGAATTCACCACAGTGATCGATGATGGTAACATCTTTCGATGAACACCAATGGATGTTTGATTGCTTAAGGGACATCAGCCTACGAGACCATTTCAAACCCTGCTCGTTCTCCAAAACAGACATGGGTAGGTGCAAAATAAACTACCTAGACAATTGAGGAGTGAAACACGAGAGGGTCCCCCTTCTCTTTAGAGTGCGAGCATGCAGAGAGTGCAGAATATCCTCGAGTAATGTAGGCACTGGATTATGAGACAGAAAAACCTTAATAGTGCTCACATCTACGAGTTGATCCGCATTAGGGAAAAGTACCGTCCCGTAAACGAGAAGTTACAGCACCTCTTCGAAAGCTTGTAAATCTAAGGTATCCCAAAAATGGCAAGCCTTCTCGGACAGAAACTTAACCGGAATTCCTTGGACACTCCCTCTAGTCTCCCAATTTGTCACTATGTCAGACCGTTGTAAAGACATGGCTCTAGCAATCTCTTAAGGCTTTGGATGTTCTTCCGTACCGTTGAAAGGTGTTGTACCCCAAAATTTTCCCTTCCATTTTACTCAACAAATGTCAAGTGAGGTCCTCAAGTTGCTCAAGGAAGTCCAAGAGTTGACCAGACAAACTCTCTCCTAAGGCAGTATACCCCAAATTAGGGTTTTTATTTTCATCAATATGAGAGGACCACAAAGTTCTCTTATGCTCCCCATGGTCTTAATATGTTCCCAATATCATCCATGCCCAGTTTTAAGCCTTTCATAAGAGGCTTGCTCAGCCAACTGCTCAGATGCTTGAGAATCGACTGTATTAGGTCAAAAGTCAACTGTGGCCCACATACAGTCAAACCTCAAGATTTTTGGTCAACATTAACATTTTGAAGTAACTTCCATCATTTTATCAAGGGTTGATCATGATTCCTCAAGGGATGCTCCAAATTCATCAAAACCCAAAAGTTGCTAAATTAGGGTTTTACAGGAAATGTCAACCCAACTTTGACCAAGCATAACTTCTTCATACTTTATCAGAAATTTTCCATCCAAAGCTCATTTTGAATAGGATACAATTCCCTACAATCCATCTTCAGCTCACAAGTTCAAAATATGCACTCATAAAAAGATATTAATTTTGACATTATAGATCCTTTTTAAAAGTCAACAAAAACACCTTTTGGGAAGATACAATTCAGATGAGACCAAAAGGGTTGGTTAGGGGACATCCTAAGATTTCTAAAAAGTCCAAGAAAACCCTCCTATGGTCAAAATTGAGAGAGTTGTGCATTGTCAAAGTTGGCAATTTTTGGAAAATTGTGAAAAGTCAACATTGATCAAATTTGCATTTTTTCGAAAGGGGTCCATGTTTTCTTGCTTGAAACATGTTTCTAGTAGGAACCACGACCCCTGAGCTTTTCCACCTATTATTTTATTACTTTTATCATTTATTTTGATTTTTTATTCATTTAAATCAAAATAAATCAAATTAAATGGTAAAATAATGAAAACAAATCAAGTCTTGGGATTTTTGTGCACATTTTGAGTCCATATACAGCTAACATGCCAGCCAATTCATGCAAAGTGGATTTGGATTGAAAAAGATTGGATTGAAGCTTGTTTTAGAAAGATATCATACATGAAGCAAATCAAATCCAGTTTTCATAATTCTCAAAGATATGATACAATTTTGTTGACCTAATTCAGTCTATTATAAGTGCATAATAATTCTAGATCAAAAACACAAGGGTTGAAGGCGTGAAATAGCAAGAACAAAATTCAATTTTTGGACAAAAAGTGGGGATCGGATTTCCTTCTACAGGGTGATTCAACGCGGTTCAAGGCCAGCAATACACTCTTTGGCGTCTCAGGGAGCTATTCCACCCATCCTCAAGCTTCAAAATGCCCAGAATCGTGCCCACCATCCACCACGGTTTACACTAAGAACTCAAAATCGTTTACCATGTTTTACGTATCAAAAACCTATTTTAATCATATATTCCTGTTCATCATCTTGTTTTCAAGCTATTGGTACCATTTAATTGCATTTACAGCGCAAGAATCGCAATATGCCATAGCTAGGGTTTGCGAGCTCGTTTTGGGGTTTCTTAACCTAGGCAAAATTAGGTTTTATAATGGGTACCATGATGATCAGGGCTTCAAACCCAATTGATTCATGGCCCCCAAATGAATTTATATTGCGTGTACATGATTTTTGAATGAGATGGGGTTATAGCCATGGCAAAACGTATGTAGGTAAAAGTGTTTTTACCTAAAACAACGGTCCAAGGAAGAAGATGATGTGTGTTAAAGCACAGTTGGCACTTTGGTTGGTACTGGTATCCTTAGTGGGGAAGCGAGGAGAATACGGGGCCATCGCATGGTGTCGTGAAGCACCAACGGACCTTAGAACCTTAGTTGAATAACTTGGCCATTAGAAAGTAGCGAGATAGCCGGCCTCGGTGTAGAGCTGGGAACTGGTTGATACTCGATGCTACACTCATTGAGATCAGACTTTCGGGATATTTTGGCCGAAAGAATAGATTGAGAGCTGAAACAATGCCCGATAAAGGATGGTCAGTGATATTTAGAATCTCTAGAACCCGGTTACTTTTTAGGACAGGTTTGAACCAACTAAACTTCAAGAGGGTACTACCTTTGACCTCATGCAAGCCTTAAACCTAAGGACTTGGTGTGATTTGACTGTGTTTGCTATACCTGTGGTTTATCATGACATCATGCATCATAACATGGCATCCATGCTTATTGCACTAACCATTTCAAAGACCAAGGGAATTTATCTTTGTTCTGTTTTGCAGATTATGGCTTCCGTTCGTAGAAACACTATCTGAATCAGCTTTGTGAAGATACCTTCCCAACTCAAAGAGCTAGCATCAAGGGTTTCTAAAACTTCTACGTTCATTAAGAGACATGGTCAACTTCTCAACCTGGTTACTTCAAACTTTGATGAAAAGATGATGAGTGTACTTTTTTAGTTCTTCGATCCCAAGCACCACTGCTTCACCTTTCCAGATTATCAGTTGGTGCCTACCTTGGAAGAATTCTCTCAACTATTGGATATACCTATTCTTGAACAGGTACCCTTCACAGGTCTAGAAGAAGTTCCTAAGCCAGAAGTCATTGCCTCAGCTTTACATCTGAAACAGGCCGACGTGGTATCCAATTGGGAAACTAGAAGCGGAGTCAAGGGTTTCCTAGCTAAGTTTCTGATAGACAAAGCCCAGTTGTTTTGGGATAATATGGATTTTCAGGCTTTTGAGGAGGTCTTGGCTCTTCTTATCTATGGTTTAGTTCTCTTCTCTAATCCGGACTCATTCGTAGATGTGAATTCTATCAAGATCTTTCTCTCTCGTAACCCGGTGCCTACCTTGCTCGGAGATATTTTGCATACTCTTCATACTCGTACCATGAGGAGAAGAGGGATTCTTGTGTGATGCATGCCATTACCGTCGAGGTGGTTTATTTCTCACCTCCCGCAGTCCATACTAAAGAATGAAGAAGGTTTGGTTTGGTTACAAAGGATAATGTCACTCGCTCATACGGATATTCTTTAGTGTTCTCGATCTATGGAAAACATTGCTATCATTGACCACTGCGGGGAGTACCCTAATGTCCCATTACTTGGTATCAGCGGGGGTATAACCTACAATCCCTTTTTAGATCTGCGAAAACTTGGTTACGCTTTAAGGGATGGTCCCCATGAGTTACTAATCAAAGGCATTGTGTTCAACTATGAGGAAGATACTCAAGGGTATCGTCGGAGGTTCGTACAAGCTTGAGGCATGGTAAACAGATCGAGCGTCAGGGCTTTTGGGCCAAAGGCTTCCATTCCAATGGAACCTTATCTACAATGGGTACGAGCTCGTGCTTAGTAGCTTATGATGCCCTACGTGGCTGTTTTGCCAATGATTGTGGAACCCACTACTGAATAAGGCATTCCTTACACGGTTCTCTATCCTTACATGCCCACTGATCTGGGGGAATTATAGAGGTCTTGGATTCAGTTGATGAAAGAGCGGGATACTTACAGGGATCCGTTCCATGCACAGGAGAGGAAAGTCTTAGAGCTTACAAAGCAACTCCATGAGGAAAAAGGACTGAACGATTATCTCGGCGCAAAGAGGGAGCATCCATGGGACTGTTGATTTTTCTTTCTAGTTTTAGATTTATTTTTAATTGTAACGCCTTAAAGGCATTTGAACTTCAATTTCAGCTAATAAAGTTTTTGTTTATTTTTGGTTCGTAAATTTAAATTTTTCGAGGTCTTTGAAATCATTGCATGCGCATACCATTATCATACACATCATTACAGGTACCATTACAGGTTTCTCATCTCCTTAGTTGTTTATTTCAGCAGAAATGTCTTCCGAACAAAGCATTAAGGCGTGCAGGCACAGAACGCCCAGTTCCAACAAATGTTTATCAGTCTGAGTGTCGTGGAAGTTCAGAGGATACCTGGACTGGATTTCCAAGAATTGGGATTGGTGTCGGGAGTGGTCATCCCGCAGAAGTTCAAAGCTCTAGTTTTTGCCAAGTATGATGGGGTGTCCTTCCCAAAGCTCTATCTCCGCTCTTATGTCAGGAAGATTCAGCCCCACACAGTTGATAGAAATATGTGGGTGCATTTCTTTCAAGATAGTCTGTCAGGGACTCAGCTTGAATGGTTCTACCAGCTGGACGGAGCCAATGTCCGAAACTGGGAAGATCTGGATGTTGCTTTCTACAAGCAGTATCAATATAATGTCGACCTTGCTCCCACTCGTACTCAACTCCAGAGTATGTCCATGGGTGCAAGTGAAGGTTTTAAAGATTATGCATAAAAATGGAGAGACTTGGCTGGGAGAGTCCAACCCCCGTTGTCTGATAGGGAGTTGGTTGATATGTTTCTAGGGATGCTATATGGTCCATTTTTCAATCATCTGATCGGCAGCTCGTCGGCTGGTTTCACTGAGTTAATTCTAGCTGGGAAGAGATTAGAAGCTGAAATTCAAAGCGGCAAAATACAGAAGGATGCCTCGTCAAGTTCAGTAAAGAAGCCTTTTAATGGTAAGAAGGAAGCCAGTGTTGTCTATAGTCCGAGGGGTCAAAACAGGGCTGAACAATGTCGAACAGTAAGTGTTGTGATGATACCTAGGCCTGCAGTTGCTCCACAATGCAACAATCAACAAAGGGTGGAAAGACCACAACGAAAGTTTACCCGCATCAACATGACATTGGCTGAAGTTCTACCTCACCTACTGAGATCCAACTTGGCAACCTTGAGAGAGGCTCCCAAGAATCCAAATATTACATCTCCCTGATATAATCCAAATGCCCGGTGTGCTTACCATTCTGAGAGTCCTGGCCACAATACAAATGACTGCTGGGCTCTGAGAAACAAAATACAAGACTTGATTGAAACCAAGGAGATAGATTTTAATGCTCTGAAGAAGCCAAATGTCATAAATTCTCCCATGCCTAAGCACGGCCATGGGGTTAATGCTATTGATACTGATCTGTTTGTTACCTCTGTTGACGAAGTTTCTACTCCTCTCATGACTGTCAAGAAGAATTTGTTGTTGGCCAATTTATTTCCGGGTTGTGGTGAAGGTTACCACATGTGTTCGCTTCTACCTTCTGGTTTCCGTTTGCAGAAACTAGGTGTCCAACGCCTGATAGATAGCAAAGAAATCATGTTTGAGAAAACTATGGTTACTGTTGTTCCAATTGAAGACATTACCATTATAAACATTTCCGCCAATCCTTCCAAGGTTTCCTCGATAAGACCTGTTAGGATTACACCTGCTCTGAGAATTGCTCCGCTGATAATCATTGTTCCTGGTCCTGTCCCGTATGTCTCTGATAAAGTTGTCCCCTGGCATTATGGTGCTGATGTGTACTATCATGGCATCAAACAAGATCTGAAAGATGAAGAAGTTGATCCTGATATTGATAACATTGTCGAAACCAGTAAAATCACCCGAAGTTGATCCTGATATAGACTGTTAACAAGCCTATATTCATTACATTTGCTGCTCCTGCTAGTACATCAACTATCGTTCCTGTTCTTACTCTAGTCGGTAAATCATCTGATATCTGGGGCAAAGAGGTTGTAGGTGAGCCTGCCTGGACGGAGGCGCCTAAGAAAATTGTTGTGGAAGCTTCAAAGCAAGAAGTAGAGGAAATATTGAAAATCATTAAGAAGAGCGACTACAATGTGGTCGAGCAGCTGGGGCAGACCCCATCAAAGATATCCATATTGTCTTTGTTGTTGCGTTCTGAAGCCCATGTGAAGGCTTTGATTGCATTTCTTAAGATTGCGCATGTGCCATAGGAGATTTCAGCTGATCAGTTCAAGGATTGTGTGGCCAGCCTGACTGCTGATAATGGGTTGGGTTTTTCAGATGCAAATTTGACACCAAAAGGAAGGAAGCACAATGATGCTCTGCATGTCTCGATTGAATGTAGGGGAACCACTATGGCTCATGTGCTGGTAGATATTTGGTCTTCACTGAATGTTCTGCCGAAGAAGGCGTTGGACCGGTTGGATTGTGAGGGTCTAACTCTAAAATCTAGTAACATTGTGGTAAGGGCTTTTGACGGATCAAAGAGAACGGTGCACGGGGAGGTAGATATCCCTGTCAAAGTGGGTTCTCAGACTTTTGGGTCCACTTTCTAGGTGGCGGATATCAGGCTGTCGTAATCTTGTTTGCTGGGTCGTCCTTGGATCCACGAGGTTGGGGCAGTCACCTCCACACTCCACCAAATGCTGAAGTATCCAGTGAAAGGAGAAATCGTCACAGTGCAGGGTGAAGAAGAGTATATAGTGAGTCACATCAACTCCTTCTACTACGTAGAGATGGACGAGGAATTCATCAAAACTCCTTGTCAGAAATTCGAAGAGGTCCCTTAGATCTTGGCATCAACAGAAACTACTAGCAACAAACCTCCTTTGAAGATGGCTTCTCTCAAAGACGCCAAGGTCGTGGTTGAAGAAGGTGGGTGTACCAATTGGGGTCGGCTCCCTGATTTCACTCAGAAAACTGACAAATTTGGTTTGGGCTTTACTACATGGGCTCAAAGGGCTGTTAGGCGCGCTCGGGCTGGAGGACCTCCCCTATGCATCAGCAATCGTGGGATTAACGCCATTGAAGACAGTGAAGAGGACTCGGACATTTACAATTGGATCTACCCAACTACCAACGGTGGACCGAGTAGCTGGACGACTAGGGACTTCATACTTGTTTCTTTTATTCTGCAGTAATTGAATTTTTTTGTTTTAAGATTTATAATAAACAATTTGAAACTTTACGGCCCGGTGCCTTGCTCGAGGCACCTTGGCTTTGCTTGTGAGGGCTATTATTTGTCATTTCATAATCATTAATAAAGCATTGGACGTTTCTTGCATACAAATTTTGCGCTCTCTATTTTTATTTCCTACTTTCACTTTATCAAAATAGTTATTCTCTTACACACACTCACGTATCATAATGCAGATCCATATCCACTCTGGATCCCATTTATATTAGCTCTGCTATTGCTAGTTATGACTTCAAAAATACGATCAACCAAGCCGAGGACGAAGGTGAGGATGAATGTGAGGTGCCTGGAGAACTTACTAGGCTACTACAGCAGGAAGAAATGGAAATATAGCCTTATGAAGAGCCAATTGAGACAGTAAATTTGGGTACTGAGGAAGACAGAAAAGAGGTTAAAATAGGTGCAAATCTGGAGCTTAGCATCAAACAGAGGTTGATACAGATGTTGCACGACTATGTTGAGATATTCACCTGGTCCTATGAAGACATGCCTGGTCTAGACATTGATATTGTGGTACATCGCCTGCCGACTAAAGAGGACTGTCCTTCGGTTAAACAGAAGGTTCATCATATGCGCCCGAAAATGTCAGAGAAAATCAAGGCAGAGGTCATGAAACAGTTTGATGCAGGATTCTTAGCTGTCACTTCTTATCCGCAGTGGGTTGCCAACGTCGTTCTGATACCTAAGAAGGATGGTAGGGTACGGATGTGTGTTGATTACAGAGATCTAAACAGGGCAAGCCCCAAGGATGACTTCCCACTTTCTCACATAGATGTTCTGGTCGACAACACCGTGCAACATAAAATCTTCTCCTTCATGGATGGTTTCTCAGGCTACAACCAGATTAAGATGGCTCCTGAAGACATGGAGAAGACAACTTTTGTCACAGAGTGGGGCACCTTCTGCTACAAGGTGATGCCTTTTGGGTTGAATAATACTAGGGCAACATATCAGCACTTTATGGTCGCTTTGTTCCACGACATGATTCACCATGAGATCGAAGTTTATGTTGATGATATGATAGCCAGGTCTCAGACTGAGGAAGAGCATCTTGATTATCTCCATAAATTGTTTGACAGATTGAAGACATATAAGCTGAGGTTAAATCCGAACAAGTGTACCTTCGGGGTAAAGTCAAGTAAGCTTCTGGGTTTTGTCGTCAGTGATAAGGGTATTCAGGTATACCCTGTGAAAGTAAAAGCTATACAAGAAATGTCGGTTCCCCACACAGAGAAGGAAGTTAGAGGTTTCTTGGGAAGTCTGAATTACATCGCCAGGTTCATTTCACATCTGACTGCTACTTGTGAGCCAATCTTCAAGCTTCTGAAGAAAGATCAAGTGGTAAAGTGGAATGATGAATGCCAGACCACTTTCAAAAGAATCAAAGAATACCTTCAAGAATCTCCAATTTGGATGCCTCCAGTTGAAGGAAGACCTTTGATATTATACTTGACAGTGCTAGACAATTCAATGGTGTGTGTGATGGGGCAGCATGACGAGTCTGGCCGAAAAGAGCACGCCATTTACTACCTTAGCAAAAATTTTACCGACTGTGAGACCCGATACTCATTTCTCAAGAAAACTTGTTGCGCTTTAGCATGGGCTGCTCGCTGGCTGAGACAATATATGCTGACTCACACTACTTTATTGATATCAAAGATGGATCCGATCAAGTTGGTGACTGACTACGAAGACCCTGGACCGGATGAAGGACCTGAAGAGGGATCCCGACGGTCTATGTGTTTTGATGGAGCCTCGAATACACTGGGTAACGACATTGGTGCTGTGATCATATCTCCCAAAGGCTGTCATACTCCATTCACCGCCCGATTATGTTTCAACTGCACCAACAATATGGCGGAGTATGAAGCATGTATTATGGGTCTTTGAGCTGCTATTGACCTGAGGATTAAGTTCTTAAGTGTATTCGAAGATTCTGCTCTGGTGATAAGTCAGATCAAAGGCGAGTGGGATATGAAGCACCCGAATCTCATTCCTTACAGAGAGTATATACTGACATTGCTCCCACACTTTGAGGAGGTAACCTTTGAACATTTCCCACGAGAAGAGAACCAGTTAGCGAACGCGCTAGCTACCATGTCTTCTATGTTCAAGGTTAGGTGGGACAATGAAGCTCCCTAAATTACCATTGAGAGATTGGATGAACCAGCACACTACTGTTAGATCGACACCGAAGAAGTGGCAGACAAACCCTAGTTTCACGAAGTCCAAAGGTATCTCGAGTCTCAAGAGTATCCCGAAGGGGCATCTGTCAATGATAAGAAGTTTCTGAGAAGGTTCGCTGCAAAATTCTTCCTCAGTAATGGGATCCTCTATAAACGCAACTATGACTCCACACTACTATGGTGTGTAGACAAGAGCGAAGCAGAGAAGATCATGGAAGATCTACATGAAGGCACCTTCGGAACCCATTCCAGTGGACACACCATGGCTAAGACGATCCTACGGGCAGGATATTACTGGTCCACCATGGAAGCCGATTGTTATCAGCACTCTCGAACTTGTCATAAGTTCCAAATCTATGCTGATAAGGTGCATGTGCCTCCGGTCCCCTTAAACGTCTTGACAACTCCGTGGCCCTTTGCAATGTGGGGCATCGACATGATTGGAGAAATCAGGCCCACCGCTTCCAATGGACATCGCTTCATTTTAGTGGCTATTGATTACTTCACGAAGTGGGTTGAGGCAGCTTCCTTTGCTACTATGACCAAGAACGTTGTGGCAAAGTTTATCCGACATAACCTGATCTGTCGATATGGTATACCAGAGAGGATTATTACTGACAATGGTACAAATCACAACAACACAATGATCACTGAGCTCTACAAACAGTTCAAGATACAACACCATAATTCTTCTCCTTACCGGCCAAAGATGAATGGCGTTGTTGAAGCAGCTAACAAGAACATCAAGAAGATTGTACAGAAGATGACGGTGACATATAAAGACTGGCATGAGATGTTACCATTCGCTCTTCATGGGTACCGTACCTCAGCACGGACGTTGACAGAGGCAACACCATACTCTCTGGTGTATGGCATGGAGGTAGTCCTACCCATCGAAGTCCAGATACCCTCTCTCAGGATTATGAAGGATGCGAGTTTGAACAAAGACGACTGGATCCAAACCCGACTTGATCAACTGAATCTAATCGATGAAAAAAGACTTACTTCTATCTGCCATGGTCAGACCTATCAAAAGCAAATGATCAAGGCTTTTAACAAGAATATCAAGTTGGGGATCTGGTGATCAAACGCATCATACTTCCGCAAGGTGATCCCAGGGGCAAATGGACTCCCACGTATGAAGGGCCATTTGTGGTTAAGAACATTTTCTCGGGAGGAGCTATGATTCTAACCAACATGGATGGTGAAAAACCTTCCTCACCCTGTCAATGCAGACATAGTGAAAAGATACTACGCATAATCAAAGACCCGCTAGGTTGACTGGCCTAGGCAAAAATAAGGGCTTCCCGGCGAACCAAAAGGGTTCGGGCAAAAGTAAGGGATGAAAATGAAAAAATATGTACACCCGGAAAGTCGAAAACCCGAAAGGGAGGCTTGGGCAAAAAAAGGGTATCCTGGTGGATTGAAAACCCGAAAGGGTAGTCCAGGCAAAAGTTAGGGATTAAAGTGTATCACTATGTCTCATTGGATCATCTTACGATCAGACTCCGGTATCAGCTATCAAGCTCAGACGGCGCCAATCAATCTGATCAACGTTCGGCCAAGTAGCAAAGTGATGAGACGCTTTAAGATATAAAGAAAATAGCATAGTTGGAACCCAATGGGGTTGTTTCACATAACTGTTTTTCTTTCTTTTACATAAACTGTAATTTCTTTCGGCGACGTTCTCTTACTAGAACGTCAACCTCTTTGTACAAAATGCTATTACAGGCCGACTTCAAAATCAATACAAATCATTTTTCACAAGAAACTTCAATCTGTTTTTCTTTTTCTGTTTTGTTTTGCAAAGAACGTCCACTGATTTATTTTTGATATATGCATTTGAAAATGATTGCTGCTCATAAATATTTACATAAGAAACAAACGTCAATTGCTCGTAATTCCAGAAATAGGAAAAACAAGAAGTGCCAAACCCTGCAGTTCCTCTGTCTAGTAGGTATCAGGATGGAGTCATCTTGGGAACATAATTATTGGTATACGCACTTCCCACAGAGTAAAAGTATCCAAAGGCATTGATAGCAGCTTTCTTGAAATAGGACATAACTATCCCTAGCTGAGGTTCGTAATCGCATGCGAGTCAATAAATATTATCCCCCAAGCGGAGTTTATTTCTACGGATACTGAAGCTCAATCTCCAACAGATCTCATCACTTCCAGCAACGAAATTTCATCCCCAGCCAAGTTTGTTCCTCCAGATCGGCAAGTATACCAACAAAATATCTCTTCCCCCTAAGTTTGATCCCCGCAGAGTTATTCTCCAGCATCTCTTCTCGGCAGAATATTTGCAAATCTCCAGCAACCGTCAGGGATTTATTTTCCCAGACACGAGCATACCCCGAAAGTATTTCATGAACATACATCATGACAGACGCATACATATCATGTACAGCATAATCTCATTTATTTTGAGAACATCATCTCGCCCTGCATTTCATGCATCGCATACAACTAACCTTAATATCTTTTGCAGGAAAAGACGATTAGCTTCAACGAATCCAACAGTTATACATATCACATCTACAGACAACTAATGGAAACTCAGTTCCCAAAGTCAAGCGGGTCAACTAATCTAAATTATCAGATCAAAGTAACCTTACCCCGGTTCATCCTGAAATTTTAACACAAACTTATAACCTTACCCCGGTTCATCCTGAAGTTTTAACATAAACTTTTAACCTTACCCCGGTTCATCCTGAAGTTTTACATGAACTTATCATGAAGTAACCTTACCCCGGTTCCTCCTGAAGTTTTACACGAACTTATCACGAAGTAACCTTACCCCAGTTCATCCTGAAGTTTTACACAAACTTATAACCTTACCCTGGTTCATCCTGAAGTTTTACACAAACTTATAACCCTATCCCGGTTCATTCTGAAGTTTTACACAAACTTATCTCAAAGTAACCTTACCCAGGTTCCCGCTGCAGTTTTACCCAAACTCCTCACGAAACAACCTTACCCAGGCTGTCATATCAAAATAACCTTACCTCGGTTCCTTTTGAAGTTTTACACGAACTTATCACAAAGTAACCTTACCCAGGTTCCTTTTGAAGTTTTACACGAACTTATCACAAAGTAACATTACCCAGGTTCCTTTTGAATTTTTACGTGAACTTATCACGAAGTAACCCTACTACCCAGGTTCCTTCTCACAACCCTACCATCCAGGCTTTTCATATCGAAGTAACCCTACTATCCAAGTTCCTTCTCACAGCCCTACCATCCAGGCTTTTTATATCGAAGTAACCCTACTACCCAGATTCCTTCTCACAGCCCTACTATCCAGGTTCCTTCTCACAGCCCTACCATCCAGGCTTTTCATATCGAAGTAACCCTATTATCCAGGTTCCTTCTCACAGCCCTACTATCCAGGCTTTTCATATCGAAGTAACCCTACTATCCAGGTTCCTTCTCACAACGCTACTATCCAGGCTTTTCATATTGAAGTAACCCTACTATCCAGGTTCCTTCTCATAACCTTACTATCCAGGTTCCTTCTCTCTTATCTCCAGACAACAATCCACAACACTGTAAGACCAGGACCTAATCAAACACGATTGGTTTCGCATATCCCCAGTAGAGTAACGGATAACTGAAGCTCCTAAAACTCTATTTCTCGAGACAAATACCAATGTTCCTCAGCAGATTCCTCATCAACAACAGCAACAGGGACTCTCGTCAAAGGAATATCCCAAGAAATCAACATTCTCTAGATGGCATCTTTAAGCCCATCTCCAAAAATCTTCTATCATCGACCTCCAAATGGCATCTGTAAGCCTATTCCAGATACTACCAACACAATCAAGCACCATCTCAGACGAGTGCAAATTTTTGGGCACTCTAGTGTTCAATCATCTTCCACCTTCAGATCACGAAAGGCAGACAGCCAATCTACATCCTCAGGTTTAAGAAGATTGAATAGGGGTAGCTGTTGTACCCCAAAATTTTCCCTCCCATTTTACTCAACAAATGTCAAGTGAGGTCCTCAAGTTGCTCAAGGAAGTCCAAGAGTTGACCAGACAAACTCTCTCCTAAGGCAGTATACCCCAAATTAGGGTTTTTATTTTCATCAAGATGAGAGGACCACAAAGGTATCCTATGATCTCCATGGTCTTAATATGTTCCCAAGATCATCCATGCCAAATTTTAAGCCTTGCATAAGAAGTTTGCTCATCCAACTGCTCAGATGCTTGAGAATCGACTATATTAGGTCAAAAGTCAATTGTGGCCCACATACAGTCAAACCTCAAGATTTTTAGTCAAAATCAACATTTTAAATTAACTTCCATCATTTTATAAATGGTTGATCATGATTCCTCAAGGGATGCTCCAAATTCATTAAAACTCAAAAGTTGCTAAATTAGGGATTTGTAGGAAAAGTCAACCCAACTTTGACCAAGCATAACTTCTTCATACTTTATCATAAATTTTCCATCCAAATCTCATTTTGAAGAGGATACAATTACCTACAATCCATCTTCATCTCACAAGTTCAAAATATGCACTCATAAAATTATATGAATTTTGACATTATAGGTCCTTTTGAAAAGTCAACAAAAACACCTTTTGGGTCAAAGCTCCATACATGAACATGGAAGATCCAATTGAGATGATACCAAAAGTTTTGGTTAGGGGACATCCTAAGCTTTCTAAAAAGTCCAAGAACACCCTCCTAGGGTTAAAATTGAGAGAGTTGTGCATTGTCAAAGTTGGCAATTTTTGGAAAATTGTCAAAAGTCAAAATTGATCAAATTTGCAATTTTTCCAAAGGGGCCCATGTTTTCTTGCTTGAAACATGTTTCTAATAGGACCCACGACCCCTGAGGTTTTCCACCTATTATTTTATTACTTTTATCATTTATTTTGATTTTTTATTCATTTAAATCAAAATAAATCGAATTAAATGGTAAAATAATGAAAACAAATCAAATCTTGGGATTTTTGTGCACATTTTGAGTCCATCTACAACTAACATGCCAACCAATTCGTGCAAAGTGGATTTGGGTTGAAAAAGATTGGATTGAAGCTTGTTTTAGAAAGATATCATACATGAAGCAAATCAAATCCAATTTTCATAATTCTCAAAGATATGATACAATTTTGTTGACCTAATTCAGTCTACTATAAGTGCATAATAATTCCAGATCAAAAACACAAGGGTTAAAGGCGTGAAACAGCAAGAACAAAATTCAATTTTTGGACAAAAAGTGGGGATCGGATTTCCTTCTATAGGGTTATTCAACGCAGTTCAAGGTCAATACACTCCTTGGCGTCTCAGGGAGATATTCCACCCATCCTCAAGCTTCAAAACGCCCGCAATCGTGCCCACCATCCACCATGGTTTGCACTAAGAACTCAAAATCGTTTACCATGTTTTACATATCATAAACCTATTCTAATCATATATTCTTGTTCATCATCTTGTTTGCAAGCTATTGGTACCATTTAATTGCATTTACAACGCAGGAATCGCAATATTCCATAGCTAGGGTTTGCGAGCTCGTTTTGGGGTTTCTTAACCTAGGCAAAATTAGGTTTTATAATGGGTACCATGATGATCAGAGCCTCAAACCCAGTTGATTCATGGCCCTCAAATGAATTTATATTGCGTGTACATGATTTTTGAATGAGACAGGGTTATATCAATGGCAAAACGTCCGTAGGTAAAAGTGTTTTACCTAAAACAACGGTCCAAGGAAGAAGACGATGCGTGTCAAAGTACGGTTGGCCAATTCAAATCTCGCATGTGTTTTCCTGGCTATTAACATTTTTCTAATATATTGTATTTTGGTCATTTATATCAATTGAGCAGTTTGTCCAGTGGTAACCAGGAGGAGGGATAAGGCGTTATAGGCAGGAGGTCAGGGGTTCGACCCCTGACTCCAACATTTTCTCATTTGCATATTTTCTTCACAAGATCCAATGCGCTTCATCTTCAGGAGACCACCATGCGTCCCCATATCTCATCCTTGAGACCCATCATCTTGTGGATCCCATGCTCTAGCCTTGACGGTCCATCGTGAATCATCAGAGGAGAGGTGCATTGGATCAGGCGCAGACTTCGGCTCAGCCATTATGGGCCTTGCTAAAATTGCCATTCATACCCCCCAGATTTGCTATTCAACACAGGCCCAATTCTCAATCTTTCTCTCTTTTATTATTTTGTTTTCTTTATTCTTTTCAATTTATTTATTTATTTTATTTTTAAAATCGGTTTTTTATAAAATCATAAAAATCAAAAAGTCATAAAAATTAGAATTAGGTTTTTTTATTTTATTAAATTTAATTTAATTAATTAGCTTAATTTAATTTAGGGTAACTTTAACTTATTTTTACAATTAAAATCAATTAGAAAACTAGGTTTAAATTCTTGATTTAATTATTTTCTTTTTTTCAAACAAAAACACAAAAAAAATAGCCTAACTTAATTATTTTTCTTAATTAAAGTTAATTAGTAATTAGGTTCTTTTTTTAATTCGATTATTCCTTATTTTCTTAAATAACAAAAAATGACAAAAAAATGATTTTTCTTTAATCAATTGCAATTAGATTTAGTCAAGGGTCAAAACTCTAATTTCTCTCGCATTTAATTTACCGTGCGTTTTTAATTTTCTTTCTTATTATTATTGTAACTGTTTCAAGGTTGTAATATTTTTAATTAGGGTTTTAAATTTCGCACTTTTATTTCCCGTCAAGGCAATTATGTAATTGTCAAAGCCATGTAATAGCTAGGTTTATTTCCGCTTTTACTTTCAGCAAATTATTAACTGTTAGATGTATTAATAGGATTGTATGACAAGAATGCATGAAAAATTAAAATAGTTAGAAAACCCTAATGTGCAAAGATAACATTAACTGAAAAAGCACACTTGCACATGCTCACTCTTAGGGTATACTCTCACTCTGGTTGCCTTCGGTAAACAATCATTAAGCATAGGAGATTTTAGTGGTCACTCTCCAGCCTAAAAGATCAAAATGTTGCCTCAGAAATGTTGCCTCAGAAATGTTGCCTCGGAAATGTTGCCTCAGAAAGATCTCAAGGCTTTAGGGTTACTACTAAAGTTTTCTAACTATTGCTTTAGTGATTGTACTTGTCCCTTTCAAATGTCCCTTACAACTTCAACGATGGTGCTACCTGCTCCTTAATAGTAGGATAGCGCTGTCTAAAGGCAACGAAAACAAACAATCTTTTTTCGAGTAGGTAGAATCTTAAGTACTTGCTCAATAAAAACTTTTCACACAAACACCTTTCAAAACAAATTTTCAAAATAACTTCGTCACACTCTTGAGGACTGATACAAGGGTTATCACGAAGCAAAACATTTTCAAGACAAACACACACAAGCAATTTGAAAAATGAGCAAGTACCTAAGAGCCCGTAGATAACTACGGATAGAAAGGGTGCTAACACCTTCCCTTTCTATAATCTACCCCCCGTAGTCAGAAATATCTAGAAAAAAGGTTTTTTTTTGTTCTTTTTCCTTTTCCATGATTGGTGAAATAAAATTCGGTGGCGACTCTTGCTTACTGCGACATTTTGCAAACAAAAAACGCAAAATGCAAACCAGTAAAAATAGTTGGTTCTACCACCGTAACACAAAAGGTAACTGGTCAAGAATAGGTACCCTCAACAACTGAGAAAATTCCTCCATAGTAGGTACTAGCTGGTAATCCGGGAAGGTGAAACAATGGTGCACAGGATCGAAGAACTGGAACAACACTTTTAATAATTCTTCATCGGGTTTTGCAGTGACCAAATTGAGCATCTGACCATGCTTTTTAGTGAAATGAGAACTTTCAAGAACCCTTAATGCCAGGTCCTTTAGTTGGAGAGACACTTTCACAAGGTTAATCTGTATAATATTCCTACAGGCGGATGCCATGTCTTACAAAACAAAGCAAAAATGAGCCCTAAGAAATCCTTGAAATGGTTAGCCATGACATGGCATGCTTATGATGTCATGATTATGTTAGAAAATCACAGGTATAGCAAACAACAAACAAGTCACACCAAGTCCTTAGGTTTAAGGCCTGCATGAGTTTTAAGGTCAGACCCTCTTGAAGTTGGATTGGTTCAACCTGTTCTATATATAGTAACCGGGTTCTAAGGGATCTCAATATCACTGATCTTTCTCCCAGCTTCGATCAATAGGCGATTGACACACAACCAAACAAATCTCAAGAGTCAAACCTCAATGAGTGTAGCATCGAGTATCTGTCGACCTTGGGAATACCCCAAGGCCGGCCACCTCGCTACTTCCTACTGGACAAGTTGTGCAATTAAAGGTTCTAAGGTCAGTTGATGCTTCATGATAACATGCAGCGGCCCCGTACTCTCCCTGATTGACTCAAGGGTTACCTATACCAACCAAAGTGTCACATCAATGTAGCTACTGCTTCAACCATGTCGGTATACCCCACACAGTTCCCTCACAGTTTATTGCTACTTACCTAAAAGGTGTTCCCAGATCCGGGTGTAGGATCTACATAACCCCAACAAAACCCTTAAATATAAAGCAGGCAAAGCAAAACAAGAAAGCAATTTTAACAATGACCTAGATCCTAAGGTATACCCCACTTATTTTTTTCCCAGTAGAGTCGCCAGTTCTGTTATACGGTGGCAGAACCGACTGTTAATACTGGTTTGCATTTTCTATTCGCAAATGTCGTGGTAAGCAAGAGTCTCCACCGACTTTTATTTCATCCAACAAAGGAAAAGGAAAAAGAATAGAAAAAACCTTTTTCGAGATGTTTCGAGATTATAGAAAGGGAAGGTGTTAGCACCCTTTCTATCTGTGGATTTCCATGGTGTGATGCGGTGGGAGAACTGACTTGAGGTTTTTGTGTTTGATCGCAAATGTTGCGGTTAGCAAGAGTCGCCACCGACTTTTCTTTTATCCAAAAGGAATGGTGAAAAAGCACAGGAAAGACCTTTGAGATTGTTTCTTGAGTTCAGGGGGTAGATTATGAAAAGGGAATGTATTAGCACCCTTTTCATCCATGGTTATCCATGGGCTCTTAGTTACTTGCTAGATCACTTGCTTTTGTTTGAAATTGTGCTTTGTGTGGTTTTTGAAAGTATTTTGTAAAGAGGCCATTGTTTAGGCAATCTTTGTAATGACTCTCGTTCGTAAGAATGTATACAAAGATGTTTGATCTTTTGAAAATGTTTTCAATTTTGTAAGATGTTTTGAAAGTGGATGTGATTGTTTTGAAAATAGAAAGGATGTTTGTTTTGAAATTGAGCATGTAACTAGGGGAATTCTACCTACTCAAAAGTCTTTCTTGTTCATTTCCTTTTCCTTTGACATTATTGTCTTACCATTGATTTGGTAAGAAACTCTATCTTTGGATGTAAACGGGACGGGCGTGGGTCATCGTATAACCATGATTAGAAATATTGCAAGGTATCTTAGCATTCTTTTTTAGGGACTAAGATCATTTTGTAAGGCAACTTTGAATAGCGTCATCGAGGGACTATGATCTTGTATTCGTTTGTTTTTGCTAAGGTACCTTACATGCATAATATGGCCATTTTTGCAAGGCAACCAAGTGGGATAACCCTAGGGGTGCTTGTGTGCGAGTGTGTTATTTTCATGCTTGTTTTTATTTTAAATTAGGGTTTTCTATTTTGATTGATTTTTATTCTTTCCATACAAACCCTAATTACTAGCATGTTATGTAAAAGCGATAAATTGCGTAATTTAAAGTTACTACGCTATTACAACATTTGTCGGGGGGGGGGGGGGTACAATTTATGAATGGGGATTGCAATAATATAAACCTAATTAATCTATTACAACCAAATTGAATTATTGTATAAATAATTGAAACAAATAATATGCAAGATGGATTAAATATGTAAGAAATGTAAATGCAAAGAAAAAGATTTGTTTTTTGTTTCTTAAGAAAAAGGGTCTTGACTTTAACCTAATTTGATAAAGAAAATAGTTAGTCAATTTTTATATTATTAAGAAAAAGATCCTTGAATAAAAACCATAATTCTACTTAAAAAGAAATGAAGTTTATAAAAAAGATATTTTTTATATTTTTATATTTTTTGTCTTGAAAAATAAATTATAGTGTCATGAAATATTTGAATTTTTTTTATTAATAACCAAGTATTAAAAAAATATTTCGCAAATAACCGGGTTTCGGAAAAAATTACGCAAATAACCATGTTTGAGATGGCTCCACAAAGGAGGAGCCAAGTTATTTGGCGCATGCACCTAGGGTTTTGCCCTAGGCGCCATCTCACTTGGCGCCTCCATTGGCTTTTAGCCAAGTGAGATGGCGCATGCTCCTTAAAAAGGAGAGGAGGCGCCATCTCACTTGGCGCCTAGGGCAAAACTAGGGTTTTTTGCTGTTTTATAAATAATTCGTCCGTTTCTTTGAAATTTCTCACACTTTCTCGCACTGTATTTTTATTTTGTACTCCCTTATTTACGTAATGACGTCGCCTATGATTTTTAGAAGAGATGGTTACGTTATATTCTCCGCCACGAAACCCGCGATGAAAATGAAATTCTGGCACATTCACTCCATGGAGCGTCTGAAGCGGGAGTTGATGCGGTGGCTAGATGGAGACATCGCCGAGGGGGAAAAAATTCGAAGGATCCAGCGAAAACGAACAACAACCTCGCATGCGACAGGAAGACCTAATGTGTGGTTGGAGGAAGTCAAAACAGACAGTGATGTAATGCTGATGATGCATGGGTCAGATGAAATTGTGTTAACAGTTGTAATTTCCTAGATTGATTATCGTTAATCATTGTTGTACGCGAAAACCCTAATGTAATTTCCTATATTGATTATCGTTAATCATTGTTGTACGCGAGAACCCTAATGTAATTTCCTATATTGAATTTCTTAAATTGTGTGAACAGTTTTATTAACGGAAAACCCATAATGTTTACAACACAAATATTGAAAAGATTTATTGTATTACAAAATTTATGTGGTCGAGCCAGATGCCCGATTCGGACAGTTTTTGCGATTGTGTCCGACCTGACGGCATAAACCACACTTTCTTTCCAACCTGTCAAGATCGTCCATTTCTGTTGTTATGCGCCTGCTTTTGGGACGACCCTTCTTGTTCCTTCGCATTTGGTCATTGTGCCAAACTATATCACCGTTGTATTCAGGCCAATAGTCCGGTTTTGCCACCAAAGGAAAGTTGTTGTTGTAAACAGTGAGCAACGTTTCAGATTTATAAACGTTTGAGAGCAGTTGAAGCGCGTCTTGATGGGTATGCGCACAAGCGGCAATGACATGAGAGCAAGGCATACGAAAAGCTTGAAACCTGCCACAATCGCACCATTGAGAAGGTAAAATGACCCTGTATTCTTGTCTTGCCAGGCCTTCATTGTGGTCAATTGTCTCTTTCACAATGAAGTTGTGGCTATGGCGGTCAAACCGTGTAACCATGTGAGTGTTGGCTTTAGCACTTTCAGCCTTAATGTATTTCATACAGCTTTCACTCCATAGTTGTCCTGATTGCAAGACCGCATACCACATTTCACCTCTTTTGGCAAATAACGCAGCCATCCTAAAATACGTGGATTTCACCAAGGCAGTGATGGGGAGGTTTCGTATGCCCTTGAATACCCCATTCATTGATTCAATAAGATTTGTTGTCATATGCCCCCATCTTTGGCCATTGTCGTATGACCTAGTCCACTTTTCGACCGGTATATTGTCGATCCACGTACCGGCTTCTGGGTTAGACAAACGGATCTTGTTGCGGTAATATTTGAATGTGGGCTGTGTCAGTGCGTACCCCGCATTCATCACCGCTTTCCTCAATGTTTTGTCCTTGACCTCCCTCGAGAAATTCTGGACGATATGCCTGACGCAATAGACATGCGTAGAAGGAGGGTCATGCCAACCATTTGCCGGATTATTATAGGCACTTTCAATGGAGGCATGTCTGTCCGAGATCAAACAGAGATCTGGTTGAGGAGCCACGTGTGTACGAAGATTTTTCAGGAAAAAGCTCCAAGCACCACCGGTCTCCCCCTCGACAAGGGCAAACGCAACGGGGAAAATGTTATTGTTGCCATCTTGTGCAACTGCCATCAAAAGCGTGCCTTTGTACTTCCCATACAACCAAGTCCCATCTATTTGTAGAATTGGTTTGCATGATGCAAACCCTGCGATGCATGGTTGAAAAGCCCAAAAGACGCGACTGAATATTCTGTTGCCATGTAGTAGACTACCATCTTGAGCGTACGCTGGCAATGTTTCCAGAACATAAACACTACCTGGAGAATATGTCTTGAGTGCATTTAGGTAGCGGGGAAGTTCTCGGTATGACTCCTCCCAGTTTCCGTACACCCTTTCAATCGCCTTAGTCTTTGCTAACCACGCCTTACGGTAAGACGGAGTGTAGTTAAAAACCGTGGTGATGTGGGAGATGATTGTTTTCACCTTCAAAGAAGGGTCGTTGCTGACCAGGGGTAGGATTTCTTGACATATTAGATCATGGTTGAGTTTTCGGTGGTCTTGTGATTGAGTGGAACTTACACAAGTATGGGTAGTCATGGAACCTATGACCCAGCAGTCACCCCTTAGTCTGTATGAAGCGGTCAGCTTGAACATGCAGTCAGGGTGGACACACTTGATCTTGTACCTTTCCGGGTTTACACGATCCACCTTATAATCAACCGAGTTGAGCATGTGAAATTTTTTGATGGCCCTTATGCATTCCTCTCTATTACGAAACTTGTCCTTCTCTTTTAAATTTTCATCTGATTGCATATACGGTTGGAAAAACAAGTCCGTAGAAGGTTCATCTCCGCCCATGTTGAAGTTTGTCATGTGCGTAGGTGGTGTGTAGATTTTGTCGGTAGGAATACTTGGGATGCCATCATCGTCAGAATCGTCGTTCACCATTTCATCGAACTCTAACTCGTTATCTTCTTCTTCATCATCAACTGCATCCACCTCATCTTGCTCATTCTCCAAAGGATCAACCTCCTGTGTCACCGGAGGCTCTACCTCCTGTGTCACCGGAGGCTCTTGAAACAGAACGTACAACTCAATAGAGTCGTTTCCAGAATAGACATGGCTGGAAATCATGTTCTGGAAATCCTCGTCATCTTGAATTGCAACCTTATAAAATATGACTTGGTTGTTTCCAAAAAAGACTGGACTCTGATAAAATATCTGGGATACCGGGCCTCGTTCAAGTTTGGCCTCCAATCTTTTCTTAAAGTAGGAGAAATTTGCTTTCCCGTTTAAGAGAAATCGGACATTGTCGGTGTTTCTAAACAAAAACCCAACTGTGGGACACATGTATGTCTCACCGTTGAAATGTGCTTTGACAACAAATTGTGGTGAAGAGGCCATTGTGTAGAATTGTTTTAGGTATGAAGGTGGGAACGTTTTGGGTTTATTGATTATATGAAGGTATGAATGCTGGAATGTTTGAAGGTTAGATGACTGATTCGAAGGTTGGAAAATTTTACAGTTTATGTGAATGAATGTTATGTTCAACCTAAGGCAAAATATTTCAATTAAGTAAGTGATGCAACCCCCCAAGGCTGCCAATAATATTACATGCATGGGCTTATGCTGCCACCTAGCCTGGCCCTATGCTACACACATAAATGTTTTGTGTAAGCCTGCCACCCATCAACTCCAATGGCCTTGCATGCAACAGAGAAAGGAATCCCAAAGGCTGTCACATAGCCTGAGCCAATGCTGTAAAACGCGACACCTCTTATTCGCCAAATGGGGTGGCGACAACATTCATTTTTGTACTATTTCGCCAAGTGAGATGGCGCCTCCCTTACTGTCCAATAATATTACATGCATGGGCTTATGCTGCCACCTAGCCTAGCCCTATGCTACACACATAAATGTTTTGTGTAAGCCTGCCACCCATCAACTCCAATGGCCTTGCATGCAACAGAGAAAGGAATCCCAAAGGCTGTCACGTAGCCTGAGCCAATGCTGTAAAACGTGACACCTCTTATTCGCCAAATGGGGTGGCGACAACATTCATTTTTGTACTATTTCGCCAAGTGAGATGGCGCCTCCCTTACTGTCCAATAATATTACATGCATGGGCTTATGCTGCCACCTAGCCTGGCCCTATGCTACACACATAAATGTTTTGTGTAAGCCTGCCACCCATCAACTCCAATGGCCTTGCATGCAACAGAGAAAGGAATCCCAAAGGCTGTCACGTAGCCTGAGCCAATGCTGTAAAACGTGACACCTCTTATTCGCCAAATGGGGTGGCGACAACATTCATTTTTGTACTATTTCGCCAAGTGAGATGGCGCCTCCCTTACTGTCCAATCGTGATACATGCATGGGCTGCCACCTAGCCTGCAAGAGTGACACCTTACATTATTTGTAAATGCATGCATGCATATGTGTAACTCCCTAAGCATGCAAATGTGACACCTCGCAGGCATGCAACCACTACATCAAAATTATTTGCCTATAAATACATACCTTATGAAACATCTCTCACACCCACACAACTCTCACTCTCTCACTCTCTGCTACGAAATATTTCTTAAGTCTCTCGTACTCTTTATTTCTTCCTAAGTCTTTCATTCTCTCAAGCGTTCTGAAGAATGGCCCTTCTAACAATGGGAGATACTCACAGAGGCACAAGGGAAAACATTGCTGCATTTGTAAGTCTCTTCTTTGGTTATACATTTTTCATACTTTAAAAAACGTGTTGTTCATCTTAATTAATCTTACTCTTGTGTAATTATGATCTCAGGATACACAAAGATTCAGAATCCGTTCGCACAAATACTTGGCTCCCGACCCTTTTATCGTCCCTTATCTGGAATATGCAGGTTTTGGACACGTGATAAAGATCTCCAACTGCACCATTGACTCCAAATTCATCCTTGCAATGTTGGAGAGGTGGAGACCGGAGACCCATACATTTCACCTACCAATAGGTGAATGTACCATCACTCTCGAAGATGTGTACATGCTACTGGGCCTACCTATTGACGGTAAAGCGGTGAACGGGTCGGTTCAACAACCCAACTCACAGTGTGAAGAACTGTTGGGTAGGGACATGGTAGAAGGTGGTGGAGCAAGAGGGCAGGGAATACTACTCACTGACCTGAAACGGCATTATGCAAGTATGGAATTAAATGAAAATTCCTCAGAAAATGACCGAGTAGTAAAAGCCCGAACGTATATTATGATACTTTTTGGTACTTTTTTATTTCCCGAAAGTACGGGAAATAGTGTAAATTTCATGTACTTACATTTACTAACCAATTTTGATAAAACTAGAAAATTTAGTTGGGGTTCTGCAGTATTAGCCCACCTGTACAGTTCCTTGTGCAAAAACGCGGTCAAGGAAAAATGTACATTTTACGGGTGCGCATTTTTACTACAAGCCTGGGGTTGGTGGAGGATGGAGTCCTTAAACCCCATCAACAACAACACTTTTGGTTTCCCTTACGCAACAAAGTAAGTCATTAAGTTATAGCATTTATAACTATTCTTCTCTTTCCAAAATATATGCTAAAAATAACATGTTTCTCATTTCCTATAGGTACTGCGTGAGGGGTATGGATTACGGCAAGAATCCCAGATTCAATGTCGCACTCTACCGGAATCTGTTGGATCACTTAGGCCCAGATGACGTAAGTCGTAGCTTTTAACTTTTGTTCATTTTAATTATTTATACATTACTTTTGCGCTTACCTGATTTAAATTTTATCGCAGTTCGTCTGGAGACCATATTTGGGTTTGGACCATTCTCCAAATCCAGAGGATGCAGCAACTTGGACTGCAAAGACTGCACTCATTCGGTTCAACATTATGGAGATGCACCACAGCGACCGTGTGAAGATGCAGTTCGGAATGATCCAAGAGATACCAAGTGACCCAACAGATTTGTCCCCCTGGCATCTAAAAAGGGTCGACGCCCAGTGGAATCTAACCAACTGGAAAGACTTTGCTCCAGAATGGTGTAAAATGTGGCAAAGGCGTCACCGCTACATCTTGCAATCCCCTATTTTCCTTACTCAAGGTAACATGCGACACACCGATCAATATATGTCGTGGTACAGGTCGGTTAGTAACCCAGATATGCACGTGTCTCATCCGAGATACTTGGTTGACCCACGCACACAATGGGCACAACCCTCGATTCCCCACCAACAAACCCAAAATCCATCAACCTCAAACCAACCCCCAAGAAGAAACAGACCAATAAACACACAACCACATTCCCCACCACAACACAACTACAACCAAATGCCGTACTACCAACCACAATCACCGCCAAACTACCAATACCCAGATATGCCTCAAACCCAACTACAATACCAACCCCAATACCAGCAAACCGACATACCCCATACACAATTTCAGTCTTCCACATATCCCAATATGGGGCCCTCAACATCCAGCCTTAGCCCTGATATGGGAATGTCAGAAGATTATGACCAACCCGACCAAACCTACCATCAACCACCATATCACCAAACAACCCAACATCCACAGTACCAAACACCCCAAGATCCATTTCCTTTCTACCCCCCATACTCAGACGACCAATGCTACCGACCAACCATGGAACCCCACCCACCGCCAACACGACCAAACTTCGAGGGTATGGGTAACCGACTGTACCAGAGCGGATCTTCGAGATATGGAGATCTTACTGATTTTATGGATTCGGATCGCATTGACTTCGCTGGGCCATCGACCTTGCCGCAACAGGAAACGAGACGGCACCCAGCAAGAGAAAGGCGAGGACGGGGATGCGGAATTGGGGGTCATTACCGGGTTCCTGGGGATCATTGATGTATCTTTTTTTTTTCCAGTATTTTTTGTATCTATTTTTTTACTGTTATTTAAATGTAAAACAGTTGAATGTAATTATTTTTTTTCAAATAAAAAATCAATTTTGTTTATCTCTGTCTAATACGCAACGCGCAGGAAAGGAAAAAAAAATTTTTTTTTGACCTAATTTTGCACATAGGCGCCATCTCATTTGGCTTAGGGCTTGCCATTTGCCCTTAGGCGCCAAATGAGATGGCGCCTCCCTTATAAAAAGAGGAGGAGGCGCCAAATGAGATGGCTCCTCCTTTGTGGAGCCATCTCAAACATGGTTATTTGCGTAATTTTTTCCGAAACCCGGTTATTCGCGAAATATTTTTTTAATACTTGGTTATTAATAAAAAAAATTTGAAATATTTTGGTATTTTTTATATTTAAAATAAGTGTATTTGAATAAATAATAAACTAGTCTTATTTTAATATTCACAAGAAAATTAATACAAATAAATAAAGTATGATAAATAAAAATAATTTTTTATATGGAAAATACTTAAATTATGTCAAAATATAAATCTATATTTTTTATTCATTTTATGATTTTTTTTGTATTTTTAGAAAATATATTTAAAAAGAAAAAGAAATAAATAAATGAATGAAAATAAAAATGGGCCAGGGAGGTATCATAAGTAAACAGAGGGTGTATGTTAGCAAAAATAAAAAAAGAATTCCAGGCCCAAAGGGCCCAGCGCCTGCAAACAAATAATCATAAAAATGTCAAAAATGGGAGAAAAAAACCAAAATGGTCTCGCTGGGGCTTGAACCCAGGACCATAGGGTGAATAGGCATGCGCTTTTCCACTGGGGTGGCTATACATCCGTTTATATAGGCAAAACCATAAATATATAAGGAAAATTGCATTCTGAAGGCAACTTCATCTTCAACCTTGAGCCAAGGCCATACCACCTGTATCTTCCTCATTTCTCCACAAAAATGGAAACTCCAAACATGAAAGTTATAGTGTTTCCTCCCACGAATTCAAACATATAACTTATGTAAACTAAATGTCAAAGATAATAACTAATTTTGTTGGCCCTAAATTGAAACATAATTTTCTCAGAAATTTCAAATCCAAAATTCTCTATACACGGTCAATATAAATGAAAACTATGAAAATGGTTAGCTTTAGAGCAAGGATATCTACATTTTGTTTTCATAAATCAGGACCAAATGATGCTTATATGAAGAGATAGAAGTTTGAGTTTTTACCTCTTGCAGCTGAAGTCGTGAATGGAGTTTGAGTGACTTTTGAGATGGCCCGAGGATCTGTTTAGCTTGCCTGGACCTCCTTGAATGTATCCTAACTCTTACTTGGCCTTGAATGACCCTGAATCTCTCTACTCAAGTCAACCTGCAAGCTTGGTTTTTGAAAATGGTGAATAGTGATGGAGGAGTTACAGTGAGGAAACATGGGCCTGGATTGTTTTGGTATGATGTATAGAAGGTGTTTGAGTGATTAATTTTCAAAACGCACGAGTGGAAATGAAGATCATTAGTTTTGGTTCAAAACTGTGTGTTAATGGTATTCTTGGACAGGTTTTAGGTTTTGGAATGTTTGAGGCAGTTTCAGGGCAATAACATTCGTGTGTCCACTTTCCAATAGTGTATCTACTTATAAGCAAGAGGTTTCAAGACTTGTATCAACTCAGATTTCAAAAACTCACATGTTTTGTCTGGTTACTTATTTTTGAAGCAAAGCTAGCAAGCATGGTTTCAAGATATAGTACAAAACTTGTAGGGGGGATGAGACATTTAAGAACACTTGTTCTGATTGTGTGGAGTGTGTTTGTGCAGAAAGAACCAATGCAAGGCTCAATGCAAGCTGACTTTGCATAAAGCTTGCTTTTCAAAATTGGCAATGTTGCCTTTCTCCAAAAATTGGAATTAAATTGGTACAATGCATTGAATGCTTGGGTTAAAGCTTCCAACAGCTGTGAAATCATTTAATTATGGAGTGAAAGACAAGTCTGAGGCCTGCAAAGCAAAGATTATGCAGCCTAGCATGGATTTGCATTTGTGTTCATCATGAAATGACCTAAATTCAAGTGGCAAAACCCTAATTTCATCTCTTCGGTTATCCTTGCTCAAGAGTGATCTCAAGGAGTTCTTGGACATTTTGGAAAGCTTGTAATGTTCTCTACAACTCATCTTTGAATTGCTTTTGAATATTCCCCTTGGAACTATGTGAAAAATTGCCATGAAGTTAGGTCAAAAATCTGCCTAACTAGGGCAAAATTTCACTAAGTTATTTTTAGTTCATGAGCATGTATTCACAAAATTATAACTTGAGATCCAAGAATTTTTAGGAGAAATTGTTTGAAGCAGAGTTGTAGATTTCATGGAGATCTACAACTTTCATGTTGGAAGTTTCTCTTGTATCACTTTGCATCATGGTGAAAATTTGGCTCAAAGTTATGAAAAAATAAGAAATTTTCTATACTTTGAAAATTTTCTAAGTTAAGAAATTTCATCTTTTCAAAACAAAATGGCAAAATACCCTTTTTAGTCCTTTAAGTTTACCCCAAGGTCCATTTTGGTCCTTTATCTAAAAAAAGTGTCAAACTGGTCCTATAATTCTTTCAAAAGGACCATAGGAGTCCTTTCCGTCCATTTTGGTCCTTTTTGGTTCATTGGAGAAGCTGCAAAATGAGCTTGATGGAGCAAAGATGGAGATACATCATCTAAAGGAAAGGGAGGATGGGCTGAAACATAAGATAATGGAGTTACAAATTGAAATAAAGAAGGATGGGCTGAATCAAAAAGGACCAAAATGGACGGAAAGGACTCCTATGGTCCTTTTGAAAGAATTATAGGACCAGTTTGACACTTTTTTTAGATAAAGGACCAAAATGGACCTTGGGGTAAACTTAAAGGACTAAAAAGGGTATTTTGCCAAACAAAATCTTCAATTCTTGATTTCTTGATGAATAAGTTTCATATTTTGACATGATTTGATGAATTATGATCTTTGGCATTTGATTTTGACCAACAAGTCAAAGTTTGACTTTTCAGTATACATTTGACTTTTGATCAGTTGACTGAAAAATTCATTTGTCAATCTAATGGACTTGTAGTGTTTTGAACTGTGTCATTAGGTCAAAGTGATGCCATTGGACTCTTTAGATCATTCCTTAACTCAATTGACCATTTTCTAGGTCAAAAACCAGAAATTACCCTTTTCCAAGTCAAAACCCTAATTTTGACCATTTTGCCCTTTTGATGATTTGATCAAATTTCTTGAGGAGGTGTGGTCCAAACTTGATCAAATGCTACATATGAGTTTAAAATGTCGGTGTGGATCAAAAATTATAAATTTTGACTTTAAATTGGCCATGGTTGACTTTTTCCCCAATACAGCTGATTTTTAGGTCAATTGTTCAATTGATTGATCAAAAGTGTGATCCAAGGCTTGAAACTTGACATGAGTAATCTTGGGGGTCCATAATAATTCATGAAATTCATATGGGGACTTGGAAGTTCAAAAATTCTTGTGCAATCTCAAACCCTAATTTTCAGTCATCAGTGCTTAAGGAGGTGTCTTGAGCTGATCAAACCCTAGTGTAGTCTTAATCCAAAGGAGATCTTGTGAAAATCCTTGATAAGTGAGAGGGAAAATTTTGGGGTACAACACATGGGCTCTTAGGTACTTGCTCATTTTTTAAATTGCTTGTGTGTGCTTGTTTTGAAAAGGTTTTACTTCGTGATGACTCTTGTATCAGTCCTCAAGAGTGTGACGAAGTTGTTTTGAAAATTGTTTTGAAAAAGTGTTTGTGTGAAAAGTTTTGTTTGAGCAAGTACCTAGGAACTAATCTACCTACTCGAAAAAGGTCTGTTCGTTTTCCTTTAGACAGCGCTATCTTATTATTAAGGAATAGGTAGCACCGCCGTTGGAGTTTTCAGGGACATTCGAAAGGGTAGTTATGGTCATTGAAGGCAACATGTAAAGATACCTTAGCATTTCGAAGGGACTATCGTCATAAGATCAATTCGTAGGAAACTCGAGGGACAAGTAGGGACTATGATCTTTATGACGACTTTGAATCGCGGGTCATTGCTAAGGTACCCCTACGTTCGAGGGACACGACCATCATTTCTGAGGAAACCAAGTGGGGAAAACCCAAGTAGTGAGCATGTGCAAGTCTATTTTTTTTCAGTTAATTATCTTTGCACAATTAGGGTTTTCTACTGTATTAATCGTTTATCTTTCACATGCAAGCCTATTGTCCATACATCTAAACAGTTCATAGTTGCGGAAATTTAAAAGCGAGAAATTAGAGTCCTAGCTATTACATGGCTTTGGGCAGATACATAATTACTTTGACTGAAAATAAAATGCGGAGTTAAAACCCTATTTAAATCTGTTACAAACTTGGAGCATTTACAAATAATAGTAAAAAAGAAATAAAAAGCGTGCGGTAAATTAAATGCGAGAAATGATTAGCCGACCTAAAAATCTAAATTGAGAAAATATTTATTTTTAAGGAAAAATTAGGTTAAGTATAAAATTAAACCCTAAATCTAATTATGTTTAATTATAATAAGAATAAACATTAAATTACCCTAATTTAATTAAATTAATTAATTAAATATTTTTTATGAAAATTTTTTTTTTTGATGTTTTTTATGATTTTTGATTAAATGAAAAATGATTTATTTTTGGTGTTATTAAAAAACATAATTAAAAATAAAAAGGAAAGAATTAAAATAATAAAGAAACGTAAGAAATTGGGCCTGTGCAAGCAGCCAGGGGGTGTATTTTGGAATTATGTTGGGCCCATTATGGCCAGGCCCAGTTTGCGCTAGATCTTATGCTTTCCTCCTATGATGATGCATGATGGATCTTCAGTGTTGGAACGTGAGATTTTCCTGATGATGGATCTCAGAGCTGAGATCTAGGGGTACACGGTAGGCGCTAAATCATGAGGCACGCTGGATCTACACTTAAATAGTCAAAAAATAGGAGAATGTTTGGGACCTGGGATCGAACCCAGGTCCTTGTCTTCACATTCTAATACCCATTCCATATGCGCTATGATGATTAGTTGATATAATAATAAAACATAATCATAATATGTCAAACAACTGGCTAGGCTAAAGAAAACGAAAAAAACACGCGAACATTCAAATGGACCAACGGGATGGTGATGAATCATCGTTTTATTCCCTGTCCGTCGTCTTAGGTATCAGGTTTATACCTACGGACAAAACTCTATAGTTATACCCCTGCAAACTTCAAAAATCCATACCACGCATGATAAATTAATTCTAAGGACACCAATCCACTCGTCTTGATCTCACGAGCATCATGGCATCAATTTATGGGCCTAATTTTACATGTACAGAGAAGCCCCAAAATAGCTTCTCAAACCCTAGCCATGTCACTCGTCAATATATTCATTAAAACATCGATTGAACCATTCAAACATGTTGCAAATACATAACAATCATAAATGTATCATTCAAACATGCTTAAGATGCAAGGATTAACGTAATCGATTTCAAAAAAAGAAGCAAACTGTATGAGTGTTATGGGGTGATTCTGGGCGTTTTGCCACTTGCAATTGATGGTGTTAGCTCCAAGAGAGGTCCAGGAAACGATTGGAAGCTTCAGCACGCCTTGAATTGGTCTGTGGAAGAAGATACGTCTCACACTTTTTGAACAAAATTTGAACTTTGTTTCTCTATTTTCATGACTGAAAAACCTCCTTTCTTGTCTTGTCTTTGTTCACTATATGTAGTATGATGCATTAGGGTAACAAAAACGAACAAAATCCTTTGGAATTATGGAGATTTAATCAGATTTTCTTGCCATATGATATCTTTCCATAACCATGCAAGTCATGCTCTTTTTGCCTCCAATTACCTTGATTCATTTTGATCTAATTTGGCCATCATAATTAGATTTGATTTCTATCAAAATCAGATCTTCAAAACAATTTTTGGTATTTTTTGTTATTTATTTGATTTAATGTGATTTTTAATAAATAAAAATCATAATAAAATAAATAAATGGAGAAAATAAGATGTGGTTGCTGCCTTGGGTCGTGGACCATGTTGGAAGTGAGGTGCAAGCCTAAAAGGTTAGGCTCATTTGGCAAAAAATGAATTTTTGAGCACATTTGACTTTTGGCAATTTTCCAAAAATGGTCAACTTTGACAATGCATAACTCTTCCAATTTTAACCCTAGAGAGGTGTTCTTGGACTTTTTAGAAATATTAAGATGTCCCCTAAATAACCATTTTTGTCTCATTTCAATTGGGTCCTCCATGTTCATGTAAGAAGCTTTGACCCAAAAGGTGTTTTTGTTGACTTTTCAAAAGGACCTATAATGTAGAAATCCATATCTTTTATGAGTGCATTTTTTGAACATTAGGGATGAATATGAGTTGTAGGAAATTAGATTCCCTTCAAAATGAGCCTTGGATGAGAAATTTCTGATAAAATATGAGAAAGTTATGCTTGGTCAAAGTTTGTTGACTTTTCCTAAGAAACCCTAATTTAGCAACTTTTGAGTTTTGATGAATTAGGAGCATTCCCTGAGGAATCATGATCAAACCTTGATCAAATGATGAATATAACTTCAAAATGTTGATGTTGACCAAAATTCTTGAAGTTTGACTGTATGTGGGCCATAGTTGAATTTTGACTTAATATAGTCGATTCTCCAGCATCTGAGCAATTGACTGAGCAAACTTCTTGTGAAAAGTTTGAAATTTTACACGGAGGGTCTTGAGGACATATTAGGACTATGGAGAGCATATGAGGCCTTTGGAGCTCACTGATCGGGACTTTATAAGTCTGTCGGGATATTAACTGCAAGTATACAGTTCAATCGTTCTAGTTTTAAAAGATTATCGAACCCACAAAGACTGTGTATCAATCGCATACGATCTAATGCTACAGTTTTGTCTAACTAAGCGATGGATATTCGATATTTGGGGGAGACAGTTTAGTTTTAAAAGTAATAGTACTAATTATACCGGTATGTGATAATCGGACTTAGGGAATTCGATGAATCGCTTGGCCTATAAAGTATTTCAGTAAAAGCTAATTGTTTAAAAACCTGAGACATACACTCTCGTGTTTATGAAATAGGTCATGCTACTAAACCTAGTGGATGCACTTTAAATTTAATAACACTTTTTGAAAACAATTTGAATTTAATTAATTTATTAAAACACTCTCGTGTATTTAAAAATCAATGCTTCGTTACCACTATCTGGGTTGAACCCCAGCTCTCGCATGCAGGTTCTTGCCTTAATTAATTTCCCACTCTCGTGGCAAAATCGTGTTAATTAACCTCTCACTCTCGTGACAAGGATAGTTAAATTAATATTGGAAATTGGAAACCAGAAATTGTTTTATAAATATTTTTGGCCAAGGTATCATTGAATTCTTTCAGTTCTTACGGTCACATACCGGTAATAATAATTTAGCCAGACATAATTAACTTAACAGCAATAAAGTTTAGAATATAATTCATGTCAATAAACGGCATATTATAGAAACTAAATAAATAATAATTGCAATATAAAAAACCTGGAATTACAGATGCTATAGTAATCTTGAGGGAATACAGTAATCTAAATCTTTGAGCTTGACTTGCAGTAGAAATTCGTGTTAATTCTTGTAAGAAGAGTTAACACTTAAAAATAGAAACTAAGGCTTGAATGAAAATTACAAGGAATATATAAAAAGCTCAAAAACAAGGAAATAGAAATAATGCAGAAAAATAGAAATTTGGTCTGTAGAAAATTCTTCGACCCTTGGACTGTGCCTTGGTACTCATATATATAGCAGGAAAAAATCAGCAGTTTAATTTTGAATTCTTGATGAAGTCTTCGTGGAGAAATTCTAGGAGCAGTGATAGTTGTGGCAATAAAATAGGAGATTCAGTAGAAACAGGGAGAACTATTCTGCCCCTCACGCCCACGTCTTCCATTCATGCGTAACGTTCTCCTTCACTCGCGTGACGGTCGTCACAGGTGGGTGACGGTCGTCACACGCTGAAGTGGTGCCTTACGCTCGTCAGGTGTGTATGACGAGCGTTTCCTTATGTTGTGGGGTGTTACGCCTGTCACAGGGGCGTGACGACCGTCACCTATCCAGAAGTCCACACTTTGTATTTTTTTATTCTTTTTCTCTTTGTTTTTTGTCTAGTTTTCTTCATGTTGTCCTTTTTCATCGATTTGAGTCGATAAGTGTCATACCTGCAAAAAGACAAATAATCTCGGAATAATCGAGGGTTAGACGACTTAATGGAATATAAAATCGGTAAAAGTATGTTAATTATACGATATATTTTCTCGTTATCAAATTCCCCCATACTTAAACCTTTGCTTGTCCTCAAGCAAATAGTCATTCGAAAGGCTGGACAAGTTTTCTGGTAAGCACATAAGCATGGCATCCCCTTGGATTTTTAAAGTGGTTTCGGGAAATCCTCGTTGGTTCGGCCAATACTTGAGTAAAACACTAAAGATACGCTAATGACGCAAGCAATAAGCTTACTCGTAGACTTCCATTTTAAACGAGCTATCCAACAGTTCCGTTATAACTCTGCCCGGAGTTCCTCGTATCTATTTCACCTGGTTTCGTTCTGGCGCAATCACATTAAGCCCTTTGCCTTAGCACGCACGTAGTGGAGTAACCGGTTAGTGACTTTGATCCTTTAGCACGGGGTCTGGTACATGAATGTGGCAACCCTACATATTTTATCCAAATTGGAGGTTGTGGGGGATCGGGCCGTAGCACGCCCTACCGAGTTCAGAACCAGATACCTCTGAACCAACCAACACTGGATTCCTTCATTATTTGCTCAGCTCTTGTATGTGCCCGTATATTTTGGTACACAAGTTTTCTTTTCTTTTAGCAGCGAGATAGGAAGGATATTTTTAGAATCAGGCATCAAACACTTATATTCATCGATTCTCCACGTGGTTTGTGTCAAGACGGTGTTGACTGCTAGTATAAACTACTAGAGGTTACTTCTAGAACTTGAAACTCCAGATATCGGTATAATGGTTATTGAAACGGATCGCGTAAGCAGGAAGTCTACGGTGACAGAACCGTATCGATCTTGTTATGTCGTTTTCGGCTTCCTCAACTGGGATTTCATTAAAGTAGGTATGTCGGGCTAATGCGAAAATAAAATTTTTTCGGTATGGCAAAGTAAAGCGAAGAATTTGAATCGAGACATATCGCAAGAATTTACTAGTTTTATTAACGATTGAAAGGTACCTCTCCCACACAAAATCCGACATTGTCCTCAATGTTGCGATATATATGCGGGGAACTACAATTACAAAAACAAAAAGGAAAAGAAATGAAACAGAAAAATAACAAATTACAAAGAAATTAAAGAAAGACAAACTACTGGTGACCCCGTCCTCTGCTCCTGGTGCGAGAGCGTCTGGTAGGAGTGGCTTCAGCGTCGGTGTCTTGGAAGCCATAGGTGTTCATATCTATTCTTAAGGCGTTAAGCTCTGACAGCGCCTCATCCAACCTCTCATTCATGTTTCGCTGCCCAGTCAAGATCTGAGCGTTTTTGGCGCATAGAGACTCAAACTGCTCAGCTTGCCTCCTTTCAAGCGCCGCATTCATTTGATTTTGCATGTGGAGGGCGCGGAGGATGTCTTCGATATTGATAGGAGGAGGTGCGGATGAGGATCCAGGGATATCATGGACAGGCGGAGCACTATCCAACTCTTCTTGTATATCGTCTGCGGCGGCTGCAGCTTGGTCTTCGTGGGCAGGTGCAGGCTCTGCGGGAACTTCAGGGTCGAACAACCAGTTTGCTCGGTTACTTGGATTGATTCGATCCCTGTTCGGCAAAATGATATTCTGATAGACAGTATTCCTAATTATGAGGTGTGCGGCTTTGCAGTGATCCAAGGTTAGAAAAGCCGATGCCATAGAAGGCAAGGTTGCAAGAGCAGCACCATAATTCAGACCAATGGCAATAGAAGTAACCAGCCCTCCGAAATAGAAAGGTTTTCCACCTCTAGCACAAATAGAGTGGATGTGAGCAAGTAGGAACGGGGCGACATTTATCTTTTGCCCAGTGAACGCACAATGTAGAAAGAATAGCTCCTTGGAGTTGAGCTTATGGTTGCTGTCGCGGGCGAAGATGGTGTTACTAAGAATGCGATGAAAGTAGCGGATGGCCGGATTGTGGATGTGGGTAGCGTTGAGGTGGTCGTAGGACCCGACACGGATGTTCGTTAAACTGTGCCACAAGTTGAAAGCCTCCTTATTAAAACTATCCGGTACCCGAAAATGAGCACCTTCGTCCGAACAAAATCCCATAAGCCTCGCGATGTCGGATTGAGGCAATTGGTGCTCAACGCCGAACATGCGAAATTTTGCCACACCTGATAGTTGGTTTGTGACACCCGGCGGAGTGAGGTAAGCGAACGAACTCAAGAACTCAAGAGTAAGAGTTTCGTAGATTGGTCTTGGTTCGCGATAGAGGTTCCACAAATCCACGCTTTGTAGTAATCGGCGGACAATGTCGAGTAGTCCCAAACTCCGTAGGCAGTCGATGTCGACGTACCTTGTGGGTTGGAGACCTCGATGTTGGAATTTTTGATACTTTGCTCGTTGATTCTCCCCAGGTTCTCTGATTCTGAAATTGATAACTTGAGCGTTTGGGTTGTTTGCCATGGTGATAAAGGATTTGATTTGGGAATGTGAGAATGGGAGATTGTAAGGATGTTAATTTGGTGTTGGGAGTTTAGAAATTGGAAGGAAAATGGAGTGACTAGGTGGTTTTTCGTGTGGTGTGGTGATAATGGAGAAGGGAAAAATGGGTTTATAAGGAAGAAGGTTGGAACGGTTCTCTGTAACAGCCGTTGGTTTTTGTCTGTGTGACGGTCGTCACAGGGGTGTGACGCTCGTCACGAAGCAAAGAGGCGTGTTACGCTCGTCACAAGGGTGTGACGGTCGTAACGCAGACAGAGTCTTAAATGAGAGATCCGTTACAGGACCGTTGAAGAGTGATGAGTTTATTTTTTTTCTTGGTAATTGGAATTTTGTTTTGAAGAATTTATATATTTTTTTGTTTTATTTTTTTTTTATTTTTTTTGGTTTATTAATTATTTTAAGTAATTAAAGTTTTAAATCTAACGAAAATAGACAGTAAATAACAGTAAATTGGGAAAGAATTTAAAATAAACTTCAATTTAATAAATGCATAACAAATTGTTTCAAAGTAAAAAATAAAAATAATGATAATGTTGAAATAATAAATAAACTAAAAAGATCCCTCCCACACAGAAATTTACAGTGTCCTCACTGTACGTAAAAATGCAAGAGAGAAGGAAAGGAGATAACGATGGCAACTCTAGCCACGGGGAGGTGGAAACAAATGCTGATGCATATAGTCCAACTGATCAGTCACCAAGTCCATGAAGGTAATGAAATCCACCCTAAGGGAAGTCAGCTCGCCCCGCATGTCCGTAATGGCCGCATGTAGGGAGTCCAGGGTAACAACAGGTGGAGGTGGAGTAGTCTCAGAGGCCGGAGGCGCGGTCTCGGCAGAAGTAGCCTCCTGTTCCCAAGGATCAGGGAGATCATGGTAGCCTGATGGTGTAGCAGGATCTTCTTCAGCATTAGCATTGTTTGGAACCTCATAAATGTCAACTGTAGATGGTGAAGAGGGTGGTGAAGCAGGGTAGTGAAGATCAAACAGCCAGTTATCCCGGTTGTGCACACTGGTTCTTGGGTCAGGCAGCTTAAAATGATGGACTATCTGATGATTAACTAGCAAGTCAAATGAATCTGGTCCAAGGTTTCCAATCATGCTAGTGTTGAAACAAAAAGCAATGTCCATCGGCTTTATGCCATAAAGTGGAGCAGAACCGAGCATAGGCCGGCGGAGTCCGATGGCATTAGACAGCATGGTAACCAACCCACCCAACAAGATAGGTGCATTTGGAGTTCCAATGATCCGCTCCATATTAGCGAGCATATAAGCTGCACCGTTCACCGGACGGTTTTGAGATGCACAATACATAATAAACAGCTCATCGCGGGATACAGAGGTGACATTTTGCTGTTTGCCGAAGATAGTGTGGGCTATGATCTTGTGGAAATACCTGATAGTCGGGTTATGAATGCATTCAGAGTACAGATCCGACGGCTCAGGATGGTTAACACCAGCTATGCTTCCCCAGAAAAAGTCAAGCTCAGAAACGGGCAAAAGGTTCTCTTGTGTCATACTGATAACATCGGGTCCAAAAGGGAACCCAAGAAGCTGGCTAAACTCTCGCAGGTTGTAAGTGTAATCCATGTTAAACATTCTAAATGTAATCAACCCACGATTGAATCCTATTCCATGATTTGGAATGAAACTCAAGGTGCTGAGAAACTCCAAAGTCAGCCTTTTGTAGGTACAGAACCTTCGACGGATAGGAGCGGTGTCCCAACCAATTTGGTGCAGCAGGTACATGACACTCTCGCGAATGCCAAGGGCAGCCATAGCATGATCATCTGCATATATAGTAGGACACATCTCCCGTACACCCAGGTCTGCAAACCGTCTTCTCTGGTGTCGGCTTCGCAATTTGACATTCATGAAGTTAGCACAATCCATAGCGCGAGAAGTGAAAAAGAAAGAAATACCCCCCTGAAAATATTTGAAAAATGTTTGAAAGAGAAGGAAAGTAAGTAAGTATTTTCGGGTTAGGAAATTGCCAAAGTTAAATTAAAGAAGAAAAATAAAGATGAAAGGGAGAAATAGAAACAGAAGAAAAATAGAAAGGAGTTAGAAATGCAATAATGAAAATATTTTAAAGATTAAGAAAAAGAAAAGAAAAAATAAAAACATATTAAAGCAGAAAAAATAATTAAAGTAAAAATATGGGTTGCCTCCCACGCAACACTTTGTTTAACGTCATAAGCCTGACGAACAGGAGTGCAAGCACTCATGGTGGTTCTCTCGAGGATGACTCCTCAGTTGAACTTTTAGTAGTTGTCATTTTCCATGGCCACTTATCAAGCCATCTCACATATCTCTCACCTTTTCTTTTCTTTCTTCTGTGGGGTGGTTCATTCTTCTGAACTTGTGGTGGTGGTTCTGGATCTATCCTACGTATCAACTTTTCAAGTTTGGGCTTAGTGATTTCATCCACCACCTCAAAGGTTAACCTTACCTTCTTAACAGTAATTATATCCCTAGTTTCACGGTCCTCTAATTTTCTCTTTTTATGCAAGACTTCCAACAAGGGTGCATTATTCTGGATATTTTCCAATACCTCCACATACGTTTTAGATTTGGAGTCTATCTGAGCTTCCATAAAACTTTTCGAGAAAGGAAACAGTGGGTATATGGGTGAGGCATAATAATAGGTGCTCCCTTTTCTACCTCTTCTACAACCTCCCTTTTAGATGGTGTTGGAGGATTTTTCTTAATCTTTACTCTTTCCTCGTCTGAACTCTCCTCATCCACATCATCACTCTCCTCAACCTCATTATTGCTCTCCTTAGGATTTTCAACTTGTTTTTCACTACTGGTTGTTACAACATCCAATTTCTCCTCAGGGAAGGGTCCTAGAGGGTTTTGTTCAACCTGGGAGATTTGGGTCTCTAAGGCTATGTTGTGGGTCGCGAGCGAGTCAACCACAGTGGTCAGTTGCCTAAGGTTTTCACTATTTTGAAGACTTTGTTTTCTAAACTCTTCGTTCTGGACAATTTGTGTCTCTACAAAGTGCTCCATCAGAGATTCTACCCTAGAGTGAATTAGCGTCGCGTCGGAATCCTCCATTGATGTTTCGAAGTCGAAATCATGCGATTCTTCTGATTCTTCAAATTGAGTTAGAGTCTCATTTTGTGTTTCCGTAAAGCGCTTTGTCATCATTGATATTTCATTAAAATTTCCCATTAATATTTCGAGGTCGGATTTATAGGATACTTGCGTCTCCTCGAAATATTGGGTGTAGTGATTGTAGGGGAAATTTGGTTGAGGATAAGTTTGGTTGGATCTATAATATTCTTGCGATTCCTCAAAATTTTGGGATTGATAGTTGGAAAGGTAATTCGAGTGAGAATGAGTATGTGATGCATTGAAATTCTCCAATAGTATTTCGAGGTCGGATTTATGGAATTCTTGTGATTCCTCGAAATACTCAGAGTGGGGGTTGTAGAAAAAATTTGGGTGATACATAGTAATTGGGACAAGATTCGTAGATGCAAAGACTCGCTTCGGGAGTGAGTATTTGGCATACAAATCGAGAGAGGGTTTCTGTTGCCTAGTCTAAACGTGCAACAAAAGGATCGTACTTAATTGATTAATCAGTCCCCGGCAACGGCGCCAAAAACTTGATCGGGACTTTATAAGTATGTCGGGATATTAACTGCAAGTATACAGTTCAGTCGTTCTAGTTTTAAAAGATTATAGAACCCACAGAGACTGTGTATCAATCGCATACGATCTAATGCTACAGTTTTGTCTAACTAAGCGATGAATATTCGATATTTGGGGGAGACAGTTTAGTTTTAAAAGTAATAGTACTAATTATACCGGTATGTGATAATCGGACTTAGGGAATTCGATGAATCGCTTGGCCTATAAAGTATTTCGGTAAAAGCTAATTGTTTAAAAACCTGAGACATACACTCTCGTGTTTATGAAATAGGTCATGCTACTAAACCTAGTGGATGCACTTTAAATTTAATAACACTTTTTGAAAACAATTTGAATTTAATTAATTTATTAAAACACTCTCATGTATTTAAAAATCAATGCTTCGTTACCACTATCTGGGTTGAACCCCAGCTCTCGCATGCAGGTTCTTGCCTTAATTAATTTCTCACTCTCGTGGAAAAATCGTGTTAATTAACCTCTCACTCTCATGACAAGGATAGTTAAATTAATATTGGAAATTGGAAACCAGAAATTGTTTTATAAATATTTTTGGCCAAGGTATCATTGAATTCTTTCAGTTCTTACGGTCACATACCGGTAATAATAATTTAGCCAGACATAATTAACTTAACAGCAATAAAGTTTAGAATATAATTCATGTCAATAAACGGCATATTATAGAAACTAAATAAATAATAATTGCAATATAAAAAACCTGGAATTACAGATGCTATAGTAATCTTGAGGGAATACAGTAATCTAAATCTTTGAGCTTGACTTGCAGTAGAAATTCGTGTTAATTCTTGTAAGAAGAGTTAACACTTAAAAATAGAAACTCAGGCTTGAATGAAAATTACAAGGAATATATAAAAAGCTCAAAAACAAGGAAATATAAATAATGCAGAAAAATAGAAATTTGGTATGTAGAAAATTCTTCGACCCTTGGACTGTGCCTTGGTACTCATATATATAGCAGGAAAAAATCACCAGTTTAATTTTGAATTCTTGATGAAGTCTTCGTGGAGAAATTCTAGGAGCAGTGATAGTTGTGGCAATAAAATAGGAGATTCAGTAGAAACATGGAGAACTATTCTGCCCCTCACGCCCACGTCTTCCATTCATGCGTAACGTTCTCCTTCACGCGCGTGACGGTCGTCACAGGTGGGTGACGGTCGTCACACGCTGAAGTGGTGCCTTACGCTCGTCAGGTGTGTATGACGAGCGTTTCCTTATGTTGTGGGGTGTTACGCCCGTCATAGGGGCGTGACGACCGTCACCTATCCAGAAGTCCACACTTTGTATTTTTTTATTCTTTTTCTCTTTGTTTTTCGTCTAGTTTTCTTCATGTTGTCCTTTTTCATCGGTTTGAGTCGATAAGTGTCATACCTGCAAAAACACAAATAATCTCGGAATAATCGAGGGTTAGACGACTTAATGGAATATAAAATCGGTAAAAAGTATGTTAATTATACGATATATTTTCTCGTTATCACTCACCCTTCTTGATGAAAATGGAAACCCTAGTTGGAGGTTCATTGCTTTAGGAGAGAGTTTGTCTGGTCAACTCTTGAGCATCCTTGAGCAAGTTGAGGGTCTTAATGAGCATATATTAAGTAAAATGGGAGGGCATATTTTGGGGTACAACAACATGATTTTGGATCATTCATTGGCTAGGTGATATCTTTCTGACTCTTTTGTCTTTCCTCTTTTATCTTTCAAGGATGCAAGGCATTTTTCTTTTTTTATCTAATAATTTTGAAGGATTTGCAATATTTAGGAAGATGATGACATAGTGTTTTAACCATGAGCTAGCATTGGTTGTTTTTATATTGGATGGTTTTGATTTGTTTTTCCTAGGTGTGTCAACCTAGCGGGTCTTCCGTAGTATCTTTTGACTATGTCTGCGTTCACAGGGTGTGGGAGGTCGTCGCCATCCATAATGGTTAAGATCATTGTTCCACCAGAGAATATGCTTTTGATCACAAACGGTCCTTCGTACGTAGGAGTTCATTTTCCCCTGGGATCACCTTGTGGTAATATGATACACTTGATTACCAAGTCACCAACCTGATATACCTGACGTCTGACCTTTTTGTTAAAAGCCTTTATCATACGTTTTTGGTACATCTGGCTATGACAGACAGCCATAAGCCTCTTCTCATTAATTAAGTTCAACTGGTCAAGCCGAGTTTGAATCCATTCATCTTCGTTCAGCCCTGCATCCTTTATGATTCTCAGAGAAGGTATTTGGACTTCAACTGTCAAGACAGCTTCCATGTCGTATACCAAGGAGAAGGGAGTTGCCCCTATTGATGTGCGTGTCATGGTACGGTAATCGTGGAGAGAGAATGGTAGCATCTCATGCCAGTCTTTGTAGGTTAATGACATTTTTTGTATGATCTTCTTAATGTTCTTATTTGTGGCTTCGACAGCGCCATTCATCTTTGGCTGGTAAGGGGAAGAATTATGGTGTTGGATCTTGAATTACGCGCATAGTGCGGTGATCATAGTACTGTTGAGATTCATACCATTGTCTGTGATGATTCTCTCTAGGATACCGTACCGAAAAATGAGATTTTGTTTGATGAAATGGGCCACAACATTTTTGGTAACGGAAGCGAAAGAAGCTGCCTCAACCCACTTTGTGAAATAGTCAATGGCCACCAAGATGAAGCGGTGTCCATTATAAGCTGTAGGTTTGATTTCTCCAATCATATCGATGCCCCACATAGAAAAGGGTCATGGAGCAGTCAAGACGTTTAGAGGCACTAGAGGTATATGCACTTTGTCGGTGTAGATCTGGAACTTGTGGCAGGTTCGTTAATACTGATAGAAATTTGCTTCCATGGTAGACCAGTAATACCCTGCTCGTAGGATCTTTTTAGCCATCGTGTGTCCACTTGAATTGGTACCAAAAGTTCCTTCATGTAGATCAGCCATGATCTTTTCTGCCTCAACCTTGTCTACGCAACGAAACAAAACAGAGTCGTGGTTGCGTTTGTAGAGAATGCCATTACCGAGGAAGAACTTAGCAGAGAATCTCCTCAAAAACTTCTTATCATTGACTGAAGCTCCCTCCGAATACTCTTGGGCCTCGAGATACCTCTTAACTTCATGGAACCAAGGCTGGTCCATTACTTCTTCAATATCGATCTCATGACAGTAAGTTGGTTTGTCCATCCGCTCAATGGTGATCTGGGGAGCCTCGTTACCCCACTTGAGTTTAAACATGGATGACATGGTAGCTAGCGCGTCCGCTAGTTGATTTTCTTCTTGCAGGAAATATTCAAAGGTAATCTCCTCAAAATGTGGGATTAATTTCAACACATGTTCTTTGTAGGGGATGAGGTTAGGGTGTTTAGTGTCCCATTCTCCTTTGATCTGACTGATAACCATGGCTGAATCTCCAAATACACTTAAAGACTTGATTCCCAAATCTATGGCAGCTTTGAGACCAAAAATACACACTTCGTATTCTGCCATGTTATTTGTAAAGTTGAAGCAAAGTCTTGCGGTGAAGGGAGTATGACATCCTTCCAGGGATATGATTACAGCACCTATGCCATTACCGAGTGCGTTAGATGCTCCATCAAAAACCAAGGTCCATTGGGATCCTTGTTCAGGTTCGTCATATGGTCTGAGTTCTTCACAGTTGTTCACTATCATGATGTCTTCATCTCGGAATTCGAATTGCATGGACTGGTAGTCATCCACGGCCTGATGAGCAAGGTGATCGGCTAGCACACTCCCCTTTATTGCTTTTTGGGTAGTGTACTGAATGTCGTATTTAGTCAGGATCATATGCCATCTTGTTATTCTCCCAAAGAGGGCAGGCTTCTTGAATATGTATTTTATTGGATCCATCTTGGATATCAATAAGGTAGTATGGGTCAGCATATGCTGTCTTAGTTGGCGAGAAGCCCATGCCAGAGCGCAGCAAGTTTTCTCGACCAGTGAATATCTTGTTTCACAGTCGGTAAAATTTTTGCTTAGGTAGTAAATAACATGCTCTTTTTGGCCAGACTCGTCATGCTGCCCTAGCACACACCCCATTGAATTTTCCAAGACAGTTAGATACATGATCAAAGGTCTTCCCTCGACTGGCGGCTTCAAAACGGGAGGCTCTTGCAGGTACTCCTTGATCTTGTCGAAGGTAACTTGGCATTCATCATTCCATTTGACTACTTGATCTTTCTTCAGTAATTTGAAGATTGGTTCACAAGTAGCGGTCAGGTGAGAAATGAATCTGGCAATGTAGTTTAACCGTCCCAAGAATCCTCTGACTTCCTTCTTGATGCGAGGAGCAAGCATTTCTTGTATTGCTTTTACCTTGGCAGGGTCCACCTCGATACCTTTACCGCTAACGATGAAGCCTAGGAGTTTACCGGACCTCACCACAAATGTACATTTATTCGGGTTCAACCTTAACTTGTATTTCTTTAGTCTCTCAAACAGTTTCTGCAAATGGTCAAGATGTTCCTTTTCAGTTTGAGATCTGGCTATCATGTCGTCCACATAGACCTCTATTTCATGATGGATCATGTCGTGAAATAGAGCTACCATGGCACATTGATAATTTGCCCCAGCGTTCTTCAACCCGAATGGAATAACCTTGTAACAGAATGTTCCCCACTGTGTGACGAAGTTCGTTTTTTCCATGTCCTCAAGTGCCATTTTGATTTGGTTGTAGCCTGAGAAAACATTCGTGAATGAGAACACTTTATGTTGTGCGGTGTTGTCAACTAAATTATCGATATGGGGAAGTGGGAAATCATCCTTAGGGCTTGCCATATTGAAATCTCGGTAATCCACACACATTCATACTTTGTCGTCCTTTTTAGGCACTGGAACAACATTGGTGACCCATTGTGGATAGGAGGTAACAGCTAAGAGTCCGAAGTTGAATTGTTTCATGACTTCGGCCTTGATCTTCTCTGACATGTCTGGCCGCATGCGACAGACTTTTTATTTTACAAGAGGCAGACTTCTTTTGTCGGTAGATGATGGACCACGATATCAACATCAAGTCCTGGCATGTCTTTGTACAACCAGGAAAAGACCTCAACATAATCATGTAGCAACTGAGTTAGACGCTTCTTGACACTGGGTTCCAGATTGGCATCCACCTTGACTTCTTTCTTGTCCTCTTTGGTACCTAGGTTAATTGTGTCCACATGTTTTTCGTGGGGTTGTATGGTCCTTTCTTCTTGTTGTAGTAACCTGGCTAGTTCCCCTGGCACTTCACAATCTTCCTCACCTTCGTCTTCGGCTTGGTAGATTAGATTTTTAAAGTCACAAAAGGCCATAGCAGAATTGTTACCCATGGGATCCCGAATGGATGTAGATCTGCATTTTGAATGTGAGTGTGTGTAAGAGTATAGCTATCTTTAAAAGAAATAAAAATGTAAAAAAAGAAAGACAAAGAGCATAAAGTTTGTATGCAAAAACGTCTATGATTCATTGATGACATATGAAAATGAGGTAACAAACCCTTACAAATGGACCGTTGTGCCTCGGGTAAGACACAAGGTTTTAAAAGTCTGAAGTGTTTAATTATTACAGGTCCGAAAAAAATTTAAAGATAATTATTGTTGAATAAAAGTATTTGGGACAAAGTCTTTAGCTTCCCAGTTGCTGAGTACTCCGTTGACAGTTGGAAAAATTCATTCCTCCAGGTCATAGTTATCCTCATCATCCTCCACTGCGTTGACTCCATGGTTTCTAATCTTCAAAGGTGGTCCCCCAGCACGAGCACAACGTACAGCTTTCTGGGCTCCTGAAGTGAAACCCAAACCAAATTTTTCAGATTTGTAAGGGATATCCGAGAGTTGGCCCCAAATAGTACACCCACCTTCTTCGACCACTGCCTCGGCATCTTTCAATAAAGACATCTTTAGCGGAGGTCTTGTAATCTTTGGGACTTGGGAAACAGTCTTGGTTGTTGCAACTGTTTGTAGGACTTCCTCGAAATGTTGAAATGGAGTTTTGATGAATTCACCATTGTGATCGGTGGATCTGGAACTGACTGTTTAATGCTGGTTCGCGAAATGTCGCGGAAGCAAGAGTCGCCACCGTCTTTTATTTTCTCCAACAAGGAAAGGACAAAAGCACAGAAAAATTCCTTTTGAGATTGTTAGCACCCTTTCTATCCATGGTTATCCATGGGCTCTTAGATACTTGCTCATTTGTGTTTTCAAAAGGTTTGTTTGCTTTTCAAAGTGAGTGGGTTTGAAAAAGTTTCGTTTTAAAATTTCAGTTCGACTCTTGTATCAGTCCTCAAGAGTGTTTGAAAAGTTGTTTTTGAAAGCCTTTTGCAAAGTGTCGGTGTGAATAGAAGTTTTTTTGATTTGTTTTGAATTAGAGCAAGTATCTACGAGTCATCTACCTACCCTAAGGAATTAGTCTGTGTAAATATCCTTAAGGTAGTGCCATCCCACCATTGAGAGGTAGGTAGCACCACCGTTGGAGGTGTTCGGGTCAATTCGAGGATTAGGGACGGTGTGGTCACCAGAGCAATAGTAGGACACCTTAGAAGCTACCCCCATGCCATGTTCATGGACATGAGGACTTACTAAAACGTCCTCTACTCGACGACCACGTTTCGAAGGCAAGGCAACAGTGAGGCGTACCCTAGAAGTGGTGTGTGAATTCGTGTGTTATTTTCAGTTAATGTTATCTTGTACATGTATCATGGTGATCTACGCTTGTTTTTAATTTAGGCCATACATTCTTTCATGCAAAGTTTAGCAGTTTTAAGAGTGCGGAAATTTAAATGCGGAAAGTAAAATCCTACGCTATTACAAGGCGCGGGTCTATACATCGCCAAATTACAAAGACCCGTTTTAATAAAAGTGCGGAAAGTAAAACCTAGTTACTATTACATGGCTTGAACAGTTACATAATGATCGAAAGAAATAATGCGTGAAAAGAATTAAAATTAGGACGTCTGAGGGTTTTGACCTTTTGCATGAAATTAAATTAAATTAAAGTCCAATTAATTATTTAATTAAAGAAAAGAAAGTGTTTTAGTGTTTTTTTTGTATTTATGAAAAATAAAGAACAAGAATTAAAAGGAAACCCTAAATCTAGATTATTTTAATTATTAATGAAAATATTAAAGTTAACCTAATTTACTAGTTAATTAATTTATTTACATGTTTATTTACAAAATTAATGATAATTAATAATAATGATAAATAATGATGATTAATAGTTTATTTAAGAAAAAGATGAAAATGTCAAAAAAAAACCCAATTCTAGATACTTTTTACTTATTAAGAAAAAGATTAAAGTTTAAAAACCTAAATTAAACTAAGTTAATTGTTAGAGTTTATTTACAAAAAAATAGGTTAGTGATGAAATTAATAATAATTAAATATATTTGTATTTTTGATTTTTCTGTTTTTATTATAGAAAATTATTTTATGGTGAAAAAAAAACAATTAAAACAATTAAAAAAGAATTAGAAAAGAAAAGAAAATAAAATTAAAAAGGATGCAAACCAAGGGGGTTTCAGGCCCAATGGGAGGTTTTTTTGAAGTATTCTGGCCCATTAGACAAAAAGCCTTGTTTGACTTTTTGGCATCACGTGCGTGTTCATTGACTCCTGAGTACCGTGGTCTGCATTCTTTGGCCATTGGATTGGGTTTCATGGCCATTTGTGTTATGGTTGTTGGCCATTTGTATTCTGGCCTCAACGTTCCTTACTCTTCTCAGGATGTCTGTCTCGCCATGTATTGGTGTCATGCATAAGTTGTTCTTTTGGCCATTTGGATTTTGGCTTTTGGCTTTTGGCCATTTGGCTTTTGGCTTTTGGCCATTTGGCTTTTGGCCTCAACGTTCCTTAATGAACCTGCATGGGATCCTGTCTAAATCTGCAGTGTTGAATCTCATGAACACATTAAATAAAATCATAAAATGCAAATAAAGCCAATATATGAAGAAGTAGTGAGGTGTTGGTTTGTAACTGTGATGACTTGTTTGTAGTGAGAGAGGGATTTGTAATAAGGATTTCAAGGTTTTAGGGTTCTTGAAAGAATTTGATATTCTGACAGTGTTGTGGCCAGGTTTTTTTCTCTCCTTTTTTTTCCTCTCTGGTTTGTGTGAAAAGAAGGTGATTATATAATGGAAATTAGGGTAAAGAAAATGGGCTTTGAATGTGCAATTGGGCCTCCAATATTCACTTGAGTTCGTCACTTTCCAGGCTAAATCGCAGGGACTTAAGTGCAATTTTTGAAGTTGAAATATGAAAACAAAATGTAGCCGACATCGATAACTAACTCCTGTCCGAAAATCGGCTCAATCGGATAAATGGTGAATTAGTTATGAATTTTTGAAGTTTCAGCTCAGACAAACTTATTTTGGGCTCCAGTGTCGACTCTGACACGTTCTTCAATAAAAAACTGGTATTGATCGGAGCATAATCGGGTCTCGACTTTTGAAGCAAAGTTGTAGATCTATGAGTCAGCGACCTTGTGTAAAAATATGAGTCCAATCCGATAAAAATTGACCGAGTTATGAATTTTCGAAGTTTCGGCTCAGATGAAATAATATTCAGCATTCAGGATTTTCAGCGTGTCACGCACTCTGAGCAAAAAACGAAGGCCTTTTGAATACCGTTTGAACTCAATACCTTCTGTGAAAATGTAGCCAACTCAATTTGTGAAATTTTGGCACCAGAACCAGCTCGATACGATGAAAATCGACCAAGTTATGATTTTCTGAACATGACGCAAATAAACTTCTGTCACAAATTTTCTGTACGAAAATACTTGATAAATCCACTTTTTTGAAGACCTTCTGATCGAAATTGGCTTCCAGCCGTGAGGGATGAAAACGTAGATTATGTCAAGACGGAATTTTGGCCACCGGAACGGGTTCAAAACGAGTCACGATCTTCAAGTTATGAATTTTTTAGCGTGTAAAAACTGCACTTTCAGCACACTTTTTCACCATATTTCTTCAAGAAAACTTACACATTCGGATACCTTCTTTAAAGAATTATCTCTTGATCCGAACCTGAATTTGAGAATATGTTATCAGAGATATCTTGGCGAAAGAACACCTGAATATGATGCGCCGGGTTGGACTTGTGAATTTTTCTTGAAATGTTTTGAGAAATATGGGAGGGCAAATTTTGGGGTACAACAACCATCCATTTCCATGTATCTGAAGGAGTTCAAGTGACTGACCATATATTCCTCTTCTCCATGGACAGTAATTATTTTCCCTTTGGTTGGGTATTTCAGCATCTGATGTAATGTAGAGGTGATGGCATCAGCGTTGTGAATCCATGGTCGGCCCAATAAGCATGAATAGGAAGGGCGAATGTCCATCACGTAAAAAGTTGAATCAAAGGTTTGAGTTACAACTTTTATGGGGATGTCCACCTCCCCATGCACCATTCTCTTTGAACCGTTGAAGGACCTTACCACTATGTTTCTGGGTTTTAAGGTCAAACCTTCACAGTCGAGTCTATCAAGAGCCTTCTTAGGCAGCACATTCAAAGACGAACCGGTATCAACCAAGACATGGGCCAAAGTTGTGCCCTGGTATTCGACAGAGGCATGCAATGCCTCATTGTGCTTCTTTCCTTTAGGTGTCAAGTCAGCATCAGAAAAGCCTAAACCATTGTCAGCGGTCAAACTGGCCACACAGTCTTGGAACTGATCAACAGAGGTTTCTTGTGGCACATGGGCAGTTTTAAGAAATTTCACCAAGGCCTTCGCATGAGCATCAGAGCACAACAGTAAAGCTAGCATAGAGATCTTTGACGGAGTCTGCCCTAGTTGTTCGACCACGTTGTAGTCGCTTCTCTTTATAATTTTCAGAATTTCTTCCATCTCCTTTTGGGAGGATTTCGGGATAGATACTAATTGCGCCTTCATCCGGACAGGCTCAACCAGAATGCCTTTGCCCCGAGTCTCGGTCGACTCGGTGGTAGAGGTGTCAGTAGGGATAACCATAGGAATTATAGTAGTAGTGTCAACACGAACAGAAGCAGGGATGATTACAGGACTGGTAATAGTCTTTGGAGGAGCAATCTCTGGGGAGAATACTCTTCAACTTCGGGTTATCTTGCTGGTTCCCGCAATGTTGCCGATGTCGGGGTCAGCCTTCTCAAAAATCGAGTCTTCATCAGCCAGCCAATCATGTTTGACATCATGATAGTAGACGTCACCCCCATAGTTCCATGGGACAGTATTATCTGATGAGTACGGGATTGGCCCTGGCATAGTAATTATCAGTGGAGTCACCTTTGTAATAGATGTAATCCTAACGGGTCTTTTGGTGGAGACCCTGGAAGGATTGGCGGAAATGGTTACTATTGAAACATCCTTGTAAACAATGGTTGGAACGGGAGTGTGATACGGTGGCCAGAACCGGGACGTGGTTTCCCTATTTCGTTAAAGAATTTGCTGGTTTGCGTTTTGCGTTTGTTTTTGCAAAATGCCGCGGTAAGCAAGAGTCGTCACCGACTTTCATTTTATCCAACAAGGAAAGGAAAAAAGCACAGAAAAATTCCCTTTTTTGAGATATTTCTGAGTACGGGGGGTAGATTATAGAAAGGGAAGGTATTAGCACCCTTTCTATCCGTAGTTATCTACGGGCTCTTAGGTACTTGCTCATCATTTTCAAAATTGTTTTCTTTGTGTTTGTGGGCTTTGAAAAGTTTTTGTTTTAACTTCGATTTAACTCTTGCTTCTGTCTTCAAGAGTGTAATGAAGTGTTTTTGAAAACTTGTTCGTAAAAGAGTGTAAGTGTGAAAAATTTGTTTGGAATGGGCAAGTACTTAAGAACTAATCTACTTACTCGAAAAAGGAATCATTCTATGTTTGTTTCCTTTAGACAATGCTATCCCACTATTAGTGAGTAGGTAGCACCGTCGTTGGAGTTTAAGGGTCAATTTGAAAGAGGGACATACAGGCACTAAAGCAATGTTAGGACGTCTTAGCGGTAACCCTAATGTCTTAGATCATTTATCCGAGGCAACGATTCTGAGGCAACCATTCTGAGGCAACTTTTCTAAATCAGGACTTTGATCTTTGTTTAGACAAAAGGACAACCTTTAAAACATCCTATACTCAATGACCGTTTACCGAAGGCAACCAAGTGAGAGTGTACCCTAAGAGTGCGCGTGTGCGAGTGATTGAGTTTCAGATTATTATCTTTGCACATTTAGGGTGATCTAACTATTTTCAAATTAATCATACATTCTTGTCATGCATCATATTATCATACATCTAACAGTTAATAATTTGCGGAATTTAAATTGTGGAAATTAAACTACGCTATTACAAGGCTTCGGGTATTTACATAGCCAAAAACAAACCCTTTGAAAATAAAAGCGACAAATATAAAGTAAAAGTCCTAATTAAAACTATTACACCTTGTGAGCAGTTACAATAATGGGATAAAAATAATAATAACGCGCGCGATGAAATTTAGATCGAGAAAAAATTAGGGTTTTGACCCTTCTAACCTAATCAAAAGAAAAACTATTTTTGTTGTTTTTAATATTTTTTAAAGAAAAGAATTTAGGTTTTAAAATTGAATACAAAATTAATTAGTAATTAAATTAGTTTAAAAAAAATAATTAAATGGCCTATTTTTGGTTTTTGTTATTTTAAGAAAAAAGAAAATAGAATTAAGTTAGAAACAAAATCCTAATTGTTCTAATTAATTTTAATTTATTTACAAAACAATTAAAGTTACCTAAAATTAAATTAAAACATAAAATTAATTATTCGAGTTTATTATAAAAAATCAAAGGTTTGAGAAAAATGTTAAGTTTTATGAAAAAAGATTTTAAACAGAAAGAATAAAAATAGGTAAACGGATAAATAGAAAGGAAGAAAATCAAAATCAATAGGGGTGGTTGTTGAACCCACGCCCTTAATCTTCTCAGGATGTCTACCTCGCCATGTATTGGTGTCATGTGTAAGCTGTTCTATTTTGGCCATTTGTGTTTTGGCCTCAACGTTCCTTAACCTTCTCAGGATGTTTGCCTCGCCACGTATTGGTATCATGTGTAAGCTGTTCTGTTTTTGCCATTTGTGTTTTAGCCTCAACTTTCTGTAATGAACCTGCATGGGATCCTGTCTAAATCTGTAGTGTTGAATCTCATGAACACATTAAATAAATTACTATATATTATGAAATACAAATAAAGTCAATATATGAAAAAATTTAATTTTAAAACCGATATGGCATGTATGAATGATTATACCCTTTTGATCATGGGGATTAAATCAGCCTTACCCTTACTGGAGAAGTAGTGATATGAATGCTTTTATGCCCTTTTGATCATGGAGATCAAGCCAGCCTTACCCTTACTGGAGAAGTAGTGAGATGTTAGTTTGTAACAACGATGGCTTGTTTGTAGTGAGATGGGGATTTGTAATAAGGATTTCAAGGTTTTAGGGTTCTTGAAAGAATTTGATATTTTAACAGCATTGTGGCAAAAGCTTTTTTTTTCTCTCCCCTTGTTTATGTGAAAAAAGTGAGATTATATAATGGAAATTAGAGCAAAGAAAAAAAATGGGCTTTGAATGTGCAATTGGGCCTCCAATGTTCACTTGAGTTCGTCACGTTCCAGGCTAAATCGCAGGGGCTTAACTGTAATGTTTGAAGTTGAAATGTGAAAACAAAATGTAGCCGACATCGAGAACTAACTCTTGTTCTAAAATGGGCTTAATCGAATAAACAGTGAATTAGTTATGAATTTTTGAAGTTTCAGCTCAGACAAACTTATTTTGAGCTCCAGTGTCGACTCTGACACGTTCTTCAATAAAAAACTAGTATTGATCGGAGCATAATTCGGTCTCGACTTTTGAAGCAAAGTTGTAGATCTCTGAGTCAGTGACCTTGTGTAAAAAATGGGCCCAATCCGATAAAAATTGACCGAGTTATGAATTTTCGAAGTTTCGACCCAGATGAAATAATATTCAGCATTCAAGATTTTCGGCGCATCACACGCACTCTGAGCAAAAAACGAAGGCCTTTTGAATACCGTTTGAACTTGATACCTCCTGTGAAAACGTAGTGAACTCAATTTTTGAAATTTGGGCGCCGGAACCAACTCGATACGATGAAAATCGACCAAGTTATGATTTTCTGAACATGACGCAAATAAATTTGTCACAAATTTTCTGTACGAAAATACTTGATAAATCCGTATTTTTGAAGACCTTCTGATCGAAATTGGCTTCCATCCGTGAGAGATGAAAACGTAGATGACGTTAAGACAGAATTTTGGCCACCAGAACGAGTTAAAAACGAGCCACGATATTCAAGTTATGAATTTTTTAGCGTGTAAAAACTGCACTTTCAGCACACTTTTTCACCATATTTCTTCGAGAAAACTCACACATTCGGATATCTTATTTAAAGAATTGACTCTTGAGCCGAACCTGAATTTGAGAATACATTATCAGAGATATCTTGGCGAAAGAACACCTGAATATGACGTGCCGGGTTGGACTTGTGAATCTTTGAACCCCGAACCGTTGCAAAACGGCGAACCGATCTTCAACACGGAAAATACTCTGAGAATATCCATTGACGAAATAAACGTCACTTGTAACCTGAAGAAGCTTGATAAGTATAGCTTTATTCCATAACCATAAAACCAATAATATGCGTATATGAAAAGAGGGCAAATTTTGGGGTACAACAGCTGCCCCTGTTCAATCTTCTTAAACCTGAAGATTTAGATTGGCTCGTCTGCCTTTCGTGATCTGAAGGTGGAAGATGATTGAACACTAGAGTGCCCAGAAATTTGCACTCGTCTGTAATGATGCTTGACTATGTACGTAGTATCGGGAATGGACTTACAGATGCCATTTGGAGGAGATGACAGGAGATGGGCTTAAAGATGCCATCCGAAGGAGTGTCGATCGCATAAGAGATTCCTTAGTGAGAGCTTGTATACCTGTCGTTAAGGAAGATCCCGCTGGGGAATGCTGATCTCCGTTGAGAGAAGTAGAATTTTAGGAGCTTCGTTTGTCTGCTATTCTGCTGGTGAGTCATCTCTGTTGATATTTAGGAACTTCGGTCGTCCGTACTCAACTGAGGAAACATTTTTGCTGATATTTAGGAACTCGTCCATAATTCAACTGAGGAATCATCTCTGTTGAGATTTAGGAACTCGTCCGTAATTCAACTAAGGAAAGATCTCTGTTGAGATTTAGGAACTCGTCCATAATTCAACTAAGGAAACATCTCTGTCGAGATTTAGGAACTCGTTCGTAATTCAACTGAGGAAACATCTCTGTCGAGATTTAGGAACTCGTCCTTAATTCAACTCAGGAAACATCTTTGTCGAGATTTAGGAACTCGTCCGTAATTCAACTGAGGAAACATCTCTGTTGAGATTTAGGAACTCATCCATAATTCAACTAAGGAAACATCTCTGCAGAGATTTAGGAACTCGTCCGTAATTCAACTGAGGAAACATCTCTGCTGAGATTTAGGAACTCGTCTGTAATTCAACTGAGGAAACATCTTTGTCGAAATTTAGGAACTCGTCCGTAATTCAACCGAGGAAGCATCTCTATTGAGATTTAGGAACTCGTCCATAATTCAACTGAGGAAACATCTCTGCTGAGATTTAGGAATTCATCCGTAATTCAACCGAGGAAACATCTCTGCTGAGATTTAGGAACTCGTCCGTAATTCAACAAAGGAAACATCTCTGTTGAGATTTAGGAACACATCCGTAATTCAACTGAGGAAACATCTCTGCTGAGATTTAGGAATTCGTCCGTAATTGAACCGAGGAAACATCTCTGCTGAGATTTAGGAACTTGTCCGTAATTTAACTAAGGAAATATTTATGTCGAGATTTAGGAACATCGTCCGTAATTCAACTGAGGTAAACATCTCTGCTGAGATTTAGGAACTTGTCCGTAATTCAACTGAGGAAATATTTATGTCGAGATTTAGGAACATCGTCCGTAATTCAACTGAGGAAAACATCTCTGTTGACATTTAGGAACTTCAGTCATCCGTTATTCAACTGAGGAAAACACCTCTGTTGACATTTAGGAACTTCAGTCATCCTTTATTCAACTGAGGAATCATCTCTGCTGACATTTAGGAACTTCAGTCATCCGTTATTCAACTGCGGAATCATCTCTATTGACATTTAGGAACTTCAGTCATCCGTCATTCAACTAAGGAAAACATCTCTGTTGACATTTAGGAACTTCAGTCATCCGTTATTCAACTGAGGAAAACTTCTCTGTTGACATTTAGGAACTTCAGTCATCCGTTATTCAACTGAGGAAAACATCTTTGTTGACATTTAGGAACTTCAGTCATCCGTTATTCAACTGAGGAATCATCTCTACTGACATTTAGGAACTTCAGTCATCCGTTATTCAACTGAGGAATCATCTCTGCTGACATTTAGGAACTTCAGTCATCCGTTATTCAACTGAGGAAAACATCTTTGTTGACATTTAGGAACTTCAGTCATCCGTTATTCAACTGAGGAATCATCTCTGCTGATATTTAAGAACTTCAGTCATCCGTTATTCAACTGAGGAATCATCTCTGCTGACATTTAGGAACTTCAGTCATCCGTTATTCAACTGAGGAATCATCTCTGCTGACATTTAGGAACTTCAGTCATCCGTTATTCAACAGAGGGAAATATCTCTGCTGACATTTAGGAACTTCAGTCATCCGTTATTCAACTGAGGAATCATCTCTGTTGACATTTAGGAACTTCAGTCATCCGTTATTCAACTGAGGAAAACATCTTTGTTGACATTTAGGAACTTCAGTCATCCGTTATTCAACTGAGGAATCATCTCTGCTGACATTTAGGAACTTCAGTCATTCGTTATTCAACTGAAGAATCATCTCTGTTGACATTTAGGAACTTCAGTCATCCGTTATTCGACTGAGAAAAAGGCTTCATAGCTTGAATTTTGTGAGAATTTGATTGTATCTTTCCTGAAAGGTAAAGGTTAGTTGTATGTAATGCATGATATGTATCAAGCAATGATGTTCTCAAAATAAATGAGATTGTGTTTGTATGATGTGTATATGTATGTGATGATGTATGGAAATGTGATGTTTTTAGCTGGGGAAAATAAATCTCGGATTACTGTTGGAGAACAGAGTTGAATTCTTCGTTTCCGCTGGGGATAGTGAATGAAGACGATTGTGAGAATAAACCTGCAGGAGTGGGTAACTCCGCTGGGGAATAAACTGACGAGGAAATGACTCTGTGGGGGAAGAGATGCTCTGCTGGAGGATCTGTTGATTTGGAAGAATAACCTCAGTCGGGGATGAATCATCATTGCTGGTGATAATGAAACCTGTTGGGGATTGAGTTTCTGTTTGTAAAAAGAATGAACTCCGCTGGGGATGATTTTCCAATTGCGACTTCACTAGGAATAATCTTTTAGACTCTACTGGGGATAATCCTTCAGACTCTACTGGGGATAATCTTCCAGTGCTGGTGGTAGGTAAACTCTTCTTGGGGAGAATCTTACCGACTCATTCACGATTGTGAATCTCAGCTGGGGAGAATTAACACCACTGTCCTTTTCTTACTCTGCAGGGAGTGAATGTTACTGGGACGCATGCTGAGGATATGATGATGACTTTGCTTCGAGACTTTTTTGCTCCTGTATCTGCGGGAGAAGGTGCCTACAGAGGCCCTGTGGATCGAGTATTATCCCAACTTATGAGGTGCTTAGTAACTTTCGATCGAAATGATCAGTCTGCTTCTGGTAGGCAAGTGGCAAGATGACGGGACATAGTCGTACGCTTTGATCCCTAATTTTTTCCTGGACCGCCCTTTCGGGTTTTCAGTCCACCGGGATACCCTTTTTTGCCCAAGCCGCCTTTTCAGGTTTTCAACTTTCCGGGTGTACAGGTCTTTTTGTTTTTATCCCTAATTTTGCGCGAACCTTTTTGGTTCGCAGGGATGCCCTTATTTTTGCCTAGGTGTGTCAACCTAGTGGGTCTTTGTTCATGCGCAGTATTTTCTGACCATGTCCATGCTCTCAGAGCGTAGGGAGTTGTCACTATCGGTAGTGTCGTGTTTCCATACTACCAAAAGATGTTTGTTTGATCATGCAAGATTCGTTGCGGGAATCCATGTCTAATGCCCCAAGTGACTCAGATGGAGATTTTCCCCTGGCTATTTGGCATCTTTGAGAGATTCTCTGAATCTTGACTTGACTGCTCCAGATGATGGACAACGATCATGTCGTGCCCCTTGGTTGGAAGTGTTTTTCCACTTGAGGTGATCTTTTTTATTGAGAAGGTTTTTGTTCACTAGATATTCGTCATGCGAATTTCCCTGCTGCTGAACAAATAGTCATATGCAAACAATGTTATTTTAAGAATGCAAACTTATGTCTGTCTTGAAGTTTGAAAATTCATTTTTTAGCAAAACAAGTTTTTTTTTTTGTAAAAGTGTGATGTCAACTCAGGATTTACAGCAAGTCCTACAGGAGTCAGGATACCTTTTGTAACAGTATGCTTTCGAACTAACCCATGCTTCAGCTAGGACTTTTAAGGGTTATAACGTGGCCTGGTTCACGGTTCAAGAAACAAAGGATAAAGGCTCAAAATTTATTTGTACCCACCCGTTCTTCGTGATGTTCTTCGATCCTATACTCAGTTAATTGTGCATTTAGATCCCGTTTAAGTCTTTGCTCTGATATTCCAGTGATGGTTCGGATATTGAAAGTTTACTTGAAAAAGTCAGTCATTTTGTAATTTTTTTTTTGCCGAGGATTTGTAGTAACCTCTTTTTTTGGTTTTATTATCCCTGTATTTTGCCTGAACTGTTTCTTTTGTGATTACAGTCAGCGGGATGCCCCAGTTTTGTAAGTCTCCTTCATAGGTTTTGACTTAATGGGCTTTTATTTCTGAGAGATAATGACTGCTTGTCCTGACGATTATAAGGAACCATCACCATCTTTTATTTTGGAAGGACCTCTTTGATGCCATTCATTGTGCACCCGAATTAACTGAGAAACTACCTTACCCCAGGTTGTGATTAAGGGTTTTAATTTATGTGAAAAGAAAAAATCCAACTTCTTTGGCTCAAAGGGGTTGACTAGGGATTATCTTCCTTATAACTCCACTGTTTAGGATTTGAAACAACGCTTGTACATCATCAGCGGGGTCTGTTCAAAAGCATACTGTAGAGATTTTGATATCATTTTCGTCATCCTCCTTCTAAAGGCTTAGAATTTTTTAATCGAGAGTTGAACATCACAAAAAATGAAAGAAATTTGAATATAGTGAATACGAATGGATTGATTCAAAACAGACATATGCAATGCATTGATGAAGTAACAAAATTTGACATGAATAAATGTTTGAACAATCAAAAGAAAATTACAAATTGAAAATTCTAATGAACAAAAAGTCTTCTCGTCTGGTCTTCTCACTTCAGAGGACGTGCCTTGGAGGGATGGTAGAAGAACTCAGCCTGACCATCTTGTGTAAACTCCAGCACTCCTTTATCAATCAAGTCCTGGATTTTATTTTTCAATGCCCAACAGTCATCAGTATCATGCCCCGGGCTGTTGGAATGGTATGAACACCTAACATCAGGATTGTACCTTGGGGAGGCTATGTGGGGATTTTGAGGAGGGTCCCTTAGCGTCAACAGATTCAATCTCAACAGGTGTTGTAAAGCTTGAGACAACGGCATGTTGAGCTCGGTGAACTTCCTTTTGGACGTATCTGGCTTACTCTGATCAACCCGTTGTTTTTGGCGAGGTTGTTGTTGGACCCGTGATGTAGTAGCAATTTGGAAAGGTCCATTTTTCACCAAACCAACCTTTTGTCTTCTTGGAGGTTGATCAATGACTTGTTCCCCAACCTCGACTGTTTGCTTCATACTGTTGTATCTGTCTTGATGAAGCTGGTTGATAATGGTTCTTAGCTCTTCTTGTTCCCGAGCTAAGCCTTGGATAAAAGCCATCTGCCCCAGCATCTGGGTTTTCATGGCACCTAACTCAGCTTGCAGTTGTTCCAGCCGTTCGTCCTTATTGTCTTCGGGACTTTTCTTGACCAAGTTCCCGACGAGGAGTGTTTTCAACTCTTCCTGCCCCTTGGATAGGTTTAGGAATACGTCCCTGAACTGAGCTTCTTGAGTTTGAAGATCTTGGTTGTCTTGTTGGAGAGCCATTGCTGAAATAAACAGCGAGAACATGAGAGACTTGTACTGGGAGACCAGTTATGCAATGATATGTATGATATATGTATGCAATGTTTTCAAGGATCTCGCGGGGTAAACAAGAAACTGTTAGAATTTGAATTTTGCAGCTTTGATTGAAGAAACTTCGTGTCATCAAGAGTCCTTCTTCAAGATTCAATCTCACCATATCGAGTGGGTCATAGCCACTGACTCAAGTTATCGTGTTTTGATTTCTAGACAACCTTGGCTAGAGGAAAATAAATCCCCTTGTCTCTTGCTAGATGTTTTATTTACCATAACCTGTATCACAAACCCTTGAGATTCTTGAAATGGTTAAGGAAATGCTATGGTATGATGTTATGATGTGTATGCTATGCGTTTAAGCAAATGCTAGGTGGTGTAAGTAAGTAAATCCGGCAAGAAATCCAAGTTATTGGATAAGGACTGTAAACAAAACCTGCAAAGAACTCATGTTGTTAGATAACAAACATGTGCAAGTAGTTCAAGTTGAAAGCACACAAGTCACACAATAGCCCTTAAATTTCAGGCTGGCATGGAGTTTAGGTACTACCCTCTTGCAGTTTAGTTGGTTCAACCTTTCCTAGTAATAGTAATCGGGTTCTAGAGGTTCTCAATATCACTGACCATCCTCGATCAGTCATAATTCCAGTTTAGCAACCTTTTCTTGCAGCCGGAATCATCGTGAGGGTATGGTCTCAATGAGTGTAGCATATTGCTACTTTTCTATGGCCAATTTGGTCAATTATAGGTTCTAAGGTCATTTGATGCTTAATGACCCATTAGCAGCCCCATGCCATCCTTGTTCCTCCATAAGGGATATCGGTACCAACTAATATGTCACACCAACGTAGCTACTGCTTCAACCGTATCGGTCTACGTTGTACAGTTCCCTCACAGTCTATTGCTACTTACCTAAAAGGTATCCCAGATCCGGGTTAGGATCTATAGTAACTCTGATACAAAGCCCACAAAGATAAAGCAAACAAATCAAACAACTTAAAAAAATATGATGGACTAATCCTAAGGTACACCCCACTTATTAACTCCCCAGCAGAGTCGCCAGTTCTGTGATACGGTGGCCAGAACCGGGAGGTGGTTTCCCTATTTCGTTAAGGAATTTTTGCTGTTTGTGTTTTGCGTTTGTTTTCGCAAAATGTCGCGGTAAGCAAGAGTCGTCACCGACTTTTATTTTATCCAACAAGGAAAGGAAAAAAGCACAGAAAAATTCCCTTTTTTGAGATATTTTTGAGTACGGGGTAGATTATAGAAAGGGAAGGTATTATCATCCTTTTTATCCGTAGTTATCTATGGACTCTTAGGTACTTGCTCATCATTGACGAAATAAATGTCACTTGTAACCTGAAGAAGCTTGATAAATATACCTTTATTCCATAACCATAAAACTAATAATATGCGTGTATGAAAAGAGGGAAAATTTTGGGGTACAACAGGGATTCTTTTCAAACAAAATCTCTTTATCATCCATCAGGCGCTGGACACCTGTCTTCAATAAATGATAACCAGTCGGTAGAGATAAACATAGGTGGCAGCCTTCACCATAACTCGGAAATAAAACGGCCTTCAATAGGTTCCTCTTGACGGTCAGGAGAGGAGTAACAAGTTCATCAACGATAGCAACAAACACATCATCTTCAACAGCATTAACACCACGACCGTGCTTGGGCATAGGAGCGGTGATAACATTTGAGATCTCGGGAGCATCAAATTCAATTTCTTTAGCTTCTAGGAAGTCTTGCACCTTGTTTTTCAAAACCCAGTTGTTATACCCCAAAATTTGCCCTATCGTTTCCCAAAGGATCATCCAAAACTCTCAGGTTTGCTCCTATCAAGTCCCAAGTCTTGAATTATAACTTTTCAAGAAAGTTGCCCACAAGGGCAAAATGGTCATTTTCACGCTAAAATGGTCAAACTTTGGCTTTTTGACCAAAACCAAGTTTCAAGAATCATATCTCATCAAGACATGTTGAAATATGAAGTTTGTTTCATCAAGAAAATCAAAAGTCAATTTATAAAGGGAAGAATCAAAATTTTAAATACTTAGAACTTTTCTAAGTGTTTAAGAAGCATGACAAAACTCAAAACTTCTGGCCAGATTTTCACCTTGATGCAAGTTAATTCTGAATCAGCCTCTGACACAAGAGTTATAGACCCCCACAAGATCTAGAATGTTTCTGAACAAAGCTTCTCCTAGAAACGCTGGAATTTCAAGTTATAACTCCTCAGAGACACGTCGTTGAAACTGAAATACTCAACAAACTCTGGACACTTTCAAGACGGAGTTTGGTCAGAACTTATGGGCAAGTTTGCACGAAGCCTCAGCCAGAGTCTGCAAGGGTAAATAAAAGAAGTTTATAAAGCGTGATACAAAGCTTCATGGAAAGTCTGAAAGCTCCTTCAGAACATGCTGGAGCTAGAAGATAAGAAGATCAGAAGTTGGATGTTTGTTCTAGGTTACGCTGAAATGGAACTTCTAATCCGGAATTAAGCAATGATGCAAAATCTCACATTACAGGATTTCTGATTTTTTGACAAATCTCATCATCATTTAATGCTCATTTAATGCTCACAACCACTTTTGAGTCTTTATCCAAAGGATCTCCCCACGTGTGGCATAGAAATACCCTTGTTATCCTTAAAATCAACTTTTGTACAGGAATATGGGAGGGTCCCTGCGTTAATTTTTTGCTTGAGGGTTTACTTTTCCTTAATCCCTGCTTGCTAATACAGTCTAGGCTAAAAAACTGTCAACTATCACACCTTTTTTGAACTTGCTTCAAGAACAAGTCAGCATCTAGCGTATGATGTTGGCGCTACTGGACCTCTCAAAAACTACAAAATCTTTGCCTATAAATAGAACACCTTTGGCCATTGAAAAGAGGTCGGAAAATTTGAGAAAGAAAAGCCTTGAACCCCTGCCAAAATCCCAAGAGTTCCAAGAACTGTAAACATAACACACAAGACCTGCTAACTTTTGATTCCTTGCATTCAAACTCCATTTGTTCTCAAATATTTCTTGACTAAAACCATCCACACAGTTTCTGATTCACATATTAGAAACTTCCCTAACTCATGTATTCATACCACCTCACATTCTCCATCCATATACTCAAAGAAATCAGAACATCACCTCTTTGCTGTACCAGAAGTTAAGAACCTCCATCCTGCTGTGTACGTGAAGAAGTTGCACAGAACCTCACCAGAATTCAGGACCAACCTCTATTCCATAGAATCTTTTCAGCTGCAAGGTAAGCTTCTGCTGACTCTTATCACGTTACTTAAAGCATTACCAGATTTACATGCTCAAAAATACAATGTAAATATCATGTTTCTGATGATGTACATATTCTGAGATTGCATGCATCTACCTGCCTAAGTAGGGAATAAATCAGTTCAGAACTTCTTGAAGAAATTAGAACTCAGAATTAGGGCCTGCAAATTCATATTTGCTTCTGATTTATAGTTCTGATATTTCTTATTTCTGAAACACTGACATTGGCTATAATTGTCCTATGCATATCTTCTGTTTTGTGGAGAAATGAGCAAGTTGCAGATGTTCTGACTAGCATAGAGAGAGAGAGAGAGAGAGACTAAGCTCTGCCAGTGGTATCAGAACTTCTGGAGTCTGTTTTGTTGCCAGTAGTATTAGAACTTCTGAAAACTACTGCGTTCCCAGTGGGCTCAGAACTTCTGACTTTACATATTTTCACTAACAGGATTTCTATTTTGCAGTATGCCAGAGTCAGAACATCTGACCTCATTTAATCAGCAATACGCTGATTCTTTTTTCCTTTTCTCATTATTTTTACTATTAATTTCTATTCCATTAATCATCAAACATCAAAAACATTTCTTTCACACTTTATTTTATTTCTTTAAAAAAAAAAAGATCAAAAGTATTTTCTTAAAATAAAACAAGTTCATTTCACATTTTCTTGTACATTCTTATACATTTCAATATGGTTGTAATAGTAACTTAGGACGTATTTTCACTTGTAAATCCCCATTTGTAAATATGTACCCCCATCCCCTAAATATTGTAATAGCGTAGGACTTTACATTTTTGCGTTTTTTATTACTTTCATATATTGTTACTAATTGGGTTATGTATGGCAAGATAAAACCAACAAGTAGACCACTAAAAATCAAATACAAATGCATGCAATCAAACACACTTTCACACATGCACCCCTAGGGTAATCCCACTTGTGGCCTATTGAAAAATAGTCATGTCCCTCGAAACATAGGTGTTTTAGCAAAGGCCCTCGATAAAAGATCGTAGTCCCTCGATGACCCTCGATGTTGCCTTCAGTAAATGATGTAGTCCCTAAAACAACATTGCTAAAACGTTCCATGAGTTGCCTTCTATGACTATTCAAACGTCCCAACACTCATCCCTTCACATCCAATGATAGGGCTTCTTACCAAATCAATGGTAAGATAGCAACATCTAAAGGAGGAGGAAAAGCACATCTAAGACCTTTTTGAGTAGTTAGATTATTTTTGGATACTTGCTCAATTTCGAAATAAACATCCTTGTTATTTTCAAAACAAACACCTACACTTTCAAAACATCTTACAAACTTGAAAAATTTTCACAAGATCAAACACTTTGTATACATTCTTACGAACGAGAATCATTACAAAGTTTGCCTAAACAATGGCCTCTTTACAAAACACTTTCAAAAACCACACCAAGCACAATTTTCAAACAAAAAGCAAGTGATCTAGAAAGTAACTAAGAGCCCATGAAAAACCATGGATGAAAAGGGTGCTAATACCTTCCCTTTTCATAATCTACCCCCGAACTCAAGAAATAATCTCAAAGGTCTTTCCTGTGCTTTTTCACCTTTCCTTTTGGATAAATGTACTTGTGATGTTTTCTGAGTTCGAGGGGTAGATTATGAAAAGGAAAGACCTTTGAGATGTTTTCTGAGTTCGAGGGGTAGATTATGAAAAGGAAAGGTATTAGCACCCTTTTTGTCCGTAGTTATCTACGGGCTCTTAGTTGTTTGCTAGATCACTTTCTTTTGTTTGAATGTACTTGTGGTGTGGGTTTTGAAAGTATTTTGAAAATGTCTTTGTAATGGTTCTCGTTTCTATAAGAACGCGTACAAAGTGTTTGTTTCGAAAATAGTTCAAAGATGTGTTTGTGGAGTGTGTTTTTTGAAAGTATTTGGAAAGATGTTTTTATAACAGTTCTCGTCTTTATAAGAACGTATACAAAAAGCTTTTGTCTTTTAAAAAGATTTTAATATGAAAGTGTTGGTGTAAAATGTTTGGTTGTGAGCAAGTGAGCAACTAGGAGCGAATCTACCTACTAAAAAGGTCTTAAATGTTCTTTTCCTCCTCCTTTAGATGTTGATATCTTACCATTGATTTGGTAAGAAGCCCCATCGTTGGATGTGAAGGGACAGGTGCGGGACGTTTATACAGTCATAGAAGGCAACTTATGAGACGCTTTAGCAATTTTTCTTAAGGGACTAGATCGTTTTATCGAAGGCAATATCGAGGGACATCGAGGGACTAGGATCTTTTTTTATCGAAGGGTTTTTGCTTAAAGCTTCCCATATTCGAGGGACATGACTGTGTTTCCGAGGCAACAAGCGAGGTTACTCTAGGTGCGCGTGTGAAAGTGTGTTTGATTCAAGTTAATTTTGTCTTTAATTAGGATTATCTAGCGGTTAATTTTATGTCTTGCCATATACGCCTAATTACTATACAGTATAAGGAAAAACAGTAAATTGTAGAAATTAAAATTCTACATTATTACAGATCTTTCGGGAATGGGAAGTACAAATTTACAAATGGAGATAGATCAATGCGATTAAAAGTCAAAGTAGGCAATCAATACAACCAAATCGAATCGAAGAAATAATTAAAGCTACAACAATCTATGAAGTAAATATTAATTAACAAAGTATGGAAATAAAGCTCTTGGTATTTTGTTTGTGAGGAATTTTGAAGAGAAAATAAAACCTATTCTAAAAAAAAAATAATTGACTAAAAATTAAATCATATGTATATATTTTTGTCTTTTGGTATTTTTTATTATGAAGAAATTAAACAAACAATTTAAGACTAAATAAAAAGTTAATTAGTAAAATTATTTACAAAAAAAAATCCCTAACTATATTAATTAAGAAAATAAACTAAATAATTTGAGATTTATATTATTGAAATTTAAAATAAAAAAATCTAAACAAAATTGATATTCTAAAAGATTTAATGACATGTTGATTTGTAGTTTATAATGAAATAATAATTATAATAAACTAAATTATGTATATAATCAAATTTACTAGAATTGAAAGAAAAAGACTTAAAAGAGTAAAAGAAAACAGAAAAAACCCCAGCAGGAATCGAGCTCGGGTCTTTGAGGGTAATGGATACTGTGTTTTGCCAGCTGAGCTAAGTTATTATTCGTGTATTATTATTAACCTAATAGTACAAAAGGAAAAAATGATAACTGGATTGGGTGATTGGGCCAAAAGGCCCAATGGGGGGGGGGGGGTTGACCCGGTTAGAAGAAAATAAGGAACGTTTATAACCTTAATCCTAAGGGATGCGCCGTTGGTGGGTTGTTGGGAAGTGGAAATGTTGATTATTAATATTGTTTTAATCCCAATTAATCCTATTTAATGGTCCCAATTAAACATTAGCCAACATCACACGCTTTCTCTCACTCTGAAAAAACGAACACACGCGTTTCTCTTCTTCTCCTTCCCAAATCGACTTCACTATCTATCTATCTATTGCATACCGCCGCCACCGTGAAAAGCTCTGATTTTCAATTTGGATTTGTCTGTCTCTTCTTCATCACTAACCTTAGACCTATATTTTTTTTTTAAAATCAAAAGGGAAGTGTAGATCTACGAAAGGGTTTTCGAAACCCTATATATCTAAACTCATCAAATTGTTTAGTATAAACTAGAAATGATGCAGAAAGAAATAAGCCAAGTAAGAATCAACGAGGAAAATGAGTAAAAGGAGGTAAAGCGGCTGAGTTAGAATTTGAAGTTATAAAAACCTTCGATCTCGTTCAGGTATGAGCTTTAACGCCTATTTAACGCTCAAATCTGCTTCGATTTGACTGTTCCTCCCTTGATCCCTAGAGAATTTTTAGGAAAAATGATGTGAAGGGTTTGAGGGTCTGTTCGGCAGTTTCTTTTCTTCTGCTTGTAATGATGATGGTTGATGAAGGGTGGATTAAGGAGTGGTTTTCTGTTTTTTTAGGAGGAAAGCGCGATGAAGATGGGGGGAGTTTTATTCAGTGCCAAAGTTGTTTGAAAACAGGGCACTGAAGTTGAAGTTGGATGTTGTTATGTGTGTGTTTTTTGAAGAGTTTCTTTGTTACAAGTATTTCGCTGTCTACTTTCTCTTTCTGAACAACAATATTGTTCTGGTTTTATGGATGTTGGATCCCGCCTGCTTTGTGAAACAGTCATTGTTATTATACTGAAAACAGGGTGAAAAAGTGGGGGGGGGGGAATGAGAGGCTTGAACAATTTTGGCTACTGCTTCAATATTTTTTGCTGCAGTTTTTGTATTGCCATTTTGGTGTAAGTTTTTGGACCATTTTACAGCATATGTTTGGGCTGCTTTATACAGGTTTTGGATTGGCTTCCTTGGTATTATTATGCAGACTGTGTGGCTGGTTTTGGATTGTATTGGTTTGACATGATTTTGGATCATTTATTGGCTAGGTGATATCTTTCTAACTCTTTTGTCTTTCCTCATTTATCTTTCAAGGATGCAAGGCATTTTGCTTTTTTATCTAATAATTCTGAAGGATTTGCAATATTTAGGAAGATGATGACATAGTGTTTTGACCATGAGCTAGCACTGGCTGTTTTTATATTGGATGGTTTTGATTTGTTTTTGGCTATTGCTCGTTGTTTTGTGTGTTTGGAAATTTGGCTGCAAGTTTGGAATGTTTGCAGTAGCTGCTTGCCTGCTGTTTTGTTGCGACATGTTGTTTGCTTTTTGTTGGCTGCTGTTTGGCAGCCTAGCTGCTGCGCTAGCCTGCTGTTTTGTTGTTTGTTGATTTTGTTTTGCAGCTTAGTTGCTGCGCTAGCCTTCTTTTTTTGTTGTTTGTTAGTTTTTTTGAGTTGTAGTTCTGCTGCATTTGGGCAGCTTGCTTGCAGTTCTATTTGTTTACAGTTTGACCTTGCTTTTGTAATGTTATGCAAATTTCTTTTTCCCTTTTGTGAACCAAAAAAAGATCAAAATTTTATGATTTGCAAAAGTAGGAGATAGACCATGATTAAGAATAAAACCTTTTAGTTCTGATTCCAAAATGCAAATCCTAATAATGAGTCTTTCCTTTCTTTACACATCACTTTTGCTTGAATTGCTTGCTAACTTTATTTTTCTTTGTTTCATGAACATGAGACGTGGATGGCAAGCGAGGATTGGATGGATTGCTTGAAGATGAAGCAACAAAGAATTGAAAAAATAGAACAAAATTTCTTTCTTTGTAAACAATAGATTTGTAATCCTTTGTAAACAAGACAAAAATTTGTAATTTATTTCAATTGTAATGTAATAAACACAAAGCCTTGAATAAATTTATAAATGATGAAATTTATTGTACAAAACTTTGAGTTTTAATTTAAACTTTGCAATTCTCAATTGAATGCTTTGAATAAAACATCTTGGTTTGGTAACTTGAACTTCATGTAATCACAAAGTGATCAAATAAACCAATGCGCCTTTTACTCCAATAAAATTCTTAAACAAGATAAATGTTTAAGAATTCAAATCCAATTTGGTTAACTCAAACCCAAAACTGTGGTCATCTAAATGACAGTCTTAATCTTCACCTCTTGTCCAAGTCAAATTGGCATTCAAAATGAACTCGCATGTCACGCTCGATCAAAATGGGACTTCATTGTAAAACAAACATGCTTTAAGAACATTTGTCAATCTTGTAGAATTAACAAACTTCAACAAATTATGGTTAAGAACATTCAAAATCAAACAAATGACTTGCGACGATTCGATAACTTTCAAAGTCTTCCAAACAAAATTTTCTTTTGATCTTTGAAGATAAACTCGTGAGCGACATCGCTTATGACCATATGCAAAAATAATCATCTCAAGATCTTGTAATTTGAGGAAATCACAATTCTTAGAAATCAGACGACAATTACTTAAAATTAGGTCAAATTCCATGATGTGACTTCTAACGTATTCGAATTTTGGTGATCTTCTACACGTAATCAGCTCTTGATTTGTGAAGAGAAAATGGAGATGACATCAAGGAGAATCATACGCAAAAAGAAACGCTCAAAAATATCGAATAATGAAGAATTTACAATTGTTTTAGCTCGCTCTCGCAAAAGGTCAATTTTTGGGTCAATGGAGTCATTTTCAATCATCTAAACCCTTGACTGAGCAAACTTGCAATGCGAGGTTTGAAACTTGGCACGAACACCCTTGAGGAGACATGAAGATCTATGAAGACCATTTGAAACCTTGAAGACTCAATTTTCTTTGAGAAATTCCAAACCCTAATTGTTGACTTACTGCCTAAGAAGAGAATCTGTCTGATCAACTTCTGAGCCAAATTGAGTATTCGAGAAACCCTAGGATAGTATCTTGAATAAAAATGGGAGGGAAAATTTTGGGGTACAACAATAAGCATTTACAACTCCATCAAACACCATACCCTATCGGGATTCAGAATCAGGACCTTCCTCAAGCAAAGGTTCATCACAATCCTTGGCTTTCAAATGCATCACATCCTCATCAGTGAGCAAGATATTCTTCCAACACACTGCTTTTTATAGCCTTCTGAGTATGGTATTCAATATCATATTTAGACAACAGCATCTGCAAATGGAAAATTCCTTCAGTGAGAGCAGGCTTTTCAAAAATATACTTAATTGGATCCATTTTGGAAATCAACCAAGTAGTATGATTCAACATATATTGTCACAATCGCTTTGCCACCCAGGCCAAAGCACAACATGTTTTTTCCAGCATAGAATACTGTGACTCACAGTCAGTAAACTTCTTGCTGAGATGATAAATGGCATATTCTTTCCTTCCCGTTTCATCTTGCTATCCCAAAATAAAATCCATGGAATTATCTAACACAGTTAGATATATAATCAATGGTCTTCCTTCAACGGGAGGGAGCAGGATAGGAGGTTCAAGCAGATACTCTTTAATGCTTTCAAATGCCCTTTGAAAATTATTAGTCCATAAACAACCTTAATCTTTCTTCAACAACTTGAAGATTGGATCACATGTAGCAGTCATATGGGAAATAAATCTGGAAATGCAATTCAAACGTCCAAGGAAGCCTCTAACTTGATTTTCAGTTCTTGGTGCATGCATTTCTTGAATTGCCTTAACTTTATCAAGATCAACTTTAATTCCTTTTTGGATGACAATGAAACCTAGCAACTTTCCTAAATGAACACTAAAAGTACACTTATTTGGATTCAAGCGGAGATGATACTTCCTCAAATGCTGAAACAATTTCAACAAATCTTCTATATGCCCTTCCTCAGTCTGAGATTTAGCGATCATATCATCAACATATACCTCAATTTCCTTATTCATCAGATCATGGAATAGGGTTGTCATAGCCCTCTGGTACGTTGCACCAGCGTTCTTCAACCTGAAGGGCATCACTCTATAACAGAATGTTCCCCAGGGTGTGATAAATGTTTTTTTTCCATGTCCTTAGGGGCCATTTTGATTTGATTGTATCCGGAAAATCCATCCATGAACGAAAACACTTTGAATTTTGATGTAGTATCAACCAACATATAAATATGCGGCAATGGAAAGTCATCTTTTGGACTGGCTTCGTTTAAATCTCTATAATCGACGCACATGCGGACTTTTCCGTCTTTCTTTGGTACTGGAACAATATTGGCAATCCACTGAGGGTACACTTATGTCACAAGGAAACAAGCATCAATTTGTTTAAAAACTTCTTCTTTAATCTCCACTGCCATATCAGGATGAGTTCTTCGCAGCTTCTACTTGATTGGTGGACATTTTGGCTTTAGCGGCAAATAATGTTCCACAATATCAGTATCCAAACCAGGCATGTCTTGATAAGACCAAAAAAATATACCTACATACTCTTTCAACAATTTAATCAACCTGCTCTTTACATCGGAATGAAGAAGTTACTCAATCTTAACTTCTTTTGGATCTTCCTCTAAACCCAAGTTAATCATCTTCAATGGCTCCTTATACGGATGAATGGTACTTTCCTCACGCTCAAGCAACCATGAAACGTCTTCTGGGATTTCATCATATTCTTCTTCTTCAGCCACATACACAGGAAATTCAAAGTTGGGAGAGGGTACAGGGTCATTGTACTCAACTGGTTTTTCAATTAATCTGCACATATGATTTATGATTGATTTTAGAAACTGACACATGTAATAACTGGTTATGAAGATTTATTTACAGTTATTATTTATGTCTAAAGGCTTTTTCTGATTACCATTTCCAAGAAAAAGCAGAAAATAAAGACATGATTTGGGAATCAAAAACAACTTTTATTAATGATTTTAAAAATCAAAACAACAGATATATGCCCATACATCATCAATACTTTCACCTTGGGCAGAGTGAAAGTTTTTTTTTGAAAAGACAAACAAAAACAAATTACTTTGAAATGTGAATGCAAGAAGGAACATCAATAATGATCCAATTCTGGACTCTTACTCCATGCGTCACGAAGTTCGGCATCTCTTGCTCTGATTCATCTTCGAGAATAGTGTTGATCCTTGGAGTAGTTGGATGAAAATAGCCTGCACTGTGAAAGATATCTTGATATTTACTCAAAGAAGACTAAGGCTTCACAACTTCTTTCTTCATGAAGAAACCCAAACCAGTGCCATTCTTGTTCACAGGAGGATTAATAATCTGCCCCCACACCTTTCTAGGGCCTTTCTGCACTACCTATTGTGCATCCTTAAATGAGGCGATAGAATTCTCATTCTTCCTTATATTGTCAATAGACAAAGCTTGGAACTGAGTTCCAACTGCGGCTTCATCAACTTCTACTATGCTAAAGGAAGACAAATGAGATATCAACAGAGCTTGCTCACCGTTAACAATGACTACCTTCCCTTCACGAATAAATTCCAGCTTCTGGTGTAAGGTTGAAGTAATAGCTCATGCTTCATGGATCCATGGTCGTCCCAATAAAAATTTATGGACGGAGACGATGTCCATAACCTGAAAGGTAATCTAGAATAAGTGTGGATCTATGTGAATAGGTAAATCTACTTCTCCGATAATAGACTTTCTCGAACCATCAAAAGCTTTCATTATAATGCCACTTGGGCGCATGGGAGCCCCTGGTGCTTAAGCTTCATGAGTGTACTTCTTGGTATGACATTCAAAGCAGATCCATTGTCAATCAGCACATTGGACAAAGAGTCATTTTCACAATCCATGGAAATATGAAGATCCAGGTTATAGTTTCTTCCTTCATAAGCAACTCGTCATCACAGTAGCTCAGATTATTACAAGATGTAATATTCCCCACAACACTGCTAAACTAATCCAGAGACATGTCACTTTCAACAAAATTCTAATCCAATACTCTCATCAGAGATTCCCAATGAGAAAAAGAGTTCATTAGCAAGGCTAGAATGGAAATCTTAGATGGAGTTTGCAATAACTGGTCCATAATCTTGTAATCACTCATCTTGGTGATTTTCAACAACTCATCCACATCCTTTTCTAAGGAAGCGCCACTAGATTCTCCTATCATTTTCTTAGGTTCAGTATTCTCAACAACCTTTTTATCAGAATTAACATCTCCTCGAAAGGTAGGGGTGAAGACACGACCACTGCGGGTTACCCGACTAGCTTCAGCAATATTCTCAATATGGGACAAAGGTTGAATAGGAATTTCCACTCCATATTCCAGGATAGTTGCATTGTACTTGTAGGGCACAACTTTGTCTGATTCATATGGGACAGGATCAGGTAGACAAGTAACCAAGGGAGAAACAATAGACTTGTTATGGTAGTCAACCTCTACAGGAAAGGGAACACCAAAACACGACACAATGACATTCACCCAAACTTCTTCAAAATATTTAGGCATCTCAAAATCATTATTGGAGAACATATCTTCATCAGAAGAAAAGAACTCATCGGTAAAAGCATATTCATCATCAGACATGGACTCAACAGAGTAATCTTTAATCACATTAACTTCATTGTAATCCTCTCTGTTGCCTGTGATTCTAATAGTACCATTATCTAACAACAATTGAACATGTCTTCTTACGATAGAACAACCCTGAGAATCCCTACAGCAAATCTGACAGGACCCATAATGATGTTCTTCTTGGCCATCCCTGTGACAAAACACAGCTTGCAGTTGTACCAGATCATCATTCATGTAATTCACATAAAAAAATTGAAATTCATCGGGACATCCATAAACCATATTCACATCCTCTTCATATTTATCCCTCGGTCTGATTATATGGATATGACCTTCATCCATCATTTCCTGAAGATCAGCCCTCACTTTATCACATCCATGGATATATGTACTGCAAATACTACAACCAGCATGATCATGTGTATAATAGCTGAATTCACAGAGATCAGCATGCATCTTCACTAAATCACCTCTAACCAAATTGATATCAAAAATCTGAAAGTCCTCAGGATAACCAGCAACCATATTTACAGCATTTCCACCTCCATTCCTGGGTAGTGGATTATCCTTCACATTGGGACCAACGTCTTTAAAAGACATGAGACTGGATCTTACCATCTTATGCACTTCAGACTTCAAGGGATAACAGTTTCCAATGTTGTGCCCTGGGGCTCCTTGGTGAAAAGCACAAGTCTGATTCGTCTTGTAATGCCATGGTAAAGGTGAAGGTATAGCAGGGGGAGGTCCAGTCTGCACTGATTTCTTCTGAATCAAATCCAGAAGCAACTCTATATAACTCATTGGAATAGGGTCAAAAGCTTCTCTCTTCTGACCTTGACCTTTATTACCTTGAGGCGGTGCTCTCTGATAGGTAACAGCAGTCAGAGCTACATTGAAGACTGGAGTTACAGAAGCAACTTGTTGTTGGTGCTGATGACGTCTTCTATGTGGTCTAAAATTTCTTTCCTCAACAAAAGAATTTGTTTCACTTTCTTTCTTTCTAGAAAACCCATATGATGATTTCTTTGTTCCTTTGTCTTTTGTCAAGCGTCCTTCCCTGACATCTTCTTCTAGACGAACACCCATACTTACCATCTCAGTAAAATTACTTGGCGCACTGACAACCATCCTTTTATAATAAAATGATCCAAGGGTTTTCAAGAAGACTTTGGTCATTTCTTGCTTTCCCATCGAGGGTACCACTTGAGCAGTAACTTCATGCAAATGCTGCGTATACTCTTTGAATGACTCCTTATCTTTCTGAGCCATCGCTCTCAATTGGTCACAGTCAGGTGCCATAAACATGTTGTACTTATACTGCTTGATAAAAGCTTCACCCAAATCATTGAAGGTGCGGATGTTGCTATTGTCCAGTCCCATATACCACTTTAAAGCAGCACCAGTTAAACTATCATGGAAGAAATGGATAAGCAAGCGTTGAGCATCGGTATGACTGGACATCCTTCTAATATACATCACTGGGTGATCACAAGGACAAGAGTTGCCCTTGTATTTCTCAAATTCTGACACCTTAAACTTCACGGGTACTTCTACATTAGGAACTAAGCAGAGGTCACTGAAATTCTGTCAGAATAACTCTTTCCCTTGGAGAGCCTTCACTTATTTCTGTATCTCATTGAATTGGTCCTGGAAATCATCCAATCGGTCATAGAAGCCCAAACTTTCACTTGGTGGAGGAGTGGGATGATAAATTTCATCATTGATAATAGACATATCATTCATTGTAGGAGGTGAAACATGATGAATCTCATTATTAGCAACAAGAGTAGCATGCACCAAGAGGTGTAGAAATAGCAAATGTTTGAGCAAATGGAGCAACTTGAGCACCATGATTGTAACCCTCTGGCATAATATTTTCAGGCATTCTCCACGGGTAACCCTGAGGCATACGGTATTGAGTAGCAGTAACTAGAGTAATAGAAATAGGAACCGACTGAACCTCGGAAGCAACGATTGTTTGTTGTGGCTGAGTAGCATGAGGAGACGGCATTGAAGGTGGTGCCTGATTCTGAGCAACCACCAACGATTCCACCAAAGAAGTCAGATTGGCCATACCAGCCCACAAAGCAGTAGCATCTTCGCGCAGCTCGCGATTCTTTTGTTCAAGATTTTCCATCTTCTTCCTGGAGCTCGAGTATTGTAGCAATGAGACGACTTGCTGATTGTTGAAGTAGAGAAACACAGTAAGACACCTGGATATGAACAGAAATGCAAGAATATATGCAAAATGATGCATGATATGCAATGCATATGATTTTTATTTATCATTATTTTTATTTCAAGGAACTCAAAGAATTATAGGCAATTGTAAATATTAAAGTACTAACACATTTGGAAATACGGAAAATTTCATTATAAAAATAACTTCGAAATGGATTATAACTTTTAGTACAAGTTTCAATGATCCTAAGTACAAGAGAATAAAGATAGAATCTAAAATCCTAAGGAGCCAAAGCTAATGAAGATCTCTCCACACACTGACGTTTTCCCATGAGTCTTGCAATATGAGCCTTCAACTACTTGTTCTCTTCTGCACACCTGTCGGAGACTTTTTTCCAACAACCGGAATCAAAAACTGGGTGACTGGGACCTGGCTGAACTTTAGAGGAAAATAAATCCTCTTGCTTCTACATCGTCTCTACAACACGACTCTCAAGAATATCGATCAAGTCATACTTCGCTTTCAATTTTGTTGAGTAGGATACCTCTAAAGTCTGGTACTTGTTCTTTCATGCTTCCTTCTCTTGATGCATCCTAACCAAGGCAAGGTGAAGTTCTTCCACATCATCTAAAATGGGAGGAGTATTCCTTACAAACATATCAGGTATAGGTTCCTCACAAGGATATGGCATCTTCAACTGAATTGTCCTTGTTTGTACCCAACGGAGATGAGGCTCCAAGGAAACAGCTCCTCTTGGTCCCAAATCTTTTCTACCTTTTCTGTGAATATGGCACCAAGCCTTTGAAATCTCTTCCTTAGCTTCCTTATGATCCTCTCCTTCTTTTAGAAAGAAACCACTCAGATGAACGATGTTTGGCTTGTCTCTCATCAGATATCCAAGTTGATGATGCGCAAGAATGGGATTGTAGTTAATTCCTCCCTTTGTACCAAGAAGAGGCACATTGGGAAAACTGCCACAACTATCAATAATCTCCACATCATAATAAGGTTGACGATACCGATCAATGTCAGAATGAGTGATAGACATAATCGTCGGGGTCCAAGAAGGTTCTGTCTTGAGATCCCAAAAAGCAACTGTCCGAGATAAGTGAGAAATAAACCACTGATATAACAACGACGTGCAACAGATAACCATCCCTCCCTGATAGAAATTCCAAAGATGGATGGGATGATAAGTGTATCCTATCAATGTAGGGATTGGATTCCCATCAAAAAGTTACTAATGGCATTGACATCCACAAATTTTTCGATATTAGGAAACAAGAATAACCTATAGGCAAGCAAAGCAAAGATAGCCTCAAAAGCAACTGAACTCTTCATCTTGGCAAAATAATGAGCTTCCCCTAATAGAAATTGAGCAGGTAAACCTATAATTCCTCCTTTGGCAGTTATGTTAGCCTCAATCTCTAACTTATTCAAATGAGTCACGGTAGCAATCTCATGAGGCTTAGGCTCTCTCTATAAGTCGGTGAAAGGAATATGATTAGTAATAGATAAACTAAGTAAGTAAGAATACTCTTCCAATGTAGGCATCAACTGATAATTCGGGAAAGTAAAACACTGGCACAACGTATCATAGAACTGGACCAATGTAGAAAGAATACCCTCTTTCATCTTAAGCTTCATAAGAGATACGAAGGATCCATACTTCTTTCGGAAATCTGTAGAGCTCTCAATCTCAGGGATCAGACTCATCAGTTCCTCTATCTTAGGTTCTTTGGAAGTATACTTCCGAGTCTTTCTTTTTCCAAAATCTATGGTGTTGTACCCCAAAATTTGCCGTCTCATTTCACAAGGGATCACCCTGGATCCCATGTTTGCTTCTATCAAGTTTCCAATCCTTGAACTACAAATTTTCCAAGAAAATCACTCACAAGGGCAAAATGGTCATTTGAATGCTGAAAAGTCAAACTTTGACTTTTGGATCAAAATCTAGCTTCAAGAATCATATTTCATCAAGACACGTTGAAATATGAAGTTTTGTTTCATCAAAATCCAAAAAGTCAAAGTTCTAAATACTTAGAATTTTTTCTAAGTGTTTAAGAAAATATGACAATTTCAGAACTTTTGACCAGATTATCACCATAACACTCAGCAAATTCTGGACACTCTCAAGACAGAGTTTGGTCAGAACTTCTGAGCAAGTTTTCACAAAAAGCTTCAGTCAGAGGTTGCAAACATGGTTCAGAACATGATGCTTTAATCAGAACATATGGAAGCAATATTCTCCTTCAGAACATGTTGGAGCCAAAAGATAAGAGGATAAGAAGATTGGATGCTACGCAAGCTCAGAACTTCTGATCCAGAACTAAGCCTTGGTGTAGAATCTCACGTTGCAGGGTTTTTGGTTGTGATAAGTCTCATCATCATTTAATGCTCACAACCACTTTCTGAGTCTTTATCCAAAGGATTTTCACCACGTGTACCCCTACTTCCTTGGGAAGAAAAACTTTTATGCAAAAGTATGCTAAGCCCATGCGCTGCTTCTACTTTTCCTTAAATCATGGTGATAAAATCCAGCTCAGACGCTGTTAACTATCCTACTTGATGCATTGACCATGCTTGTTTAAGCTTACTTCAAGAGTAAGTTAGCTTCTAGCATATGACGTTGGCGCCACTTGACATCTCCAAACTGCATAACCTTTGCCTATAAATAGAACTCCATTAGCAACTGGAAAAACGGGGAAATTGGAGAAATAAAAGAGATGAACCCCTGCTAAAATTCCAAGAGTCCAAAAGAGAGAAGAGGAAACAGGGAAAACCTTCGCAAATCCAAAACAAATCCTTTTATCCCCCCCCCCCCTTTGAATCAAAGAACACAACCATTGTTCTGTCACCCTTACTGACTCAGAACATCCAAAGGCAGCCACTCAAATCTCCAAGCACGCTCCAGGTTCAAGGTAAGTCTTTCTGACTTTGCTTGTTTTTCATTCTGAACATCATTAACATGTAAATATCATAGTATTAACGGTGTACATATCATTGCTTAAGTAGAAAAACTGTGGATCAGAACTTCTTGATTAGGGCTAGACTCAGATTTAGGATTAGAGCTTCTATAAGTTGTTGTGTTGTTATCCTTCTGATTTTCTGTTTAATAAGAACTGAATGAATTGTTAATGTTCACTCACTGGCTCAGCACAATACAGAGCTTCTGATGATTCACTCATTGTTTTAGCACAACCCAGAACTTGAGTTCTCCTTACATGAAAAATACACTGAACTTCTGATTTTCATGCACTAATAACATGTTGAACTGCTGACTGTTTTTCACTGTCTTAACACCATACAGAACTTCTGAGTTCTTCCTACTGTTTTGACACGCACATAGTTTCTAAGGTTTTCTCACAGTTCTAACATTCAGAAGTTCAGCACATAGCAATCCAGAACTTCTGTGTTTTTCCTCTAACATGTCTTGCAGGACCTCAGAGTGTAACAATCCAGAGCTTCTGATCCCACTGACATTTCCTTCTGAGTCACGATGCTCTTGGCTTCAAAACTTCTGACCCTAGTTGTTCTTCATGCAGCAGCACGCTTTTTCTATCTTGCATTTATTTTCTTTTACATCACTTTTAATATTAACTCTTTTTTTATTAACATAAAAAAACATAAAAATATTTTCCTTTTAATTTATTTCCTTAAGACAAAAACATTTTCTAAACAAGTCCATTTCTTTCTTATATTGTACATTTCAATATGGTTGTAATAGTAACTTAGGACTTATTTTTACTTGCAATCCCCATTCGTACATATGTACCCCCATCCCCTAAATATTGTAATAGCGTAGGACTTCACATTTCCGCACTGTTATTGCTTTCATATATTGTTAGTAACTAAGGTGTGTATGGCAAGACTAAAATCAATGTTAGAAAACCCTAATTCAAGACCAAAATTATGCATGAAATCAAATACACTTGCACACTAGCACCCCTAGGGTGATTCCACTTGTTGCCTTACGAAAATGGCCATGTTATGCATGTGGGATGTCTTAGCACAAATCAAAAATACAAGATCATAGTCCCTCGATGACGCTATCAAAGTTGCCTTTCAAAATGATCTTAGTCCCTAAAATAAAAATGCTAAGTCATCTCACAACATTGCTATCATGGTCATACGATGACCCAATGCCCGTCCCTTCACATCCAACGATGGGGCTTCTTATCAAATCAATGGTAAGATAGCAGCATCTAAAGGAGGATAAAAAGAACATCTAAGACCTTTTGAGTAGGTAGATTACTATTAGTTGTTGGCTCAATTTCAAAACAAATATCCTTGCTATTTTAAAAACAATCACATACACTTTCCAAACTTGAAACATTTTCAAAAGCTCAACACTTTGTATACGTTCTTACGAACGATAATTATTACAAAGTTTGCCTAAAGGATGGCACCTTTTCAAAATACTTTCAAAACCACACAAAAGCACATTTTTTAAACAAAAGCAAGTGATCTAGCAAGTAACTAAGAGCCCATGGAAAACCATGGATGAAAAGGGTGCTAATACCTTCCCTTTTCATAATCTACCCCCCCGAACTCAAGAAAACATCTCTAAAGGTCTTTCCTGTGCTTTTTCACCTTTCCTTATTGGATAAAAGAAAAGACGGTGGCGACTCTTGCTAAACCACAACATTTGCGAACACAAACGCAAAACACATCAAGTCAGTTCTACCACCGTATCATAGAACTGGCGACTCTGCTGGGGACTATACATAAAAAGTGGGGTTACCTTAGGGTTAGATCATGTTTACTTGCTTTCATTGTTTGCCTTGTATGCTTTACATTTTCGTTCTCTGTTTGGGCTTGCTTTGATCCTCTACCCGGATCCGGGACACCTTTTTAGGTAAGTAGAAATAGATTGTGGAAACTGTACGGTGTAGACCGATATGGTTGAAACAATGGCTACATTATTGTGACGCATTTGTTGGTACCTGTATCCCTTGTGTTGAAACGAGGAGAATACGGGCCGCTGAGCAGCGTCATGAAGCACTAACTGACCTTAGAACCTTACTTGACCAACTTGGCCATTAGGACGTAGTGAGATAACCGATTTCGGTGTTGAGCTGAAAATTGGTTGATACTCGATGCTACACTCATTAAGACCGGACTTTTGGGATATCTCGGCCACAAGAAAAGATTGATTGAGATGAGACAATGCCTAAAAGAAAGGTCAGTGATATTGAGACCCCTTAGAACCCGGTTACTATTATTTAGGAGAGGTTGAGCCAACTAAACTTCAAGAGGGTACTTACCTACAAACTTCGTGCAAGCCTAAAACTAAGGATTTGTTTGATTTGTGTGAATATGATTATATAAACTTGCTTACCTTGCATATTTGTACATAACATCATAACATCATACCATAGCATTTTCAATAACCATTTCAAGGATCTCAAGGGTCTTTGATACAGGGTCACGTTGAACCAGACGTCTAGCAAGGGGCAACGGGATTTATTTTCCTCTAACCAAACATCGTCAAAATCAGGTACAACGGACCAGAGTTAAGGGCTATGACCCACTCGATATGGTGAGCTTGACTCTTGAAGAAGGACTCTCAATGACACGAAGTTTCTTCAATCAAGCTGCAATCAAATTCTAACATATTCTTGTTTACCCCGCGAGATCCTTGAAAACATTACATGCATATCATACACATCGTTACAGGTACCATTACAGGTTTCTCATCTTCTTCGCTTTTTATTTCAACAAAAATGTCTTCCGAACAAAGCATCAAGGACCTTCAGGCACAAAACACCCAGTTCCAGCAAATGTTCATAAATCTGGCAAAAGGGCAGGAGGATCTGAAAACCCTCATCCTGAAAAAGAAGAAGGTTGTCGGTATTCTGAATATAGGCAGAAGGTTTGGAGGGTCGTTGAAGCAACAAGTCGATCTGACCTCTTCATCTAAGGAAGGGGAGAATCAAGAAGAAGAGACAAGGGAGAAAGATCCCAGTCCTAAAATTTCTGATAGTGATACCGACTATAACGATGAGCAGTATCCTCCCACTGAGGATATATATAAGCAGCTGGAAGATCGCCTCAGTGCTATGGATATTCAACAGATACCTGGCTTGGATTTAGGAGACATGGGTTTGGTTTCTAGAGTGGTCATCCCGCCAAAGTTCAAAGTCCCTACCTTTGCCCTATACGATGGAGTCTCTTGCCCTAAGATGCACTTAAAGTCTTATGTTCGCAATATTCAACCATACACAACTGATCCAAAGCTTTGGATCCATTTCTTCCAAGAGAGCCTAGTAGGGACTCAGCTCGAATGGTTCTATCAACTTGAGAGTTCTCGCATCCACACCTGGGAGGATTTAGCTGTTGCTTTCTACAAGCAGTATCAGTACAACGCTGATCTTGCACTAACTCGTGTGCAATTGCAGAACATGACCATGGGTTCCAATGAGAGCTTCAAAGGATACGCCTAAAAGTGGAGAGATCTGGCTAGTAGGGTGCAGCCCCTTTTAACTGACAGGGAGCTGATTAACATCTTTATGGGAACTTTGACAGGGCCTTTCTTTAAACACTTGATCAGAATCTCCTCAGCCGGGTTCACTGAGCTAATATTGACCGGCGAAAGGGTCGAGGCTGGCATCAAAAGTGGAAAGATCCAAGGAGCTACGCCTCCTGATGCTCAGAAAAAGCCATACAGTGGGAAGAAAGATTCCAATGTTGTGTATGGTCAAAAGAGTCGTCACGAACAGCACGTAGGGGCAATCCTGATCTCTAATCCTACACATGTTCAACAAAGAAAGAGCAATAGGTGTAGGATAAGATATCAAGAAAGGAAGTACACTAACATCAATATGCCTTTATCTCAAGCGTTACAACAATTGCTGAAGGTGAAACTGATCACACTAAAGGATCCTCCTCAAAATCCTGATACCTCCTCTTCTAAGTACAATCCAAGTGTAAGATGTGCCTATCATTCTGACAGTACCGGACATGACACTGACGGTTGTTGGACTTTGAAGAACAAGATTAAAGATTTGATTGATGCGAAGGAGATCGAGTTTGATCCTTCGGAGACTCCAAACGTGATCACTGCTCCTATGCCAAATCATTGAGAGCGTCTTGTTCATTTTGAATTTTCAATTGTAATTTCTTTTTGTTCAAACAATTATCAATTAATGTCAAACTTTGTTTCATTAATCCATTGCATATGTTTGTCTTGAATTAATTCATTAATTTTCATTACATTTAAACTATGCTTTTTACTCACTTTATGACATTCAACTCTTGCTAAAAGTTACAATCCTTTAGAGGGAGGATGACGAAAACAATGTCATAATCTCATACAGTATGCTTTTGGACAGACCTTGCTGACGATGTACATGCATTCTTTCAAATCCTAAACACTGGAGTTATAAGGAAGATAATCCCTAGTCAACCCCTTCTAGCCAAAGAAGTAGAAGTTTTCTATTTTAACACAAATTAAAACCTTTAATCAAAACCTGGGGCAGGGTAGTCTCTCAGTTAATTCAAACGTTCGTTAAGCCGCAAACTCTCATCTCGTAATACAACGAATGACATCAAAACACTCCTCTGAAATCAAAATATGGTGACGGTTCCCTATCACATAGGCAGTCACAATTTCTTAAAAAAGAAAAGCCCACTAAGTCAAAACCTACGAAGGAGACTTAAAGAAAACTGGGGCATCCCGCTGACTGTAATCTCAAAACAAGAACAGTCATGCAAAAATTAGGGATAACAAATCAAAAGAAAGAGGTCACTACAAATCCTCAACAACATGAAAAAAAATGTTGCAAAAATGACTTCCTTCCGACAAACTTAACTTGTCTGAACCATCACCAAAACGCCATTCCATACCCAATTGGAGTTCGAACGTACAATTAACTGAGTTTAGGACTGAAGAACATCACGAAGAATGGGAGGGTACAAATACACTTTGAGCCTTTATCCTTTGTTTCTTAAACCGTGAACCAAGCCACGTTACAACCCTTCAAAAGTCCTAATTGAAGCATGGGTTAGTTCGAAAGCATACTGTTACAAAAGGTATCCTGACTCCTGTAAGGCTTTGCTCAAAATCCAGAGTTGAATTACAAACTTCTTTACTTGCTAAAAACGCATTTTTCAAAACTTCAAGACAAACATAAACTTTGCATTACTTGAATATCATTGTTCGCATATGGCTATTTGTTTGACAGCAGAGAAATTCACACAATGAATATCCAGTGAACGAAAGCTCTCTCAGTGAACAAAATCAATTCAAGTAGGATGACACTTACAATGACAAATCTCCTATCAACAGGGGACATGACATGTCACTATCCAACACACCTGGGGCAGTCCAGTCAAGATTCCAAGAAATCTCTCAAGAATTACAGAGTAACCAGGGGCAGGTTTCCATCTCCGCCACTTAGGGCATTGAACGTCAATTTCAACAAAAGGGTTACGTACAATCAAACATTTCCAGGCAGTGCCATAAACATTTGCTGCTAGGGGCAATGACAAGTCTCCCCAAAGTTCTTCTCATTAGATAATTTCCCAGCAAGAGTTTAACCTCTAAAAACCTTTCCCCAGCTGAGACTACCTCAAGAATCCACGAGGACTTTCCCCAACAAAGTCATCACCTCTCAAGTAGACCGACAACAGGGTTTATTTCCCCAACAAATGGTAGGATTCCCCAGCTTGAGTGGGCCTCTCCGACTACTACAAATCAAAGGACCGCAACTCCTCTTCCCCAGTAGACTACTCTACAATCCCCAATAAGTTACTGTGAAACCTGGACCCGACCAGATATCAGTTCAACTTCGACTCCCCAGTAGAGCAACGGACAACTGAGACTCCTGAACTTTTTTCCCCAAGCATGAATCAACACTCTCCACAGTGTTTTCAACTTTCCCCAACGGAGTTCTCCCCAACAAAATAGGGATCCCCGGTGGAAACATTCTGAGCAAAGTTTGAAGACACAATTATATTTCAACAACATTCATATCATATGCATACAAAAAACATATAACGCAAATCTCATTTATTTTGAGAACATCATTGCATAATGCATACATCATGACATTGCATACAACTAACTCTTTACCTTTTCAGGAAAGATCGATCGACAGATAAAGGTTATCATCCTTTTGTAGTAGCAGTCATCCAGATTCCTTCATTACCTTTTGGAGTAGCAGTCGTCAAAGATTCCTTCATTACCTTTTGGAGTAGCAATCATCCAGATTCCTTCATTACCTTTTGGAGTAGCAGACGTCTCAAGATTCCTTCATTATCTGTTTGAGGTAGTAGTCGTCTCAAGATTCCTTAATCATCTGTTTGAGGTAGTAGTCGTCTCAAGATTCCTTCATCATCTGTTTGAGGTACTAGTCGTCTCAAGATTCCTTCATCGTCTGTTTGAGGTAGTAGTCGTCTCAAGATTCCTTCATCATCTGTTTGAGGTTGTAGTCATCTAAGATTCCTTCATCATCCTGCTGAGGTAGTAATCGTTCAAGATTCCTTCATCATCCTGCTGAGGTTGTAGTCATCCAAGATTCCTTCATCATCCTACTGAGGTTGTAGTCATCCAAGATTCCTTGATCATCCTGCTGAGGTTGTAATCATCCAAGATTCCTTCATCATCCTGCTGAGGTTGTAGTCATCCAAGATTCCTTCATCATCCTGCTGAGGTTGTAGTCATCTAAGATTCCTTCATCATCCTACTGAGGTTGTAGTCATCCAAGATTCTTTCATCATCCTACTGAGGTAGTAATCGTCCAAGATTCCTTCATCATCCTGCTGAGGTAGTAATCGTCCAAGATTCCTTCATCATCCTGCTGAGTCCAGATACAATCACCTTCGGATGGCATCTTTAAGCCCATCTCCAACAACTATCCATTACTTCTCCAAATGGCATCTTTAAGCCCATTCCCTACATAACCAACTAACACATCTTCGAGTGCAAATTTTCTGGACACTCTAGTGTTCAATCATCTTTCACCTTCAAGTCACGAATGGCAGAATTACCAATCTAACTCTTCAGGTGTAAGAAGATTGAACAGGGGCAGTTGTTGTACCCTAAAATTTGCCATCTCATTTCACAAGGGATCACCCTAGATCCCAGGTTTGCTTCTATCAAGTTTCCAAGCCTTGAACTACAAATTTTCCAAGAAAATCACCCACAAGGGCAAAATGGTCATTTGCATGCTAAAAAGTCAAATTTTGACTTCTGGATCAAAATCCAGCTTCAAGAATCATATTTCATCAAGACACGTTGAAATATGAAGTTTTGTTTCATCAAAATCCAAAAAGTCAAAGTTCTAAATACTTAGAATTTTTTCTAAGTGTTTAATAAAATATGACAATTTCAGAACTTCTGACCAGATTATCACCATAACACTCAGCAAATTCTGGACACTCTCAAGGTAGAGTTTGGTGCGAACTTCTGAGCAAGTTTTCACAAAAAGATTCAATCAGAGGTTGCAAACATGGTTCAGAACATGGCGCTTTAATCAGAACATGCGGAAGCAATATTCTCCTTCAGAACATGTTGGAGCCAGAAGATAAGAGGATCAGAAGATTGGATGCTACGCAAGCTCAGAACTTCTGATCTAGAACTAAGCCTTGGTGTAGAATCTCACATTGCAGGATTTCTGGTTGTGATAAGTCTCATCATCATTTAATGCTCACAACCACTTTCTGAGTCTTTATCCAAAGGATTTTCACCACGTGTACCCCTACTGCCTTGGGAAGACAAACTTTTGTGCAAAAGTATGTTAAGCCCATGCGATGCTTCTACTTTTCCTTAAATCATGCTGACAAAATCCAGCTCAGGTGCTGTTAACTATCCTACTTGATGCCTTGAACCATGCTTGTTTAATCTTACTTCAAGAGTAAGTCAGCTTCTAGCATATGACGTTGGCGCCACTTGACATCTCCAAACTGCAAAACCTTTGCCTATAAATATAACTCCATTGGCAACTGGAAAAAGGGGAAAATTGGAGAAATAAAAGAGCTGAACCCCTGCTAAAATTCCAAGAGTCCAAAAGAGAGAAGAGGAAACAGGGAAAACCTTCGCAAATCCAAAACAAAACCTTTTGTTCCCCCCCTTTGAATCAAATAACACAACCACTATTTTGTCACCCTTGCTGACTCAGAACATCCAAAGGCAGCCACTCAAAGCTCCAAGCACGCTCCAGGTTCAAGGTAAGTCTTTCTGACTTTGCTTGTTTTTCATTTTGAACATCATTAACATGTAAATATCATAGTATTAATGTTGTACATATCATTGCTTAAGTAGAAAAAATGTGGATCAGAACTTCTTGATTAGGGCTAGGCTCAGATTTAGGATTAGAACTTCTATAAGTTATTGTGTTGTTATCCTTCTGATTTGTTATTTAATAAGAACTGAATGAATTGTTAATGTTCACCCACTGGCTCAACAAAATACAGAGCTTCTGATGATTCACTCACTGTTTTAGCACAGCACAGAACTTCTGAGTTCTCCTTACATGACAAATACACTGAACTTCTGATTTTCATGCACTGATAACATGCTGAATTGCTGATTGTTCGTTCACTGTCTTAGTACCATACAGAGCTTCTGAGTTCTTCCTATTGTTTTCACACACAGAGTTTCTAAGGTTTTCTCACTGTTATGACATTCAGAAGTTCAGCACATAGCAATCCAGAACTTCTGTGTTTTTCCTCTAACATGTCTTGCACGACCTCAGAGTGTAACAATCCAGAGCTTCTGATCCCACTGACGTTTCCTTTTGAGTCACAGCGCTCTTGGCTTCAGAACTTCTGACCCTAGTTGTTCTTCTTGCAGCAGCACGCTTTTTCTATCTTGCATTTATTTTCTTTTTCATCACTTTTAATATTAACTCTTTTTTTATTAACATAAAAAAAACATAAAAATATTTTCCTTTTAATTTATTTCCTTAAGACAAAAACATTTTCTAAACAAATCCATTTCTTTATTATATTGTACATTTCAATATGGTTGTAATAGTAACTTAGGACTTATTTTTACTTGCAATCCCCATTCGTACATATGTACCCCCATCCCCTAAATATTGTAATAGCGTAGGACTTCACATTTTCGCACTGTTATTGCTTTCATATATTGTTAGTAACTAGGGTGTGTATGGAAAGACTAAAATCAATGTTAGAAAACCCTAATTCAAGACCAAAATTATGCATGCAATCAAATACACTTGCACACTAGCACCCCTAGGGTGATTCCACTTGTTGCCTTACGAAAATGGCCATGTTATGCATGTGGGATGTCTTAGCACAAATCAAAAATACAAGATCATAGTCCCTCGATGACGCTATCAAAGTTGCCTTTCAAAATGATCTTAGTCCCTAAAAGAAAAATGCTAAGTTATCTCACAACATTGCTATCATGGTCATACTATGACCCAATGCCCGTCCCTTCACATCCAATGATGGGGCTTCTTATCAAATCAATGGTAAGATAGCCACATCTAAAGGGGGAGGAAAAGAACATCTAAGACCTTTTGAGTAGGTAGATTACTTTTAGTTGCTGGCTCAATTTCAAAACAAATATCCTTGCTATTTTCAAAACAATCACATACACTTTCCAAACATCTTTCCAAACTTGAAACATTTTCAAAAGCTCAACACTTTGTATACATTCTTACGAACGAGAACTATTACAAAGTTTGCCTAAACGATGGCACCTTTTCAAAATACTTTCAAAACCACACAAAAGCACATTTTTCAAACAAAAGCAAGTGATCTAGCAAGTAACTAAGAGCCCATGGAAAACCATGGATGAAAAGGGTGTTAATACCTTCCCTTTTCATAATCTACCCCCCGAACTCAAGAAAAAATCTCTAAAGGTCTTTCTTGTACTTTTTCACCTTTCCTTATTGGACAAAAGAAAAGTCGGTGGTGATTCTTGCTAAACTGCAACATTTGCAAACACAAACGCAAAACACATCAAGTCAGTTCTCCCACCGTATCACATATGGTCAAAAAGCACCTGAGATATTTGCAAAAAGTCAACGTTAAGTCCCTTGAAACAATTGTTTTAAAGAATTCTTATGGGTGCATGATACAACAATCACACACAAGATCACAAACATGGGGAGTTCATAGGTTCGAAGTCACGAGCATGGAGTCAACTGTATTACCCACAAGGTATGGACTAATGGTTTATCACCTGTCGAACAAGATTCTAAAAGGTTCCCAAATTCTACATCCTTCCTTTGGATATTACCAACATCTCGTTTAACTTGGTAATTAGTTATATTCTCAAGAAAAACTCGTCTGAGTATGGCATCGCATGACAACCACTTCTGAATTGCTCCGTCATAGTTTCCACACTACACCTAAAAGGCCAAGATAGGTTAAGGGTTCTACGGTCTTAAGCTTCAACAGGCTCCCAGGTCGAAAGCATCACGTCTTCCCAATAGCTCGGTATATGAATACTACATTCAAAGGGGCCTCCACTGCATGGGGGATCTCATGTCTTCTTTTGTAAGATTCCTCCCTCAAAGTTAACATTCCTATATTGCTCGTCCTATCTTAAGTTTGTCCAAGTCCGGGTAGAGGACTTATGAGAAATCACCAAGCACCCTGAAAACCAGGAATATCCAGACAAACATATATACAACATATAATATACAACAAATAATAACACATACACAATATAAACAAGTATAGGCTCAAACCACTTAGAGATGGACCAGCATTTAGTTTATCTGTCCCCAGTGAAGTCGTCATTTTTTTTGTAGTGGTAGAAATGTTGAATTGACATAACTCACACAGATCAAATAAAAATCGCCATCGCGCTTTATTATTTCCATAGGAATGGAAAAAGAGCGAATAAATAAAAAAAAAAGAGGGAGAGAGAATATACGTACGGGGGTTGGTTATGCAAAGGGAAGGTATTAGCACCCTAAATATCTACGGTACTCCGTATGAACCTCTTTGAAAATTGTGTATTTTAGCTATAAATGTTGTATACAAAAATAGATGGTGGAGATGAGAAAAGAAGTACTTTTTTACAATTTCTGCACCCGTCGCGGTTGCGAACCTTTAGTACCTACATACCACCCTCCTTGCAATAGGGGATCAGGGTACTCGTAGTTCACCTTTAAAAAATTTAAAACATAAGTGTGTTGGTTAATCTTAAGAGAAGAGACATCATCATCATATCCGAGTGGAGAACATACTTACTACCCATAATTATGAGAAAGGAGAATTTGTATCATATCAAAGTGGAGGATATAGCTTGGATTTTAAAATCAACAAAGCCCCAATCAACATCCAAGTGGAAAATATCTTACTTCACTATATATCGTAGAAGTATAGTAGCTCGCATCACTACAAGGATTGGCAAGAGTCTAATCTTTTTGAGAAAATTTTAAAGTAAAAAGCCAAAGTGGCAAAAATGGTTTGAATGAGTTTGATTGACTTTTATTCTTCTCACAAAAAAATGTCAAAGTATGATTTAGTTGGTTAAAGTTTGATTAAGAAAAGATTTATCAAAATGCATGGACCTAAGTCCAAGTTTATTATGAAAGTGGTTCAAGTTAGAAAAACAAGAAGAGTTTTGAAAAGGAGGGAGAAGATTTTTGCAATTAAAGAAGATAGGAGGAGATGGAGGGACTACCCTAAAGCATAAGTAAAAGCTAAGGAAAAGAACCATCTAACCAACAAGAAGCCAACACTTGACATATGGAGTCAATATAAAATTCCCATCCTTTGGATTGAAACCAAGCAAGAAAAGATACTAAACCTCTCAAGAATACCAAGCTTCAGATGTATTAAGTCTTCTAAAAAATTGGGCAGAGTAATAGGTGTATATAGAAGAATTCTCAATCACAGACAAGGCACATAATCAGAATAACCTGCACACAAAGAAAACCAACCCAATGTCTTGGGGTAAAGCCCCAAGAACTCCAAACAAAAAAAAAACAGAATCACAAGGTCCCAAGGGTAATCAAGGCTTCTAATCCTAAGTCCAAGAGGTCCATAACTCCATAATGCGAAGGAAAGTAACCAAATAATCCATGTAGCCTTAAATCTTTTTTATTGTTCAAGTTGATTATTAAGTGTCTTCAAAAATGAAATGAAAGCTCAAGTGAGCAAAAATAAAAAATGACATAAAGATAAATGCTCAAGTGAGCAAAGATGAAAATAGCATGAAATGTAAATCTTAAAGTAAATGGTGCATAAAATTAAGGACATAAAATAAAGGGTATAAAGTAAATGTACAAAGTAAAGTCAATTGTTAGTGAATTAGAAGTTAAGGGTTAGTTGAATGACCATCTTGAAACTTACATTTGAAGACTTATTAGAAGATTGATAAAATCAAAGCTTCTCAATAACAAGTCTCATTTGCTTTTTGTCAAGTATATTATTCATTTCAAATGCTCAAGGTAACCTCATATGATCAATGATGTTTAAATGATTCACTTAAACCAAAGTTTATGAAGGTTCACTAGAGGATTGATAAGATCAAAAGCCTCCTAATAATGAACCTCAAAGCTATTGGATCAAAGGTTTCAAATTAAATATGTTTGGGCTTGCAAACATAATTTTGGGCCACGAATGATCATTTCTCGAATCAGGACAAATTTAGCATTGTGTTAAGCAACCGTAAGTGGACTTATGTATAAGTCACACCTATTTTGAGGCCGAAAATAGAAATATATGTACCACATGTTAGAGAAATGATATGTAGATTATTTTCCAATAACATATAGCACAAGTAAGAAAGGAATAAGATGAAGAGGGAGGGGATGTATCAGATGGAATTAGGATTTCAAATATCATCAACATCATTCAGCCATTTTAGTGGATTTGGTTTTTCAACCTATCAACACTTAAGATCTAATGAGATTGAGGAACTTGTCCCAAAATAACATCCAAATCAGGACCAAACAAATAATTAAAATAATAATTAATAAACAATATTTAAATGGTTAATAAAAGGGAAATAATTGGTAAAATACACAAAGTATATTAAAACACCAAATAAAAATCCCAAAAAATAGTCATAAGTCAAACATGAGTTAATAAGTGTTAACAATTTTTTTTGGAATTTTTTAAAGTCAGGAACCATTTTTAAAAATATGCAAAATAAACCAAAAATTGTGAAAAATAGTAAAAGTCATAAATAAAAATAAAATGAGGTCACCAATATTTGTCAAGAGGTCATTGGATCCTTCCATAATTTTTCCAGAATTTAAAAATCAAGAAAAATATTTTTAATCAAATAAAACAGGTTAAATAAAGTTAAAAATTAAAAAAAAAATATCAAATCACAAAATAAAATTGTGAAAGAATACAAATCAAAAAGAGAAAAATCATAAGTATTTTTAAGAATTTTTTTCAAAATTTTAGAAGTTGAAATGAATTTTTTATGAATTTTTGAAGTTTAAAACAATTAAAATATAAAAATTAGAAAGAAAAAAAAATTATGTAGACCATTGGATCAATGTCAAAACGCGTTAGTAATCAAATCTAAGGGATCTGGCGCATTGTGCATATCATGGACATTAGTGGATAAACCACTGGATCATTAATTAAAAAGCAGTTTAAAAAAACAAGTGGTGCCTTGTCATTGGTTGAGAGATGACACGTTGGTCATTTTCAACCTCCAACCACGTGAATTACAAGTCTCACAAACTATAAAACCAGGAGCTCAGACTGGTGTCATTCGCTTTGTCTCTTCAAGACGATTTCAGTGGTACCCTCGCGGAAAATTTATATAAATTGTAGCTCGGTCGATTTGAAGAAAACCAGAATAAAAAAGTTTAATAGGGATTTGAAAATTCATGATCGAAACTCACTTTCAATTAAAAACAAATGATGCAATGAGTATCAGAATGATGAGAGTTTCATTGTAGTAACAAATTTTGAGAAAATTGATGAAGGAATCTACCTGTTGAAGGTCAAATTCAAAACTCTGAAACTTGACTTGGCTAGCATGATTTAGGGTACTTCGAGGCTTGATTCTTCTTCAGCTAGCTTCAGTAAAGTTCAAGGATGAAAAATTAGCAAAGAAATTGGATTGAAAGAGGCTGTAGAACCAAATTCAAAGTTACAAAATTATGAGTTATAAAGAAAGTTTGACAGGCTGATTTTGGTTGTCCAAGCTTGTGAAAATGAGTGGAATGGGGTTTGTATTTATAGGAGAAGTGAATGTAATGCTGAGAAAGGGTGAATGATAAGCAATCAAGTGAAATCGTGCACACCCTGATCATGACAAAAGTGTGACTTGTAAGTTGTCAAAACTCAACCATTTCTTGTGTTTCAATCCTTAATTCGGCCTTAGTAACTTTATTAAACATGTTTAAGTGGAAAACACACCAAAAATTGGTGTTTAGAAGCCACATTATCAAAATCAAAATCTGACTGTTTTGACAAAATCAGTTTCGAGGTGCCAACTTTAAATCCATGGTGCACTCAACTCAAGAGGATTTATGGCATAATTCTTGAAGCATTTGAAAGACCATGTCACAATCTTTACAATGTGCCAAGAAATTCTCCATTTGCTTGAGAATAAAGTTATGTCCAATTGAATTTGTGAAAAACACACAGATCTTTTTGTACTTAGAAAAATTCTAAGTGTTGAACCTCAAAATAACCTATAATGTTCTTCAAAATTACATGACTTTTCACTCAGAATTTGATCTTGATATTTGAAGATGGAATGAAGTAGACCTGTCGAATTGAAGTGTGGAATTGAGATCAATCAAGAATCATAAAAATTGAAAGAGTTGTGGTCTTTGGAAGATGATGAACAAATTTGGGAAAATTCACAAAAGACATAATATTTTCAGTTCTTCAACCATTTTCCAAGCATTCTCAAGTCTTGCACATAAAAACAAAGTTGTACTAGACGTCCCAAAGATTACTTTGGAAATAGAATGGGTTCAAGGAGATAAAAATTGACCAAGTTATGATCATTTGGAGTCAAACCCTAAAATTCAAAGGCCTTCCAAGGAGACTTGTAATCTTTCTCTAATATTAGTGATCTTCCCTTCAAAATTAGTCTTAGATTTCTAAAGAGAGCTTATTAAGGACCCTTTAAAGAGAACCATGACTTTGGAAACAATCAAAAATCTCAAACAATGAGCAATATATGGTCCTTAGAAGTCAACAAACCCTAGCTCAGAGAGTGTCAAAATGACTTGAAACCCCTTTCAACTTTTGATGATTTTTCTTGCACAATTGGATCTTGTCATGTGAATGGAGGTTTTTGTTGATGATTATTAGAATCCATAGAAAAAATAACCAACTCAAAATGTTGAGAATTGAGAGAGTTGTGCACTTGTAATCATTGAATCAAGCATTTGCTCAATCAGGTCAAACTTGTTGAACCAATCTTGAATCTTTTGATCTTTCTTTGCAATATAAAACATGATGAATCATAATAGGTCTTGAAATGATATTATCTTAAAGCACACTCAAAGGTGGAGCTTAAGTATCAATGAAACTTATTGAAGAAGGCATGGAAATAAACACATGAACTTATATCTTTGATGAATGTCAACACCAACTTTGAGGAAAGTTTGACCTAAATAAAGTGAGAGAACTCCTTGAACTACAAATCTTTGATATCATGAACATATCCTTGAAAATTAAACTCTTGTAATCCATTGAAGATTCATTTGATTGAGAACCAACCCTCAAACCCTAGGTTAGATGGTGAGATGAATGCAATTGCATCCCCACCTACAATATGAACATTCAAAGAAACACACACACACACACACACACACACACACACACACACACACATATACATATATATATATATATATATATATATATATATATATATATATATATATATATATATATATATATATATATATATATATATATATATATATATTTTTTTTTTTTTTTGATGTTAGTTTAAAGAACACATGTACAAGATACACACTTCAAGGTGCTTGGTGATCCCTCGAGAGAAAACTTAAAGATGGGATGAAGATAGAGAGAAGAAACCTTAATGTGTGATCTTGTTGTATTACTAAAAGTGAGATGATGAGAAATCTTAGGGGGGGAAATTGGGGTATAACATTATGCTTTAAGAGATTCGAATTACTGCAAAATAGAGTGTACCAAAATATCGTTGGCCAAAATGGACAAGTGCCAAGATGGCTATTAATTCCCCAAATGGGATTACATATGTAAAAAATAAATCCCAGTTGAAACATGGGCAACAATAAAATTACAAAGGAAACAGAGATTTGAGGTTATCCAGGTGGGCTCTTTCATAAGTAATCTTTTGGTCGAGACGAATTCGTTTAGATGTTAGGTTATTAATCTTGCTCCTGAGCTAAAGGGATTTCTCTTCATGAGTTATTCCCTCAAGAGTACATTTTTGAACCTCGTTGGGTGAAGGACCATCAGATGAATCTAGTAAAGCCCTCTGACGCTCAATGTCAACAATTTTCTGATTGAGCGCTTCAATTGATTTTTGTAACCCATGATTTCTTGGTCAAGAGCAGAATGTTGTTCCATACGGTCTTATCTCTTAGCCTCGAGGTAATTATACTTTTGCAAACAAATTTCACTCAAGTCCCACTCACCTCTCATCTCATTTACCTTGGTTTTAAGTTGGAAGTCAGTATGTTGGCAGAATAAGAGATCTTTTACAAGTTGGTTGAAGAAATTCCTCAAAATTGATTAACTACTGAGCCAGGGAATATGGGAGAGGATATTGAGAGATGGTGTCGAGAATTTTAAAAATCATAGCTGCCATGAAAGCGTCCTCCTCGATGATAGCTAAAAACTCACTTTCAAACAGATAAGACCTTAGTTCGTGAAGCACGTGGATTACTTCAGCGTCCAGTTCAGCGATGGGTAGAGACATCGAATCAAGGCTTGGTTAAATAATTAGGGTACGTCTAAGAAGGTGAATCTTCCTAAATGCTACCATCGGGTCTTGTTTCTTTAACACTTCGATCTCATTCTTGGAGGCAGAGTGAATGCACGGAGCATCATTTAAAATGTGACAGGTGGGTTTGATGAAAGCTCGATGACTGGGCATTGCAATGTTGTCACCAATGGTGGAGTTTCTAGTTGAATTCAGCTCGATGTTGCCTGCACAAGGCAGCCCCTGGGGAGGATTTCCAAGTTAGCATAAAGAACAAGATTAGAAGCGGAAAACAAAAGAGAAAAAGAAATACCTCTAAGTTTAGTGACACAACATTGTGCTTTTGTAAGACTGAGCCTACAAAGAAGAAGGGTGTCGTTTCCTGCGCTTTTTCAGAAGGTGAAGTTTGGTTCAATTAGACCAGCGAAGGGTGCTCCTATTCCTGAGGGATCAACAACGAAGAAGTTTGTCGAGTTTCTAGAGTACTAAAGGTGTTGATGTGCCTTTGAAGGAAGTTAAGTATGGAGAAATATTTCTCTTGATACTGGGGCCACCACTGGTCGAAAGACTTTGAAGTGGAGAAGGAGTGTTCAAAGTCAAACACCGAAAGTTTGAGAGTTTGAGTTGCCCAATGAAATTTGAGGTAAGCTCGATGGTCCACAGAAGTGAATTATCTACCCATCTAGATGATGTCAGCATGGCGGTAGAATAAGGACGAAGGCAACATTTGGCTGAGTCCCAAGTGTCGACATACGAATTTGGTTGGTAACCCATGAAACCATATCCTTTCGAGTCGGTGTTGATTCGATAAGAAAGCACTGTGTGTGTTAGAAAATCCATTCAGATTTCATTTATACAAACGATAGTTAGATAAGTATTAGGAAAAGGTTCTCGAAACCAGTAAGGACCAAATTGTCGTTCCACAAAAGGGGCCATGGCTAAAACAAATGTCTTTGTTTCGACGAACATTGATATACTTCATGAACACAAATCGATCAAGTTTATGGAGGGGAGTGGTCAAGGACATCCTCAGGCCTTCAATGGCTCTAACTTTGTTGAGACGCATAATTTTTTCAGAAATAGGATAACCCAGTTGAAATTTGAATATGGCATTTAGCCAGTGTTGTGGAAGCCAAAAGGGTTCTAAAATAGTGAACCATTGTCATGATCAAGGAATGCCTTCAATTGCATGGAAGCATTGCCCAAAGTTTGGTAGAGATTCGCCAACAAAAGTTTGCCCAGTGAGATGTTTTGTCCCTCATGGAGTTGAATCGCCAGAGGTATGAAATCCTGAATTGTGGTAAAAGATCCTATGCAAAACAAGAAATGGGAAAGCCAGGGGGTGATAAAGGTTATGTGTTTAGTGTCGGGGATATCGTTCATATCCACAAGAGAATGATCAATAATGTAGCTGGCGAAATCTGATTAGTCGAAGCAAAATGTGTGTTTCATTGACACAGTTGGGTTGAAAGTCATACCCAACAGGGAAAGCCCAGTGATAACTGCTATGTCAAACAGGGTAGGTGTCAACATCCCACAAGGAAGTTGGAAAGTGTTAGTTGAACTTTCCAAAAAGAAAAGTGAGCTGAGAATGAAGTTGGGATCAAGGGTATGAGCGCTCCGTGAAATTTGAATTGCGTCGAAGATGCCAAGTTTTTCCCATTGAGATTTATGTTGTTCTTGAACTCTATCATGCCAAGCAAGGTACGTTGTATTACCCGGAGTGGGTATGGAGGTAAATACTATGATATCAGAGACCATAAACCTAACATCAATGGGTTTTGTATGGTTGAAAGCAGAAGGGATAACAGGAAGAAAATGGGGAAAGTATTGATTGACGATTTTAGGATGCGTCTCTTGGGATGGATAAGGCCCATGGAATGCAAAGAGTTTCTTCGCAACAACAAAAGAAATGAGCATTTGGTGTTGTCATGCCTGGACCTTGGATTCTACTTTAGATGGAGGATCTGGAACAAAGTCCACACTTTGTTTCCCAGAGATTGAGAAAGTTATAGGGTTATTACCAGTGTTGAAAGGAGTACCAGATGGAGCGGCCATGATGAAAGCAGAGTAAGTCCTTGAAGATTTTTAGAAGTTGCAAAGTTGTGAAAATAAAGAAAAAGGAAGGAAGAAGGAAACTGTTGTACCCCAAAATTTGCCCTCCCATATTCTTCAAGATTTGCCAAGATCAAGGTTCAAAATCTCTCAAAGGTGGCACAGTTCAATGGCCTCCTAACAGTCAAAAGTTAGGGTTTTGATTCTAGCAAAGAAATGGAAGTTTCCAAGGGCCCAAACAAGTCCCACATGCCTATAAACATTGTCAAGCATCCTCATGCCAAGTTTCAAGACTCACAGCACAAAATTGCACAGTCAAAAACCCTAATTGCTCAACAGTCAACTGCAGGGGCAAAATGGTCATTTGACAGTCAAAAGTCAAAATTTTTGGTCAACATCTTATTTTGAAGCCATAAACATCATTTGATCAATTCTTGATCATGATTCTCAAGGTATGGCTCAAAAAGTCTCAAGATGCAAAAGTTTCTATATTTGGACAGTTGAAAAAGTCAACTGCAAATTGACCAAGGCATAACTTCCACATGGTTTATCAGAAAAATTCCATCCAAAGCTCATTTTGAAGATAATGACATTTCCTACAACTCCTCTTCACACTTCAAGTCCAAGAAATGCTCTCACAAAAAGTTATCAATCTCAACATTATAGGTCATTTTCAAAAGTCAACAAAAAGGCACTTTAAGTCAAAGACCATAACTTGAGATTGGTAAATCAAAATGACATGGGACCAAAGGCATTGGTTAGAGGACTTCAAGACCTTTCCAAAATTTCCAAGAACATGATCAAATCTTAAATATTGAGCAAGCTATGCCTTGTGGAAGTTGGGAAATTTTTGGGAATTTTGAAAAGTCAACTTTGCTTCAAATGCCTCAAAATTGCTAATGGGCCACAATTTCTTCCAAGAATCATCACCCAAAAGCTATGCACGACCCATTGACCCAAAGGGGAGTTAATTTCTTATTTTTAATTTATTAATTGAATTTTTAAATCTATTAATTCATTTAATTAAAATTAAATATGAGAAAAATACTAAACAAATGTTTTGGAATCTTTTTGTGCAGCATTTCCACTCCTTATTCACTCAAGATTTCGTGCACATCAAAAAAGGAAAGATTCTATGCAAATAGGCATGTTCTTCATGACAAAAAGATTGAAAAAGATTCATGAAAATCACAAATTCAAAAACATTGATTGAATGGATTTTGGGCTTGTTTTGTTAACCTAAATCATTCACATACATAAGCAAAACCTAAACCTAATCACAAGAACAAGCAAGCTGCGCCTCAAACCAGAAAACGACTTTGCATTTTTTCATAAAAAAACTGAAAACTGTTTTGATAGCTAGAGCACAATTCAAGGTCTCAAAGCTATTCCATAAGCTTGCCAAGACTACCAGGAAGCTTTCCCAATCAAAATCAGACCTCCACACGCAAAGAACTGGTATAACCAAGTCACCCTGTTCATAACATTTTGCAGAATCGTATTTGAATTTACATGCCATATCAATGCATTTTGATGTTTAAATTGTACTAACATGATCATTCCAAAGCTACTGGTACCATTTAATTGAAGAATGGCTGCCTATACAACAATACGCCATTGATGCTTGCTAGGGTTTCAGAAACCTCAAAAGAGGGGTTCATGCATCTGGAAAAATTAGGCCATGAAACTAGGACCAATGAATTCGTGACATTCCCATGAAGCCAAATCACTCATCGCGCCTTTTTTATGATTGCTCAATTCCTATTCGCTATTATTCGTTGTTTCAGGTTGTGGGGGTTTAAAACCCCCGCTATCTAGCTTGTATTTTCAGGTAAAACAAAGAATCCATGAGGAAGACGCTGAGCTGTAGGCATGTGATTGGCAGATTTGAAAGTTAGCGCGTTTTTACTTGGCTTCAGTATAGTGCTTGCTTATCATATATTTTATTTCTATTCCATTTAATAAACAAAGACAAGCGTTGGTTGGGTTGGTTGATGTGGTGTCATGCAAGCAATGGGACATGGGTTCGATTCCCAGGTCTCCCATATTCTTCATAATTTTGTTCATAATGCGTTCAGGTACAATTCCCTGCCCAGGGTCCATCATACACCCAACACCTTGGCACGCCACATGTCACCAGGGGTCAATCCAAAGGTCAGGATCTGGAGTCTACCATATGCATTAGTCAGCTGTTCCTCACACGCGCCAGAAAAGTCAACCAGGCCTGATTCAGTGGGCCATGCTCTAAACAAACCTCCATAATTGGGTCAACACCCCCTATGTTTGTATTTTTATCTCTCATTCTTTTTCTTTTTTTTATTTGTTTTAATTTAATGATTTTCTTTTAATTCATAAAATAAATTTTATAACACACAAAAATACAAAAAAATCAGAAAAGTCAAAAATAAAAATATATTTATTTATTATTTAATGCATTAATGTTTTTTGTTGTAAATAAATTTGATCATTAATTTAGTTTTAAATTAGGGTTTTAACTTTAACATTTTTCTTAAATAAATTAAAACACATAAAAATTAGGTTTTGTAGCATTTTACTTTTTTTTTCCAAAATAATTAAATTACCTCATCATCATTATTATTAATTCTTAATTAATTTTGTAAATAAACTTGTCATTAAATAATTAGGTTAAATTAGGTCAAACTTAAACATTTTTCTTTAATAAATTAAAAACAAATTAGAACTAGGGTTATTTAATTTTTAATTCCAATTTAATTTTCTTTAATTTCATAAATACAAAAAACATCAAAAAATAAGTTCTTTCCTTTATTTAATTTAATTAATTTATAATTTCTATTTAATTCCTTTAAAGGGTCCAACGCCCTCGCACCTTCGATCATAATTCCATTTCGCGCGTTTGCTTTTTATTTCCTTTTTAAATTTCATGTAATTGCCCCAAAGCCTTGTAATAGATAATTAGGACATTTATTTTCCGCATTTTATTTATTCAAATCGGGTCTTGGTTTAATTTGGCGATGTAGACCCGCGCCTTGTAATAGCGTAGGACTTTATTTCCCGCATTTTAATTCCCGAACCTTTTAACTGCTAATAATCACATGAAAGAATGAATGCTCAAATAAAATCAAAGCGTAGCTCACTCAACGCGTGACAAGACAAAATAATAACTGAAAATGACACACAATTCACACACCACTCCTAGGGTACGCCTCACTGTTGCCTTGCCCCTCGAAACGTGGTCGTCGAGTAGAGGACGTTTTAGTAAGTCCTCATGTCCATGAACATGGCATGAGGGTAGCTTCTAAGGTGTCCTACTATTGCTCTGGTGACCACACTGTCCCTAATCCTCGAATTGACCCGAACACCTCCAACGGTGGTGCTACCTACCTCTCAATGGTGGGATAGCACTACCCCAAGGACATTTACACAGACTAATTCCTTAGGGTAGGTAGATGACTCGTAGATACTTGCTCTAATTCAAAACAAATCAAAAACTTCTTTTCACACCGACACTTTGCAAAAAGCTTTCAAAAACAACTTTTCAAACACTCTTGAGGACTGATACAAGAGTCGAACTGAAATTTTAAAAGAAACTTTTTCAAACTCACTCCCACACTTGAAAAGCAAACAAACATTTTTGAAAACACAAATGAGCAAGTATCTAAGAGCCCATGGATAACCATGGATAGAAAGGGTGTTAAGACCTTCCCTTTCTATAAATCTACCTCCCAAACCGAGAACTAATCTCAATAAGGAATTTTTCTGTGCTTTTGTCCTTTCCATATTGGAGAAAATAAAAGACGGTGGCGACTCTTGCTTTCCGCGACATTTCGCGAACCAGCGTTAAACAGTCAGTTCCAGATCCACCGATCACAGAACTGGCGACTCTGCTGGGGACACTTATAAAGTGAGGTGTACCTTAGGATAGTTCATAAATCGTGTTTTCAATTGCTTTGACTTGTTTGCTTTAAATTGTGGGACTGTCTTGGGAGTTCTATAGATCCTAACCCGGATCTGGGGATACCTTCTTAGAAAGTAGCAACAAGGCTGTGAGGGAACTGTGCGGGGTATACCGACATGGTTGAAACAGTCTGCTACGTTGATGTGGCACTTTGGTGTATACCGGTAACCCTTGAGTTCAGTCATGGAGAGTACGAGGCCTCCATGTGGTGTCGTGAAGCATCAACTGACCTTAGGAACCTTAATTGAACTATCTTGGCCTCTTTAGGGTAGTGAGATAACTGACTTTGGTGCAGTCCGAGGTTGGTTGATACTCGATACTACACTCAATTGAGGGTTGCTTTCCTGGAATATTTCGGTCGCCAGTTCAGTGGCTAAATCAAAACGATGAACAATGAAAGCAATCCAGTGATATTGGGACCCTTAGAACCCGTTTACTTCTGATAGGACAGGTTGAGCCCACCAACTTCAAGAGGGTAATACCCAGACCCCATGCAGGCCTAAACTCTAAGGGCTTGTCTTGTGTGACTTGTGTGCCTTATCATGTTTGCCTTTGTAAATATTTGTGGTGTGCTTAATCATAGCATCATAACATCATACAGCATCATATGCATTGACTAACCATTTCAGGGGTTCGAATCTTCATCTTTGTTCTTGTTTTGTAGGACATGGAAACTGTTTGCAGGAAGACAATTCAGATTAGCCTTGTAAGGATCCCTCCTCAGCTTAAGGAGCTTATATCCAGGATTCCCGAGAGCTCTTCATTCAGTGAAAGACATGGAAGACTCATCAGCTTGGTCAACACCAACATTGAGGAAGATATGATAAAGGTCCTGTTCCAGTTCTTTGACCCTCTGCATCACTGTTTCACTTTCCTGGATTATCAACTGGTACCTACATTGGAAGAGTTCTCCCGGCTTCTGAAGATCCATATCCTTGATCAACTACCCTACAACGGTACGGAAAAGGAACCCAAGCTTGAAGAGATTGCTAAAGCCTTACACCTACAATCATCTGACCTCAAGGGACATTGGGAAGTTAGAAGTGGCATCAAAGGGTTCTTAGCCAGGTTTCTGTTTGAAAAGGCCCAGGAATGTTGGAACTCCCTTGACTTACAAGCTTTTGAAGAAGTTGTGGCCCTCCTTGTCTATGGTTTGGTGTTGTTCCCTAACCCAGATCAGCTTATAGATATCAGTGCTGTCCAGATCTTCATGTCCAGGAATCCTATACCTACGTTGCTGGGGGACATCCTTCACTCATGTTACACTCGAACCATGAGAAAAGGAGGTGTTTTTATGTGCTGTACTCCTCTCCTGGGAAGGTGGTTTATTTCGCACCTTCCACAATCAGTTTTGAAGAACGAGCGGGGTTTGAGATGGTCACAACGATTGATGACTCTTACGCATGCTGACATACATTGGTGTTCTCGGTCCAAAGAGGATGTCACTATCATTGATCGTTGCGGGGAGTACCCTAATGTTCCTTTACTTGGAATCAGAGGAGGTATTACTTACAACCCGTGCCTGGCTTGGAGACAGTTTGGTTATGCTCGGAAGGATGGCCCTCATGACATGTTAATTCCTGACATAGTTTTTGATTTCGACAACGATGCACAAGGACTTCGCCAGAGATTTATCAGAGCTTGGAGGATGCCAAGTAGGATAGACAGCAAGACCCTGGGGCACAAGAATTCCATCCCATTGGAACCTTATCTCAAGTGGGTACGAGCCCGCTCCCAGAAGTTAGTAATGCCTTATCCTCATGTGCTCCCTGTGATCAAAGAGCCAGTCTTGGAGGGAGAGGTGCCCTACACCATTCAACATCCTGACATGCCCACGTCTTGGGAAGAGATGCAGAAGAGCTGGATCCAGCTTAAGGAAGAACGGAATTCTCTTGAGACCAGTCTACATGCTAGTGAAAAGAAGGTCTTGGAGCTCACCCGCCTATTGCACGAGGAGAGGAATCTCAACACCTACATAGCTCCAAAGAGGATGTGTAGTGTCTTTTGGGATTGATTTGCGTTGTAATATGTGCCCATGAGGCTTTGATGTACTGAACAATTATTTCCTTAATGATAATGTGTGTTCCTTTTTGTCTACAACAAATTTGAACTTTCGAACCCTTGAATGCATTGCATAAACACATATCATTCATCATGTGTATAGCAGGTACTCTTCTTTTCAGGTTGCTTACTGTTCTTCGCTGTTTATTTCAGAATCATGAACCCTGAATCGTCTACCGAGATGTCTATCAAGGCCCTTCAGGCGGGGGAAAGGCTCCAAGTCCAGTAGTCTCTGACAACGAGACTGATTTTAATGAGGAACAGTATCCTCCTGCTGAAGACCGGTACAAGCAGCTGGAAGACAGACTGAACGCCATGGAGATCCAACAAGTGCTTGGGCTGGATTTCGGAGACTTGGGCTTATCTACTGGTGTGATCATTCCTCACAAGTTTAAGGCACCATCTTTTACCAAGTATGACGGGGCGTCTTGCCCCAAGCTACACCTCATATCCTATGTGCGGAAGATTCAGCCGTACACAGTGGATAAGAACTTGTGGATCCACTTCTTCCAGGAGAGTCTTTCAGGGACTCATCTCGAATGGTTCTATCAGCTGGATGGAACCAAAGTTCGTAACTGGGAGGAGTTGGCTACTGCTTTTTACAAGAAGTATCAATATAATGCCGACCTTGCTCCTACACGTACCCAACTCCAGGGAATGTCGCTAGGATCAAGCGAAGGTTTTAAAGAGTACGCACAGAAGTGGAGGGATCTGGCTGGCAGGGTGCAGCCTCCGTTAACTGACCGTGAGCTGGTAGATATGTTCTTGGGGACCTTATCCGGGCCATTCTTCAATCATCTTATCGGTAACTCGTCTGCAGGGTTTATTGACCTTATTCTGACTGGGGAAAGGATAGAGGCTGGAATGAAGTCCAGTAAAATTCAGAAGGGTGTATCTTCAAGTTCTGAGAAGAAACCTTTTAAGAAGGAGGCCAGTGTTGTGTATGGGCCTAGAAGGCAAGATAAACCAGAGCGCCGCCAGTCTGTCAACGCGGTGGTGATTGCTAAGCCTGCTGCCGCTCCTCGGCAAACCAATCAACAAAGGGCCGAAAGACCCAGAAGAGAATTTACTCGGCTGAGTATGACCTTGTCGCAAATCTTGCCGCAGTTGCTATCCACCAACTTAGTGACTGTCAGGGAGGCCCCAAAGGTTGTGAATACTTCCTCTCCCAAGTATAATCCAAATGCCCGCTGTGCTTATCACTCTGATAGCCCGGGGCATTCTACTGATGATTGCTGGACCTTGAGGAATAAAGTGTAGGATCTTATTGATGCCAAGGAGGTACAGTTTGAGGCACCTGAGAAGCCCAATGTGGTGACTGCTCCCATGCCTAACCATGGAGTGAATGCTATCAGGGAGGATGATGAAGTGGAAGAATCTGAGTTCAACAGCTGGATTTATCCGACGGCCGACAGTGGACCTAGCAATTGGACTGCAAAGGACAACCTACTTGTTACTTTTGTTACGCAGTAATGAATTCCTTTGTTTTTGTCATTTGTAATAAACAATGAATTAAAACTCTATGGCCCGGTGTCTTACCCGGGGCACCGTGGCTTCATTTGTGAGGGCATATTAATTGTCATTTCATATATCATGAATAAAGACCTTGGACGTTTTCTCGCACTTCAAATCTTATGCTCTTTTTCTTTCTTTCCTTTCTTTATATATTGCAAAACAGCTGTATTTACACACACTCACTCATACAGGTTTCAATCCACTCTAGATCTCACTGGCAACGACTCTGCTACTGCCAGTTATGACTTCAAAATTCCGATCAACTTAGCCGAAGACGAAGGTGAAGATGATTGCGAAGTGCCTGGCGAGCTTGCAAGACTGTTACTCCAGGAAGAGAGGGCAATTCAACCACATGAAGAGCCGGTGGAAACAATAAATCTGGGTACTGAGGCAGATAGAAAAGAAGTTAAGATTGGTGCCAACCTAGAGCTCAGCGTGAAGCAACGGTTGACTCAGATGTTACATGATTATGTGGAGATCTTCGCCTGGTCCTACGAAGACATGCCTGGGTTGGATACCGACATCGTGGTCCATCATTTGCCTACCAAGGAAGACTGCCCTCCGATTAAGCAAAAGGTCCGCCGTATGCGTCCAGAGATGTCTGAGAAGATCAAAGCTGAGGTTATGAAGCAATTTGATACCGGGTTTCTTGCAGTAACTTCTTACCCTCAGTGGGTTGCTAATGTGGTGCCGGTACCAAAGAAAGACGGTAAGGTCAGAATGTGTTTCGACTACAGGGATCTGAACAGGGCCAGCCCCAAAGATGACTTTCCCCTACCTCACATTGACGTTCTGGTTGACAATACTGCTCAGCACAAAGTATTCTCCTTCATGGATGGTTTTTCAGGGTATAATCAGATCAAGATGGCTCCGGAAGACATGGAGAAGACTACCTTTGTTACTCAGTGGGGCACCTTCTGCTACAAGGTCATGCCATTCGGGTTGAAAAATGTTGGGGCAACCTACCAACGTGCCATGGTTGCTTTATTTCATGACATGATCCATCATGAGATAGAAGTATATGTCGACGACATGATCGCAAGGTCCCAAACTGAGGAGGAACACCTTGACCATCTGCAGAAGCTGTTTGACCGTCTGAAATTGTACAAACTGAGGTTGAACCCGAACAAGTGCACCTTCGGGGTAAGATCTGGAAAGTTGCTAGGCTTCGTTGTAAGTGACAAGGGTATTCAAGTGGACCCTGCCAAGGTTAAATTCATTCAAGAGATGCCAGTTCCTAAGACAGAGAAAGAGGTCAGAGGCTTTTTAGAACGCCTGAATTACATTGCCCGATTCATCTCACACCTAACTGCTACCTGTGAACCAATCTTCAAGCTGCTGAAGAAAGATCAGGTAGTACGTTGGAATGATGAATGTCAGGCTGCTTTTGACAGAATCAAAGAGTATCTCCAAGAACCACCTATTCTTATGCCACCGGTTGAAGGGAGACCTCTGATATTATACCTGACAGTACTTGACAACTCAATGGGGTGTGTGCTGGGACAGCATGACGAGTCTGGCCGAAAAGAGCATGCCATTTATTACCTTAACAAAAAGTTTACCGACTGTGAGACCCGATACTCACTGCTCGAGAAAACTTGTTGCGCTTTGGTATGGGCTGCTCGCCGGCTGAGACAGTATATGCTGACTCACACTACCTTGTTGATCTCAAAGATGGATCCTATAAAGTATATATTCGAAAAGCCTGCTCTGTCCGGGAGAATAGCAAGATGGTGTGATTGGTGGATCTGGAACTGACTGTTTAACGCTGGTTCGCGAAATGTCGCGGAAGCAAGAGTCGCCACCGTCTTTTATTTTCTCCAACATGGAAAGGACAAAAGCACAGAAAAATTCCTTATTGAGATTAGTTCTCGGTTCGGGAGGTAGATTTATAGAAAGGGAAGGTGTTAGCACCCTTTCTATCCATGGTTATCCATGGGCTCTTAGATACTTGCTCATTTGTGTTTTCAAAATGTTTGTTTGCTTTTCAAGGTGAGTGGGTTTGAAAAAGTTTCGTTTAAAATTTCAGTTCGACTCTTGTATCAGTCCTCAAGAGTGTTTGAAAAGTTGTTTTTGAAAGCTTTTCGCAAAGTGTCGGTGTGAAAAGAAGTTTTGGATTTGTTTTGAATTAGAGCAAGTATCTACGAGTCATCTACCTACCCTAAGGAATTAGTCTGTGTAAATGTCCTTAAGGTAGTGCCATCCCACCATTGAGAGGTAGGTAGTACCACCGTTGGAGGTGTTCGGGTCAATTCGTTTGTTAGGGACAGTGTGGTCACCAGAGCAATAGTAGGACACCTTAGAAGCTACCCTTATGCCATTGATCCTTTTTTATTCCGAGGCAACCGTTTCGAGGCAACTGGATCATGTCATGGACATAAGGACTTACTAAAACGTCATATACTCGACGACCACGTTTCGAGGGGCAAGGCAACAGTGAGGTGTACCCTAGGAGTGGTGTGTGAATTGTGTGTCATTTTCTGTTATAGTTTATCTTGTACATGCTTTTGGTGAGCTACGCTTCGATTTTATTTGAGCATACATTCTTTCATGTGATAGTTAGCAGTTAAGGGGTGCGGAATTTAAAGTGCGGAAAGATAAAGGTCCTACGCTATTACAAGGCGCGGGTCTACAACGCCAAATTAAACCAAGACCCGATTTGAATAAAAGTACGGAAAGTAAATGTCCTATTTATCTATTACAAAGCTTTGGGGCAAATACATTATATCCACAAAAGAAATAAAAACGAATGCGAAAAGAAATTAGAATCGAGTGCGAGGGCGTTGGACCCTTTAAGGAAATTAAATTGGAATTTGAAGTAATTAATGATTAAATAAAGAAAAGAACTTGTTTTTTATGTTTTTTTGGTATTTATGAAATTTAATGAGAAAATTAATTGGAATTAAAAGTTAAATAAAAACCTAGTTCTAAATTGTTTTTTTAATTTATTAAAGAAAAATGTTTAAGTTTGACCTAATTTAACCTAATTATTTAATGACAAGTTTATTTACAAAATAATTAATAATTAATAATGATGAAAAAGTTATTTATTAAGAAAAGAATAAAAGTATTAAAACCCTAATTTCTACATTTTTTAGTTTATTAAAGAAAAACATTAAAATTAAACCTAAAATTAAACTAATTTAGTTATTAGAATTTATTTACAAAATAATATTAATGCATTAAATAATAAATAAATATATTTTATTCTTTGACTTTTCTGATTTTTTTTATGTTTTTTTGTATTATAAAACTAATTTTATGGAATTAAATAAAACAAATAATATAATTAAAATAAATAAAAGAAAAGAATAGAATAGAAATAGAGAAAGGAAAGGCAAACATGGGGGTATTCAGGCCCTTTTGGAGGTTCATGGAAAGCAGTTTGGCCCATTTGATTGAGGCCCTTTTGACTTTTCAGTGATTGTGTATGGAGCAGTTGACTGGTGTCCATGGTGGACTGCAAGTTCTGACCATTGGATTGGCCTCTGAAGACATGTGGCAAGCTAAGGCGTTGGGCTTCATGATGGTCATTAGGATGGAAGCTGTACATAAACACGTTAAAACAAAATATATTGAATAAATGGGGGGACCTGGGAATCGAACCCAGGTCTCATTGCCTGTGTGACAACACAACAACCACCAAGCCAAGCGCGTTTCTTTGTTTACTTAGTGGGCACTGATCAACATATGCAAAGTGTGCAATTATTCTAGAACCAACAAAAAACGCGCCAATGATTTGAACGCACCACTCACAAGCCAACAGCTCATCTTCTTCTCCCTGGCTTCTTCGTTTTACCTGAAAACATGAGATAGATAGCAGGGGTTTTAAACCCCCACTAACCCTAAACCAGAAAAATAGCGAATAGCATATAATCAAAAAGAAAAAGGGCGCGATGGTTGGGTTCTACTTGTTTGAACATCCTGATTTCAATGGTATAAGTCTTATGGTCCAATTATTCCAGATATGCAAAGCCCCAAAATTAGAGCTCTGAAACCATAAGCAGTTTTCATGGTGGATTCACGTACAGGGCTTAAAAACACAATTGGATGGCACCATTAGCTTTAGAATGACCAAGTTAGTATAAATCAAACATTAGAAATCAAAAACACTGCATGAATCATGAAACACGAATATGAAAATATTTGGGAACAGGGCAACATGGTTCTACCAGTTCTGGATGTATGGAGGCTTGATTTCGATTGGAAAAGATTCCTGGTCACCTTGGCAAGCTTGTGGAATCGTTTTTAGGCCTTGCAACACACTGAAACTATGAAAACAGATTTGAGTTTTTTTGAGAAAAAATGCAAAGTTGTTTTGTGTTCTTGGGCACAGCTTGCCTGTTCTTTTGATTAGGGTTGTGTTTTGCTTATGTATGTGAACGATTTAGGTTAACAAAACAAGTCCAAAATCCATTCAATCAATGTTTTTGAATTTGTGATTTTCATGAATCTTTTCCAATCTTTTTGTCATGAAGAACATGCCTATTTGCATAGAATCTTTCCTTTTTTAATGTGCACGAAATCTTGAGTGAATAAGGAGTGGAAATGCTGCATAAAAAGATTTGAAAGGTGGCATTTAGTATTTTTTCATATTTAATTTTAATTAAGTGAATTAATAATAATAAAAATTCAAATAATTAATAAAAAATGATGAAATAACTCCCTTGAATGTCAATGGGTCGTGCATAGCTTTTGGGTGGTGATTCTTGGAAGAAAATGAGGCCCATTAGCAATTTTGAGGCATTTGAAGCAAAGTTGACTTTTCAAAATTCCCAAACATTTCCCAACTTCCACAAGGCATATCTTGCTCAATTGTTAAGCTTTGATCATGTTCTTGGACATTTTGGAAAGGTCTTGAAGTCCTCTAACCAATTCCTTTGGTCCCATGTCATTTTGATTTACCAATCTCAAGTTATGGTCTTTGACTTAAAGTTCCTTTTTGTTGACTTTTGAAAATGACCTATAATGTTGAGATTGATAACTTTTTGTGAGAGCATTTCTTGGACTTGAAGTGTGAAGAGGAGTTGTAGGAAATGTCATTCTCTTCAAAATTAGCTTTGGATGGAATTTTTCTGATAAACCATGTGGAAGTTATGCCCTGGTCAATTTGCAGTTGACTTTTTCAACTATCCAAAAATAGAAACTTTTGCATCTTGAGACTTTTTGAGCCATACCTTGAGAATCATGATCAAGAATTGATCAAATGATGTTTGTGGCTTCAAAATAAGATGTTGACCAAAAATTTTGACTTTTGACTCTCAAATGACCATTTTGCCCCTGCAGTTGACTGTTGAGCAATTAGGGTTTTTGACTGTGCAATTTTGTGCTGTAAGTCTTGAAACTTGGTATAAGGATGCTTGACAATGTTTGTAGGCATGTGGGACTTGTTTGGACCCTTGGAAACTTCAATTTCTTTGCCAGAACCAAAACCCTAATTTTTGACTGTTAGGAGGCCATTGGACTGTGCAACCCTTGGGGTATTTTGAAGCATGCTCTTTGCAAATCTTGAAGAATATGGGAGGGCAAATTTTGGGGTACAACAGTTTCCCCTGTTCAATCTTCTTAGACCTGAGGATGTAGATTGGCTGGCGTGCCTTTCGTAATCCGAAGGTGGAAGATGATTGAACATTAGAGTGCCCAGAAATTTGCGCTCACATGTTAGCAGTGTGATGATGGGAATGGGCTTACAGATGCCATTTGGAGATTGATGGGTAGGAATATGGGCTTACAGATGCCATGTTGAGATGTGATGAATAGGTGGATGGGCTTATAGATGCCATCTGGGTGTCGATCGCGTAAGAGATTCCTTAGCGAGAACTTGCGTACCTAAAAAAGGAAAGATGATTACCTGACCTGTTACAGGAGTTTGCCTTTAAAATTCTTTATATAGACGCGCCCTGGCTGGTTACAGGTATCAAATCTTTGAACTCTTCAGACGTGCCCTCAACAGTAACGATGAGAGAACCTTGGGCGACCTTAACCTCAACAGTAACGATGAGAGAATCATAGGCGACTTCAACCTCAACGGTAACGATGAGAGAACCTTGGGCGACTTCAACCTCAACAGTAACGATGAGAGAATCATAGGCGACTTCAACCTCAACGGTAACGATGAGAGAATCATAGGCGACTTCAACCTCAACAGTAACGATGAGAGAATCATAGGCGACTTCAACCTCAACAGTAACGATGAGAGAATCATAGGCGACTTCAACCTCAACAATAACGATGAGAGAGTCTTGGACGTCTTCTACTGAGTCTTCATTAGGAAAATCTTTAGGAATCAATTTAACTGGACCAGAGAAGGCCTTTGACTGGATAAGAATCAAAAAAATCTTTAGGAGTCGATTTAACTGAACTAGACAAGGTCTTGGAATCTTCAACTGAGTCTTCATCAGAAAAATATTTAGGAATCGATTTAACTGGACCAGAGAAGGCCTTTGACTGGATAAGAATCAGAAAAATCTTTAGGAGTCGATTTAACTGAACCAGACAAGGTCTTGAAATCTTCAACTGAGTCTTCATCAGAAAAATCTTTAGGAATCGATTTAACTGGACCAGAGAAGGCCTTTGACTGGATAAGAATCGGAAAAATATTTAGGAGTCGATTTAACTGAACCAGACAAGGTCTTGGAATCTTCAACTGAGTCTTCAACAGAAAAATCTTTAGGAATCGATTTAACTGGACCAGAGAAGGCCTTTGACTGGATAAGAATCAGAACAATCTTTAGGAGTCAATTTAACTGAACCAGACAAGGTCTTGGAATCTTCAACTGAGTCTTCATCAGAAAAATCTTTAGGAATCGATTTAACTGGACCAGAGAAGGCCTTTGACTGGATAAGAATCAGAACAATCTTTAGGAGTCGATTTAACTGAACTAGACAAGGTCTTGGAATCTTCAACTGAGTCTTCATCAGAAAAATCTTTAGGAATCGATTTAACTGGACCAGAGAAGGCCTTTGACTGGATAAGAATCAGAAAAATCTTTAGGAGTCGATTTAACTGAACCAGACAAGGTCTTGGAATCTTCAACTGAGTCTTCATCAGAAAAATCTTTAGGAATAGATTTAACTGGACCAGAGAAGGCCTTTGACTGGATAAGAATCGGAAAAATCTTTAGGAGTCGATTTAACTGAACCAGACAAGGTCTTGGAATCTTCAACTGAGTCTTCATCAAAAAAATCTTTAGGAATCGATTTAACTGGACCAGAGAAGGCCTTTGTCTGGATAAGAATCAGAAAAATCTTTAGGAGTCGATTTAACTGAACCAGACAAGGTCTTGGAATCTTCAACTGAGTCTTCATCAGAAAAATCTTTAGGAATCGATTTAACTGGACCAGAGAAGGCCTTTGACTGGATAAGAATCAGAAAAATCTTTAGGAGTCGATTTAACTGAACCAGACAAGGTCTTGGAATCTTCAACTGAGTCTTCATCAGAAAAATCTTTAGGAATCGATTTAACTGGACCAGAGAAGGCCTTTGACTGGATAAGAATCAGAAAAATCTTTAGGAGTCGATTTGACTGAACCAGACGAGGTCTTGGAATCTTTAACTGAGTCTTCATCAGAAAAATCTTTAGGAATCGATTTAACTGGACCAGAGAAGGCCTTTGACTGGATAAGAATCAGAAAAATATTTAGGAGTCGATTTGACTGAACCAGACGAGGTCTTGGAATCTTCAACTGAGTCTTCATCAAAAAAATCTTTAGGAATCGATTTAACTGGACCAGAGAAGGCCTTTGACTGGATAAGAATCAGAAAAATCTTTAGGAGTCGATTTAACTGAACCAGACAAGGTCTTGGAATCTTCAACTGAGTCTTCATCAGAAAAATCTTTAGGAATCGATTTAACTGGACCAGAGAAGGCCTTTGACTGGATAAGAATCAGAAAAATCTTTAGGAGTCGATTTAACTGAACCAGACAAGGTCTTGGAATCTTCAACTGAGTCTTCATCAGAAAAATCTTTAGGAATCGATTTAACTGGACCAGAGAAGGCCTTTGACTGGATAAGAATCAGAAAAATCTTTAGGAGTCGATTTAACTGAACCAGACAAGGTCTTGGATATAGTTGAGAACTTAACTGGATCTTTCCTAAAAGGTAAAGGTCAGTCATATGCAGTGCATGATATGGATCAAGCAATGATGTTCTCAACGTAAATGAGATTGTAAGATATGATGCGTATATGCATGCTATAATGTATGGAAATGCGATGTTTCTGAATGTATGTTTTTGTCTAGGAAAGTAAATCCTTGACGGGTGCCGGGAAGTCACATCCTGGGTTGATGTTGGAGAATAGTGCTTTGTTGTTTCCGCTGGGGATGATAATTGCAAGAATACCGGTAGGAGAAGACAACTCCGTTGGGGAATAAACTTGGCGAACGGATTACTCTGCGGGGAGAAAATTATTCTAGCGATCTTGCTGGGGAGAAATACTCTGTGGGGAGAGAGGTACTTTGCTGGGATGGTGATGGTAACTCCGCTGGGGATACCGTTGTTATGTTGGAAGTGTTAATAGACTCCGCTGGGGGATAAGAAGACTTTACCGAGGATGGTCTTTCCGTGGCTTTTGGCTGAGGATAACCCAGTTATATCCTGGTAGGGAAATAACCTTTGAATAGAGTCGGGAGACGCGTTCGTGCTCTGCGGGGGTAAGCTTCCAGAATCTACTGGGGATAAGCTTACTGTTGGGGAGATGAATTCAAGCTTTCCTAGGGAAATCTGGATTGGACTCTCCTGGGGAATTAAGGTATATTGGTTATGTTCTTCGGCTAAACTTACTTTGGTACCTTGATGGACAGAACCATTAGACCGTTTGGACGACTCATTACTACCCCTGTTTCTGAGATGGGAGAGGAAGACCTGTGAGGTGTTTGATGACTGCCAATTGACAAATCTTCTTCTGGTAGGCAAATGATGAGATGACAGGACATAGTCGTACGCTTTGATCCCTAACTTTTGCCTGGACCGCCCTTTCGGGTTTTCAGTCCACCGGGATACCCATTTTTGCCCAAGCCGCCTTTTCAGGTTTTTGACTTGCCGGGTGTAAAGACTTTTTTATATTTTCATCCCTTCTTTTTGCCCGAACCCTTTTGGTTCGCCGGGAAGCCCTTATTTTTGCCTAGGTGTGTCAACCTAGCGGGTCTTTGATTATGCGTAGTATTTTTTTCGACTATGTCCACGCTCTTAGAATGCAGGGAGGTGCCCCTGGCTGCTTGTGTTGCCCTGTTACCAGAAGATGTCTGATCGTGCCAGATTCGTTGCTGGAATGCCCCCGAGTGACTCAGGCGGAGATTTGCCCCAGGCTATTTGGCCTTTGAGAGATTCTTTGAATCTTGACTTAACTGCCCCAGACGATGGACAATGATCAGGCCAAGCCCCTTGATTGGAGGTGCTTTTGTTCATTAGGCATTCGTCGTGCGAATTTCTATGCTGTTCAAACAAAAAGTCATATGCAAACAAAGTTATGTTAAAAATGCAAAGCTTATGTCTGTCTTGAAAACTTTTTTTTTAAAATGCATTTTTCAATAAAAGCAAGTGAATTTTTGTAGACTGTGATGTCAACTCGTTATTTTACCGCAAGCCTTAAGGAGTCAGGATACCTTTTCGTAACAGTATGCTTTCGAACTAACCCATGCTTCAGCTAGGACTTTTAAGGGTTATAACGTGGCCTGGTTCACGGTTTAAGAAACAAAGGATAAAGGCTCAAATTATTTGTACCTACCCACTCTTCGTGATGTTCTTCAAACCTAAACTCAGTTGATCGTGCGTTAGACCTTGTTTGAGTCTTTGCTCTGATATTCTAGTGATGATTCGGATATTGACAATTTATTTTGAACAGGCAGTCATTTTCTTTTTTTTTGTTGAGAGTTTGTAGTACCTCTTTTTCTTTTTGATTTCATTATCCTTATTTTTTTTTGCCTGAACTGTTTCTTTTGTGATTACAGTCAGCGGGATGCCCCAGTTTTGTAAGTCTCCTTCATAGGTTTTGACTTGTTAGGCTTCTATTTTGAGAAGTAATGACTGCCTGTCTTTAATTATTCGGAACCATCACTGTCTTTTGTTTTGTAAGGACCTTTTTGGTGTCATTCGTTGTGCACTTGGATCAACTGAGAGAACTACCCTGCCCTAGGTTATGATAAAGGGTTTTAATTTTCGAAAAGAAAAACTCCTACTTCTTTGGCTCAGAGGGGTTGACGAGGGATTATCTTCCTTATAACTCCAGTGTTTAGGAATTGAAACAATGCCTGTGCCTCACCAGCGGGGTCTGTCCAAAAGCATACTGTAGATTGTGGTATCGTTTTCATCATCCTCCCTCAAGAGGCTTAGAATTGTTAATTGAGAGTTGACATCAAAACTGAAAGCGGTTTGCATATAGTGAATACGAAATAATTGCTTCAAAACAGACATGTGGAATGCATTAATGAAATAACAACGTTTGAAATGAATAAAATGTTTGAACAATTAAAAGAAAATTACAACTTGAAAGATCCTAATGAACAAAGAGTCCTTTCATCTCAGGGCTTGTTATTTCAACTGGTGCATCTTCTAGGGATGACAGGAGCATTCAGCCTGGCCCATCTGGGTGAAATCCACAGCTCTTTCATTAATCAGGTCTTGGATCTTATTCTTCAGAGCCCAGCAGTTGTCGGTGTCATGTCCTGGACTGTCAGAGTGGTATGCACATCTTTCCTCGGGATTGTACTTTGGGGAGGCTGTGTTGGGATTCTTAGGAGGGTCCCTTAACGTCACCAGATTCAACCTCAACAAATGTTGTAAAGCTTGGGACGGTGACACGTTGAGCTTGGTGAACTGCCTTTTAGGCTTGTCTGGCTTGCTCTGATCAGTCTGTGGTTCTTGGCGAGGTCGTTGTTGGACCTGTGAAGTAGTAGCAGCTTGGAGAGGCCCAAACCTTTGACTTCTTGGAGGCTGATTAATGGCTTGGTCCCTGACTTGGGCTAGTTGCTTCATGTCTTGATGAAGCTGGCTGATCATGGTCCTCAACTCTTCCTGCTCCCGAACTAGTCCTTGGATGAGAGCCCTTTGCCCCAGCATCTGGGTTTTCAATGTATCGACTTCAGCTTATAGACGTTTCAGCCGTTCGTCCTTATCATCTTCAGCACTGTTCCTGGCTAAAGTCCCCATGAGGAGTGTCCTTAACTCTTCCTGCCCCTTGGATAGGCTTAGGAAGATCTTCCTGAACTGAGTCTCTTGGGCATGAAGACCCTGGTTATCTTGTTGGGAGGTCATTACTGAAATAAACAGCGCAGATGGTAAGTGACATGTAAAGAAAGGTACCTGTAATGCAATGATGTATATATATGCATGCAATGTTTTCAAGGACCTCGCGGGGTAAACAAGAAAAATTGTCAGCATTTGAATCTGGTAGTTTGATTGAAGGAATTGCGTATTATTGAGAGTCCTTCTTCAAGGGTCAAAGGCTCACCATATCGAGTGGGTCATAGCCCCTGACTTTAGTCATCATGTATGGTTTTGATTTCCAAACAACCTTGGTTAGGGGAACCTTCTTCAAGAGTCAAGGCTCACCATGTCAAGTGGGTCATAGCCCTTGACAGTCTTGGCTAGAGGAAAATAAATCCCCTTTGCCCCTTGCTGGACAGTTGGTTCGTCATGACCTGCATCACAAGCCCTTGAGATCCTTAAAATGGGTTAGTCCTTATGTAGGATGTATGCAATGGTATGATGTTATGCTATGCATGGGGTAATGTAGGTAAACCCTGTTATGAGTCCCAATTAAGGACTGTAAACAAAACCTGCAAGAAACTCAGTAAACCCTGTTATGAGTCCCAATTAAGGACTATAAACAAAACCTGCAAGAAACTCAAGTAAACTCTGTTATGAGTCTCAATTAAGGACTATAAACAAAACCTGCAAGAAACTCGTGTTGTTAGATAACAAGTGTACAAGTAGTCAAGTTTGAAGGCACACAAGTCACACAAGACAACCCTTAGAGTTTAGGCCAGCATGAAGTTTAGGTACTACCCTCTTTCAGTTTGTTGGTTAGAACATGTCCTATCAGAAGTAATCGGGTTCTTAGAGGATCCCATAATCATTGACTACCCTCAATCGGTCATAACTCCAGCATCGCAATCTTTTCTTGCAGCCAGAACCATCACGAGAGTTTAGCCTCAATGGGCGTAGCATACTGCTACTGTTCTATTGGCCAAGTTGTGTCATTTAAGGTTCTAAGGTCTGTTGGTCCTTAATGACTCCTCAGAAGACCCATATTCTCCTCGTTGCGACACAAGGGATATCGGTACAGACCAAGGTGCCACACCAACGTAGCCACTGCTTCACCCATGTCGGTCTACGCCGGACAGGTCCCTCACAGCTTATGCTACCTAACAGGGTATCCCCAGATCCGGGTTAGGATCTATGTAACTCCGATGCAACCCACAATTTAAAGCAAACAAGTCAAAACAATTGAAAACACAGTTATGAACTATCCTAAGGTACACCTCACTTTAAGATTTCCCCAGCAGAGTCGCCAGTTCTGTGATCGGTAGATCTGGAACTGACTGTTTAACGCTGGTTCGCGAAATGTCGCGGAAGCAAGAGTCGCCACCGTCTTTTATTTTCTCCAACATGGAAAGGACAAAAGCACAGAAAAATTCCTTATTGATATTAGTTCTCGGTTCGGGAGGTAGATTTATAGAAAGGGAAGGTGTTAGCACCCTTTCTATCCATGGTTATCCATGGGCTCTTAGATACTTGCTCATTTGTGTTTTCAAAAATGTTTGTTTGCTTTTCAAGTGTGGGAGTGAGTTTGAAAAAGCTTCTTTTAAAATTTCAGTTCGACTCTTGTATCAGTCCTCAAGAGTGTTTGAAAAGTTGTTTTTGAAAGCTTTTTGCAAAGTGTCGGTGTGAAAAGAAGTTTTTGATTTGTTTTGAATTAGAGCAAGTATCTACGAGTCATCTACCTACCCTAAGGAATTAGTCTGTGTAAATGTCCTTAAGGTAGTGCCATCCCACCATTGAGAGGTAGGTAGTACCACCGTTGGAGGTGTTCGGGTCAATTCGTTTGTTAGGGACAGTGTGGTCACCAGAGCAATAGTAGGACACCTTAGAAGCTACCCTTATGCCATTGATCCTTTTTTATTCCGAGGCAACCGTTTCGAGGCAACTGGATCATGTCATGGACATAAGGACTTACTAAAACGTCCTATACTCGACGACCACGTTTCGAGGGGCAAGGCAACAGTGAGGCGTACCCTAGGAGTGGTGTGTGAATTGTGTGTCATTTTCTGTTATAGTTTATCTTGTACATGCTTTTGGTGAGCTACGCTTCGATTTTATTTGAGCATACATTCTTTCATGTGATAGTTAGCAGTTAAGGGGTGCGGAATTTAAAGTGCGGAAAGATAAAGGTCCTACGCTATTACAAGGCGCGGGTCTACAACGCCAAATTAAACCAAGACCCGATTTGAATAAAAGTACGGAAAGTAAATGTCCTATTTATCTATTACAAAGCTTTGGGGCAAATACATTATATCCACAAAAGAAATAAAAACGAATGCGAAAAGAAATTAGAATCGAGTGCGAGGGCGTTGGACCCTTTAAGGAAATTAAATTGGAATTTGAAGTAATTAATGATTAAATAAAGAAAAGAACTTGTTTTTTATGTTTTTTTGGTATTTATGAAATTTAATGAGAAAATTAATTGGAATTAAAAGTTAAATAAAAACCTAGTTCTAAATTGTTTTTTTAATTTATTAAAGAAAAATGTTTAAGTTTGACCTAATTTAACCTAATTATTTAATGACAAGTTTATTTACAAAATAATTAATAATTAATAATGATGAAAAAGTTATTTATTAAGAAAAGAATAAAAGTATTAAAACCCTAATTTCTACATTTTTTAGTTTATTAAAGAAAAACATTAAAATTAAACCTAAAATTAAACTAATTTAGTTATTAGAATTTATTTACAAAATAATATTAATGCATTAAATAATAAATAAATATATTTTATTCTTTGACTTTTCTGATTTTTTTTTATGTTTTTTTGTATTATAAAACTAATTTTATGGAATTAAATAAAACAAATAATATAATTAAAATAAATAAAAGAAAAGAATAGAAATAGAGAAAGGAAAGGCAAACATGGGGGGTATTCAGGCCCTTTTGGAGGTTCATGGAAAGCAGTTTGGCCCATTTGATTGAGGCCCTTTTGACTTTTCAGTGATTGTGTATGGAGCAGTTGACTGGTGTCCATGGTGGACTGCAAGTTCTGACCATTGGATTGGCCTCTGAAGACATGTGGCAAGCTAAGGCGTTGGGCTTCATGATGGTCATTAGGATGGAAGCTGTACAGAAACACGTTAAAACAAAATATATTGAATAAATGGGGGGACCTGGGAATCGAACCCAGGTCTCATTGCCTGTGTGACAACACAACAACCACCAAGCCAAGCGCGTTTCTTTGTTTACTTAGTGGGCACTGATCAACATATGCAAAGTGTGCAATTATCCTAGAACCAACAAAAAACGCGCCAATGATTTGAACGCACCACTCACAAGCCAACAGCTCATCTTCTTCTCACTGGCTTCTTCGTTTTACCTGAAAACATGAGATAGATAGCGGGGGTTTTAAACCCCCACTAACCCTAAACCAGAAAAATAGCGAATAGCATATAATCAAAAAGAAAAAGGGCGCGATGGTTGGGTTCTACTTGTTTGAACATCCTGATTTCAATGGTATAAGTCTTATGGTCCAATTATTCCAGATATGCAAAGCCCCAAAATTAGAGCTCTGAAACCCTAAGCAGTTTTCATGGTGGATTCACGTACAGGGCTTAAAACACAATTGGATGGCACCATTAGCTTTAGAATGACCAAGTTAGTATAAATCAAGCATTAGAAATCAAAAACACTGCATGAATCATGAAACACGAATATGAAAATATTTGGGAACAGGGCAACATGGTTCTACCAGTTCTGGATGTATGGAGGCTTGATTTCGATTGGAAAAGATTCCTGGTCACCTTGGCAAGCTTGTGGAATCGTTTTTAGGCCTTGCAACACACTGAAACTATGAAAACAGATTTGAGTTTTTTTGAGAAAAAATGCAAAGTTGTTTTGTGTTCTTGGGCGCAGCTTGCCTGTTCTTTTGATTAGGGTTGTGTTTTGCTTATGTATGTGAACGATTTAGGTTAACAAAACAAGTCCAAAATCCATTCAATCAATGTTTTTGAATTTGTGATTTTCATGAATCTTTTCCAATCTTTTTGTCATGAAGAACATGCCTATTTGCATATAATCTTTCGTTTTTTGATGTGCACGAAATCTTGAGTGAATAAGGAGTGGAAATGCTGCATAAAAAGATTTGAAAGGTGGCATTTAGTATTTTTTTCATATTTAATTTTAATTAAGTGAATTAATAATAATAAAAATTCAAATAATTAACAAAAAATGATGAAATAACTCCCTTGAATGTCAATGGGTCGTGCATAGCTTTTGGGTGGTGATTCTTGGAAGAAAATGAGGCCCATTAGCAATTTTGAGGCATTTGAAGCAAAGTTGACTTTTCAAAATTCCCAAAAATTTCCCAACTTCCACATGGCATATCTTGCTCAATTTTTAAGCTTTGATCATGTTCTTGGACATTTTGGAAAGGTCTTGAAGTCCTCTAACCAATGCCTTTGGTCCCATGTAATTTTGATTTACCAATCTCAAGTTATGGTCTTTGAATTAAAGTGCCTTTTTGTTGACTTTTGAAAATGACCTATAATGTTGAGATTGATAACTTTTTGTGAGAGCATTTCTTGGACTTGAAGTGTGAAGAGGAGTTGTAGGAAATGTCATTCTCTTCAAAATGAGCTTTGGATGTAATTTTTCTGATAAACCATGTGGAAGTTATGCCCTGGTCAATTTGCAGTTGACTTTTTCAACTATCCAAAAATAGAAACTTTTGCATCTTGAGACTTTTTGAGCCATACCTTGAGAATCATGATCAAGAATTGATCAAATGATGTTTGTGGCTTCAAAATAAGATGTTGACCAAAAATTTTGACTTTTGACTGTCAAATGACCATTTTGCCCCTGCAGTTGACTGTTGAGCAATTAGGGTTTTTGACTGTGCAATTTTGTGTTATAAGTCTTGAAACTTGGTATAAGGATGCTTGACAATGTTTGTAGGCATGTGGGACTTGTTTGGACCCTTGGAAACTTCAATTTTTTGCCATAACCAAAACCCTAATTTTTGACTGTTAGGAGGCCATTGGACTGTGCAACCCTTGGGGGATTTTGAAGCATGCTCTTTGCAAATCTTGAAGAATATGGGAGGCCAAATTTTGGGGTACAACAGATGGCAAATGATCTTGACGGAATACGACATCCAGTACGCGACCCAGAAAGCTATCAAAGGGAGTGTATTGGCAAACCATTTGGCACACCAGGCTGTGGATGACTACCAGACAATGAACTTTGAGTTTCCAGACGAAAGCATCATGATAGTGACTGATTGTGAAGTACCTGGACCGGATGAAGGACCTGAGGAAGGATCCCGATGGTCTATGCACTTTGACGGAGCCTCCAACGCTTTGGGTAACGGTATCGGCACTGTGATCATATCCCCTCAAGGCACTCATACTCCACTCACTGCCCGGCTATGTTTCAACTGCACCAACAACATGGCGGAGTATGAGGCGTGCATCATGGGTCTCCAAGCTGCAATCGACTTAAGGATCAAGTTTCTGAGTGTCTTCGGAGATTCCGCTCTCGTGATCAATCAGATCAAAGGGGAGTGGGATACGAAACATCCAAATCTTATTCCTTACAGAGAATGTGTGTTGACATTGATTCCCAATTTCACAGAGATAACTTTTGAACATTTCCCAAGAGAGGAGAATCAGTTGGCGGACGCGTTAGCTACGATGTCTTCCATGTTCAAAGTCAAATGGGACAATGAGGCTCCCCGGGTCATCATCTGGAAACTGGACGAACCGGCATACTGTTGTGATCTTGAGGCTGAGGCAGTGACTGAGAAACCTTGGTACCATGAGGTGAAGAGATACCTGGAAGCTCAGGAATACCCTGAAGGTGCATCTGTCAACGATAAGAAGTTTCTGAGAAGGTTTGCAGCGAAGTTCTTCCTTAGCAACGGCATTCTGTACAAACGAAACCATGATTCGACCTTACTGCGTTGTGTGGATAAGACTGAGGCAGAAAGGATTATGGCGGAGTTACATGAAGGGGCATTTGGAACGCATTCCAGTGGACATACTATGGCAAAGAAGATCCTTCGGGCAGGGTATTTCTGGTCCACTATGGAAGCCAACTGTTACCAACATTCTCGGACATGTCATAAGTGCCAGATATATGCAGATAAGGTGCACATTCCTCCAGTTCCTCTGAATGTCTTGACAGCACCTTGGCCTTTTGCAATGTGGGGCATTGATATGATCGGTGAGATCAGACCTACGGCATCCAATGGGCATCGCTTCATCCTGGTGGCGATTGATTACTTTACAAAGTGGGTTGAAGCAGCTTCCTACGCTACAGTAACCAAGAATGTCGTGGCACGGTTCATTCGGCATAACCTGATTTGTCGATACGGCATCCCAGAAAGGATCATTACGGACAACGATACCAATCTCAATAACAAGATGATCACTGAGCTCTGCGAGCAATTCAAGATACAGCACCACAACTCTTCTCCTTACCGGCCGAAGATGAATGGGGCTGTAGAAGCAGCAAATAAGAATATCAAGAAAATTGTGCAGAAGATGACAGTGACCTATAAAGATTGGCACGAGATGTTACCGTTCGCTCTTCATGGGTACCGAACCTCAGCAAGGACGTCAACCGGGGCAACTCCTTTCTCCTTGGTCTACGGTATGGAGGCAGTCTTACCGATCGAAGTGCAGATACCCTCTCTCCGGATAATGAAGGATGCAGACCTGAGTGAAGATGATTGGATCCAGACACGACTTGATCAGCTGAATCTAATTGACGAAAAGAGACTTACTGCTATTTGTCATGGTCAGACGTATCAAAAACGGATGATCAGGGCATTTAACAAGAAAGTCAGACCACAAGAATATCAAGTTGGGGATCTGGTAATCAAGCGTATCATCCTTCCTCAGAGTGATCCAAGGGGAAAATGGACCCCTATGTATGAAGGGCCATTTGTGGTTAAACATGTGTTCTCAGAAGGGGCCATGATTCTGACCACCATGGATGGTGACGACCTTCCTCACCCCGCCAATGCAGACATAGTAAAAAGATACTACGCATGAAAAAAGACCCGCTAGGTTGACATACCTAGGCAAAAATTAGGGCTTCCCGGCGAACCAAAAGGGTTCGGGCAAAATGAAGGGATGAAATGAAAAAAATCTGTACACCCGGCAAGTCGAAAACCTGAAAAGGCGGCTTGGGTAAAAATGGGTATCCTGGTGGACTGAAAACCCGAAAGGGCGGTCCAGGTAAAAGTTAGGGATAAAGCGTAATACTATGTCTCATTGGATCACCTTGCATCCAGAATCTGGTATCTACATCAAGTTCAGACGGCATCAATCAATCAGCTTCATCTTCAGCTAGGTCATCAAGTGATGAGACGCTCGAAGATATGAAGGCGATAGCAGAGTTGGAACCCAGTGGGATTATTCTTTTCACATAGCTGTTTTGTTTTCCCTTTGTACAAATTGTATAAACTCTTTTGTTCAGCGGCGTTCTCTTACTAGGACGTCAGCCTCTTGTACATAAACGCCTATTTATAGGCAAATTCAAAAAAATCAATACAAATTCACTTTTCAGTTAAAATTGCCAATTGTTTTTCCTTTTCTGTTTTGTTTTGCGAAGAACGTCCAAGGTTCAATTTGTGATATATGCATTTGACACTAATTGCTAACTCATAAATACTTGCATACGAAACAAAGGATTAATTACAGGTAACATTAGAAACAGGGGCAATAAAGAGTTGTCTAAGCGAACTAATTGCTCTGTCCGCCAAGGTATCAAGGTAGGTTCAGCTGAAGAACATAACCAGTATATCTTAATTCCCCAGAGAGTGAGGCAGCAAGTCAATGCACTCTCCCCAAGCAAAGCTATATTATCAGCCTTAAGGAAGTTGGGTATCCCCCGCAGATCTCAACATTCCCCAGCAATATACGAACATTCTTAACAAGCATCCCCGGCAATCTTGATCTAAGATTGTTCCCCGGCGGTCTACTAGACATTCAGTGGAGTCACTTCCAGTACATCTCAAAATTTCCCCAGGAGAGTCCAATCAAAGATTTCCCCAGGAAAGTTTGAATCATCTCCCCAGCAGGAAGCTTATCCCCAGTAGATTCTGGAAGCTTCCCCCCTACAAAGCACGAACGCGTCCCCCGGCTTTGTTCAAAGGTTATTTCCCTACCTGGATATAACTGGGTTATCCTCAGCCAAAAGCCACGAGAAGATCGTCCTCGGCGAAGTCTTCTTATCCCCAACGAAGTCTATTAACACTTCCAACATCAACGGTATCCCCAGCGGAGTTATCATCAGCATCCCAGCAAAGTACCTCTCTCCCCACATGGTATTGTTCCCCAACAAGATCTCTAGAGTAGTTATTCCCCGCAGAGTAATCTCTTCATCAAGTTTATTCCCCAACGGAGTTATCTTCTCCTACCGGTATTCTTGCGACTATCATCCCCAGCGGAAACAACAAAACAAAAGCTCTCCATCAGCCCAGGATGTGACTTCCTGGAACCCGTCAAGGATTTATTTTCCTAAGACGAAAACATACATTCAAAAACATCACATACATCATGATACATGCATGAACGCATCATATCTTACAATCTCATTTATGTTGAGAACATCATTGCTTGATCCATATCATGCATTGCATATGACTGACCTTTACCTTTCAGGAAAGATCCAGTTAAGTTCTCAGCTATATTCGAGACCTCCTTTGGTTCAGTTAAATCGATTCCTAAAGATTTTTCTGATTCTTATCCAGTTGAAGTTATTTCAAGACTTTCGTCTGGTTCAGTTAAAATCGACCCTAAGATTTTTCTGATTCTTATCCAGTCAAAGGCCTTCTCTGGTTCAGTCAGATCGACCCTAAGATCTCCCTGATTCTTATCCAGTTGAAGATTCCAAGATCTTGTCTGGTTCAGTTAAATAGACTCCTAAAGATTTTTCTGATTCTTATCCAGTCAAAGTTAATCCAAAACCTCCTCTGGTTCAGTCAGATCGCCCCTAAGATCTCCCTGATTCTTATCCAGTTGAAGACTCTAAGACCTTGCCTGGTTCAGTTAAGTCGACTCCTAAAGATTTTTCTGATTCTTATCCAGTCAAAGGCCTTCTCTGGTTCAGTCAGATCGACCCTAAGATCTCCCTGATTCTTATCCAGTTGAAGATTCCAAGACCTTGCCTGGTTCAGTTAAATCGACTCCTAAAGATTTTTCTGATTCTTATCCAGTCAAAGGCATTCTCTGGTTCAGTCAGATCGACCCTAAGATCTCCCTGATTCTTATCCAGTTGAAGATTCCAAGACCTTGCCTGGTTCAGTTAAATCGACTCCTAAAGATTTTTCTGATTCTTATCCAGTCAAAGTTAATCCAAGACCTTGCCTGGTTCAATTAAATCGACTCTTAAAGATTTTTCTGATTCTTATCCAGTCAAAGGCCTTCTCTGGTTCAGTCAGATCGACCCTAAGATCTCCCTAATTCTTATCCAGTTGAAGTTATTTCAAGACCTTGTCCGGTTCAGTTAAATCGACTCCTAAAGATTTTTTATGATGCCGATCCAGTCAAAGGCCTTCTCCGGTCTAGTTAAATCGATTCCTAAAGATTTTCCTGATGGAGACTCAATAGAAGACATCCCAGATTCTCTCATCGTTACTGTTGAGGTAGTAATCGCCCCAGATTCTCTCATCGTTACTGTTGAGGTAGTAATCGCCCCAGATTCTCTCATCGTTACTGTTGAGGTAGTAATCACCCCAGATTCTTTCATCGTTACTGTTGAGGTAGTAATCGCCCCAGGTTCTCTCATCGTCCCGTTGAGGTAGTAACCATCCCTGATTCATTCATCACTGTTTGAAGCCCCAGACTCGATTCCTGTATCTCGCCAGGGCACGTCTGAAGAGGTTGAAGATTCGATTCCTGTAACCAGTCAGAGCATGTTTACACAAAGAGTTTGAAGACCAACTCCTGTAACAGGTCAGGTAATCATCTTCCTTTTTTTCAGGTACGCAAGTTCTCGCTAAGGAATCTCTTACGCGATCGACACACAGATGGCATCTATAAGCCCATCCATCTATCCATCACCTCTCAACATGGAATCTATAAGCCCATCCTCCTATCCACCAATCTCCAAACGGCATCTGTAAGCCCATTCCCGCTATCACACTGCTACTATGTGAGCGCAAATTTCTGGGCACTCTAGTGTTCAATCATCTTCCACCTTCGGATTACGAAAGGCACGTCAGCCAATCTACATCCTCAGGTCTAAGAAGATTGAACAGGGGCAACTGTTGTACCCCAAAATTTGCCCTCCCATATTCTTCAAGATTTGCCAAGATCAAGGTTCAAAATCTCTCAAAGGTGGCACAGTTCAATGGCCTCCTAACAGTCAAAAGTTAGGGTTTTGATTCTAGCAAAGAAATGGAAGTTTCCAAGGGCCCAAACAAGTCCCACATGCCTATAAACATTTTCAAGCATCCTCATGCCAAGTTTCAAGACTCACAGCACAAAATTGCACAGTCAAAAACCCTAATTGCTCAACAGTCAACTGCAGGGGCAAAATGGTCATTTGACAGTCAAAAGTCAAAAATTTTGGTCAACATATTATTTTGAAGCCACAAAGATCATTTGATCAATTCTTGATCATGATTCTCAAGGTATGGCTCAAAAAGTCTCAAGATGCAAAAGTTTCTATATTTGGACAGTTGAAAAAGTCAACTGCAAATTGACCAAGGCATAACTTCCACATGGTTTATCAGAAAAATTCCATCCAAATCTCATTTTGAAGAGAATGACACTTCCTACAACTCCTCTTCACACTTAAAGTCCAAGAAATTCTCTCACAAAAAGTTATCAATCTCAATATTATAGGTCATTTTCAAAAGTCAACAAAAAGGCACTTTAAGTCAAAGACCATAACTTGAGATTGGTAAATCAAAATGACATGGGACCAAAGGAATTGGTTATAGGACTTCAAGACCTTTCCAAAATGTCCAAGAACATGATCAAAGCTTAAAAATTGAGCCAGATATGCCTTGTGGAAGTTGGGAAATTTTTGGGAATTTTGAAAAGTCAACTTTGCTTCAAATGCCTCAAAATTGCTAATGGGCCACAATTTCTTCCAAGAATCATCACCCAAAAGCTATGCACGACCCATTGACCCAAAGGGGAGTTATTTTCTTATTTTTAATTTATTAATTGAATTTTTAAATCTATTAATTCATTTAATTAAAATTAAATATGAGAAAAATACTAAACAAATATTTTGGAATCTTTTTGTGCAGCATTTCCACTCCTTATTCACTCAAGATTTCGTGCACATAAAAAAAGGAAAGATTCTATGCAAATAGGCATGTTCTTCATGACAAAAAGATTGAAAAAGATTCATGAAAATCACAAATTCAAAAACATTGATTGAATGGATTTTGGGCTTGTTTTGTTAACCTAAATCATTCACATACATAAGCAAAACCTAAACCTAATCACAAGAACAAGCAAGCTGCGCCTCAAACCAGAAAACGACTTTGCATTTTTTCATAAAAAAACTGAAAACTGTTTTGATAGCTAGAGCACAATTCAAGGTCTCAAAGCTATTCCATAAGCTTGCCAAAACTACCAGGAAGCTTTCCCAATCAAAATCAGACCTCCACACGCAAAGAACTTGTATAACCAAGTCACCCTGTTCATAACATTTTGCATAATCGTATTTGAATTTACATGCCATATTAATGCATTTTGATGTTTAAATTGTACTAACATGATCATTCCAAAGCTACTGGTACCATTTAATTGAAGAATGGCTGCCTGTACAAGAATACGCCATTGATGCTTGCTAGGGTTTCAGAAACCTCAAAAGAGGGGTTCATGTATCTGGAAAAATTAGGCCATGAAACTAGGACCAATGAATTCGTGACATTCCCATGAAGCCAAATCACTCATCGCGCCTTTTTTATGATTGCTCAATTCCTATTCGCTATTATTCGTTGTTTCAGGTTGTGGGGGTTTAAAACCCCCGCTATCTAGCTTGTATTTTCAGGTAAAACAAAGAATCCATGAGGAAGACGCTGAGCTGTAGGCATGTGATTGGCAGATTTGAAAGTTAGCGCGTTTTTACTTGGCTTCAGTATAGTGCTTGCTTATCATATATTTTATTTCTATTCCATTTAATAAACAAAGACAAGCGTTGGTTGGGTTGGTTGATGTGGTGTCATGCAAGCAATGGGACCTGGGTTCGATTCCCAGGTCCCCCATATTCTTCATAATGCGTTCAGGTACAATTCCCTGCCCAGGGTCCATCATACACCCAACACCTTGGCACGCCACATGTCACCAGGGGTCAATCCAAAGGTCAGGATCTGGAGTCTAACATATGCATTAGTCAGCTGTTCCTCACACGCGCCAGAAAAGTCAACCAGGCCTGATTCAGTGGGCCAAGAATGCTCTAAACAAACCTCCATAATTGGGTCAACACCCCCTATGTTTGTATTTCTTTCTCTCATTCTTTTTCTTTTTTTTTATTTGTTTTAATTTAATGATTTTCTTTTAATTCATAAAATAAATTTTATAACACAAAAATACAAAAAAATCAGAAAAGTCAAAAATAAAAATATATTTATTTATTATTTAATGCATTAATGTTTTTTGTTGTAAATAAATTTGATAATTAATTTAGTTTTAAATTAGGGTTTTAACTTTAACATTTTTCTTAAATAAATTAAAACACATAAAAATTAGGTTTTGTAGCATTTTACTTCTTTTTTTTCCAAAATAATTAAATTACCTCATCATCATTATTATTAATTCTTAATTAATTTTGTAAATAAACTTGTCATTAAATAATTAGGTTAAATTAGGTCAAACTTAAACATTTTTCTTTAATAAATTAAAAACAAATTAGAACTAGGGTTATTTAATTTTTAATTTCAATTTAATTTTCTTTAATTTCATAAATACAAAAAACATCAAAAAATAAGTTCTTTCCTTTATTTAATTTAATTAATTTATAATTTCTATTTAATTCCTTTAAAGGGTCCAACGCCCTCGCACCTTCGATCATAATTCCATTTCGCGCGTTTGCTTTTTATTTCCTTTTTAAATTTCATGTAATTGCCCCTAAGCCTTATAATAGATAATTAGGACATTTATTTTCCGCATTTTATTTATTCAAATCGGGTCTTGGTTTAATTTGGCGATGTAGACCCGCGCCTTGCAATAGCGTAGGACTTTATTTCCCGCATTTTAATTCCCGAACCTTTTAACTGCTAATAATCACATGAAAGAATGAATGCTCAAATAAAATCAAAGCGTAGCTCACTCAACGCATGACAAGACAAAATAATAACTGAAAATGACACACAATTCACACATCACTCCTAGGGTACGCCTCACTGTTGCCTTGCCCCTCGAAACGTGTTCGTCGAGTAGAGGACGTTTTAGTAAGTCCTCATGTCCATGAACATGGCATGAGGGTAGCTTCTAAGGTGTCCTACTATTGCTCTGGTGACCACACTGTCCCTAATCCTCGAATTGACCCGAACACCTCCAACGGTGGTGCTACCTACCTCTCAATGGTGGGATAGCACTACCCCAAGGACATTTACACAGACTAATTCCTTAGGGTAGGTAGATGACTCATAGATACTTGCTCTAATTCAAAACAAATCAAAAACTTCTTTTCACACCGACACTTTGCAAAAAGCTTTCAAAAACAACTTTTCAAACACTCTTGAGGACTGATACAAGAGTCGAACTGAAATTTTAAAAGAAGCTTTTTCAAACTCACTCCCACACTTGAAAAGCAAACAAACATTTTTGAAAACACAAATGAGCAAGTATCTAAGAGCCCATGGATAACCATGGATAGAAAGGGTGCTAACACCTTCCCTTTCTATAAATCTACCTCCCGAACCGAGAACTAATCTCAATAAGGAATTTTTCTGTGCTTTTGTCCTTTCCATATTGGAGAAAATAAAAGACGGTGGCGACTCTTGCTTTCCGCGACATTTCGCGAACCAGCGTTAAACAGTCAGTTCCAGATCCACCGATCACAGAACTGGCGACTCTGCTGGGGACACTTATAAAGTGAGGTGTACCTTAGGATAGTTCATAAACTGTGTTTTCAATTGCTTTGACTTGTTTGCTTTAAATTGTGGGACTGTCTTGGGAGTTCTATAGATCCTAACCCGGATCTGGGGATACCTTCTTAGAAAGTAGCAACAAGGCTGTGAGGGAACTGTGCGGGGTATACCGACATGGTTGAAACAGTCTGCTATGTTGATGTGGCACTTTGGTGTGTACCGGTAACCCTTGAGTTCAGTCAAGGAGAGTACGGGGCCTCTATGTGGTGTCGTGAAGCATCAACTGACCTTAGGAACCTTAATTGAACTATCTTGGCCTCTTTAGGGTAGTGAGATAGCTGACTTTGGTGCAGTCCGAGGTTGGTTGATACTCGATACTACACTCAATTGAGGGTTGCTTTCCTGGAATATTTCGGTCGCCAGTTCAGTGGCTAAATCGAAACGATGAACAATGAAAGCAATCCAGTGATATTGGGACCCTTAGAACCCGTTTACTTCTGATAGGACAGGTTGAGCCCACCAACTTCAAGAGGGTAATACCCAGACCCCATGCAGGCCTAAACTCTAAGGGCTTGTCTTGTGTGACTTGTGTGCCTTATCATGTTTGCCTTTGTAAATATTTGTGGTGTGCTTAATCATAGCATCATAACATCATACAGCATCATATGCATTGACTAACCATTTCAGGGGTTCGAATCTTCATCTTTGTTCTTGTTTTGTAGGACATGGAAACTGTTCGCAGGAAGACAATTCAGATTAGCCTTGTAAGGATCCCTCCTCAGCTTAAGGAGCTTATATCCAGGATTCCCGAGAGCTCTTCATTTAGTGAAAGACATGGAAGACTCATCAGCTTGGTCGACACCAACATTGAGGAAGATATGATAAAGGTCATGTTCCAGTTCTTTGACCCTCTGCATCACTGTTTCACTTTCCTGGATTATCAACTGGTACCTACATTGGAAGAGTTCTCCCGGCTTCTGAAGATCCATATCCTTGATCAACTACCCTACAACGGTACGGAAAAGGAACCCAAGCTTGAAGAGATTGCTAAAGCCTTACACCTACAATCATCTAACCTCAAGGGACATTGGGAAGTTAGAAGTGGCATCAAAGGGTTCTTAGCCAGGTTTCTGTTTGAAAAGGCCCAGGAATGTTGGAACTCCCTTGACTTACAAGCTTTTGAAGAAGTTATGGCCCTCCTTGTCTATGGTTTGGTGTTATTCCCTAACCCAGATCAGCTTATAGATATCAGTGCTGTCCAGATCTTCATGTCCAGGAATCCTATACATACGTTGCTGGGGGACATCCTTCACTCATGTTACACTCGAACCATGAGAAAAAGAGATGTTCTTATGTGCTGTACTCCTCTCTTGGGAAGGTGGTTTATTTCGCACCTTCCACAATCAGTTTTGAAGAACGAGCGGGGTTTGAGATGGTCACAACGATTGATGACTCTTACGCATGCTGACATACATTGGTGTTCTCGGTCCAGAGAGGATGTCACTATCATTGATCATTGCGGGGAGTACCCTAATGTTCCTTTACTTGGAATCAGAGGAGGTATTACTTACAACCCGTGTCTGGCTTGGAGACAGTTTGGTTATGCTCGGAGGGATGGCCCTCATGACATGTTAATTTCTGACATAGTTTTTGATTTCGACAACGATGCACAAGGACTTCGCCAGAGATTTATCAGAGCTTGGAGGATGCCAAGTAGGATAGACAGCAAGACCCTGGGGCACAAGAATTCCATCCCATTGGAACCTTATCTCAAGTGGGTACGAGCCCGCTCCCAGAAGTTAGTAATGCCTTCCGCGACATTTCGCGAACCAGCGTTAAACAGTCAGTTCCAGATTCACCGATCACAGAAACTAAGGGCTTTGAAAGCCTATTTAAAGGGAAATTAGAGTCGTTAGAGGTGAAACAAATGTCACTCAAAAAACGGGAACAGACCAAAAGAAGTGGAAGAGTTAGTGGGTTTGTTTAAAACCTACGCCCTAAAACATATGAGTAATCATGAGAAGTGATTGAAGTGACGTGGGGAAATGTTGCATTGAAAATGATCATGATTACACGTGACGTCATATTAAAAGAGGCATGCAGTCGAAAACTTGAAAGAGAAAATGCCAGAATTCTCCCATCGACAAAGGCTCTGTCGAACATGGCGTTTTGGGGGCAATTTGTTGATAAGCAATTTTTGACAGAGATAACAAGCCTTAAGCTATGAGGTTTATTTGGATGAAAAGGTGTAAGTTTGTTGAAAACAACAGAACCTATCGATCAAGTTGAAAGGTATCGACCAAAAGGAGATAGTCGACGAAAGGCTTAGGATTCAGATGCAATCATCGATGGGCAAAGGTGTTGACAGGTAAGGATTTATGTTGGCGGAAACGATTATCAACCTACAGGCCAGTAAGAAGGTGGAAGATGTTCAAAAAGAGTTTGGAGTAGTTCTCCATAAGGCCCAACGTGGGCTAGTATCCGTCAATGGTTACATTACTTAGGATTTCTATTTAAGAAAATGTTTGTATTTGTGTCATAGATCGTATTTCTTCACATTTAGAGTGTTACACTCAAAGTACATGCATCTAAGAGAGAAACGAGTTTCAATCTTAACAATGTATGAATGCTTCAATATTTAAATTCATAGCAATTTCCAGTCTTTTCACTTTAAATTACAAGTATTGTCTTTAATTTATCTATTTTGCAATTGTCTTCATCTTTTGCCTTTTTACCTTTTATAAACCAATTTCAACCCAAAAACACTAAAAACACTAAGTCTAGGATTATTCTAGCAGATCCTGCAAGTAACCTTTAATAAGAGGCTAGCGATTGTTTCACAGAGAAACAGTGGGGTTCAAACTCATGCGCAATTACAATATCCCTCAGTGTTTTAAACACCGGGGTTCTAAGTCCATATTTTTTATGACGACCTTATTTATGTCGCTACTGTAACTGAGGCATCTCGCGTCCAACGTTACAAGGACTTTTTGTAGTAATGGACATTCCTCAATGGTGAAAATTAATATTTAAATCTTGATATTCCTGAGATCTATTCTTTCGCGACACATGTGCCTATTTCATATGAAAAAGTTAATACAGATGATGTGTATGATATTCGTTATAATCACAAAGAAGACATATGAGAAAACTAACAAGTAAATATTTTTTATTGTTTATTCATAATTTATTATTTGTTATAATTTCTAAGTGATATACTAACAATTATTATATTTCAAAATGTATATTTAGAGACAAAACACCAAAAGACGTTGGGTCATGTTGTGCATCTTGCTTCCTCCAAAATAATGAATCAAGTAAACAATAATTTTGTATGATTTACTTGTTTGATGTAATGATGTATAAAATGCATGACATTTTAGTTTTGAGGTAATAATATATATTTTTAGTTTATAATAATTACCATTTTGGTTTTGATTCACAAATATACTATTTTTTTGTTCTATATTAAAATTCTGGCACACACAATATAAATGTCAAGACTGATGTCTCAACACACAAGCACAATGTCACAACAGATGTTACGACATCTGCTGACAGAACAGAAACTTTTACCAAAATTAAAACTATGCAGAATTATAAAGTGTATAAGGTAAAAGAACACAAAGAGTTGTTAACCCAGTTCGGTGCAACTCACCTACTCTTAGGGCTACCAAGCCAGGAAGGAAATCTATTATCAGTAGTATTAATTCTAAGCCTAAATAGTCTCAGTTTATAACTTATCACTTAATCACTACCCAATGCAATTTCTACCTAAGCACTTCCTAGATATGAGAAATCTCCATCTCACTTCCAATCACCACAATGATAAAAGACTTGCCCCAATCCCAGTGACAACTATAATCAAGCCACAATCACAATGACTCGAAACCAAATTAAACTGAAGTTTACACTTTAATCACAATACTCATACTCTTGCTTAAAAGTTTTAGAGTGAGAACAATAACTTGACATACTGTCAAGTAACAATCAGTTAACTCAAATCATCAAAAGATACATGAGGACATACAGACAAAAACATAAACCCCTTGAAGAATCCTCAAAACCTAAGACTAAGAAAATTTGACTTCCCCTTATTTTTACAAAGTTCTTCGTGATTTCAAGTTTAGGTAGTTTCTTTAAATACTTTTCAGCAATTCTTGGGCCTTGCATCTGCATTCAAATAATCCTTGTTGCACAAGTTGAATGCTGCATCAATCTGTGCAGGAAAATCTCCTTGAATCTTGAAACAAACACAAGGTTTTCTAAATTGTCTCCATCAACCAATTATAGCAACATGTGTACAGCTGAAGATAAATTATTTGTTTCAGATTTATAATTCTCGACCTACGATAAATCAGTGAGATGAAAACAACTAAAATCTCACATAATGAATTAAAGATTTGTCAAGAATAAACACTATGTACTGATGTTGGAATTGAATGTTACAACGTCTACTTTCAAATGAACCTGGCCAACATATTTAAAAATATCTACTTTAACATCAAGTTGCAAACCATATTTTAACAAAAATTATATTAATCCAAAACACATGATACTAATATATATATATATATATATATATATATATATATATATATATATATATATATATATATATATATATATATATATATATATATATATATATATATATATATATATATATATATATATATATATATATATATATATATATATATATATATATATATATATATATATATATATATATATATATATATCAACTTACTCTAAGAATATTTTTTTTTAGCTTACTCCAAATCGTAAGTTTTAAATTGAATCAAATTTAATGGTTAATTTAGTAAAAATATTAATTAATAATTACATTAGATTTAATCTAAAGGATATAATTTAGAATGGTAATTTAAAATATTTTTACATAAAATATTAAAATTGAAAACAAATAAACAAATAAAAATATAAATTTGTGCAACTGTCTATCACATAATCATATAAAATAAGCAGAAAAATAATAAAATACTATAAGTTGTGAAACTAGTTAATGGATGTGGTAAGTAACGGTAAAAAAATATATAATAATTAAATTATTAAATAAATATGAAAAACGTTCAAGTAAGTAGTTAAAGTGTGAACAATTTCAAAAATATAAAACGTATAATTGAAAGAAAAATAGATTACACCAAACTAATATTTTGGTTTTATATATTGTTATTATAGATATATTAAATTTTTTTAACACGCAATTAAATAACTTTATTAATATAATTTATATGATTCCACCAAATATTTTTTAAAATCATGTAATTTGATAGAGTACGCATAATTTTAATCCATAAGAATAATAATTAAAAGTGTGTAAAGAATAATGAGGTTAATCATATAAATATTTTTAAATTAAAAATGTGACTATGGCTTGTATTCTCCTTTTTCTCAAGAATAATATTGATAGCCTTCTCATTTTAAAATTTAGAAAAGAGTCAGTCAAAGGCTTTCAATAACTTCCTGAAGGCAGTTGCTTTTAATCAACTTGTCTCTAGAGACGTGGCAGTTACTATCATTACTATCACTTGATCAAAACTTAATAACCTTTTGAACCTTGCCACGTGTTTTGTATAGGACACTTATGAAAATTATACAGGTTCATCAAACTCTATATAAACGAACCTTTCCCTCTAATATTTGAAAGAAAGTGAAACTGACACAATATAGAAGAGTGAAAATGCAGGCAGCAAAGAAAGCAGTTGAGACCATCAAAGAAACCGCCGCCAACATTGGTGCTTCTGCTAAGTCTGGCTTAGAGAAGACCAAAGCCACCGTCCAAGAAAAGGTTATTTTAAACTATTTTTGAAGTTATTTACGTTGTTTTTTTTTTTATATTCGAAATGAAATGTTTGGAATGTTTTTGTTGTAGGGTGAGATAATGAGTGCAAGTGATCCCATGCAGAAGGAAATGGCGACAGAGAAAAAAGAGGAGAGAATCAACCAAGCGGAAATGGAGAAACAGGAGGCACGTGAGTATAACGCTGCGGTCAAAATGTCTCACGTGACTGAGGGTCATTCCTATACCGCTACTGGGCCCACCAGTGTGACTGCTTCTGGATACTCCATCATTGGTGACTATGGAACTGGACAACCAATGGCTACTGATAACGTGTCAACGATTCCGGGTATTGGACTTGGGCTTGGAGCAGATGTGATAGGCTCACACCCGGTTGAGAGTAACACGGGTATGGGTAGTACTACTGCTGAGGCCCATGTTGTCCACGTGGATGGAACTGTTCTAGGGGGTGGGCCTACTAATTATTAGTTATGTGTATTTGTGTGTAGTAATTAAGGTTATGGGTTTGTGACTAGTATGTTGTTTCTGTTTAGTTAATGTCTAGGTTTGTACCGTAGCGGTGCTAGTGATTTCATAGGTTGTTGGTTTGTCTCTGTTTTAGATATGGGACCAAGTGGTGTTGTACAAAAAGGTACATCACTTTTGTTTGTTTGTTTCATTAACTAAATCAAAGTGTATGCGTAATGTTTTGAGTTGTTGGTTTTTATTGCAGTTTGGAGTGGAAAATGAAAATTTTCTATTAATTTAGCACAACAACATAGGTACTTTGTAGGATGTTTTACTCGACCATTTAGGTTGGATAGAAAACATTTGTAAAACAAAAACAAATAAAAATAAAAATATGATTATATTTGAAATTGAATAGGGTTCAAAATTGATGACGGTTATATATTTTTTAAATGGAGAATAGTAGTAACAGTTGGCGCCATCTGGTTAGTTCCCTTTCTGATTCCTTAGGAGAAAAAGAAACTGAAGTCAATTTTAACATTGTTAACACAAAATGGGAACAATCGCAGTAAAAAATAGAAAGATTTTAAAAAGGTTATTTTCGAATGTTTTAGCATGGTCGTTGCTAAAAATTATTAGCAAAGCTAGAGTAACAACACTGCCGTTAGTCACCATCATGGTGCTTTCAAAAATAAACCATGGTTATTTGACATTATGTGTTCCTCAACAACCAGTAACAAAAATCCATCCAAGCAATAAAATTTGTACAAGAAACACAAAACTTAAGAGGTGAAAATTACAAAACATATCACACCAAAACTCTCATGGTGTATGTGCCTCAAGGTCATCCTACAAAACAATGAAGTAACTCTCATGGTGTATGTACCTCAAGGTCATCCTACAAAACAATGAAGTATATAATATCAGTGTTAATATGATGACAATATATGTGGTTATACTGGATATCGTTAGAAAAAAGAGATGCTAGAAATATGATAGATTCTTGTCTCCGAAAATTGTTATATAGAAAGAAGAATTGGAAAAACGATTTTTTTTTTTTTAATAACTAGGTATTAAAAAATTATTTCGTAAATAATCATGTTTCGAAGAAAATTACGCAAATAATTATGTTTCAGAAAATCCCACAAGGGAGGAGTCAACCCAGTTGGCACCTACACCTTATTTTAAAGGGGAGGCGCCATCTCACTTGGCGCCTAGGTGTGAAAGGTTTGCCCTAAGCCAAGTGAGATGGTGCCTTAGTGCAATTGGGAGACGATTTTTCGTGTTTTTTATTTTAAATGCGGTGCGTTACGTAAACGATATAGGATCAACAAAATTGACTTTTTATTTAGAAAATATGATTACACAAATAACGATTACATAAAAAATACAGATTAATCAGTGGTCTCCCAGAACTCGGTAATGACCCCTGATTCCGCATCCCCGTCCTCGCCTTTCTCGTGATGGGTTTCGTCGCGTTTCCTGTTGTGGCAGAGTCGATGGCCCAGCGAAGTTAATGCGTTCCAGATCCATGAAATTGATCAGATCTCCATATCTAGAAGATCCGCTTTGGTACAATCGGTTGCCCATACCCTCAAAATTTGGTCGTGTTGGTGGTGGGTGGGATTCCATGGTTGGTCTGTAGCACTGGTCGTCTGAGTACGGGGGGTAGAAAGAAAAAGGATCTTGGGGTGTTTGGTATTGAGGATGTTGGGTGCTTTGGTGATGTTGTGGTTGATGGTAAGTTGGTTCGGTTGGTTCATAATCTTCGGACAATCCCAGATCAGGGCTAAGGTTGGATGTTTAGGGGCCCATATTGGGATATGCAGAAGACTGAAATTGTGTGTGGGGTATGCGGATGTATTGGTATTGTGATTGAAATTGTGGTTGGGTGTGAGGCATATGGGGATATTGGTACTGAGGTGGTGATTGTGGTTGGTTGCGGGACATGTGGGTGTAATTGTATTGTGGTGGTGATTGTGGTTAGGTGTTTGTGGTTCTGTTTCGTTGGGGGGTTGGTGGGAGGTTGATGTGTGTTGGGTTTGTTGTTGGGAAAATGAGGGTTGTGCCCATTGTGTTTGTGGGTCAACCAAAATGAGACACGTGCATTTCAGGGGTACTAATTGATCTGTACCAAGATAAATTACTGATTCGTGTGTCACATACTACCATAGTTGAGGAAAACTGGGAATTGCAAGACATGTCGGTGACGCCTCTGCCACATCTTACACCATTCTGGAGCAAAATCTTTTCAGTTGGTAAGACCCCATTAGGCGTCGACCCTTTTGAGATGCCACGGGGACAAACAAGTCGGATCGCCGGATATCTCTTGATGCATTCCAAACTGCATCTTGACACGGTCGCTGTGGTGCATCTCCATAACATTGAACCGTGTGATTGCAGTTTTTGCACTCCAAATTGCTGCATCCTCGGGGTTTGTTTCATGGTCCAAACCCAAATATAGTCTCCAGACAAACTGCGGATAAAATTAAATCAGGTTAATGAAAACGTAATAAATAAATAATTTAAAAGTAGAAAAGTTGAAAGGTATGACGTACATCATCCGGTCCAAAGTGATCCAATAGATTGCGATATAGAGCGACATTGAATCTTGGATTCTTGTCGTAATCCATACCCCTCACGCAGAGATGAATAGTAATAAATTATATAAGTTGATGACTTACGTTGTTGCGTATGGAAAAACGAATGTGTTGTTGTTGATGGGGTTTAGGGACTCCATCCTCCACCAACCTCAGGCTTGAAGTAAAAAAGTGCACCCATAAAATATACATTTTTCCTTGATTGCATTTTTACACAAGGAACTGTATAGATGGGCTAAAACAGCAGAATTCCAACTATACTTTCTAGTTTTTTCGAAGTCTCTAAGTAAATTTAAATACATAAAATTTACACTATTTCCCGTACTTTCGGAAAATAAAAAGGTTCCAAATAGTATCATTATATAATTTCTAGCTTTTATTACCTTAGCTAGCTCGAAGGAATTTTCGTTCAATTCCATAGTCGCATAATAATTTTTTAGCTCAGTAAGTAGTATACCCTGACCTCTCGCACCACCACCTTCAACCATATCCCTGCCCAACAATTCTTCACACAGAGAATTGGATTATTGAACCGACCTGTTAACCGCTTTACCGTCGACAGAGAGACCCAATAACATGTATATGTCCTCTAGTGTGACGGTACATTCACCTATTAATAGATGAAATGTATAGGTCTCTGGTCTCCACCTTTTCAACATTGTAAGTATGAACTTTGAATCAATCGTGCAGTTGGAGATGTTTATAACGTTTCTGAAACCTACGTATTTGAGATAGGGTACGATCAACGGGTCGGGAGCAAGGTAGTTGTGTGACCGGATTTTGAATCTTTTAGTATCCTATGTTAATAATGTAAAAAGTGTAAGAGTAGGTAAGATGAATAAAGCATTAATAGAAGTATGAAAAATGTATAAGTATACAAGAAACTTACAAACGCTGCAATGTTGTCCCTTGTGCCTCTATGAGAATCGCCCATTGTGAGAAGAGCCATTATTGAAAATGTCTGAGATTATGAAAGAGTTTGAAATTGTATGAGATTATGAAAGAGTTTGTAGTAGAGAGTGAGACGATTGTGAATGTGATAGAAGTATGTGAGGCTCTGTATTTATAGGCAAAATTTTATCATAGAGTAAGTGAGGTGGTAGGCGGGTGCATGCATGCATGATAAGTGTCACTCTTGTAGTGTAGGTGCAGGCTACGTGGCAACATTGGGGAAGGCATCTTTGTATGCATGTAACATGATTGGACGTGAAGGGAGGCACCATTGGACTTGACGAAAGAGTACAAAAATGAAAGGTGTCGCCATTCCAATTGGCGAATAAGAGGTGGCATGGGTTGCAGTGTAGGTGCAGGCTAGGTGACAGCCTTGGAGAAGGCATCTCTGCATGCATGTAACACGATTGGACGTGATGGGAGGCGCCTTAGAGGCTGGCATGGGTTGCAGTGTAGGTGCAGGCTAGGTGACAGCCTTGGAGAAGGCATCTTTGCATTCATGTAACACGATTGGGTGTGAAGGTAGGCGCCATTGGAGTTGGCGAAAGAGTACAAAAATGAAAGGTGTCGCCATCCCTGTTGGCGAATAAGAGGTGGCATGGGTTGCAGTGGGCTAGGTGACAGCCTTGGAGAAGGCATCTCTGCATGCATGTAACACGATTGGACGTGATGGGAGGTGCCTTAGAGGTTGGCATGGATTGCAGTGTAGGTGCAGGATAGGTGACAGCCTTGGAGAAGGCATCTCTGCATGTATGTAACACGATTGGACGTGAAGGTAGGCGCCATTGGAGTTGGAGAAAAAGTACAAAAATGAAAGGTGTCGCCATCCCTGTTGATGAATAAGAGGTGACATGGGTTACAGTGTAGGCGCAGGCTAGGTGACAGCCTTGGAGAAGGTATCTCTGCTTGCATGTAACACGATTGGACGTGATGGGAGGCGCCTTAGAGGTTGGCATGGGTTACAGTGTAGGTGAAGGCTAGGTGACAGCCTTAGAGAGTGCTTACTGTTGGTTTATTCAAATTCAGTACAGCCTATTTAATCTTACATTTATCAAAACACCCATACAATTAATCACTCAAACACTAGAACATTCAAAAATTCAAGCAATTAACTCATAAACTTCAAACCTTCAAACCTTCAAACAGTCATACACAATGGCCTCTGCACCCCAATATGTGATCAATGCAGATTTCAACGGTGAGACATACATTTTTCCCACCTATGGATTTTTGTTTAGAGACACTGAGAACATCCGATTTTGTTTAAACAGGAAAGCCAATTTCTTGTACTTCAAAAAACGATTTGAGGCCAAACTTAGACGAGGTCCCGTGACAAATATTTTATCAGAATCCGGTTTTTTTTTGTAACAACCAAATAATATTTTATAAGGTTGAGATTCAAGATGACGAGGACCTTCAGAATATGTTTTCCAGTCATGAGTATTATGGGTACGACTCTATTGAGTTGTACATTATGCTGCGAGAGCCTCAGCTGTCACAAGTGGTTGATCCTCTGGAGACCGAACAAGCAAAAATAGATGTCGTTGATGAAGAAGAAGATGACGAGTTAGAGTTTGATGACATGGTCAACGATGATTTTGAAGATGATGGGATACCTGATATTCCTTCAAACGAGATCTACACACCACCTCTGCACATGACAAACTTCAACATGGGCGGAGATGAACCGTCTTCTAATTTATTTTTCAATCCGTATATGCAGTCGGATGAAAACAAAAGAGAAAGACAAATTTCGTAACAAAGAATAATGTATCTGAGCCATCAAAAAAATTCACATGCTCAACTCGGTCGATTTTAAGGTGGACCGTGTAAATCCAAAAAGGTACAAGATCAAGTGTGTCCACCCAAATTGTATGTTCAAGCTCACTGCATCATACAGATTAAGATGTGATTGTTGGGTCATGGGTTCTATGTCTACCCACACGTGTGTCAGTTCTACTCAATCATAGGATCATCGGAAACTAAATTATAATCTCATATGTCAAAAAATCTTACCACTCGTCAGCAATGATCCATCATTAAAGGTGAAAATCATAATCTCCCACATCACTACGGTATTTAACTATACTCCGTCTTACCGAAAGACGTGGTTAACAAAGAACAAGGCGATTGAAAAGGTATATGGAAACTGATAGGAGTCATACCAAGAACTTCCTCGCTACCTGAATGTACTCCAGACTTATTCTTCGGGTACTGTTTACATTCTGGAAACAGTGCCAGCATACGCCCCGGATGGTAGTTAACTCAACGAAAATGGAATATTCAGTCGAGTGTTTTGAGCTTTTCAACCTTGCATCACAGGGTTTGCGTCATGCAAATCAATTATACAAATTGATGGGACTTGGTTGTATGAGAAATACAAAGGCACGCTACTGATGGCAGTTGTACAAGATGGCAACAACAACATTTTCCCAATTGCCTTTGCCCTAGTCGAGGGAGAGACTAATGGTGCTTGGAACTTTTTTCTCAAGAATCTTCGAACACACGTGGCTCCTCAACCAGATCTCTGATAGACGTGCATCCATTGAAAGTGCATACAACAATCCTGCAAACGGTTGGCATGATCCTCCTTCTACGCATGTCTATTGCATTAGACATATCGTCCAAAATTTCACGAGGGAGATCAAAGACAAAGCTCTTAGGAAAGAGGTTATGAATGCTAAATATGCATTGACACAACCTACGTTCAAATATTATTGCAACGAGATCCGTTTGTCAAATTCGAACGCCGGTAGGTAGATCAATAATATTCCGATAGAAAAATGGACTAGGTCATACAATAATGGACAAAGATGGGGCCACATGACAACAAATCTAATTGAATCGATGAACGGGGTATTCAAAGGCAAACGAAACCTCTCAGTCACTGCTTTGGTTAAATCAACATATTTTAGGATGGCTTCGTTGTTTGCTAAAAGAGGTGAAATGTGGAATGTTGTGTTACAATCTGGACAACTATGGAGTGAAAGCTGCATGAAGTGCATTAAGGCAGAAAGTGCCAAAGCCAACACCCATCTGGTTATACGGTTTGACCGACACAGCCACAACTTCATTGTCAAAGAGACAATCGACCACAACGAGGGTCTGCCAAGACAAGAGTATAGGGTTATACTACCTTCTCGTTGGTGCGATTGTGGCAAGTTTCAAGCCTTTCATATGCCTTGCTCTCATGCCATTGTTGCGTGTGCCTATACTCATCAAGACGCGCTACAACTTCTGTCTCCCATTTACAAATCTGAAACATTACTCAACGTATACAACAACAGCTTCCCTTTGATAGAAAAACCTGATTATTGGCTTGCATACGACGGCGAAATAGTATGGTACAATGACCAAATGCGAAGGAATAAAAAGGGTCGTCCCAAAAGTAAGCGCATCACAACCGATATAGACTCCTTTGACAAGCTGGAAAGAAAGTGTAGTTTATGTCGTCAGGTCGAACACAATCACAAAATTATCCGAATCAGGCTACTGGCTCAACCACATAAAAATTGTATTACAAAACATCTTTCCTTTATTAAGTTGTAAACATTAGGGTTTTTCATTAACAATATTTATTACAATAAACATTCCGCGAACAAGAAATAAAACACGATAAATCGTCTACGAAATTACAACCGTTAAAATAATTGCATCTGACCCATGCATCATCAACATTACGTCGTTGTCTGTTTTGACTTCCTCCAACCAAAAATTAGGTTTTCCTGTTGCAAGTGAGGTTGTTGTTCGTCTTCGCTGGCTCCTTCTAATTTGTTCCCCCTCCTCGATGTCTCCCTTTAGTCATCGCATCAACTCCCTCTTCAGACGCTCCATGGAATGAATGTGTCAGAATTTCATTTTCATCGGAGGTTTTGTAGCGGAGAAAATAACATAACCATCTCTGGTAAAAATCATGGGCGATGTCATGACGCAGATAACAGAGAAAAAATAAGAGAACAGTGCGAGAAAGTGTGAGGAATGACGGAGAAACAGACGAATTATTTATAAGTACATTTTGCCCTAGGAGCCAAGTGAGATGGCGCCTCCTCTTACTTTTAAAGTGCATGCGCCATCTCACATGGTTAAAAGAGAGGAGGCACCAAGTGGGATGGCGCCTAGGACAAATTGGGGAGTAGATGCGCCAACTGGGTTAGTTCATCTCTTATGGAATTTTCTGAAACATAGTTATTTACATAATTATTCCAAAACATGGTTATTTGCAACTTTTTTTTTTAATATCTGATTATTCTAAAAAAAAAATCTGAAAAAACATTGGTTTGAAGAGAGACCAAATAACACTACAATTAAATCGTTAGGGAAAACTTTTAATTAAAATGGTCTCTTTTACGTATGATTTTAAGAAAAGAACGTTTTGTAATGTAAAAACTAATGACTAAGCTAATAATTTGAAAGAATCGCATAAAGAAAAAGAGATGGTAAGAAATAAGAGTATACTAATTTGCAACCCCAATAAGTCGCTTTGAAAATAAAATTATACCCACAAAACTAGGATTTCAGAAGTCATGTCAGTACCACTAAGTAGCATTGCACAATAATAATAACATTAATTAATAATGTAGTAGTAATAATATCCTGGCTAATGAAAGAAGAAATTAAACATTGGAACAAAGTCAATTTTAGATTCCTGTCTTTCGCAATTCGGCAGCTCCGTGAGCAAAGTGACATCTTTCACCGAATGTGCAAGATCCTTTAGCAAAATTCTCACAAAGCTTGGTCTTGATGTTTCTTCCAGGTGGGGCTGGGGCGCCTGGACCACCACCTGGGGTGGATTTCGGTGGGGCAGAGACTGATAGAGTCAAAAGTAAATCTTTTACCATGTTACTTGCCTGTGCAATTTGATCAAATGTTCCCTCGAGTTCAATGTTTCTAAGATTTGGGTCAGATTCATGGTCACGAATTGAAAATTTGACTCCTGTTTGGCGACAGATCTGCTTCGAGTTCACACCACCCTTTCCAATGATGGCTCCAGCCAAGGAAGCTTCTACACTGATCTTGGCAGTGGAATTGGCACCAAAGCTGGTAGCGCCCAGACCAGAAGGAGCCTCAGTTCGACCAGCCATACGATTAACTGTTGTCGGTGCCATAGGACGGTGATCATCAATTGACGGAACAAAAGGTTTGCTAAGTTCCCATTCACCATGGGCAAAGTGGCACTTGTCACCAAACTTGCAGCCCTCCGCAGAATTAAACCTGTTACATATGCGGGTTTTAGCAGCATTTGGTGCAGAGCCATTGTTGGAGACTGGTGTTGGGGCAGCAACGTTTCTAGGGGGTGCAGCAGGTTTCAGATTCATCATCTGGGCAACAGCATTATAACCACCAGGAACAAAATGCAAGAAGTGACAGCCTTCACCAAATGGGCAGCCAGCAATGCTGCAAAACAGAATGGCACAACAAAATGAGATCATCATACCATAGTAAAATTGTTACAAAAAATGCAATCTTCCCCTTTTTTTTCCTGTTTTCTACAGTAAAAATGAACAATGTAACTTAATAATTTCCCCCTTAAAAAAGTATACAAATGCAAATATGGCAAGAGGGCGTGTATTAATTCTGCAAGAGATAAAGCAACAAACTAAAAACTGGGATAAATTATCTTTAATGAACTATTAGCATACATGTGTTATGCTCAAATAATAAAAATGGGAAAGTCCCAAAATGATTAGTAGTAGGTATTCTTGACTTAACACAGGAAAGAGACAAAGATGACATTATTGAGCAGAGATTCAGCAAGGCAGCATTGCCCACCAATCATTAGAAAATGTTAAATCACTACACTGGCAGTAATCAAACCAGATCAGTTAATGGTGTATATTTCAAATAGTAGTAAGAATCCAAGTACAGGATGCAGAAGTCTTCATTTAAAGCAACCATAACAGGCAATTAGGCTGACTATGGTGATAGTGTTTGCTCAACCCAACACCATGCAGCATCCTTCTAATCAGAAACTTAACGCCCCAACACCATGCAGCATCCTTTTAATCGGAAACTTAAATGCCCCTACTCATAGATTCAACTTTCTAGAGTAAACTGGGTGTAGCATAGATGAGAAAGTTACACTAGGTGTAAGAATAATAGTATTAGAGAGTTGGGGTAGGACCTATTGAAGAAAACATGGTTAAATTTATACTTAGCAGGTTTGGGCATGTGAGGATACACATGAGGAGATCTATAAACTCCGTATAAGAGTAGATCATATGGTGAGTAGCCCAATTACTAGAAGCACAGGAAGACCAAGGAAAACAATAGGAGAATCAATCAAGAAAGAGCTAGAAGGCAATGGTTTGGATGAAGATATGATATATGAATATGATTGAGCATTATGACATCGGGATACAAATTGAAAAATCCTATCAAAATTGCATTCTTAAGAAAAAAAGCTTAATTATATAATGCATCAATGTTAAAAAGATTAAGCAGAACAGAAGTTCAAAAACAGATTCATCAAAAACCACAGAACAACCAAGGGTAGTGGAAACATAAAATAGCTACTGCTCAGAAGAACAACAAGAACACTGCTGGGGTCACAACACAACCACAAACAATCAGTTGTATGTAGTGGACAAAACACAACCACAAACAATCAGTTGTATGTAGTGGACAAATAACACAGCACCCACTCAAATTCTGTTTGAAGTTAGTACAGATAGGTTTTCTATGAAACTAAAAGATTAATTATTCCAAATATTGAATTTTTAACCAAGAATTCACTATTTCTTAACTGACCACAATAATAATTGCACATGCACCTCAGTCCTATGTAAACAGAACAGGTAATCAAATTAAGTCTCAGAAAAAGTTACAGTTGCAAAGGATTTTGAAATCATGTACAACTAAGGAGATCATTTTGGGTAAACTGAACATTTGTTTTGAAAATAAAAGAACCAAAGAAGTCACCATGCCACAAAGAAAATCAAGAAGTCACCATTGCATTGCTTTGGAGCAAAGGGAACAAATGATTTTAAACATACTTTTTTACCTAAAGTATGATAGAATTCGATTGTGAGATTGGATACAACTAGGTAGTTGTAGTCATAGGTGATTAACAACAAAGTCCTTTCTTGAAAATGTTACAAATCCATGAAATTATTTCTAGACATACATAAACGTAAATTGGACATAATACCTGATCCAACACTTAGCTATTGTATTATTTTGTAAATAGCTTATCAACTGTAAGGTGGGTTCATAAAGAATAGGACACAGTAAAGCTGAAAAATCAATAATCCTTAAAATGAAAAGCAACATTTAAACTAATTAAGGAACTTAGTATGGATGTGAATAATAATCAATTATCTTTGATATAGTGTTACCATTGCCATGGGTTTTCCTGCAAATTATTATCTTTATAGAACTCCATTAATAAACCATTATTATCTTACAACTTGATTAGATCAGTGAATAGTATGTACCTGTATAAAATCTTAGAATACCCAGTTAATTAGCAGAATTACACAATTTAGTTTTGCGAATTATAACATTAAAACTTTTAATTCTTAAGAGTAACTTAAAAAACTATTAACATCGGAATATATGCAGTTCAAGTGTGTGTTTAGATAGGAATAGATTAGAACCTGAAAAACTTGGTACAAGGCTTCGTTTTGCTTCCTACACCACTTGATAATGAATCCATTTCTGTTGCAAAACATTAATTACTTTTTCTCAGTTAATGTTCTTTAAATTATTAAATCTAGTATACATTATTCCAAAAAAAATCTTGAAATAATTAATAATAATATTTTGAAATTAAAGAAAATGAAACCCAACCAACTCAAAGACATGTGAAATTTCCCCCTTGTGCTTATCATTCTAAACTTTGAACACTCGCTCAGTTACAAAATTTTATTTCTATTTAGGGTTTAGGATTTAGGGATTAAGGTTTTGTTTAGCTGAATGGGAATTAATTATGTTCAGTTAAGGATTTTAGGATTCCGGGCTTCATGTTGCGGAAGGTAACTAAATGTGTTTGATTTATACATGTTCAAGATAAACCAGAAACTATAAAAACCTCATTATCACCCTCACATTCAACAAAGATTTCAAGTAAAGAAAGAGGAAAAGGAGGGATTTTTTGAGAAAGTTTTGTTCTTTCAACAAAAGAAACATGAGGTGAATTTCACATGAATAACCATAGCATGTACCAAGCAATAATAGATAACAATGAAGGGTTTTTTTGTCCTTTTCTTACAATGTCATTTTTTTACACTCTCAAAAACAATGGCAAATTCAGCTATATTGAAACTCTAAAGCCAACTAAGCTAAAAAGCAATATATCACCACATACACATGAATCAAACAACAAACTGAAAAAAAAGTTGTTTTTTTATTATTTTTTGAGAGATTTTAACGAGTATTGCATACAAGTACAAGAACCACAAGCACAAAAACTTTCAAGCAGAACCAAATAGTACAAAACACAAAATAATAAATATGAATAGAATTTGTAATGAAGAAAAATTGGGAGCTGAAGAAAGTACCTTGTTTGGTCTTCTTAGCGGAGCCGTTAACGGCGGCATCGAACCTCCCTCGCTTTCGGTTATCCATAACAGTAACAGAAAGAAGTAGATCGAGATCCAAATAGGGGAATTAACTCGAAAAACGAAAAGTGAAAGGAAACCCTAGAGAGAGAAAATAGAGATTGGAGGGAGAGAGAGAGAGAGGGGAAAACCCTAACCCTAACCCTAGAGTTGAACGGAACGGAAGAGGGGTTTTGGAAAGAGGAGGAGAGAGAGAAACGAACCAAGATGAGAAGAAGAAGAAGAAGAAGAAGAACAAGGACAAGAAAAAACAGAAGCAGCAAAGACACTGCGAAAGTGCGGATAATATTATTTATAATTGCTTCCACAATATTTTGGCAAATCCAAAATAAATCTTGTGGAAATTAAATAAATCTTAAATTTAGTAAAATTAAAAACAAATCTTAATTAATTAATTATCTATAAAATGATATCAATTAAAATAAACTATTAAAAAAATTATTCTGTTTTATTTTAATTTTTATGGAATAGATTTTTATTTTAATGTTTTGACCAAAATTTATACCTCAATTCACAAATTCTTGATTAATAGCGTTCAATTTTTCTAAGAATTTTTATTCATACTAGTAAAAAAATTGTGGGATTACAATTTGCCTATTATTATATACAAGTTTGAATTCATTTATTCAGTTTGTTAATATTCACAATTACAAATTTAGAATCATTATATGCACCAATTTAATATGCATTTAAAACAATACATTAAAAAATGAGTTTTGTTTTTTTATTACAAATTTTATCACACAGGTTAAAAAATAATACACGTCATTATATCTCATTTGTAAGCTCTGAAATTTATTTTGCAACACATAAATATCACATAATTTTAAATATAGACTAATACTATGCACAAAATTTTAAGTATTGATCTAATTAATATTTTCAAAAACAATGAAAATATATATCAATAAATTATGAGAACGTACTTATTATAAACTTGAAAACTTGAAAAAATATATCAGAGAAATATATTAGAGAAAGTACATTGATTGGATATTTAAAAAATTTGTTGAAGTGAATAAATTGTACAACTGATACTCTTATTTCAATTATATAAAAAACAACAAAAGATTGATTTAAAAGATGAAGATTAAAATTGTAGCGTAAAAGAAAAAGGAAATGTCGTTTACCAATAAATATAGTGTCTGGAAAATTTGTTTAACCACAATATTGGCAAGTACGATGAACAATCTACATCTATTATCCTAAAGATGCACTTCTCATCTACTTGTCGATCTATGACGGCAAAGACCTTCATTATATTAAATAGTCTACACATATCATCTCATAGATACACTCCATGTCTACCCGTCGATATATTACTCCAAGAATATTTCTTTACGATAAATTATTCGTTACAAACAACTATTTTATTTTTTCAATTTATTATAAGCATATTGAAAATTAAATAATGTGACTTTCAACTCAGCTTTTCTTACCAATGAAATTATGTAACTTATAAAGTTGGTGAGTAAAAGATTTAGTGGAATGAAGGGTTTTATTTTTCCAAAGCAGATCTTCTAAATTCTATCGTGACTTTTTAGTTGGCGATAAATGCGTTGAGTTGAATGTATTTTTAAGTTCTATTGAAAAAAGAAAAGTGACTATTAAAATCTGCATTGAAACGTATTTAAAAATATGAAAGAATTTCCATTAATTTTAAAAAAAATATTATTCTTCATACAAAAATGTGAAATAGCTTTTAGTTGATTAAATTAACGAAGAAATAAAAAAATCCAAACAATAATTAATGTATATATAAATTTGTAAACAAAAATAATATTTTTAAATAGACATCGAGTATATCACAAAGATAGCTAATCATTAACATAGAAATATAACTTATTATTTGACAACCAAATTTAAAATTTGTAAAACATTGTATAAAAGTCAAATTTACTAATAAATACATCAACCTTGGCTCGACTAATGGATGATCTGAAGTCAAGAATAATGAAAGACAATCAATATCAATTTGAAAGAGAAAAAAAGAATATAAAGAGTTTTTTTTAAAAAGAAGGTGACTATTTTGATGCAATGTGAACAGCATAAAAAAGTAATTATTTTTATGAAATTAATGTCATATTAATTTGAAACAAAATTGAGTGGAAATTAAAAAAAAAAAACTAGACTTAAATGCATTTTTGACCACCCTATTTATATTTTTTGAACTTTTGATTCTCATTTACACAATTCAGTCTTTTAGTCTCCAAACATACTATTTTTTGGCAAATTTTTAGTCCCTCTCTATAATTGCATATGTGGTACATGGAAATACTGACATGTTTAAATTAACATGGTGCCATGTAATTTAGTATGAAAAATAATTAATTTAAATGACAATAAAACTTTTCAGAAATGTTTTAAATAAATTTATTCATTTCTTAATTCCATCAAAACGTGTTATAAGATATTTTCCCCAAATTGCAAATCCATAATCCTTAAACCTCTCTTGCCCTAACCTTTTCAACCCAGAAACGCAAAGGTCTTCCTTGTCCATCGTTTATCTAAGCAGCAAGAAAGATGAGTAACATTCCACCCATTTCATCGTTTTTGATAGGTAAAGAAGATGTCTGATACTGTTTGAGGTATGTCATGATGCTCTTTGAACTAGTTATTTCTCATCATATTGTTTTCACCATGTTTTAGACAGTATTCTGATGTAAAGTTTGTTATTTATTTAGATCATCTCAAAGTCATTGCATTAAGCTAAGATTTCATCATAGGGGAAAATTAGTAGGGAGTCATGTTAAATGGTATGTTGATGGATACATGTTGCACCTCAGAATTTTCCCTCCTAATTTTGATTATATCCGACTTAGGTTTTTGCATTCATCTGCATACACTCCATTAGGTCATTAACATAACATATCATTCAATAAAAAGCATCCCAAGTTCAAAGTTCAATGGTTATGAAATATTAGGGTTTCACAGTGTTTTTAGGTGTATATATTCAATATAGGTTATTTCTTCTATTTATTCTTTAAACGGTGAAGTGTGGAATTAGGGTTTTATAGGCTCTGAGGATCTTATTTCCTTCAAGGGTTATTCTCCATCAAATTTCATCAATATCAGAGGTTAGGGTTTTTATCTTGTGTATGATCATCATCTGAGGTTCATTGAATTTTTGTCAAGGCTATTGCTTCAAAGATATATCATCATCTTCATCAAGATTGTCAAGGCTTAACTTCATCATTGTGAGGGTTTGATTCATGATAAAGGTTGTTGAGCTCGAGGATTCTTTAGTGATACATTGGTTGCTTATGAGGCAAGTTAACTGGGATCGAAATTGGGATTAGGGTTTTAAATTTAGTTCGATTTTGATCAAAATTTTCAAGGCAGGACTCTGATTCATGTTAAGAATTAGAAGAATCATGTACTTGGATTTCTTGTCAGGCCAAACAATTTGTTTATTTCAAGTTCATATCTCATGGAAATTTCAAATTCATTGTTCAAGATTTCATGATCATTTCAAACAATTTGTTTATTTCAAGTTCATATCTCATGGAAATTTCAAATTCATTGTTCAATATTTCATGATCATTTCAAGTCCTTTTCCAATTTTAGAACAAAGATTCAAGCCTTATGCTTCAAGACCATCACAAGGAAAATTCAAATTCAATTTTCATATAAAAAGAAAGCTTTCATTAGAATTCAAAAGTGGAATAATTTGCTTTGGTTCATGTTTATAAGGGATATTGCTACAAGATTCAAACAATCACCATTCAATTTCCATCAAATCACATCCATAATTATTTCATAATTTCAAGAATTTTTCACCATATTTCACTCAACAATACTAAACCATTACATTTCATCCAAGTTTCTAATATAAAATCAAGAGAAAAAAATGCTATTGGAAATAGATATTTTGCATTTGAATATTGGGGTTTTATCATCGAATTCAAAGTTCATTACAAGGATTACAAGGAGTATTGTATTAAAGTACATGAAAACTCAAGTCGTAAAGTTAAGGTTTTTCCAATCTTCAAGCTTCATGTGCCATTGCTACTTCTTCTTCAAGCAAACTCTAAGATGCATTTCCACGCCACAACAAATAAAGCCCTACTGCCCTCGGTGCTCTGAACCAAAACCTTGCTTGCTCATCCAATCAAACAGCCATATACATGCTTCACTTCAACAGAAAAACCAGAGGCAACAATAAACCTCAGTCCTGTAACCAATTCAGATAAAAAGGAACCGTGCCATGCCCAATAGAAAAATCAGAAATAACAGAAGAAAAAAAGTCAGAAACAGAAAATATAAATAAAAGTGAAAACTGTGATAGCATTACAGCGGAAAACCCAGAAAAATAAAGAGGATAATAATGCAGCTCAGCAATCAGAGGAAAATATCTGAAAATTCATTTAAACAACTTAGCTCAGTGCAAACTTGCTAACCAAGTTTTATTGAGAAGCAATCTTAGTCATCTATTTCATAGCCAACTCTCCCAATCTAAGGGCCAAGATTCTACAACCTCTAACAAACTTTTTGTTATATAACAAACTCTTCATTTCAGATCAATTCACGATTCACCCATCAGAAATACACAAGAAAAACTCAAAGGACAAAAACAATCTCTTTTATCCTCTCATCACAAACACAAAAATTCATAACAGAAAAAGTTCACATAAGAATAACCAGAGAGAGGACTCACAGAGAAATATCAAGAACTCTGAGTTGTTTCCATCTTCTACAGGTTTCTTCAACCTGCAACTACAAATTTCTCTGTGCATCTTCATATGTTCTCCATCAAAACGTCAATAAATCTCTACTCATCAACGCGCAACAACAAGCCTCACAATAGAATTGCACGCACAGAAGATAACTGCCACTCAAACATTGTAGAAGAAGTTTGAATCTGAAGAAATAGCATAAAGAAGTTAAGAATTCAGCAATTACCTGAAGACCTCAGGATTTCCCATCTTCGGAGTCGTTGTTGAAAAGGCAAAGGACCTTCTCCAGTAGGTAAGTTGTTTCTAATTTCTTCGTTGCTTCCGCTTTTCACTATCTCGCGTATGTTAGGTCTTCATCTCCCTCGCGTATATATGGTTTTAGACTTGAAGCTTTCTGAATGTAAGGATTTGAGGAAAACGTTTTGTCCAAGTTAAAACTGTTAAGTTGGTGATACGTTTAGAGCAACTGTTTATGATACGAGCAGTGATGCATTGAGAACAGCGGAGAAAGTGATTGAGGATGGCGCTGACGTGGAGGTATTGGAACCACTGTGAACTGAGAAGAGGCCGAATCGGATCGAAAGAGATGAAAGTTCATAGGTCGAACAATGAAGAAAAAGAAGAATCAGAGGCGACGGCGGATGAAAGAAGAAAGTGTTGGAAATCCACCAATACACTATGATGAATTTCGACCACCACTTGATGATAAGTTATGAAACAAACAAATAAAAGAACAATGGAGATATTTCTGCAGAATTTCTATTCTGCCCACAAACTGTGGAATCTTTATTAATTCACTTTGCAACTGCAAAATACTGTGAATGACTTTAATGACTTGAATACAAAAATAAGGGTTACTCCCTCTTATTTATAGATTTAGGTTAGCTTGCTCCCTAAGCTAAACCCAAGCCCAAAATATCTCTTTACTAAATCAAATCTAATCAAATCTATTCTAGATTTAAATTCAAATCTATTTAAATCTAAACAAATCAAATCTTCTTTTGACACATATGAATTACAATTTAACACACCACCTAATTCATTGTGTCTAAACTGTCAATGTTCATCATGGTCCTTAGCTTTCTGAATACTTCAACCTACACTCCCTTCGTCATGATGTCTGCAATCTGATTCTCAGTTCTGCAGTGTTCCAAATTCATCTTCCCATCTGCTACCTGCTCTCGAAGATAATGGAACCTCATTTCGATGTGCTTACTTCGACCATGTGCTATTGGGTTCTTTGCCAGATTGATAGCTGACATGCTGTCTATCTTCATGGTAATTGCTCCATGATTTTTCCCTGTTATTTCTTCGACCAAGTTCACCATCCAGGTTGCTTGACATGCACAAAGAGAAGCAGCTATGTATTCTGCTTCGCATGATGATAATGCTACTACTGGTTCTTTTCTCGAACTCCAAGCAATTGTTGCACCACCTAGCATAAATACATATCCTGCTGTTGACTTTCGATCTTCAGCATCACTACACCAACTCGAATCAGTGTATCCCACTAACTTGCATTCTTTTCCTTTATCAACTGCAGGAAACAAAATGCCATAATCAAAAGTTCCTTTGAGATACCTTAGTATCCTCTTCACTGCTGCTAGATGTGATACCTTTGGCTTCTGCATGAATCTACTTACCATACCTACACTGTATGCTAAGTCAGACCTTGTATGACAAAGGTATCTCAATGATCCAATAAGTCTTCTGTATTGAGTTGGATCAACATCATCTTCATTTGCATCTTTCGACAGTTGCAGTCTTGGTTCTGCAGGTGTCGAAGTTGCATTGCATTCTTCCATCTCAAACCTCTTGAGAATTTCTCCTGCATATCTTCTTTGATGCATCATCAAACCTCTACTGCTCTTGTAGAATTCGATACCAAGGAAATATGAAATCTCACCCAAATCAGACATTTCGAATTCTTTGCTAAGGTCAACTTTGAAGTCTTCGATCTCACTCTTGCAGCTACCTGTTATCAACAAATCATCTACATAGAGACATAGTATAAGCAATTTACTCTTGCTTCTTCTTACATATACTCCATGTTCAGTTATGCACTTCTCAAATTCCTTCTCCCTTAGAAAACTATCAATTTTTTTTATTCCAAGCCCTTGGAGCTTGTTTCAAACCATACAGGGCTTTATGTAGCCTGTACACCTTTCTTTCTTCGTCATGTTTCACAAACCCAACTGGTTGTTTAACATAGACTTCTTCATCTAAGGGTCCATTTAGGAATGCACACTTCACGTCCATCTGACATATGTGCCAACTGTTGATTTCTGCTAGACCAACAACCAACCTGATTGTTTCGATCCTAGCAACAGGTGCAAAAACTTCGTCGAAGTCTATTCCTTCTTTCTGTAGAAATCCTTTCACCACAAGTCTTGCTTTGTGTCGAGTTACTTCACCTTTCGAATTCGTCTTCACTTTGTATACCCACTTGACATCAATTGCCTTCTTGCCTTGAGGCAATTCGACAAGTGACCAAGTGTTGTTGTCTTCGATAGACTTTACTTCTTCGTTCATTGCTTTCACCCACTTCGAATCCTTTAATGCTTCAGCTGCATTAACAGGTTCGACATCTGCATAGAAAGCATAATGTACCAGCTCACCTTCATTATCTATTACATCATCTGATGTAATCACACAATCTTGCAATCTTGCAGGCATGCGTCTTGTTCTTTGAGGTCTGCTTGTACTGGGTATATCTGCTGGCTCCTCTTGTCGAACTTCTCTTTCGACTTGAGTTTCTGGCTCTTCGAATAAGATTCTCACTGAATCTTTCTTGACATTTGCAGTCCAATCCCATTCTTTGAACTCATCTATGATCACGTCCCTGCTGATCACAATCTTCTTGTTCTCTGGATCGAACAACTTGTAGCCTCCTGTCGAATGATATCCAACTAGGATCATTTGACTTGACTTGTCATCAAGTTTCTTTCTCAACTGATCTGGCACATGTCTATGTGCAATAGATCCAAATACTTTCAGATGACTTAAGCTAGGCTTCACACCAGACCAACATTCTTCTGGAGTAATTCCTTCTAGCTTCTTTGTAGGACTTCTGTTCAAAATGTATGTTGCAGTCGAAACAGCTTCACCCCATAACTCTTTGGGTAAATTCTTGCCTTTCAACATACTTCTCACCATGTTCATGATGGTTCGATTTTTCCTTTCTGCAATTCCATTTTGCTGTGGAGTATAGGGTGGCACCACCTCATGCACAATCCCTTCTTTTTCACATAATATGTCGAAATCTTTCGACACATATTCTCCTCCACCATCAGTTCTCAAAACTTTGAGCTTTCGACCACTTTGTCTTTCGACCATGGACTTGAACTTGATAAATACTTCGAACACTTCACTTTTCTTCTTGATCAGGTAAGTCCATAGCTTTCGACTGAAATCATCTATGAATGTAACAAAGTATTTGTTACCTCCCATCGAATCCACCTGGATTGGTCCACATACATCAGAGTATATGACTTCGAGATTAGCCTTTGATCTACTTCCTGCATCCTTGCTGAAGCTGTTCTTGTGTTGCTTCGCTTGCACACATTCTTCACATACTTCGTTTGGAATGTCAATTTCAGGCAATCCTGAAACCATATTTCTTCTCTTCAAATCTCTGATGTCTCTGAAGTTGAGATGACCAAGTCTATAATGCCATATCCATTCATCTCTGCTAGCTGCAGTCGAAAGGCACTTGTGCTCCATCACATTTAGTTCAATCTTGAAGGTTCGATTCTGAGACATAGGAGCCTTCAAGATTAATCTCCCATTTGCATCAACGACTCTCATCAACTTATCTTCGATTGACACTTTATAATTCTTTTCGACCAACTGCCCTATACTGAGCAAATTGCTCTTCATGCCTGGTATGTACAATACATTTGAAATTACTGACTTCTTGCCATCTTTCCTCATGATCATAACATCACCAATACCTTCAGCTGCTAGGGTGTTGTCATTTGCAAATTTTACCATATTCTTCGTTGAGGGTTTTATATTGACGAACCAGTCTTTCCTTCCAGACATATGTGATGAACATCCTGAATCCAAGTACCATTGGTCCTTGAATCTGTCTTCATCTCTTGTTGTGACCATCAGCATCATCTCTTCTTCTTCTTCATGTTTTGCCAGCTTTGCATCACTTTCTTGATTCTTACGTTTTTCTGGACAATCACTCGAATAGTGACCATACTTCTGACAATTGTAACATTGAATGTGACTCTTATCAGGTTTTCGACCACCACCTCTTCCTCTATTTGCAGCACCACCTCTTTGGTTGTCGTGGTGTGGTCTTCTTTGATTCGACACGTCTCCTTCGATTTGGTTTCCCCTACCATTCGATTTGTTGTAGCCACCTCTACTTCTGTCGAAATACTTTCCTTTGCCTTTGGTTTCTTTTGCTAAATGTGCCTGCAAGGCTACATCACTCTTCGATTTTCCTGCAGCTCTTTCGTTCATTCTTTGTTCATGAGATTCGAGCGTCCCTTGAAGTTCTTCCTTTGTCAATTTCGACAAGTCTTTCCCTTCTTCGATCGCCACCACTATGTGGTCGAACTTAGGAGCTAAAGATCTCAAGATCTTCGAAACAACAGCTCTTGTTGTTAATGTTTCTCCACATGTCTTGATTTGATTCACTAGTTTTGTAACTCTAGTGAAGAAATCAGATATGTTTTCACTGTCTTCCATCTGAAGCAGCTCATAGGTCCTTTTGTGAGTTTGTAACCTCACTTCTTTCACCTTCTCAGCGCCTCCAAAAGACTTCTCCAGGATCTCCCAAGCTTCTTTTGCAGATTCTGAATCACCAATCTTCTCGAAATTGTCTGGACTGACACATTGATGAATTATAAACAATGCTTTATAACTCTGTTTCTCAGATTCTGTATATTTCTTCTTTTCTTCTTCTGAAGCGTTTTCGCCAAGCGCTTCGACTCCATCTTTTACAAGGTCCCAAAGGCCTTGACACCTTAATAGGACTTTCATCTGCTTGCACCAATTCTCATAGTTGTCAACTTTCAGAATTGGCAGCGTTGCTGGATAGTTTGCATTCCCATAACTTGTCATCTTGAATTCTTCAATCGTTCTTGATTGATACTTCCCTTGAATCGAAACACAAGCTCTTGATATCAGATGTTGGAAATCCACCAATACACTATGATGAATTTCGACCACCACTTGATGATAAGTTATGAAACAAACAAATAAAAGAACAATGGAGATATTTCTGCAGAATTTCTATTCTGCCCACAAACTGTGGAATCTTTATTAATTCACTTTGCAACTGCAAAATACTGTGAATGACTTTAATGACTTGAATACAAAAATAAGGGTTACTCCCTCTTATTTATAGATTTAGGTTAGCTTGCTCCCTAAGCTAAACCCAAGCCCAAAATATCTCTTTACTAAATCAAATCTAATCAAATCTATTCTAGATTTAAATTCAAATCTATTTAAATCTAAACAAATCAAATCTTCTTTTGACACATATGAATTACAATTTAACACACCACCTAATTCATTGTGTCTAAACTGTCAATGTTCATCATGGTCCTTAGCTTTCTGAATACTTCAACCTACACTCCCTTCGTCATGATGTCTGCAATCTGATTCTCAGTTCTGCAGTGTTCCAAATTCATCTTCCCATCTGCTACCTGCTCTCGAAGATAATGGAACCTCATTTCGATGTGCTTACTTCGACCATGTGCTATTGGGTTCTTTGCCAGATTGATAGCTGACATGCTGTCTATCTTCATGGTAATTGCTCCATGATTTTTCCCTGTTATTTCTTCGACCAAGTTCACCATCCAGGTTGCTTGACATGCACAAAGAGAAGCAGCTATGTATTCTGCTTCGCATGATGATAATGCTACTACTGGTTCTTTTCTCGAACTCCAAGCAATTGTTGCACCACCTAGCATAAATACATATCCTGCTGTTGACTTTCGATCTTCAGCATCACTACACCAACTCGAATCAGTGTATCCCACTAACTTGCATTCTTTTCCTTTATCAACTGCAGGAAACAAAATGCCATAATCAAAAGTTCCTTTGAGATACCTTAGTATCCTCTTCACTGCTGCTAGATGTGATACCTTTGGCTTCTGCATGAATCTACTTACCATACCTACACTGTATGCTAAGTCAGACCTTGTATGACAAAGGTATCTCAATGATCCAATAAGTCTTCTGTATTGAGTTGGATCAACATCATCTTCATTTGCATCTTTCGACAGTTGCAGTCTTGGTTCTGCAGGTGTCGAAGTTGCATTGCATTCTTCCATCTCAAACCTCTTGAGAATTTCTCCTGCATATCTTCTTTGATGCATCATCAAACCTCTACTGCTCTTGTAGAATTCGATACCAAGGAAATATGAAATCTCACCCAAATCAGACATTTCGAATTCTTTGCTAAGGTCAACTTTGAAGTCTTCGATCTCACTCTTGCAGCTACCTGTTATCAACAAATCATCTACATAGAGACATAGTATAAGCAATTTACTCTTGCTTCTTCTTACATATACTCCATGTTCAGTTATGCACTTCTCAAATTCCTTCTCCCTTAGAAAACTATCAATTTTTTTTATTCCAAGCCCTTGGAGCTTGTTTCAAACCATACAGGGCTTTATGTAGCCTGTACACCTTTCTTTCTTCGTCATGTTTCACAAACCCAACTGGTTGTTTAACATAGACTTCTTCATCTAAGGGTCCATTTAGGAATGCACACTTCACGTCCATCTGACATATGTGCCAACTGTTGATTTCTGCTAGACCAACAACCAACCTGATTGTTTCGATCCTAGCAACAGGTGCAAAAACTTCGTCGAAGTCTATTCCTTCTTTCTGTAGAAATCCTTTCACCACAAGTCTTGCTTTGTGTCGAGTTACTTCACCTTTCGAATTCGTCTTCACTTTGTATACCCACTTGACATCAATTGCCTTCTTGCCTTGAGGCAATTCGACAAGTGACCAAGTGTTGTTGTCTTCGATAGACTTTACTTCTTCGTTCATTGCTTTCACCCACTTCGAATCCTTTAATGCTTCAGCTGCATTAACAGGTTCGACATCTGCATAGAAAGCATAATGTACCAGCTCACCTTCATTATCTATTACATCATCTGATGTAATCACACAATCTTGCAATCTTGCAGGCATGCGTCTTGTTCTTTGAGGTCTGCTTGTACTGGGTATATCTGCTGGCTCCTCTTGTCGAACTTCTCTTTCGACTTGAGTTTCTGGCTCTTCGAATAAGATTCTCACTGAATCTTTCTTGACATTTGCAGTCCAATCCCATTCTTTGAACTCATCTATGATCACGTCCCTGCTGATCACAATCTTCTTGTTCTCTGGATCGAACAACTTGTAGCCTCCTGTCGAATGATATCCAACTAGGATCATTTGACTTGACTTGTCATCAAGTTTCTTTCTCAACTGATCTGGCACATGTCTATGTGCAATAGATCCAAATACTTTCAGATGACTTAAGCTAGGCTTCACACCAGACCAACATTCTTCTGGAGTAATTCCTTCTAGCTTCTTTGTAGGACTTCTGTTCAAAATGTATGTTGCAGTCGAAACAGCTTCACCCCATAACTCTTTGGGTAAATTCTTGCCTTTCAACATACTTCTCACCATGTTCATGATGGTTCGATTTTTCCTTTCTGCAATTCCATTTTGCTGTGGAGTATAGGGTGGCACCACCTCATGCACAATCCCTTCTTTTTCACATAATATGTCGAAATCTTTCGACACATATTCTCCTCCACCATCAGTTCTCAAAACTTTGAGCTTTCGACCACTTTGTCTTTCGACCATGGACTTGAACTTGATAAATACTTCGAACACTTCACTTTTCTTCTTGATCAGGTAAGTCCATAGCTTTCGACTGAAATCATCTATGAATGTAACAAAGTATTTGTTACCTCCCATCGAATCCACCTGGATTGGTCCACATACATCAGAGTATATGACTTCGAGATTAGCCTTTGATCTACTTCCTGCATCCTTGCTGAAGCTGTTCTTGTGTTGCTTCGCTTGCACACATTCTTCACATACTTCGTTTGGAATGTCAATTTCAGGCAATCCTGAAACCATATTTCTTCTCTTCAAATCTCTGATGTCTCTGAAGTTGAGATGACCAAGTCTATAATGCCATATCCATTCATCTCTGCTAGCTGCAGTCGAAAGGCACTTGTGCTCCATCACATTTAGTTCAATCTTGAAGGTTCGATTCTGAGACATAGGAGCCTTCAAGATTAATCTCCCATTTGCATCAACGACTCTCATCAACTTATCTTCGATTGACACTTTATAATTCTTTTCGACCAACTGCCCTATACTGAGCAAATTGCTCTTCATGCCTGGTATGTACAATACATTTGAAATTACTGACTTCTTGCCATCTTTCCTCATGATCATAACATCACCAATACCTTCAGCTGCTAGGGTGTTGTCATTTGCAAATTTTACCATATTCTTCGTTGAGGGTTTTATATTGACGAACCAGTCTTTCCTTCCAGACATATGTGATGAACATCCTGAATCCAAGTACCATTGGTCCTTGAATCCGTCTTCATCTCTTGTTGTGACCATCAGCATCATCTCTTCTTCTTCTTCATGTTTTGCCAGCTTTGCATCACTTTCTTGATTCTTACGTTTTTCTGGACAATCACTCGAATAGTGACCATACTTCTGACAATTGTAACATTGAATGTGACTCTTATCAGGTTTTCGACCACCACCTCTTCCTCTATTTGCAGCACCACCTCTTTGGTTGTCGTGGTGTGGTCTTCTTTGATTCGACACGTCTCCTTCGATTTGGTTTCCCCTACCATTCGATTTGTTGTAGCCACCTCTACTTCTGTCGAAATACTTTCCTTTGCCTTTGGTTTCTTTTGCTAAATGTGCCTGCAAGGCTACATCACTCTTCGATTTTCCTGCAGCTCTTTCGTTCATTCTTTGTTCATGAGATTCGAGCGTCCCTTGAAGTTCTTCCTTTGTCAATTTCGACAAGTCTTTCCCTTCTTCGATCGCCACCACTATGTGGTCGAACTTAGGAGCTAAAGATCTCAAGATCTTCGAAACAACAGCTCTTGTTGTTAATGTTTCTCCACATGTCTTGATTTGATTCACTAGTTTTGTAACTCTAGTGAAGAAATCAGATATGTTTTCACTGTCTTCCATCTGAAGCAGCTCATAGGTCCTTTTGTGAGTTTGTAACCTCACTTCTTTCACCTTCTCAGCGCCTCCAAAAGACTTCTCCAGGATCTCCCAAGCTTCTTTTGCAGATTCTGAATCACCAATCTTCTCGAAATTGTCTGGACTGACACATTGATGAATTATAAACAATGCTTTATAACTCTGTTTCTCAGATTCTGTATATTTCTTCTTTTCTTCTTCTGAAGCGTTTTCGCCAAGCGCTTCGACTCCATCTTTTACAAGGTCCCAAAGGCCTTGACACCTTAATAGGACTTTCATCTGCTTGCACCAATTCTCATAGTTGTCAACTTTCAGAATTGGCAGCGTTGCTGGATAGTTTGCATTCCCATAACTTGTCATCTTGAATTCTTCAATCGTTCTTGATTGATACTTCCCTTGAATCGAAACACAAGCTCTTGATATCAGATGTTGGAAATCCACCAATACACTATGATGAATTTCGACCACCACTTGATGATAAGTTATGAAACAAACAAATAAAAGAACAATGGAGATATTTCTGCAGAATTTCTATTCTGCCCACAAACTGTGGAATCTTTATTAATTCACTTTGCAACTGCAAAATACTGTGAATGACTTTAATGACTTGAATACAAAAATAAGGGTTACTCCCTCTTATTTATAGATTTAGGTTAGCTTGCTCCCTAAGCTAAACCCAAGCCCAAAATATCTCTTTACTAAATCAAATCTAATCAAATCTATTCTAGATTTAAATTCAAATCTATTTAAATCTAAACAAATCAAATCTTCTTTTGACACATATGAATTACAATTTAACACACCACCTAATTCATTGTGTCTAAACTGTCAATGTTCATCATGGTCCTTAGCTTTCTGAATACTTCAACCTACACTCCCTTCGTCATGATGTCTGCAATCTGATTCTCAGTTCTGCAGTGTTCCAAATTCATCTTCCCATCTGCTACCTGCTCTCGAAGATAATGGAACCTCATTTCGATGTGCTTACTTCGACCATGTGCTATTGGGTTCTTTGCCAGATTGATAGCTGACATGCTGTCTATCTTCATGGTAATTGCTCCATGATTTTTCCCTGTTATTTCTTCGACCAAGTTCACCATCCAGGTTGCTTGACATGCACAAAGAGAAGCAGCTATGTATTCTGCTTCGCATGATGATAATGCTACTACTGGTTCTTTTCTCGAACTCCAAGCAATTGTTGCACCACCTAGCATAAATACATATCCTGCTGTTGACTTTCGATCTTCAGCATCACTACACCAACTCGAATCAGTGTATCCCACTAACTTGCATTCTTTTCCTTTATCAACTGCAGGAAACAAAATGCCATAATCAAAAGTTCCTTTGAGATACCTTAGTATCCTCTTCACTGCTGCTAGATGTGATACCTTTGGCTTCTGCATGAATCTACTTACCATACCTACACTGTATGCTAAGTCAGACCTTGTATGACAAAGGTATCTCAATGATCCAATAAGTCTTCTGTATTGAGTTGGATCAACATCATCTTCATTTGCATCTTTCGACAGTTGCAGTCTTGGTTCTGCAGGTGTCGAAGTTGCATTGCATTCTTCCATCTCAAACCTCTTGAGAATTTCTCCTGCATATCTTCTTTGATGCATCATCAAACCTCTACTGCTCTTGTAGAATTCGATACCAAGGAAATATGAAATCTCACCCAAATCAGACATTTCGAATTCTTTGCTAAGGTCAACTTTGAAGTCTTCGATCTCACTCTTGCAGCTACCTGTTATCAACAAATCATCTACATAGAGACATAGTATAAGCAATTTACTCTTGCTTCTTCTTACATATACTCCATGTTCAGTTATGCACTTCTCAAATTCCTTCTCCCTTAGAAAACTATCAATTTTTTTTATTCCAAGCCCTTGGAGCTTGTTTCAAACCATACAGGGCTTTATGTAGCCTGTACACCTTTCTTTCTTCGTCATGTTTCACAAACCCAACTGGTTGTTTAACATAGACTTCTTCATCTAAGGGTCCATTTAGGAATGCACACTTCACGTCCATCTGACATATGTGCCAACTGTTGATTTCTGCTAGACCAACAACCAACCTGATTGTTTCGATCCTAGCAACAGGTGCAAAAACTTCGTCGAAGTCTATTCCTTCTTTCTGTAGAAATCCTTTCACCACAAGTCTTGCTTTGTGTCGAGTTACTTCACCTTTCGAATTCGTCTTCACTTTGTATACCCACTTGACATCAATTGCCTTCTTGCCTTGAGGCAATTCGACAAGTGACCAAGTGTTGTTGTCTTCGATAGACTTTACTTCTTCGTTCATTGCTTTCACCCACTTCGAATCCTTTAATGCTTCAGCTGCATTAACAGGTTCGACATCTGCATAGAAAGCATAATGTACCAGCTCACCTTCATTATCTATTACATCATCTGATGTAATCACACAATCTTGCAATCTTGCAGGCATGCGTCTTGTTCTTTGAGGTCTGCTTGTACTGGGTATATCTGCTGGCTCCTCTTGTCGAACTTCTCTTTCGACTTGAGTTTCTGGCTCTTCGAATAAGATTCTCACTGAATCTTTCTTGACATTTGCAGTCCAATCCCATTCTTTGAACTCATCTATGATCACGTCCCTGCTGATCACAATCTTCTTGTTCTCTGGATCGAACAACTTGTAGCCTCCTGTCGAATGATATCCAACTAGGATCATTTGACTTGACTTGTCATCAAGTTTCTTTCTCAACTGATCTGGCACATGTCTATGTGCAATAGATCCAAATACTTTCAGATGACTTAAGCTAGGCTTCACACCAGACCAACATTCTTCTGGAGTAATTCCTTCTAGCTTCTTTGTAGGACTTCTGTTCAAAATGTATGTTGCAGTCGAAACAGCTTCACCCCATAACTCTTTGGGTAAATTCTTGCCTTTCAACATACTTCTCACCATGTTCATGATGGTTCGATTTTTCCTTTCTGCAATTCCATTTTGCTGTGGAGTATAGGGTGGCACCACCTCATGCACAATCCCTTCTTTTTCACATAATATGTCGAAATCTTTCGACACATATTCTCCTCCACCATCAGTTCTCAAAACTTTGAGCTTTCGACCACTTTGTCTTTCGACCATGGACTTGAACTTGATAAATACTTCGAACACTTCACTTTTCTTCTTGATCAGGTAAGTCCATAGCTTTCGACTGAAATCATCTATGAATGTAACAAAGTATTTGTTACCTCCCATCGAATCCACCTGGATTGGTCCACATACATCAGAGTATATGACTTCGAGATTAGCCTTTGATCTACTTCCTGCATCCTTGCTGAAGCTGTTCTTGTGTTGCTTCGCTTGCACACATTCTTCACATACTTCGTTTGGAATGTCAATTTCAGGCAATCCTGAAACCATATTTCTTCTCTTCAAATCTCTGATGTCTCTGAAGTTGAGATGACCAAGTCTATAATGCCATATCCATTCATCTCTGCTAGCTGCAGTCGAAAGGCACTTGTGCTCCATCACATTTAGTTCAATCTTGAAGGTTCGATTCTGAGACATAGGAGCCTTCAAGATTAATCTCCCATTTGCATCAACGACTCTCATCAACTTATCTTCGATTGACACTTTATAATTCTTTTCGACCAACTGCCCTATACTGAGCAAATTGCTCTTCATGCCTGGTATGTACAATACATTTGAAATTACTGACTTCTTGCCATCTTTCCTCATGATCATAACATCACCAATACCTTCAGCTGCTAGGGTGTTGTCATTTGCAAATTTTACCATATTCTTCGTTGAGGGTTTTATATTGACGAACCAGTCTTTCCTTCCAGACATATGTGATGAACATCCTGAATCCAAGTACCATTGGTCCTTGAATCTGTCTTCATCTCTTGTTGTGACCATCAGCATCATCTCTTCTTCTTCTTCATGTTTTGCCAGCTTTGCATCACTTTCTTGATTCTTACGTTTTTCTGGACAATCACTCGAATAGTGACCATACTTCTGACAATTGTAACATTGAATGTGACTCTTATCAGGTTTTCGACCACCACCTCTTCCTCTATTTGCAGCACCACCTCTTTGGTTGTCGTGGTGTGGTCTTCTTTGATTCGACACGTCTCCTTCGATTTGGTTTCCCCTACCATTCGATTTGTTGTAGCCACCTCTACTTCTGTCGAAATACTTTCCTTTGCCTTTGGTTTCTTTTGCTAAATGTGCCTGCAAGGCTACATCACTCTTCGATTTTCCTGCAGCTCTTTCGTTCATTCTTTGTTCATGAGATTCGAGCGTCCCTTGAAGTTCTTCCTTTGTCAATTTCGACAAGTCTTTCCCTTCTTCGATCGCCACCACTATGTGGTCGAACTTAGGAGCTAAAGATCTCAAGATCTTCGAAACAACAGCTCTTGTTGTTAATGTTTCTCCACATGTCTTGATTTGATTCACTAGTTTTGTAACTCTAGTGAAGAAATCAGATATGTTTTCACTGTCTTCCATCTGAAGCAGCTCATAGGTCCTTTTGTGAGTTTGTAACCTCACTTCTTTCACCTTCTCAGCGCCTCCAAAAGACTTCTCCAGGATCTCCCAAGCTTCTTTTGCAGATTCTGAATCACCAATCTTCTCGAAATTGTCTGGACTGACACATTGATGAATTATAAACAATGCTTTATAACTCTGTTTCTCAGATTCTGTATATTTCTTCTTTTCTTCTTCTGAAGCGTTTTCGCCAAGCGCTTCGACTCCATCTTTTACAAGGTCCCAAAGGCCTTGACACCTTAATAGGACTTTCATCTGCTTGCACCAATTCTCATAGTTGTCAACTTTCAGAATTGGCAGCGTTGCTGGATAGTTTGCATTCCCATAACTTGTCATCTTGAATTCTTCAATCGTTCTTGATTGATACTTCCCTTGAATCGAAACACAAGCTCTTGATATCAGATGTTGGAAATCCACCAATACACTATGATGAATTTCGACCACCACTTGATGATAAGTTATGAAACAAACAAATAAAAGAACAATGGAGATATTTCTGCAGAATTTCTATTCTGCCCACAAACTGTGGAATCTTTATTAATTCACTTTGCAACTGCAAAATACTGTGAATGACTTTAATGACTTGAATACAAAAATAAGGGTTACTCCCTCTTATTTATAGATTTAGGTTAGCTTGCTCCCTAAGCTAAACCCAAGCCCAAAATATCTCTTTACTAAATCAAATCTAATCAAATCTATTCTAGATTTAAATTCAAATCTATTTAAATCTAAACAAATCAAATCTTCTTTTGACACATATGAATTACAATTTAACAGAAAGAAGGGTTTCTGGTGCCATTTGCGTGAGAGAGGTCGGAGATGATGGAAAAATTTGTGTGTCGTTGTGAAGAGAAAAAGAGGAAGAAGAAGTGTTCTCGTAGAAGTTGAATAGACTTAATCTGAACCTTAAATCCTCTTTTCATTTGTGCCATTTTTTTATTATATTTTTTTTGTTGAATAATAATAATAATAAAACAAAATCTGATTAAATCGATTGATACGTTTTTTTTGTTGAATAATAATAATAATAATAATAAAACAAAATCTGATTAAATTGAGTGATAAGTTGTTGGTAATGACTTGGGTTAATGGGAATTCACAGGGCTTTGCATGGACCAATTCGCTTGGGCTTCGCTTACATTCCCTTCTTGGCCCATTCCATCTTTTTGGACACATGATGCTAGGTGAACCAAAAAACTAGCTAATGGACTCAACCTGAATGGTCCTAGCGCACTGATTCTAATCACACCCCTAGCGCCCTGCTTCTCTTCACTTCCTGATTTCACTTGCAACCCCCTTCTGATTAGAATTTTAATTTCCCCTTCTCATTAATTTTCTTTTCTTAATTTTTGCTAATAAAATCAATGATAAAAAGACAATAAAAATAGTAGGAAATGTTAGATTTGTTTTAGAACTTTTCTTCTTTTAGAAATTAATTAGGATTTCTCCTATTATTTTCCTTAATCTTTTGAAGTTAATTTTGTAAATAATTATGGATATTTCTTTGTTTATAATTCATAACAAATAATGCTTGAGATAATTTTGTGGTTGATTGCTTGTGTGATTACCATGTGCCCTTAGGATTGTTAATTCGATTTTAATATTTTGGTTAAATTTAATTAATTAGACCTTAGGATTTAATCCAAGCATGATAATATTAGGATAGAATTTCCCCTTTTGATCCTAGTAGGACCATCATTACATGACAACATTAAGACTTTAGTCTTCCTTAGACTTTTTCTTTCCCTTTTGCATCTTTAAAACTACAACATTTTCTTAAATTAAAACTCAAAAACACTTAATCATAAAGAGGTGAACCACGTGTCACGAGCCTTAAGTATTGAGAGAAGTATGAGGCGGTACATTTATAACCTTGTGTTTCCTTTCAATCATAGTCTTTAAATGTGATTCAAATCTCAAACTCTTTTGGAAATAAGTGGAGAAATAATTGATGCCTCTGCATTCGGAGTCATTGGCTATTATCCCAACAAAAAGACTCAACCAATTAAAACCTTTTTGCCTTTTGGATTTTCTTTTGAAAATCTTTTCAGATAAGAACATGTTAATTCCTTTCTATGACAAATGCGTGAGTCTCCAAAGGTCGAGCTGCAGTAGAATGCGAAATTAACATTGTTTATAAAAAACACAAACAAACCAACATTTTTTAGGTGAACTACGAGTGTCATGATCCTATATTACACAAAAGGGGTATGTAGGCACAAAGGTTCACAACTGTTGCGGGTGCAATAATAAAAACTTTCTTTTTGTTTATATATAATCTTCTGCATTCATTCATTTCTCTTAGCTTGTTAGATTTAGCTTGACACACCCTTTGATTAGAACAACAAGGGTGGATCTCGTTGAGTACAACAGACATGAGGGGTGTTAATATCTTCCCCTTGCGTAATCGACTCCCGTATCCATTCTCTTGGTCGCAAGATCTTGATTTCTCCCTTCTTAGGTTTTCTTTGATGTTTTCATTTCCCTTCTATGGGATAAATAAATATTCGATGGAAACTTCATTATTTTATCAATTTTTCCTAGTTGCATCAACTGGAGACTCTGTTGGGGATCCTTTCCTAAGTGAGTCAGTCGTAGCTCTTGGTTTTTTATTGTCTTTGGGTGTTTTTTTAGCTTCATGACTTGTTCATTTGTATATATGATCATATTTATATATGTTTGCATGCATTACAGTTTATTGCTTTCCACATGCTGGATATTATTGTTATGTTGGATACTAGATTTTCTGTTTTTTAGGTGGGGTTAGGATGTTACTATGAGGTAAAAGGCCCAGTATCCGGGCCAGAGAGAAACACCTAGGAACACATAGGACTAGAGTAGAGTCATGACATCTACTGGGAGCAGACCCTACTAGTGCGGTCATGTGTGCCACGCACAGATGAGGTTCATTGTGGGATATTATTATTATGCACGTTCGATATTACGATGATAGTATTTTCATGTGGACTCAAGTCTTTGTGACCCTTTGACCTTACCTTGACTAGATTTCACCCGTGAGAGGGGAGGGAATTGATCTTTACAAATACTGTTATTGATCTTCATGATACTTGGTTTCGTTGTGTTTTGAAAGTGGTGACAAACCTTTGATCTTGTGATATTCAGATTATTCGGCAGATTTATACAGTAGTTACAAATGTTATCCATGCTACGCTGAACTTTTGAACATATGGTGTTGCATTTGATTTGCATCAATCATCGGAAGAGTTTATTTCTCTTATCATCTATGCATCATCTTGCATCCATTCATTTCAGCCAAGAGACTCATTGCAAACTGGTTTGTTCATCAGAATCTCAAGACCGCAAAGCTGATTCCCCGACATTTTCATTATCATGGAGCAGTTACAAGCAGATATGGCTCAAATGGAAACACTGATGGAGACCCAAATGAATCAGTTCTTGGAAGTTATTCAGGACCTCACCCATGAACAAAAAGAGTTAAGGCATATTGTTCAGAGTACCACTGCTACCACTATTGTTCATGTTAATCAACTAGGTGTTAATCTTACCCAGGGGGGTTCCTTTGAATCAAAATTGTCAAAAACACCATTCAGATTCCTATCAATGAAGCTTCTCATTATGAGGACATTTCTGATGTGTCATTTGACACCTTCAGGTTCCCGATTGATGAGACTGAGTCTGAGAAAAATCCTCACCTCTTGGAGGGGAGGATGAAAGCTATTGAGGTTCGTAATTCCCTTGGTTTGGACGTTGATAGTTTGTGCCTAGTGCTTGGTGTAATACGTTGGGAGAACTGACTTGGGTGTTTTGCGTTTTATCGCAATTGTTGTAGATAGCAAGAGTCTCCACCGGCTTTTCTTTTATCCAATAAAGGAAATGGCGAAAAGAACAGGAAAGACCTTTTAATATTTTTCTTGAGTTCAGGGGGTAGGTTATGAAAAGGGAAGGTGCTATCACCCTTTTCATCCATAGTTATCTAAGGGCTCTTAGTTGCTAGCTCATTTTGAAATGCTTTGTAAATGTGTTTGTGTTTGTTTGAAAGTATTTTTGAAAAGTGCCTCCGTTTAGGAGAACTTTGTAATGATTCTCATCTCTATAAGAATGTATACAAAGTGTTGACTTTTAAAAATATTTCATGAAAGTGTTGATGTGTTTGAAAGATGTTTTTGTTTTGAAATGTTTTTGAGCAAGCAACTACGAGCGTTCTACCTACTCAAAAGAAAGTCGTTGTTCTTCTCCTTCTCCTTTAGATAGTGTTATCTTACCATTAGTTAGTAAGGAACCTTATCATTGGATGTGAAGGGACATACATGGGTTATCGTACAGTCATAGAAGGTAACATTGTAGGATACCTTAGAAGTTTTTCATAAGGGACTAAGATCGTTTACCGAAGGCAATGTCGAAGGGTCATTGAGGGACTACGATCTTGTATTCGAGGGTCTTTGCTAAAGTATCCCACGTTCGAGGGACATGATTGTTTTAGTCTAAGGCAACAAGTGTGGGTTAACCCTAGAGGTGCAAGTGTGCGAAGTGTGTTGTTTTCATTTAATTTGTCTTGAATTAGTTTGTCTACTTGTTGATTTTAAATCTTGCCATACAAACTCTAATTACTAGCAATAATATTGAAAGCAATAAGGATGAAAGCAATTAAAACCTAATTACTATTACAATCATATTGAATAATGCCAAATAAAATGTACAAGAATATGAAGATAATGCAAAAGAAAAGAAAATTATTTTTATGGTTTCTTATATGAAAAGGTCTAACCTAATTAATTAAATAAAAAGAAAGAAATTAATTAGTTAAATTCCCAAATTCTAAGTTACTTCAATTTAAAAGAGCAACTTAAAACAAAACATAAGTCTAAATCTATTTAATTAATTTAAGGAAAGAAAATGTTTTTTTTGGTCTTTTTGTTTCAAATAAAATAACAATTTTTAGTCTAAGTATTTAAAAAATATGTATTTTGTATTTTTAAAATTAAAATAATAATAAAAAGAACAATAATAAAAAATAAAACAAAAATAAAAAAATAAAAATATAAAATGAAAGGGTTAGGGGGTTTGAAAAGAAATTGGGTGTGAGAAAGTAAAACGGTTTTTGTCTGATTTGGGCCCAAACATTTTTGTACAAATCAGAAATAATAAAAAAGGGTTGGGCTTGCGTTTACATGAAGCAATCAGGGGGGTATGAAAGAAATATAACTCAGGCCCAAGACTGAAAGGTCCAAGCGCCTAAGGATCCTGTGTGGATGACTTTGAAGGTGTATCATGGGCACACGCCTTGGAGCATTGGATTTGATTACCTAATGATCAAATGGTGTTGATGAGAGATGAACGCCATGCGCGCATTGGGATTGTTCACACCTGATCTGCAAAGGAAACATTAGAAAACAAAATGCCAGAGGCAGGGATCGAACCCCTGCCCTGGCACACCAAAGCCTTTATGCGCTTCCTTCTACCGTTGGGACGGTTGTTTCATCTGGTAGTAACACAACAATTAATAAATATATAATAAACTAAGTTTTAAAATTTTGAAGATGAACTTCATCTTCTTCCTCGCGCCAGCCATATTGACATTATTTTCAAATCTTGTAAAAGTTGTATTTCTCAACAATTTGAACAAGTATAAACAGCAAAGTTGCTTGAATCTTAATCACGAATTCAATGATACCATTTATCTTAACTAAATCCCAAAGAATAACACGAATTTGTTCAAAGACAAAGGAACCTTAAAAAATATTTAGAAGCATCAAACTCAGAGTACGAGTAAAATTGAACATTAATGATGCATATATGATGGTTTTTGAAAGAGGTCTGAATTTACCCTTTTTTGAAGAAAGTCTAAAGCTTGTTTTATGGTTTCTAGATGCAACGTAATGACCCTATGAGCTTGTTGGGACTTCACTGAAACTAATCCAATCCTTACCTTGCTCTAAAACTTGCTGAAACGATTCAACCAAGTCAATATGCAGATGACTATTTTTTGAGTGAGAGAGTAAGAATGGCATGATACTGGTTTGGATTTTATAGTTTGGATAGCTTCTAAATGAGTTTTAGAAGCTTAGTGAATTATAATAATGGAAAACACACGAGTAAAATAGGAAATGGAAGTTTGAGGTTTGAAGCACTTCCTACAATGGTGTTTTAGTGCAAAGTTTTGTGTCCTGAGTTCTGAGGAACGAAGAGGTATTTATAGAGGTTTCCTTTGGTCCCTATGACTTGCAACAGTTAAGCTTAGTTCATATGGAAAGCTGGTTTAGCCATTTGGTTTTCAAAATGCATCAAAAAGCAAGTTACTTCATGATGAAGAAAATCGTGATTCAAGGGACTTTGTCATGATTTTTAGCTTCTATAAGGTTGCCTCTGAATCATAAAGATTGTTTGTACTCTTTGGAACAAATTACAAGCCTGAATGAATGGATTGGTTAGCATAAATTTTTCTTTATCCAAGTGGATATGTTACTTTTTGCAATTTCATCCATAAATGGTATCAAGCCTTGGAACAAAGCCTCAAATCCTTGTGTAATACATTTAGGACTTGTGTAAATCTCTGATCAAGGTGAGATTTAAAAGTTAAGTGGCCTGAAAAAGGGGATCATATAGCTTAGGTTTGATATTTTGTTATGAGTTCATCACAAAAATGGTCTATAATTCAAGTTTATCATGCCATCTTTATCTCTTCGAAACTTCTAGCTCAAGCATGATCTTTTCAAGTTCTTGGACTTTTTGGAAAGCTTGGAACATCCTTTACAACTCAAATGTTTTCCATTTTTGCTAAATCATATTGGAACTATGTGAAAAATGGCCAAGAAGTTGGGACAAAAATCTACATAAACTAGGTCAAAATTTTCACTAAGTGTTTTAGAAAAAGTGCATGACTTCATAAATTTATAACTCAAAATCCAAGTATTTATAGGACTTGATTAGTAAATCAAAGTTGTATATTTCATCAAGATCTACAACTTTCATGTTATAAGTTTTCTTTAAATCATCTTGCATTTTGGTGAAAAGGTGTCATGAAGTTATGAAATAATAAGGATAATACTAAGAAAAATTTCTAAGTCTTGAAAAGTTTGACTTTTTCAAAGACTTTTTGACTTTATTGATTTCTTGATGATAATTCTTCATATTTTTGAATGTCTTGAAGAATCTTGACTTTTGAAAGTCAATTTTGATCAAAAAGTCAAAGTTTGACTTTTGGTGTATTAGTTGACTTTTTATCAATTGACCAAATTTCATCTATCAATTATTTGATCTTGAGAGATGAATTGAGTCATGCAATTAGGTCAAAATGATGTAATTGAATCCTTGAGATCATGTTTCAAACCAATAAGTCATGTATTAGCTTAAAAGTCAAAAATCAGTCATTCTAATCAAAAACCCTAATTTTGATCATGTTGCCCTTTTGATGATTTGCACACTTTTCTTGAGGAATTGTGATCCAAACTTGATCAATTGATGAATATGACCTAAAAATGTTGATATTGGTCAAAAATATTGAAGTTTGATTGTAGGTTGACCACAATTGACTTTTTACCTAATACAATTGATTTTCAGTCATTTAATCAATTGACTGAGCAAAATTGTGATATAAGAATTGAAACTTGACATGAGTATTCTTGGAGGTCTATAATGAACCATGAAAATCATTTGGGTCATTAAAAGTTCAATTGTCCTTGTGAAAATTAAAACCATAATTCGAGGCCTTAGTGTTTAGGAGGTGATTTGACTTAGCCAACTCTTGTGCAAGCTTGAGCTATTGAAGATCTTGTAAGAAATGTATTGAGAAAAGAGAGGGAGATGATTGGCGTGTCCGCCATTTGTGACTTGAAGGTGGAAGATGATTGAACACTAGAGTGCCCAAAAATTTGCACTCGCTGATGCATGAGGTCATGTTGTTGGTTGATTGTATTAGGAATGGGCTTAAAGATGCCATTCAGAGAGGTAATAAAGAGTTACCGGAGATGGGATTATAGATGCCATCTAAAGTGACTGTTAATAGATATTAGAAGAAGTACCAGAATAAATCTTTGATCAATTTATACTGAAACAACAAATGTATGAATTTATCTTTGACTGGGTATGAATCAGCATAAATCTTAGGAGCGATTTACCTGAACCAGAGAAAGCATCTATCAGAACAGAATCAGGATAAATCATTGGTCGATTTAAACTGAACCAGCAAAGGTCTTGAATAATCTTTAACTGGATGACGAACCAGCATAAATCTTAGGAGCGATTTAACTGAACCAGAGAAAGCGTCTATCAGAATGGAATCGGGGTAAATCATTGGTCCATTTAAACTAAACCGGCAGAGGTCTTGAATAATCTTTAACTGGATAACGAATCAGCATAAATCTTAGGAGCGATTTAACTGAACCAGAGAAAGATTCTATCAAAACGAAATCAGGGTAAATCATTGGTCGATTTAAACTGAACCAACAAAGGTCTTGAATAATCTTTAATTGGATAACAAATCAGCATAAATCTTAGGGGCGATTTAACTGAACCATAGAAAGCGTCTACCGGAACGGAATCAGGGTCAATCATTGGTCAATTTAAACTGAACCAGCATATATCTCGTGAAGGAAATGTTTATTATTAATGGTATTCATTCATGGACTGATCTTTTCCTGAAAAGGTAAAGAGTTAGTTGTATGCAATGCCATGATGTATGAAATGCATTGCTTAATGATATTCTCAAAATAAATGATATTATGCTATATGTTACGTATGCATATGTCATGGTGCATGAATATGAAATATTATTGAAGTGTATCTTTATCTGGGAAAAGAAATCTCTAACTACTGCTAGGAAGTTTTGGGAAGCTAAACTCTAGACTACCGCTGGAGACGAAGAGTATGTGTATCTTCAACCTTATTTAGAGTGCTTCCGCTGGGAATTCCTATTTGCTGTTTTGAGGAAACTTTTTAGGGAATGTTGATTTCTGCTTGGGATTAGAGTTCAGGAATATTGGTCGTCCATTGTTTTACCGGGGAATTTAATTCTTATATACCCTGACTGGGGATAAAGGAGATGACTAAACTTCTTATTCGTCTGGGGAGGATAAAGTTAACTAGTATCTGGTTGGATTCCAAGCTTTGCAGCAAGTTTCTAGGGATATTATCAACTCTATTAGAGAAGAGGAGTTTTGTCCGTTGATTTGTAGAAGTCTGAGGAGCAAACTCAAGCTAGAGAGGCTGTGGTCCGTTGGGGAAATAAACTTTGTTTAGGAAAGTATTTTGGTGTCCTTAATGGGGAAGTAAATTCTTTTGGGGAAGAACTTTTTGCAAGGTTTCTTTCTCAACCTCGGAAGACCAAACTCGGCTGGGGAAGAGAAATTCCAAGAGATATGCTGATTGGAACTCTGGATGGAGAACGTATGAATTCACCGTGGGGATAATCCCATTGAAGTGACTTTGTAGGGATATCCCAAATCCTTAAATAAATGCTTATTACTGTTCTTGTGCGTATATTTGTTAACAGTTAATCAATGTTCATATGCATATGTTCATTCAATTTTAGTCATTGAACATTTTTGCAATCAAAACAGGAAAACAAAAAGTATGCACTTCAAAGTATATTTGTATTGATATTTTGCCTATAAACATGCGTTTTGGTACAGTGAGACAGAAGTCCTAGTAAGAGGAAGTCGTCGAAAGAAAAGAATACAAAGTGAAAACAAAAATGTATAGCCATGTGGAAGTGATCTCATTAGGTTCCAACTCTGCTATTGCCCCTATATCTTCGAACATCATCCCTTGTCGTCGAAGGAAGTTGATTGAATTGATCTTGTACCATTTGAACTTTAACCTTGGTAATAAAACTGGCTGTAGTGATCCAACAGGACATAGTTGTATGCTTTAATCCTTAACTTTTGCCTGGACCGCCCTTTCGGGTTTTCGGTCCACCAGTATACCCTTTTTTTCCCAAGCTGCCCTTTCAGGTTTTCGACTTGTCGAGTGTATAATATTTTGTATATATATCCCTAATTTTTACCTAAACCTTTACGGTTTATTGGGATGCCCTTATTTTTTCCTAAGTATGCCAACCTAGCAGGTCATTCTTATGCGTAGTATGTTTTAACTATGTCCGCGTTCACAGGATATGGGAAATCTTCACCGTCCATAATGGTTAACATTATAGCACATCCATAGAATACTTTCTTGACAACAAATGGCCCTTCGTAAGTGGGAGCCCATTTGCCTCTAGGATCACCTTGTGGTAAGATGATGTGCTTTATTACCAAGTCGCCATCCTGGTATATTCGAGGTTTGATCTTCTTATTGAATGCCTTGATCATACGCTTTTGATACATTTGACCATGATAAATATAAGCCAGTCTCTTCTCGTCAATCAAGTTCAATTGATCCAATATTGTCTGAATCCATTCATCTTCACCTAAGTCTGCTTCTTTCATAATCCTCAGAGAAGGAATTTGAACTTCGACAGGCAGAACAGCTTCCATGCCATTTGATGTTTGTTCCGAGGTATGATATCCATGAAGAGCGAATGATAGCATCTCATGCCAGTCTTTATAGGTCACCACCATATTTTGCACAATCTTCTTTATGTTCTTATTAGCACTTCCATTGTGCCATTCATCTTAGGTCTGTATGGAGAAGAGTTGTGATGCTTGATTTTGATCTACGTGTAGAGTTCAGTAATCACGACATTGTTGAGGTTGGTTCCGATGTTAGTGATGATCCTTTTAAGGATGTTGTATCAGCAGATGAGGTTATGCTTGATAAATCAGGCTACAACATTCTTGGTAATTGAGGCAAATGAAGTAGCTTCGACCCATTTGGTGAAGTAGTCAATGGCGATGGGAATGAAACAATGTCCATTGGAGGCAGTGGGCTTGATTTCTCCAATCTTGTCAATGCCCCGTGTTGTACCCCAAAATTTTCCCTCTCATTTCTCAAGGCATTTCCCCCAAGGGTTTCCAAAAATCCAAGCTTACACAAATACAATTGGATTTTTCAACATCAAGATTAAAGAGGAAATTGCTAAAAAGGGAAGAACAAATGAAAATAATCTTTTTGACAAAATTGAAGGAAAAACAAGTTCTCTTCGACTTTACATCCTTCGATTGGGCACTTTGGCTCCTTCGATGTAAGCTTTGGTTGCACCCTTTATTTGGGCGCTGGACTTCTTTTGGGCAAGTTTATTTCCTGCTTCATTGGGGAATTGGACTTCATTTGGGCAGGTTCATTTCCTGCTTCATTTGGGCACTGGACTTCATTTGAAAATTTTATTCTCTTCGTGCAAATCTTTCGTTTGACCATATAGCCTTTTTTCTGCATGTTAGCCAAGATTTACAAGGCAAAATTCCCTACCATGCTAGCATGCACAAGGCCAAAGTCACCTTTTAAAACAACTTGTTGCAAGCTTCGACAGGGCGACACTTATCTTCAACTAGCTTCAATTCACAAGGCAAAAAGCCTCTTGATGATTTCCTTCGATTCAGGAGGCAAAAGCCTTTCTTCTGGTCTCTTTCAATTACACATTTTGCCTCCTACAAACCTCCTTCGTTTGGGGGCATGTGGCCCTCCTTTATTGCAAGCTTCGATTATGCCCTTATCCTCTGCATGCATTCTTCGTTTGGGGCGTGTGAATCCTTCAGTACAAGTTTTTGGTTACACCTTTTGTTTAGGCACATGGTTCCCTTCATGCAAGCCTTCGTTTGAACAAAGATCTTTTGCATGTTTGCATGAAGTCACAAAGCAGAGACCCTGTGATGCGGTGGGAGAACTGACTTGGGTGTTTTGCGTTTGTGTTTTCAAATGTTGCGGTTTAGCAAGAGTCACCACCGACTTTTCTTTTATCCAAAAGGAAACGTGAAAAAGCACAGGAAAGACCTTTAGAGATGTTTTCTTGAGTTCGGGGGGTAGATTATGAAAAGGGAAGGTATTAACACCCTTTTCATCCATGGTTTTCCATGGGCTCTTAGTTACTCGCTAGATCACTTGCTTTTGTTTGAATGTGCTTGTGGTGTGGGTTTTGAAAGCATTTTGAAAATGTAACTTTGTAATGATTCTCGTTTCTATAAGAACGCATACAAAGTGTTTGTTTCGAAAATAGTTCAAAGAGGTGTTTGTGAGGTGTGTAAAGTGTTTTTGTTGTGAGCAAGCGAGTAACTAAGAGCGAACCTACCTACTCAAAAGGTCTTAGATGTTCTTTTCCTCCTCCTTTAGATGTTGCTATCTTACCATTGTTTTGGTAAGAAGCCCCATCGTTGGATGTGAAGGGACGAGCGTTGGGACGTTTGAATAGTCATAGAAGGCAACCTATGGAACGTTTTAGCAATATCGTTTTTAGGGACTAGATCGTTTACCGAAGGCAACATTGAGGGTCATCGAGGGACTACGATCTTTTATCGAGGATCTTTTGCTAAAACACCCATGTTCGAGGGACATGACTATTTTCCGAAAGGCAACAAAATGAGATTACCCTAGAGGTGCTAGTGTGGAAGTGTGTTAGTTTGCATGCATTTTGTATTGTATTTTAAAGTCATCTATTTGTTGATTTTATCTTGCCATACATCCTATTTACTATCAATATACTTTAAAGCGATAAGTTGCAGAAATGTAAAGTCCTACGCTATTAAAATATTTAGGGGATGTGGGTACATATTTATGAATGGGGATTGCAAGTAAAAATAAGTCCTAAGTTACTATTACAACCATATTGAAATGTACAATATAAGAAAGAAATGGACTTGTTTAGAAAATGTTTTTTGTCTTAAAAAAAGAAATAAATTAGTTAATAAAAGAAAATATTTTTATGTCTTTTTATATTAATATTAAAAATGATGAAAAGGGAAATAAATGAAAGACAGAAACGACATGCTAATGCAAGCAAAATAAACAAGGATCAGAAGTTCTGAAGCCAGGCGCGTGATGACTCAGAAAGGAACGTCAATGGAATCAAAAGTTCTAGATTCGTAAACTCTGAGGTCCTGCAAGAAATGTTAGAGGACAGACACGGAAATTCTGGGTTGCATACAGACAGTGGGCCACAAGTCAGAAGTTTTGTATTACACTAAAACAGTGAGTAAACTTCAGAAGTTCTGTATTGTCAGCATGTGAAAATAAGAAACTCTGAGTGTTTGAAAATAGCAAATGGAAACATCATAAGTTCAGTGTATTTGACATGTAAGGAGGAACTCAAAAGTTTTGTGCTGTGTTAGAACAGTGAGTGAATCGTCAAAAGTTCTGTATTGTGCTGAGCCAGTGAGTGAACATTAGCAATTCAGTGCGTTATCAGCATGTAAGCATCAAAAGTTCAGTGTGTGTTAACAGTGAGGAAAATCATAGAAGTTCTGTGTGTTAAAACAGTGAAGAGAACTCAGAAGTTCTACGTGCTTAAATAGTGAGCAAATCTTAGAAGTTCTGTATGTTAAGACTATGGATGAACATCAGAAGTTTTATGCTATATTTCAACTCTTAATCAACACATCAACAACTTATTCAGTTCTTATTAAATGGAAAATCAGAAGGATAACAGCACATCAGCTTATAGAAGTTCTAATCCTAAATCTGAGTCTAGCCCTAATCAAGAAACTCTGATCCACAGTTTCTTCTACTTATGCAATGATATGAACAACATCAATACTATGATATTTACATGTTTAATGATGTTCTGAATGAAAAAGATACAAAGTCAGAAAGACTTACCTTGAACCTGGAACATGGGCTTGGAGTTTTGAGTTGCTACCTTTGGATGTTCTGGAATCAGTAAGAGTAACGGAAGAGGAAGTGCCATGCTCTCTGATTCAAAAGGAAGAACAAAGTTTTGGTTTTTTGTTTGGGCTTTCTGGATTTTTTATGAAGGTTTCAACTTCCTTTTCTCTCCCTTTTTTACCAATCTCTCTTCCAAAGCCAACCTCTCCCTCAAAGCCCAGCCCCTTGAAAGTGTGATGGAACAACTTATTTATAGGTGAATTTATTATTATTTTGGGGGGAAAGACAAATGGGATTTGAACCTTTTTTGGCATCCTGTTCCCTTGCTTTTTCATCACTGTTTTCGTATGCTAGTTTGGTGCAATTATGTGATGCAGGCATAGGCTGAACTAGCTGCTGATTAGCAGCTTTTAACCATGCTTAAGCTGGAGTTGTCAGCAGGATTTAAGGAAAAGCAAAAAAAGCATGGGCCTAGTACCAAAGTTTGCTATCCCAAGACAGTAGAGGTACACGTGGTGAAAATCCTTTGGATAAAGACTCAGAAAGTGGTTGTAAGCATTAAATGATGATGAGACTTATCACAACCAGAAATCCTGCAATGTGAGATTCTACACCAAGGCTTAGTTCTGGATTAGAAGTTCTACTTCAGTGTAGCATCCAACCTCTGATCTTTGTATCTTCTGGCTCCAGCATGTTCTGAAGGAGTTTCCGGGCTCTCCAGGAAGTTTGTAACACGCTTTGTAACCTTTTTGAATTACCCTGGCAAACTATGACTGAACTTTTGTGAAAACTTACCCAGAAGCTCTGATCAAACTCTGTATTGAGAATATCCAGAATTTGCTGAGTGTTAGGGTGATAATCTGGTCAGAAGTTCTGAAATTAAACACTTAGAAAAATTTCTAAGCATTTAGAATTTGACTTTTTCAAAGTAAAATTTGACTTTTGAATTTCTTGATGAAACAAAACTTCATATTCCAACATGTCTTGATGAAATATGATTTTTTTGAGATTTTATTTTGATTCAAAAGTAAAAGTTTGACTTTTCAGTATGCAAATGACCATTTTGCCCTTGTGAGTGATTTTCTTGGAAAATTTGTAGTTCAAGGCTTGGAATTAGATGGAAGAAAACTAAATGATCCAGGGTGATTCTTTGAGTAATGAGAGGGCAAATTTTGGGGTGCAACAGCTACCCCTGTTCAATCTTCTTACACCTGAAGAGTTAGATTGGTAAATCTACCATTCATGGCTTGAAGGTGGAAGATGATTGAACACTAGAGTGCCCAGAAAATTTGCACTCGAAGATGTGTTAGTTGATTATGTAGGGAATGGGCTTAAAGATGCCATTTGGAGAGGTAATGGATAGTTGTTAGAGATGGGCTTAAAGATGCCATCCGAAGGTGATTGTATCTGGATTGTATTTGAATGAGTGACAAAATTACATCCGAATCTGGATCATATCTGGGCTGTATTTGAAGGAATCTGGAGTAAGTATCAGAATGTCAGCCATAGCTGGATCACATCTGAACTATTTCTTAAAGAGAATCTGGAGTAAGTATAAGAATATCAACCATATCTGGATTGCATCTGAACTGTTTCTTAAAGGGAATCTGGAGTAAATATCAGAATGTCAGCCATATTTGGATCGCATCTGAACTGTTTCTAAAAGAGAATCTGGAGTAAGTATCAGAATGTCATCCATATCTGGATCGCATCTGAACTGTTTCTTGAAGAGAATCTAGAGTAAGTATCAGAATGTCAGCCATATCTGGATCGCATCTGAACTGTTTCTAGAAGAGAATCTGGAGTAAGTATCAAAATATCAGCCATATCTGGATCGCATCTGAACTGTCTCTAGAAGAAATCTAGAATAAGTATCAGAATGTCAGCCATATCTGGATCGCATATGAATTGTTTCTAGAAGAGAATCTGGAGTAAGTATCAGAATGTCAGCCATATCTGGATCGCATCTGAACTGTCTCTATAAGGAATCTGGAATAAGTATCAGAATGTCAGCCATATCTGGATCGCATCTGAACTGTTTCTAGAAGAGAATCTGGAGTAAGTATCATAATGTCAGCCATATCTGAATCGCATCTGAACTGTCTCTAGAAGGAATCTAGAATAAGTATCAGAATGTCAGCCTATCTGGATCGCACCTGAACTATTTCTAGAAGAGAATCTGGAGTAAGTATCAGAATGTTGGCCATATCTGGATCGCATCTGAACTGTCTCTAGAAGGAATCTGGAATAAGTATCAGAATGTCAGCCATATTTGGATCACATCTGAACTGTTTCTAGAAGAGAATCTGGAGTAAGTATCAGAATGTCAGCCATATCTAGATCGCATCTGAACTGTCTCTAGAAGGAATCTGGAATAAGTATCAGAATGTCAGCCATATCTGGATCGCATCTAAATTGTTTCTAGAAGAGAATCTGGAGTAAGTATCAAAATGTCAGCCATATCTAGATCGCATTTGAACTGTCTCTAGAAGGAATCTGGAATAAGTATCAGAATGTCAGCCATATCTGGATCGCATCTGAACTATTTCTAGAAGAGAATCTGGAATAAGTATCAGAATGTCAGCCATATCTGGATCGTATCTGAACTGTTTCTAGAAGAGAATCTGGAGTAAGTATTAGAATGTCAGCCATATCTGGATTGCATCTGAACTGTTTCTAGAAGGAATCTGGAATAAGTATCAGAATGTCAGCCATATCTGGATCGCATCTGAACTGTTTCTAGAAGAGAAACTGGAGTAAGTATCATAATGTCAGCCATATCTGGATCGCATCTGAACTGTTTCTAGAAGAGAATCTGGAATAAGTATCAGAATGTCAGCCATAACTGGATCGCATCTGAACTGTTTCTAGAAGGAATTTGGAATAAGTATCAGAATGTCAGCCATATCTGGATTGCATCTGAACTATCTCTAGAAGGAATCTGGAATAAGTATCAGAATGTCAGCCATATCTGGATTGCATCTGAACTATTTCTAGAAGAGAATCTGGAATAAGTATCAGAATGTCAGCCATATCTGGATCGCATCTGAACTGTTTCTAGAAGGAATCTGAGTCGATTGCTACTCCAAAAATATGATGAAGAAATCTTGGAATATTGCAACTTCAAAAGATGATGAACTTTATCTATTGATTTATCTTTCCTGAAAAGGTAAAGGGTTAGTTATATGCAATGCCATGATGTATGCATTGCGTAATGATGTTCTCAAAATAAATGAGATTGTGTCGTGTGCACTTGTCATGTATGTAATATGATATATGAAATGTGAGATGTTAATGAATGTATTTTTGTCTGGGAAAATAAATCCTTGACAAATGCTGGAGAGTCATTAAATCTTGGACTGTTGTTGAAGAGTATGCGAGTCTTCAAACTTTGCTTAGAATGTTTCCACTAGGGATTCCTGTTTTGTTTTGTTGAAGAGAACTCTGCTGGGGAATATTGAAAACTCTATGGAGAGTGTTGATTCTTGCTTGGGGAAAAGAGTTCAAGAGTCTCGGTTGTCCATTGCTCTACCGGGGAGTCAAAGTTGAACTAATATCTGGTCGGGTCCAGGTTTCACAGTAACTTGTTAGGGATTGTAGAGTAGTCTATTGGGGAAGAGGAGTTGTGGTCCTTTGATTTGTAGTAGTTGGAAAGGCAAACTCAAACTGGGGAATTTATAGTTTGTTGGGGAAATAAACCCTGTTGTCGATCTGCTAGAGAGGTGACGACTTCGTTGGGGAAAGTCTTCGAGGACTCTTGAGGTTGTCTCAGTTGGGGAGAGGTTTTCATAGATCGAAAATCTGGTCGGGGAATCATCCTATGAGAAGGATTATGGGGAAATTTGTCACTGCCCATAGTAGTGAGTGTTTGTGGCACTGCCAGGAAATGTTTGACCGTACATAACCCTTTGTTGAGATTGGCGTTCAATGCCCCAAGTAATGGAGATGGAGACTTGCCCCTGGTTACTCTGCACTTTGAGAGATTTCTTAGAATCTTGACTGGACTGCCCCAGGTGTGCTGGATAGTGACATGTCATGTCCCCCTATTGATAGGAGATTTGTTATGGGAGGCATTTTCCCGCTTGAAATGATTTTGTTCATTGAGAGAGTTTTTGTTCACTGGATCTTCCTTGTGTGAATTTCTCCGCTGTCAAACAAATAGCCATATGCAAATAGCAATATTCAAATAATGCAAAGTTTATTCTTGCCTTGAAATTTTTGAAAATGCGTTTTAGCAAGTACATAAATTTTTGTAAGAAAAATTCAACTCAGGATTTAGAGTAAAGCTTTACAGGAGTCAGGATACCTTTTGTAACAGTATGCTTTCGAACTAACCCATGCTTCAATTAGGACTTTTGAAGGGTTGTAACGTGGCTTGGTTCACGGTTTAAGAAACAAAGGATAAAGGCTCAAAGTGTATTTGTACCCACCCTCTCTTCGTGACGTTCTTCAGTCCTAAACTCAGCTAATTGTGCGTTTGAACTCCAAATGAGTCTGGAATGACGTTTTGGTGATGGTTCAGACAAGTTAAGTTTGTCGGAAGACAGTCATTTTTGCAACATTTTTTTTGTTGAGGATTTATAGTGACCTCTTTCTTTTGATTTGTTATCCCTGATTTTTGCCTGACTATTCTTGTTTTGAGATTACAGTCAACGGGATGCCCCGGTTTTCCTTAAGTCTCTTTTGTAGGTTTTGACTTAGTGGGATTTTCCTTTTGAGAGATAATGACTGCCTATTTGGTAGGGAACCATCATCGTCTTTTGATTCCAGAGAAATGTTTTAATGTCATTCGTTGTATTTATGAGATGAGAGTTTGCGATTTGAGTGCGTATTTGAATTAACTGAGAGACTACCCTGCCCCAGGTTTTGATTAAAGGTTTCAATTTTGTGAAAAAAAAGAAAAACTTCTACTTATTTGGCTCGAAGGGGTTGACTAGGGATTATCTTCCTTATAACTCAAGTGTTTAGGATTTGAAAAAAACGCATGTACATCGTCAGCAAGGTCTATCTAAAAGCATACTGTATGAGATTATGGCATTGTTTTTGTCATCCTCCCTCTAAAGGCTTGTAACTTTTAGCAAGAGTTAAATGTCATAAAGTGAGTAAAAAGCATAGTTTAAATGTAATAAAAATGAGTGGATCAAATCAAGACAAACATATGCAATCATTAATGAAACAAAGTTTGACATTAATAGATAATTGTTTGAATAAAAAAAGAAATTACAATTGAAAATTCAAATGAACAAGACGCTCTCAATGATTTGGCATAGGTGCAGTGATCACGTTTGGAGTCTCCGGAGGGTCAAACTTGATCTCCTTGGCATCAATTAAGTCTTAAATCTTGTTCTTCAAAGTCCAATAGTCGTTGGTGTCATGTTCGGGACTGTCAGAATGATAGGGACATCTTACGCTTGGATTATACTTAGAAGAGGAGGTGTCAGGATTTTGAGGAGGCTCCTTTGACGTGATCAGCTTCAACTTCAGCAGATATTGTAACGCTTGGGACAAAGGCATGTTGATGTTAGTGTACTGTCTTTCTTGATATCTTACCCTACGCCTATTGCCCTGTCTTTGTTGGCGAGATTGTTGTTGGGCTCGTGACGTGGAAGCGGTTTTAAAAGGTACACTCTTCATTGGAGGCTGATCAATGACTCGATCTCCAATTCTAGCTGTTTGCCCTATTTGGTTGTATCTATCTTGATGAAGCCTGTTGACAAGGGCTTTCAGCTCTTCTTGTCCTTGGGCCAGATTTTGGATAAGAGCCATCTGGCCCACCAGTTGTCCCATCATCTGGACTTTCATTACGGCTATCTCGGTTTGTAATCGCTCCAATTGGTCATCTCTGTCATCCCTAGGATTTCCCATGATCATGCCCCTGGTGAGGAGCGCCTTGACCTCTTCTTACCCCTTGGATAGGTTCAAGAACATCTCTTGAAGTTGAGCGTTTTGAGCCTGGATGTCCTTGATAGTCTGCTCTAGAGCCATCTCCACTGAAATAAGCAGTAGGAAGATAAGGAGACCTGTGTGGGAGAAACCTGTCATGATATGATGCATGATATGTGGATGCATGTTTTCAAGGATCTCGCGGGGTAAATGCTAGTAGTCACTTACAACTTTGATTGGAGAACTTTGTATCGGTCGATGTCCTTCCACGAGAATTAAGCTCACCATGTCAAGTGGGTCATAGCCCTTGACTCAAATTGTTATACTTGATCTTTGACGACGTTTGGTTAGAGGAAAATAAATCCTCTTTCCCCTTGCTAGACGTCTGGTTCAACGTGACCCTGTATCAAAGACCCTTGAGATCCTTGAAATGGTTATTGAAAATGTTATGATATGATGTTATAATGTTATGTACAAATATGCGAGGTAAGCAAATTTATATACAAATAATCATATTCACACAAAGTAGACAAGTCCTTAGGTTTAGGCTTGCATGGAGTTTATAGGTAAGTACCCTCTTGAAGTTTAGTTGGCTCAACCTGTCCTAGTTAATAGTAACCGGGTTCTAAAGGATCTCAATATCACCGACCTTTCTCTTAGGCATTGTCTCAGCACAATCAATCTTTTCTTGCGGTCGAGATATCCTAAAAGTCCAGCCTCAATAAGTGTAGTATCGAGTATCAACCAATTTTCAGCTCTACACGGAAACCGGTTATCTCACTACGTCCTAATGGACAAGTTTTTTCAATTAGGGTTCTAAAGTCAGTTAGTGCTTCATGACGCTGCTCAACAGCCCCGTATTCTCCTTGTTTCAACATAAGGGATACCGGTACCAACAAATGCATCACACTAACATAGCCATTGTTTCAACCATATCGGTCTAGGCCGTACAATTTCCACAATCTATTGCTACTTACCTAAAAAGGTGCCCCAGATCCGATTAGAGGATCAAAACAAACCCAATCAAGGAACCAATAATGTAAAGCAAGCAATTCAAACAAATGAAGGCAAGTAAATATGATTTAACCCTGAGGTAACCCCACTTTTAGAATATGATTCCCCAACAGAGTCGCCAGTTCTGTGATACGGTGGGAGAACTGACTTGGGTGTTTTGCGTTTGTGTTTGCAAATGTTGTGGTTTAGCAAGAATCTCCACCGAATTTTCTTTTATCCAAAAGGAAAGGTGAAAAATCACGGGAAAGACCTTTAGAGATGTTTTCTTGAGTTCGGGGGGTAGATTATGAAAAGGGAAGGTATTAGCACCCTTTTCATCCATGGTTTTCCATGGGCTCTTAGTTACTCGCTAGATCACTTGCTTTTGTTTGAATGTGCTTGTAGTGTGGGTTTTGAAAGCATTTTGAAAATATAACTTTGTAATGATTCTCGTTTCTATAAGAACGTATACAAAGTGTTTGTTTCGAAAATAGTTCAAAGAGGTGTTTGTGAGGTGTGTAAAGTGTTTTTGTTATGAGCAAGCGAGTAACTAAGAGCAAACCTACCTACTCAAAAGGTCTTAGATATTCTTTTCCTCCTCCTTTAGATGTTGCTATCTTACCATTGTTTTGGTAAGAAGCCCCATCGTTGGATGTGAAGGGACGAGCGTTGGGACGTTTGAATAGTCATAGAAGGCAACCTATAGAACATTTTACCAATATCGTTTCTTAGGGACTAGATCATTTACCGAAGGCAACATTGAGGGTCATCGAGGGACTACAATCTTTTATCGAGGATCTTTTGCTAAAACACCCATGTTCGAGGGACATGACTATTTTTCAAAAGGTAACAAAATGAGATTACCCTAGAGGTGCTAGCGTGCAAGTGTGTTAGTTTGCATGCATTTTGTCTTGTATTTGAAAATCATTTATTTGTTGATTTTATCTTGCCATACATCCTATTTACTAGCAATATACTTTAAAGTGACAAGTTGCAGAAATGTAAAGTCCTACGCTATTACAATATTTAGGGGATGGGGGTACATATTTATGAATGGGGGTTGCAAGTAAAAATAAGTCCTAAGTTACTATTACAACCATATTGAAATGTACAATATAAGAAAGAAATGGACTTGTTTAGAAAATGTTTTTTGTCTTAAACAAAAGAAATAAATTAGTTAATAAAAGAAAATATTTTTATGTCTTTTTATGTTAATAATAAAAATGATGAAAAGGGAAATAAATGAAAGACAGAAACAACATGCTAATGTAAGCAAAATAAACAAGGATCAGAAGTTCTGAAGCCAGGCGCGTGATGACTCAGAAAGGAACATCAATGGAATCAGAAGTTCTGGATTCGTAAGCTCTGAGGTCCTGCAAGAAATGTTGGAGGATAGACACAAAAATTCTGGGTTGCATTCAGACAGTGGGCCACAAGTCAGAAGTTCTATATTACACTAAAACAGTGAGTAAACTTCAGAAGTTCTGTATTGTCAGCATGTGAAAATCAGAAACTCTGAGTGTTTGAAAACAGCGAATGGAAACATCAGAAGTTCAGTGTATTTGACATGTAAGGAGGAACTCAGAAGTTCTGTGTTGTGTTAGAACAGTGAGTGAATCGTCAGAAGTTATGTGATGTGTTAGAACAATGAGTGAATCGTCAGAAGTTCTGTATTATGCTGAGCTAGTGAGTGAACATTAGAAATTCAGTGTGTTATCAGCATGTAAGCATCAGAAGTTCAGTGTGTGTTAACACTGAGGAAAATCATAGAAGTTCTGTGTGTTAAAACAGTGAAGAGAACTCAGATGTTCTGCGTGCTTAAACAGTGAGAAAATCCTAGAAGTTTTGTATGTTAAGACTATGGATGAACATCATAAGTTTTATGCTATATTTCAACTCTTAATTAGCACATCAGTAATTTATTCAGTTCTTATTAAACAACAAATCAGAAGGATAACATCACAACAACTTATAGAAGTTCTAATCTTAAATCTGAGTCTAGCCCTAATCAAGAAACTCTGATCCACAGTTTTTTCTACTTATGCAATGATATGAACAACATCAATACTATGATATTTACATGTTTAATGATGTTCTGAATGAAAAAGATGCAAAGTCAAATACTTACCTTGAACCTGGAACATGGAATTGGAGTTATGAGCTGCTACCTTTGGATGTTCTGGAATCAGTAAGAGTAACGGAAGAGGAAGTGCCAAGCTCTCTGATTCAAAAGGAAGAACAAATGTTTTGTTTTCTGGATTCTTTATGAAGGTTTCAACTTCCTTTTATCTCCCTTTTTTACCAATCTCTCTTCCAAAGCCAGCCTCTCCCTCAAAGCCCAGCCCCTTGAAAGTGTGATGGAGCAACTTATTTATAGGTGAATTTGTTGTGATTTTGGGGGGAAAACAAATGGGATTTGAACCTTTTTTGGCATCCTGTTCCCTTGCTTTTTCATCACTGTTTTCGTATGCTAGTTTGGTGCAATTATGGGATGCGGGCATAGGCTGAACTAGCTGCTGATTAGCAGCTTTTAACCATGCTTAAGCTGGAGTTGTCAGCAGGATCTAAGGAAAAGCAAAACAAAGCATGGGCCTAGTACCAAAGTTTGCTATCCAAAGACAGTAGAGGTACACGTGGTAAAAATCCTTTGGATGAAGACTCAGAAAGTGGTTGTGAGCATTAAATGACAATGAGACTTATCACAACCAGAAATCCTGCAACGTGAGATTCTACACCAAGGCTTAGTTCTGGATCAGAAGTTCTGCTTCAGCGTAGCATCCAACCTCTGATCTTTGTATCTTCTGGCTCCAGCATGTTCTGAAGGAGTTTCCGGGCTCTCCAGGAAGTTTGTAACACGCTTTGTAACCTTTTTGAATTACCCTGGCAAACTCTGACTGAAATTTTGTGAAAACTTGCCCAGAAGCTCTGACCTAACTCTGTCTTGAGAATATCCAGAATTTGCTGAGTGTTAGGGTGATAATCTGGTCAGAAGTTCTGAAATTAAACACTTAGAAAAATTTCTAAGCATTTAGAATTTGACTTTTTCAAAGTAAAATTTGACTTTTGAATTTCTTGATGAAACAAAACTTCATATTCCAACATGTCTTGATGAAATATGATTTTTTGAGATTTGATTTTGATTCAAAAGTCAAAGTTTGACTTTTCAGTGTGCAAATGACCATTTTGCCCTTGTGAGTGATTTTCTTGGAAAATTTGTAGTTCAAGGCTTGGAGTTGGATGGAAGCAAACTTGAGGATCCAGGGTGATTCTTTGAGAAATGAGAGGGCAAATTTTGGGGTGCAACAGACCCCCTACATACACCCTTTCGTTTGGCCATATAACCCTTTGCAGGCAAGTTTGAGTGGGGAGTATCTCCCTTGGAAATGGTTTACTTCAACACACAAACTCTACACTATTCCATTGTCTCGTGCAAAAAAAGTACCATGATGGCACATTTGAAGGACTTGCCAGACATGCCTGGATGTCCCAATCGAATAACATGTTTTATTGATCCACTCCAGGAGCATGTATCTGGACCATTTGAAGGAACCCACAAAAGTCCTGGTCGAAAGACACTTATTTGGGCCCCTTCAAAGGATACCCACATGAGCCATTCGAAGGACACTTTGATTTGAAAAAAAAAAGAAATGTTGTTGAGGAGTCCGGTCGAAGGATAGGGCTAGGGGGTTAAAATAAAAGGTTAAGATTCCCAAAGGTACTTGCTGACCAAGTTCCATGCGCTGCCAAGTTTAGGCCTGATACACTGGCCATAAAACTCCAAAACTGCTGCACAGCAATCCTGCAACACTGTCTTATTTCTTGCACCAAAATGGCATACAAACACTGTCCCTCTAAAGCTACAAGAACAACATGCCCTTTTTGTTTAAACTTTTTGTTTTCCCTCCTAAAACATCATCCAAGGCCATCTATAAATTTGAGCCTCCACCATACATCTTAGGGGCCCCTGAATAGTTACAAGAAAACTCTTGTGAAAAATTCCCAAAACTCTCAAACACCTCCCAAAGTTTTTTTAAAAAATATTCCAAACACTTCTAAAAAACTCAACCCCCTTGTACACTAAGTGAATCCTTCAATTCACTTCCCCAAGTGACCAGAGAGATAACCTTCGACCCACTCCCCCAGCCACAATATAGTAATCCTTTGATTCACCCTTTTACTTGTTATAGAAAAAATCTTCGATTCACTCATACAACCTCCTTTGATTTAGTGACTGCTTGAACAAAGTAGTAACTGGATTAGTTAGGAAGACCCCAACGAACTTCCATTCACCACCAAGGAAGGCACTTGCAGTTTCCTTCGATTTAAGAACTTCAAGAGGTAAGTTCCCTTTAAACTTGAAACTATTTTATTTAAATATCATGTGCACATGCCAATAAAGAAAAATGTAGATATTTCATATAGGGAGCTTGACCATGTTTTAACCTTCGATTCTGACTGCCCATGTGTTGAAAATCCCAACTCTGACTATTTAGACTTTGGACTTTTGAGACTCAATAATTTCGCTAACCCCTGGCCTGTAGCTTTCAAAAGTTACACTTGAATGTTGCATTTTAAGAGTTTAAAACAGTTTCATTGCATCCTTTGATTGGCTAAGTACTCAAGCCTTTCGAATCTCAACCCGAGGGCCTAACACGCCTGCAGTCGAAGGAGGCAGCAAGGAGCCTGAGGCAAAGAGTGCACCTCACACTGACCCCAGGCCTCAAACGAAGGAAGTAGCCAGTAAGATGTCCACACCGACTGCCAAGTCTCAAATGAAAGAAGCAGCCAGAAGGATGGTCACGCTGCCTTCTAGCTCCTAATCGAAAGGAACATGCAAAGGGTGAAATCGAAAGACGTGACCTTGCTAACTCCAGGCCCAAATCGAAGGAAGCCAAGAAGTGAAAATCGAAGAGTGTGGCTACCTGAATCGAAAGAGCTCATTTTTTTTTCTTTTTATTTTTGTTTTGCCTTTACATTTCTTGCTCTTCAATATGGTTGTAATAGTGTAAGAGTTATTTTTGCATTTTTATTGCTTTTGTACAAATGTTAGTAATTAGGATGTATGGAAAGATAAAACCAACAAGTAGATAACCTAAAATTCAAAGACAAAATGCATGCAATCAAACACACTATTCACACACATGCACCCTTAGGGTAATCTCACTTGTTGCCTCGGAAAAATAGTCATGTCCCTCGAATATAGGCGTTTTAGGAAAGACCCTCGATAAAAGATCGTAGTCCCTTGATGACCCTTAATGTTGCCTTTGATAAATGATCTAATCCCTAAACGACATTGCTAAAACGTCCCATAGGTTGCCTTCTATGACTATACAAACGTCCCACGCCCGTCCCTTCATATCCAATGATGGGGCTTCTTACCAAATCAAAGGTAAGATAGCAACATATCAAGGAGGAGGAAAAGAATACTAGACCTTTTGAGTAGGTAAGATGCTCATAGTTGCTCTCTTGCTCACAACAAAAACATTTTATACACCAACAATTTCATTTGAAACATTTTCAAAAGATAAAGCTCTTTGTACGCGTTCTTATAGAGACGAGAACCATTACAAAGACACTTTTCAAAACACTTTCAAAAACCACACCACAAGCATATTTTCAAACAAAAGCAAGTGATCTAGCAAGCAACTAAGAGCCCGTAGATAACTACGGATGAAAAGGGTGCTAACACCTCCCCTTTTCATAATCTATCCCCCGAACTCAAGAAAATAATCTGAAAGGTCTTTCCTGTTCTTTTCAACCTTTCCTTATTACATAAAATAAAATTCGTTGGCGACTCTTTCTATCCACAATAATTGCGATCAAACACAAAACACCCAAGTCAGTTCTCCCACCGCATTACAGAACTGGCGACTCTGCTGGGGAATTTATTAAAAGAGGGGTTACCTTAGGGCTATATCACTTTTAATTACTTTTAATTGTTTGAATTTATTGCTTTACATTATGGTTCCTTGTTTGGGTGTGTTTTGATCCTCTATCCGGATCTAGGGCACCTTTTTAGGTAAGTAGCAATAAGTTATGGAAATTGTGCGGGGTATACCGACATGGTCAAAGCAATAACTACATTAGTGTGACATATTTGTTGGTACTGGTAGCCCTTGAGTAGTCAAGGAGAATACGGGGCCGCTGTATTGTGTCATGAAGCACTAACTGACTTTAGAACCTTTACTTGAACAACTTGGCCATTAGGAAGTAGTGAGGTATCCGGCTTTGGTGCAGTCCGAAGTTGGTTGATACTCGATACTGCGCTCATTGAGATTGGACTTTCGGGATATTTAGGTCGCCAATAAAGAGGCTTGCACTGAAACAATGCCCGATGAAGAAATATCGGTGATATTGAGATTCCCTAGAACGCGTTTACTTTCTAGAACAAGTTAAACCAACTAAAACTTCAAGAGGGTACTTACCTATGAACCTCATGCAAGCCTAAACCTAAGGACTTGTTTGATTTTCTTATGCATATGCTTGTATGTAACATCATGGCATCATACCATAGCATTTTAGACTAACCATTTCAAGGATCTAAATATTCATCTTTGTTCTGTTTTGTAGGACATGACTCCCACTTGCAGGAATACGATCCAAGTCAATCTCGTATGAGTACCTTTTGAGCTCAAAGAGTTAGCATCAAGGGTCCCTGAGAACTCCTCGTTCACCAAAATACATGGACGACTTCTCAACCTGGTTACCTTAAGCTTTGATGAAGACATGATGAAGGTGCTTTTCCAGTTCTTCGACCCTTTGCACCATTACTTTACCTTCCCTGATTACTAGCTTGTTCCTACTATGGAAGAATTCTATCAACTCTTGGGAATTACCATTCTCAATCAATTACCTTTCAACGGTATTGAAAGAGACCCAAGCCCTGAAGAGATTCCCCGAGCCTTACACTTGCAACAATCCGACGTCATGGTTAACTGGGAAACAATAAGTGGTGTCAAAGGGTTCCTAGCCAAGTTCCTGTTGGAAAAAGCTCAAGACTGTTGGAACACTCTGGATTTACAAGATTTTGAAGAAATCTTGGCTCTTCTCATCTATAGGATGGTACTATTTCTAAATCGTGACCAACTTATAAATGTGAATGATGTCAAAATCTTCATATCTCGCAATCCAGTGCCTACTTTGTTGGGAGATATCCTGCATTGTCTCTACTCTACACTATGAAGAGAAGAGGAGCCCTCATGTGTTTCACTCCTCTTTTGGCTATGTGGTTTGTTTCGCACCTACCCCGATCTGTTGTAAAGAACGGGCAAGGTTTGAGATGGTCCAATAGGTTGACGTCACTCAGACATTAAGATATTCACTAGTGTTATCAATCCTTGGTGGATATTACTATCATTGACCGTTGTGGGGAATTCCCTAATGTCCCTTTGCTTGGCATTAGGGGAGGTATCACTTACAACCCTTGCTTAGCTTTGCGACAGTTTGGGTATGCCCGAAGAGATGGTCCTCATGATGCGCTCATCCAAGGTGTGGTGTTCGACTAAGAGAGCAATGATCAAGGCTACCGTCGGAGGTTTATACAAGCTTGGAGGATGGCAAACAAAGTGGATAGAAAGACATTGGGACACAAAAATTCCATTCCCCTTAAGCCTTACCTTAGGTGGGTACGAGCTCGTGCTCAGAGTCTCGTAATACCTTACCCCTCCATCCTACGTGTTATCATGGAGCATGTTGCTGAAGGAGATGTCTCGTATACTGTCCTTTATCCCAACATGCATGCCTCTCTTGAAGAATTACAAAAGGATTGAATTCAGCTAAAGGAAGAGTGAGACACCTTCGAAGCCCAATTCTACGCTAGTGAGAAGAAAGTTCTAGAACTCACTAAGAAGCTTCATGAAGAGCGGAGTTTGAACGCCTACATTGCATCGAAGAGGATGCGTTCAACCTTTTTGTCTTACAAGTTTTTGTATTTTATTTCTTTCGTTGTAAGCCCGAAAAGGAATGATGTACTCTAACTTGGATTTATTAATACAACGTGTGTTTCCTTTTTGTCTAAACAAATTTAAATCTCTAATTTCCTTAAAATCATTTGCATATGCAATTTCATTCATCATAACACAAACAAGTTTCTTACAACATGTCTCCTTATCTTTCTACTGTTTATTTCAGTGAGATGGATATTGAACAGACAATAAAGGATCTTCAAGCGCATAATGCTCAATTCCAATAGATGTTTTTGTCTTTGGCTAAAGGATAAGAGGACCTAAAAGCTCTTATGATCAAATATAAAAAGAAGAAGGCGAAGAAACCAGTCGGTGTTTTAAATTTGGGAAGAAGGTTCAGAGGACCCGCCAAGCGAACTCTAGATTTTGCAACCTCGTCGGGTGAAAGAGATAATCAAGAAGGAAAGAACAAGGAAGGAAATGACAACCTAGAGTATGAAGAAGAAGAAGAATTTGACTACTCTGAAGAATAGTATCCTCCTCCTGATGATAAATACAAATAGCTGGAGGATCGCCTCAATGCTATGGAGATCCAGAGGGTGCCCGGCTGGATTTTCAAGAGTTAGGACTTGTCTCAGGGGTGGTCATCCCGCATAAATTCAAGGTCCCCACATTTGCCAAATATGACAGTGTTTCTTATCCTAAGATGCATTTAAGGTCATACGTCAGGAAGATTCAACCCCATACTGCTGATAGGAACCTATGGGTACATTTATTCCAAGAAAGTTTGTCAAGAACACAGTTGGATTGGTTCTATCAATTGGAAGGAACCAATATTCACAATTGGGAAGATTTGGTTGTTGCTTTTTACAAGCAATACCAGTATAATACTGACCTAGCTCCAACTCGAACACAATTGCAAGGTATGTCTATGAGTGCTGGTGAAAGTTTCAAAAATTATGCCCAAAAATGGAGGGATCTCGCAGGAAGAGTCCAGCCCCCCTTATCTGACAGAGAGCTGGTGGATATGTTCTGGGGCACGTTGTCTGGTCCATTCTTTAACCATCTAATCAGAAGCTCTTTTGCTAGATTTACTGAGCTAATTATGACTAGTGAGCGGGTAGAAGCCGGTATTAAGAGCGGCAAAATTCAAAGGGATGCATCCTCAAGCACGATGAAGAAACCCTTTAGTGGAAAGAAGGAGGTCACGTTTCTTATGACCACAGGAATCAAAACAAAACTGAATGTCGCCCGACGGTAAGGGCTGTTATGATCTCCAATCCTATATCGAATCAACAACAAAACCATCAACGCAGGCCGGAGGCGCCCATGAGACGATTCACCCGGATCAACATGACCTTGTCCCAAGTTTTGCCACATCTGTTGAAGACCAATCTGGTGACTCTAAGGGAAGCTCCAAAAAACCCCAATATTGCTCCCCCTACTACAACCCGAATGCTCGATGTGCCTATCATTCTGAAAGTCCGGGGCATGATACAAACGATTGTTGGACCTTGAAGAATAAGGTACAAGACCTTATCGAGGCGAAAGAGATTGAGTTTGACCCCCCAAAAACACCTAATGCCAGAACAACTCTAATGCCCAAACATGGCCAAGGGGTCAATGTTGTTGATGATGGTTTTTTTGTTTCCTCCGTGGATGAGTTAACTACTCCTCTTTTGACTGTTAAACAAAATCTATTGCAAGTCGGTCTGTTTCTGGGTTGTGATGAAAGTTTTCACTTATGTATGTCTCTACCAAATGGCTGTTTGTTACTGAAAATGGGCATCCAGCGCCTGATGGTTAACAAAGAAATCTTGTTCGAGAAAGTTCCTCTTATCAGAAATTCCTGTGAAGATGTTTCAATAATCACAATTTCCGACAATCCTCCCAGGGTCTCCATCAAAAGACCCGTCAGGATTACATATGTTCCAAAGTCTGCTACCCTAATCATCACTATACCGGGGCCAATACCATATTCCTCAAATAAAGCTGTTCCTTGGAACTATGGGGATGACGTCTATTACCATGGCGTCAAGCAAGATCTATTGGCTATCAAAGACAAAGTTGCTGAAAGTATTGATCCTAACGTCGACAATATCGTTGGAACCAGTAAGATAACGAGAAATGGAAGGGTTTATCCCTCGAGATCTCTCCAAAGACCATTGCTACTCCTGTAATTATTCCCTCTACCGCTCATGTTAGTATTCCCAGTGTTACTCCTATTGTTAGTCCTACTGTTATCCCTGCTACCGAGACACGGGGCAAAAAGGTATTGTTTGAGCCTGTCCAGACGAAGGCATATCCAAAGGTCATTCCTGAAGCGTCTAGCAAGGAGATGGAAGAGATATTAAAGATAATCAAGAAAAGTGACTACAATGTCATGGAGCAGTTGGGGCAGACCCCCTTAAAAATATCAATACTGGCCTTACTTTTGTGCTCCGAGGCCCACACTAAGGGCTTAGTAAGATTTCTGAAGACTGCCCATGTGCCCCAAGAGACCTCCATTGATTAATTTGAGAATTGTGTGGCCAGTCTAACTGCTGATAATGGACTGGGTTTTTCTGATACTGATTTAACTCCCAAGGGAAGGAAACACAATGATGCCTTGCATGTCTCCATTGAGTGCATGGCACTACATTAGCCCATGTTCTGTTGGATACAGGTTCATCGTTGAATGTCTTACCCAAGAATGCTCTTGACCGGTTAGGTTGCAAAAGACTCACATTAAAGCCCAGCAACATTATGGTGAGGGCCTTCGATGGTTCTAAAAGAACAATGCACAAAGAAGTAGACATCCCTATCAAAGTTGGAACTCAGACTTTTGATTCAACCTTCTATGTGATGGATATTCGCCCATTCTATTCCAGTCTATTGGGTCAACCCTGGATCCATGGCGCTGGTGCCATCACTTCTACCCTACATCAGATGTTGAAGTACCCAGTCAAAGGAAAAATCATCACAGTCCATGGGGAGGAGGAATACATGGTTAGTCACCTAAACTCTTTCAGGTATGTTGAAATGGATGGTGAGTTCATTGAGACCCCGTGCTAGAATTTTGAAGAGGTCCCACAGACGGTTGCTACGACCAAGACTGCTACCAAGACTCCGAAGGTTACCAGACCTCCACTGAAAATGGCCTCTCTGAAGGATGTTAGAGCAGTAGTTGAAGAAGGTGGATGTACCATCTGGGGTCAACTTCCGGATATTCCCTATAAATCCAACAAATTTGGTTTGGGTTTTACTTCGGAGGCCCAAAGAGTTGTTCGACGTACTCGTGCTAGGGGACCACCTTTACGTATCAATAATCAGGGAGTCAATGCATTGGAAGACAGTGATAGTAGTTGTGACATGGACAAATGGATTTTTCCAACCATCGGCGGAGGACTCAAAAATTGGGAGGCCAAAGATTTTATTCCTATTAATTTTATTCAAGAGTAATTGTCTTTTAAATTTTTCGGACTTATAATATTTAAATAATTTAGACTTTAAAACCTTGTGTCTTGCCCGAGGCACAATGGTCCATCTGTGAGGGTTGCTACTTCATCTTCATATGTCATTAATAAATCATGGGACGTTTTTGCATGCAAATTTTACGCTCTTTGTTTTCCTTTTTCTACCTTTTATTTTATCAAAGATAGCTATGCTCTTACACACACTCACATATCGAAATGCAGATCCACATCCACTCGGGATCCCATTGGTAACGATTCTGCTATGGCCTATCATGACTTTAAAAATCTGATCTACTAAGCCGAGGACGAAGGTGAGGAAGATTGTGAGGTGCCAGGGGAACTTTCCAGATTATTACAACAGGAAGAAAGGACCATACAGCCCCACGAAGAGCCAGTTGAAACAATCAACTTAGGTACTGAAGAGGACAAGAAAGAAGACAAGATAGGTGCCAATCCGGAGCATAGTGTCAAGAAGCGTTTAATTCATATACTACATGACTATGTTGAGGTCTTTTCTTGGTCATACAAAGACATGCCAGGACTCGACACTGATATCGTGGTCCATCGTCTGCCGACAAAAGAAGACTGCCCTCCGGTGAAACAGAAAGTTCGTCGTTTGCAGCCAGAAATGTCAAAAAAGATCAAGATTGAAGTCATGAAGCAATTCAACACCATATTCTTAGCTGTCACCTCATATCCATAATGGGTTGCCAATGTCGTTCCAGTGCCCAAGAAGGACGGTAAGGTACGTATGTGTGTGGATTACTGAGACCTGAATAGGGCAAGCCCCAAGGATGAATTCCTGCTTCCCCACATCGATATTCTGGTTGACAACACCACACAACATAAAGTATTATCCTTCATGGATGGTTTCTTCGGGTACAATAAGATTAAAATGGCACTTGAGGACATGGAGAAAATGACCTTCGTCATACAATGGGGCACTTTCTGTTACAAAGTTATACCATTTGGGCTGAAGAACACCGGGGCAACCTATCAGCATGCTGCGGTAGCTTTGTTTCACGATATGATCCATCACGAGATAGAGGTATATGTAGATGATATGATAGCCATATCTCAAACTAAATAGGAACACCTTGACCACCTGTAGAAGCTGTTTGAAAGACTGGAGAAATATAAACTAAGGCTGAACCCGAATGAATGCACTTTTAAAGTAAGGTCTGGTAAGCTCTTAGGCTTCATTGTTAACGGTAAAGGTATTGAAGTGGAACCTGCAAAGGTATAATCAATACAAGAAATACCTTCTCCTCGCACTGAGAAGGAAGTTAGGGGATTCTTAGGACGACTAAAATACATCGTCAGATTCATTTCCCATCTGACCGCTACTTGTGAACCAATCTTAAAATTACTGAAGAAAGATCAAGTGGTGGAATGGAATGACGATTGCCAGGCTGCCTTTGATAGGATCTAAGAGTACCTTCAAGAACCTCCCATTTTGATGCCGCCAGTTGAAAGAAGACCTCTGATCATGTACCTAACAGTTTTGGAAACTTCAATGGGGTGTGTGATGGGGCATCATGACGAGTCTGTCCGAAAAAGGGATGCAATATACTACCTGAGCAAAAAGTTTACCGACTGTGAAACCATATATTCACTGCTCGAGAAAACTTGCTGGACTCTGGCATGGGCTGCTCGTCGGCTAAGACAATATATGTTGACTCACACTACCTTATTAATATCCGAAACGGATCCTATCAAATATATATTCGAGAAGCTCGCCCTCTCTGGAATAATAGCAAGATGGCAGATGGTCCTGACCGAATACGACATTTAGTACACTACCCAAAAAGCAATAAAGGGAAGTTTACTAGTTGATCATTTGGCTCATCAGGCTGTGGATGACTATTAATCCATGAATTTCGAATTCCTGGATGAAGACATCATGTTGGTAAATAGTTGTGAAGAACTCAGACCGTATGACGAACCTGAACAAGGATCCCGATCGACCATGGTTTTTGATGGAGCTTCCAACGCACTCGGCAACAGCATCGGCGCTGTAATTATATCCCCTGAAGGATGTCATACTCCATTCACTTCCAGGTTGTGTTTCAACCGTACTAATAATATGGCTGAGTATGAAGCGAGTGTTATGGGTCTCAAAGCTGCCATAGATTTAGGGATCAAGTCCTTAAGTGTATTTGGAGACTCAGCCTTAGTCATCAGTCAGATCAAAGGAGAATGAGACACGAAGCATCTTAATCTCATCCATTACAAAGAACATGTGTTGACACTGATCCCACATCTTGAGAAAATTACCTTTGAGCATTTTCCACGAGAGGAAAATCAACTAGAAGACGCACTAGCCACTATGTCATCCATGTTCAAAATCAGATGGGTCAATGAGGCTCCTCAGATCACTATTGAGAGGATGGATGAACCTTGGTTCCATGAAATTAAGAGATATCTCGAGGCCCAAGAATATCCAGAGGGAGTTTCAGACAATGATAAGAAGTTCCTGAGAAAGTTCTCTGCTAAATTCTTCCTCAGTAACGTAATCCTCTATAAGCGCAACCATGACTCTACTTTGCTTTGGTGCATAGACAAAAGTGAGGCATAAAATATCATGGCTAATTTACACGAAGGTACCTTTGGCACCCATTCCAGTGGGCACACAATGGCTAAAAAGATCCTACGGGCAGGATACTACTGGTCTACCATGGAAGCAGATTGTTATCAGCATTCACGAACTTGTCACAAGTGCCAGATCTATGCTGACAAAGTACACGTGCCTCTGGTTCCTCTAAACGTCTTGACTGCTCCTTGGCCATTCGCAATGTGGGGCATTGACATGATTGGAGAGATCAAACCTACAGCTTCTAATGGACACTATTTCATCTTGGTTCCCATTAATTACTTCACGAAGTGGGTTAAGGCAACTTCATTTGCTTCTGTTACCAAGAACGTTGTGGCCCGATTCATCAGACAGAATCTTATCTATCAGTATGGTATTCCGGATAGAACCATTACAGATAATGGTACCAATCTCAACAATACTATGATCACTGGACTATGCGCACAATTCAAAATCCAGCATCATAACTCTTCTCCTTAACGGCCGGAGATGAATGGCATTGTAGAAGCCGCTAATAAAAACATCAAGAAGATCACACAAAAGATGACTGTGACCTACAAGGACTGGCATGAGATGTTACCATTTTCTCTCCACGGTTACCGTACCACGACGCACACATCAACATGGGCAACTCCTTTCTCTTTGGTATACAACATGGAAGTTGTCCTACCAATTGAAGTCTAGATACCTTCTTTGAGAATCATGAGGGATGTAGGGTTGAATGAAGATGAATGGACTCAAACTCGACTTGACCAGTTGAACTTGATTGATGAGAAGAGGCTTACGGCTGTCTGCCATGACCAGATGTACCAAAAGCATATGATTAAAACTTTTAACAAGAAGGTCAGACGTCAGGTATATCAAGTTGGTGACCTGGTAATCAAACGTATCATACTGCCATAAGGTGATCCCAAGGGAAAATGGACTCCTACATACGAAGGACCATTTGTGATCAAAAACACATTTTCTGGTGGGGCCATGATCTTAGCCACTATGGACGACGACGACCTTCTACACCCTGTAAACACGGACATAGTTAAAAGATACTACGCATGAAAAAGACCCGCTAGGTTGACTGGCCTAGGCAAAAATTAGGGATAAACACAACAAAAATATGTACACCTGTGTGATACGGTGGGAGAACTGACTTGGGTGTTTTGGGTTTTATCGCAAATGTTGCGGTTAGCAAGAGTCGCCACTGACTTTTCTTTTATCCAAAAGGAAAGGCTGAAAAGAACAGGAAAGACCTTTGAGATTGTTTCTTGAGTTCGAGGGGTAGATTATGAAAAGAGAAGGTGTTAGAACCCTTTTCATCCATAGTTATCTATGGGCTCTTAGTTGCTTGCTAGATCACTCGCTTTTGTTTGAAAATGTGCTTTGTGTGGTTTTTGAAAGTATTTTGAAAAGGCGTCATCGTTTAGGCAAACTTTGTAAAAGTTATCGTTCATAAGAACGTATACAAAGTGTTGAGCTTTTGAAAATATTTCATGTTTGGAAAATGTTTTGAAAGTGTTTTTGAAAGTGTTGGTGTTTGTTTTGAAAATAAGCAAGAGTGCTTGATTTGAAATTAAGCAAGAAACTAGGAACAATCTACCTACTCAAAAGTCTTAGTTCATTTCTTCCTTTCCTTTGATATTGCTATCTTTTCATTGATGTAGTAAGAAGCCTTATCTTTGGATGTAAAGGGACGGGCATCGTATAGCCATGATAAAGATGTTGTAAGATATCTTAGCATTTCTCTTTGAGGGGCTACAATCATTTTTGAAAGGCAACTTTGATAGTGTCATCGAGGGACTATGATCTTGTATTTTTGATTGCTTTTTGCTAAGATACCCCACATGCATAACATGGCCATTTTTGTAAGGCAACAAAGTGGAGTCATCCTAAGGGTGCAAGTGTGCAAATGTGTTGATTTACATGCATTATTTTGTCTTGAATTAGGGTTTGCTAACTTGTTGATTTTAGTCTTTCCATACAAACCCTAATTACTAGCATTTATATAAAGCGATAAATTACGGAAATTAAAATTACTAAGCTATTACATCATTAGGTGAGGGGGTATACAAATTTACAAATGGGGATTTGCAAGAAAATTAAACCTAATTATCTATTACAACCATATTGAATAAATGTATAATAATTGAATAAATAATGTACAAATGCAAATGGAAAAAGAAATGATTTTGTTTGGTTTTCATGAAGGGTTTTGTCTTTACCTAATTGAGAAAAATAATTAGTTAAAAATAAACAAGATTAAATTTAAACTAATTAAGAAAAGAATTAAGTAAAAATGATTTTTAGGGATTTTTATGAAAAAAAGGGTTTTAAGTTAATAAAATGATAAAATTAATTAATAAAAAGAAACCTAAATTCTAAGTTAATTTTAATTGAAAAGAAAATAATATAATAATTAAACCTAATATAAATATTAATTATTTTAGAAAAAAAAGAAATTAATTTGTTAAGAAAAATGTTTTGTTCATTTTTGTTTTATAAAGCAAAATAAAATATAAATAAGCATTTTTTAAATATGTAAATAAATAAATAAAATATTTTTGGATTTTTTGTTAATAAAAATAAAAATAATATTAATAATAATAATAATAAAAATAATAAAACTGAAAATAAAAATATAAAAGGATTGGGCGAGTCATGCAATAGTAAACATGGGGTTAGACAAAAGCGAAAAACAAAAGCCCAATTGTTTGGAGGCCCAGACGCCTGTCTTGAATCAAAAAGAGTGAAAATATTGAAAAAAAGAACAAAAGGGTACCACTGGGGCTCGAACCCAGGTCCCAAAGGTTAACAGGCCTGCGCTTTACCATTGGGGTGGCTATACATCTGTTGATATAAATAAAACAATAAATGTATAACATAAGTTAAGTTCTGAATACAACTTCATCTTCAACCTCCAGCCATGGATCCTGTAACTTCACCATTTCTCAACAAAAATGAAAAGTGCAAACATGAAAGTTGCTCCATTTTTCCATACGAATCCAACCATATAAATATCAAAAGCTATAAATCATAGATGAATGAGAATTTTTGAAAGTACCAAATTCTGACCTAAATATTTCAGAGAAACTCAAAATTCTCCTAGCTCAATCAAAATAAACGAAATCTATGGACATGTATAGTTTCAGGGCAATGGTGTCTACATTTTATTTTCACAAATGCAAGCCTAACAATGCCTAAATAATGAGATGAAAAGTCAGAAAATGTACCTCAAAAATGGAAATTGTGAAATGAGTTTGAGCTTGATTCAAGGTGCTGCAATGATCAGGTTAACTTCCTTGAGTCTCTAGCAAGAATGAAACCTTAACTTCTCGCCTTCGATTCTCCTTGCTCAAACATGATCTCAATGAGTTCTTAGACATTTTGGAAAGCTTGTAACATCCTCTGCAACCTCTATGTTGGACATTTTTGAAAATTCATCTTGGAACTATGTGAAAAATTGCCATGAAGTTAGGTCAAAATCCTGCCTAAACTAGGGCAAAATTTCACTAAGTTTCCAAGTTTCATGAACATGTATTCACAAAATCATAACTTGAAATCTATACATTTATAGGAGAAGTTGTGTTATACAATGTTTTAGAACTCATTAATATCTATAACTTTCATTTTGGAAGTTTCCTTTGAATCATCTTACATCATGGTGAAAATTTGGCTCAAAGTTATGAAAAAAATATGAATTTTCCAACACAAAAAAATTTCTGTTTAGAAATTTTGACTTTTCAAAATGAAATCTTGACTTTTTGATTTCTTGATGAATAAGTTTCATATTTTTACATGTCTTGATGAATTGTGATCTTTGATACTTGATTTTGACCAAAAAGTCAAAGTTTGATTTTTTAGTGTACAATTGACTTTTCATCAATTGACTGAAATTCATCTGTCAACCCATTGATCTTGAGCAATGTTTTGAGCTATGTCATTAGGTCAAAATGATGCATTTGAATCCTTGAGATCATGTCTCAAACCAATCAATCATTTGCTAGGTCAAAAAATCAGAAATTGCACCTTCTTAGTCAAAACCCTAATTTTGACCATTTTGCCCTTTTGATGATCTGATCAAATTTCTTGAGGAATTATGATCCAAACTTGATCAAATGACATATATGAATTCAAAATGTTGATATGGATAAAAAATTATGAAGTTTGATTGTAAATTGACCACAATTGACTTTTTCCCCAATACAACTGCTTTTAGGTCAACTGATCAATTGACTGAGCAAAAATGTGATCCAAGACTTGAAACTTGACATGAGCAATCTTGAGGGTCCAAAATGATCCATGAAAGTCATATGAGGCATTAAAAGTCCATTTTCTCTTGTGAAATCCCAAACCCTAATTTTCAGTCATTAGTGCTTGAGGAGGTGTCTTGAGCTGATCAACTCTAGTGCAGTCTTGAACCCAAGGAGATCTTGTGAGAGATTACTTGAGAAATGAGAGGGAAAATTTTAGGGTACAGCTTCCCCTATTCAATCTTCTTAAACCTGAAGAGTTATATTGGCGGATTCGCCATTCGTGACTTGAAGGTGGAAGATGATTGAACACTAGAGTGCCTAGAAATTTGCACTTGAAGATGGATTGGGAATGGGATTATAGATGCCATTTGGAGGAATGATGGTAAACACTGGAAGAAGTATCATCACAAATCTTTGGTCAATTTATACTAAAACTTGATTTGAATATATGCATTTGAACGTAATTACTGTTTACAAATGAGCGTATAAAAAAAGGGAACAAAAAACAAAAAGACAATTACTAATGGCTTTAAGAAATAGGATAATATCTATAGGTTATTCCATAAAATCATCATAGGTATTTTCTCCAGCAGGAGCAGAAGGAAGGACATCCTGCTACAGGATCACTGACGTATCTCTAGTATGCAGCCTAATGGTATCAGGTGCTCTCATATCCCCAATAGAGCAAAAGTTCCAATTTTCGCTCCAAAGATTCCCCAGTGAAAGTAACCCAGTTCCTCAGGATTCCCCAGCAGGATTTCACAAAATCTACAAGAAATGCACGACGTTTCCCTTACCCAATAGAGTTTATTTCTCTGAATAATGAAAATCCATCTGTCAACACTTTCATACTCCTCACTCCCAACGACAGTCAGGGATTTATTTTCCCCCATCCAACAACAATGCAACAGAACAACTAATATGTTCATACATTGCATTCATACATCATAACATCGACAAACAAATTCATATATCGCAATCTCATTTATTTTGAGAAACATCATTACGCCATGCATTTCATACATCATGGCATTACATACAACTAACTCTTTACCTTTTCAGGAAAGATCAATCAACATAAAATTATCATAAACAAATCTTTAAAAAAGACAGAACAACTATCTGTGAGCAAATCAACCGTAGATCAATTCTCGAAATAGGACTAGGTGACTATCTATATGACAAATACTTCCTTAAAACTTCTGTTGGTTCAGTTAAATCGATCAATGGTTTATCCCGATTCCTTTCAGGTAGACACTTTCTCTAGTTCAGATAAATCGCTCCAAAGATTTATCCTGATTCTTTCTAGTTAAAAATTATTCCAGACCTCTGCTGGTTCAATTTAAATCGATCAATGGTTTATCCCGATTCCTTCCCGGTAGACACTTTCTCTAGTTCAGATAAATCGCTCCAAAGATTTATTCTGATTCTTTTCCAGACTTCTGCTATTTCAGTTTAAATCGATCAATGGTTTATCCTGATTCCTTTCTGATAGACATTTCCTCTGGATCAGATAAATCGCTCCAAAGATTTATTCTGATTCTTTTCCAGACTTCTGCTGGTTCAATTTAAATCGATCAATGGTTTATCCTGATTCCTTTCCAGTTGACATTTCCTCTGGTTCAGATGAATCGCTCCAAAGATTTATTCTGATTCTTTTCCAGACCTCAGCTAGTTCAGTTTAAATTAATCAATGGTTTATCCTGAATCCTTCCCAGTAGACACTTTCTCTGGTTAAGATAAATCACTCTAAAGATTTATCCTGATTCTTCCCAGTTAAAGATTATTCAAGACCAAAACTGGTTCAGTTTAAATCTACCAACGATTTATCCTGATTCCTTTCCGGTAGACACTTTCTCTGGTTCAGATAAATCGCTCCAAAGATTTCTTCTGATTCTTTTCCAGACTTCAGCTGTTTCAATTTAAATCGATCAATGGTTTAACCAAATTCATTTCCGATAGACATTTCCTCTGGTTCAGATAAATCGCTCCAAAGATTTATTCTGATTCTTTTCCAGACTTCTGCTAGTTCATTTTAAATTGATCAATGGTTTATCCTGATTCCTTTCCGATAGACATTTCCTCTGTTTCAGATAAATCGCTCCAAAGATTTATTCTGATTCTTTTCCAGACCCCTGCTGGTTCAATTTAAATTAATCAATGGTTTATCCTGATTCCTTCCCAGTAGACACTTTATCTGGTTCAGACGAATCACTCCAAAGATTTATCCTGATTCTTTCCAGATAAAGATTATTCAAGATCTCTGCTGGTTTAGTTTAAATCGACCAATGGTTTATCCTGATTTCTTTTCGGTAGACACTTTTTCTGGTTCAGATTAATCATTCCAAAGATTTATTCTGATTTTTTCCAGACTTCTGCTGTTTCAGTTTAAATCGATCAATGGTTTATCCTGATTCCTTTCTGGTAGACATTTCCTCCGGTTCAGATAAATCGCTCCTAAGATTTATTTTAATTCTTTTCCAGACTTCTGCTAGTCCAATTTAAATCGATCAATGGTTTATCCTGATTCCTTTCTGGTAGACATTTTCTCTGGTTCAGATAAATCGCTCCAAAGATTTATTCTGATTCTTTTCCAGACCTCTGTTGGTTCAGTTTAAATTAATCAATGATTTATCCTGATTCCTTCCAAGTAGAAACTTTCTCTGGTTCAGATAAACTGCTCCAAAGATTTATCCTGATTCTTTCCAGTTAAATATTATTCAAGACCTCTCTTGGTTCAGTTTAAATCGACCAATGGTTTATCCCGATTCCTTTCCGGTAGACACTTTCTCTGGTTCAGATTAATCATTCAAAAGATTTATTCTGATTCTTTTCCAATTAAAAGTCAAGCTTAGACTTAGTCTAATTTCTGGAAATAATCACCTTTGGATGACATCTATAAGCCCATCTCCGACAACTATCCATCATTTCTCCAAATGGCATCTTATGCCTATTCCCAACACAATCAACCACCACATCATCAATTGCAAATTTCTTGGCACTCTAGTGTTCAATCATCTTCCACCTTCAAGTCACGAATGGCAGATTCGCCAATCTAACTCTTCAGGTTTAAGAAGATTGAACAGGGGCAGATGTTGTACCCCAAAATTTGCCCTCTCATTTCTCAAGGCATTTCTCGCAAGGGTTCCCAAAAATCCAATCTTACACAAATACAATTGTATTTTTCAGCATCAAGATTAAAGATGAAATTGCTAAAAGAGTAGAACAAATGAAAATATTCTTTTTGACAAAATTGAAGGAAAAACAAGTTCTCTTCGATTTTACATCCTTCGATTGGGAACTTTGGCTCCTTCGATGTAAGATTTGGTTGCACCCTTCGTTTGGGCGCTGGACTCCTTTTGGGAAAGTTCATTTCCTGCTTCGTTGGGGCATTGGACTTCATTTGGGCAAGTACATTTCCTGCTTCATTTGGGCACTGGACTCCGTTTGTACATTTTATTCTCTTCGTGCAAATCTTTCGTTTGGCCATATAGCCTCTTTCCTACATGTTAGCTAATATTTACAAGGAAGAATTCCCTACCATGCTAGCATGCACAAGGCCAAAGTCACCCTTTGAAACAACTTGTTGCAAGCTTCGACAGGGCAACACTTATCTTCAACTAGCTTCAATTCACAAGGCAAAAAGCCTCATGATGATGTCCTTCAATTCAGGAGGCAAAAGCCTCTCTTCTAGTCTCTTTCGATTACACATTTTGCCTCCTACAGACCTCCTTCGTTTAGGGCATGTGGCCCTCCTTTGTTGCAAGCTTCGATTGTGCCCTTATCCTCTGCAGGCATTCTTCATTTGGAGCATGTGAATCCTTCAGTACAAGTTTTTGGTTATACCTTTCGTTTGGGCATGTGGTTCCCTTCATGCAAGACTTCGTTTGAACAAAGATCTTTTGCATGTTTGCATGAAGTCACAAAGTAGAGACCCCCCACATACACCCTTTCGTTTGGCCATATAAACCTTTGCAGGCTAGTTTGAGTGGACAGTATCTCCCTTGGAAATAGTTTGCTTCAACATACAAACTCTACACTATGCCATTGTCTCGTGTGAAATAAGTACCATGATGGCACATTCGAAGGACTTTCCAGACATACCTGGATGTCCCAATCGAATAACATGTTTTATTGATCCACTCCAGGAGTATGTATTTGGACCATTCGAAGGAACCCACAAAAGGCCTGGTTGAAAGACACTTATTTGAGCCCCTTCAAAGGATACCCACATGAGCCATTCGAAGGACACTTTGATTTGAAAAAAAGAAATGTTGTTGAGGAGTCTGGTCAAAGGATAGGGCTAGGGGGTCAAAACAAAAGGTTGAGATGCCTAAAGGTACTTGCTGACCAAGTCCCGTGTGCTGCCAAGTTCAGGCCTGGTACACTGGCCATAAAACTCCAAAACTGCTGCACAACAGTCCTGCAACACTGCCTTATTTCTTGCACCAAAATGGCATACAAACACTGTCCCTCGAACGCTACAAGAACAACATGCCCTTTTTGTTTAAACATTTTGTTTTCCCTCCTAAAACATCAGCCAAGGCTATCTATAAATATGAGCCTCCACCACACATCTTAAGGCCCCCTAAATAGTTGCGAGGAAACTCTTGTGAAAAATTCCCAAAACTCTCAAACACCACCCAACGTTTTTTTAAAAATATTCCAAACACTTCTAAAAAAAGGCAACCCCTTGTACACTAAGTGAATCCTTCGATTCACTCCCCAAGTAACCAGAGAGCTAACCTTAGACCACTCCCCCAACCACAATATAGTAATTATTTGATTCACCCTTTTACTTGTTATAGAAAAAATCTTCGATTCACTCACACACCCTTCTTTGATTCAGTGACTGCTTGAACAAAGTAGTAACTGGATTAGTCTCAGGAAGATCCCAACGAACTTCTATTCACCACCAAGGAAGGCACTTGCAGTTTCCTTCGATTTAAGAACTTCAAGAGGTAAGTTCCCTTTAAACTTGAAACTATTTTATTTAAATATCATGTGCACATGCCAATAAAGAAAAATGTAGATATTTCATATAGGGAGCTTGACCATGTTTTAACCTTCGATTCTGACTGCCCATGTATTGAAAATCCCAACTCTGACTAGTTAGACTTTTGACATTTAAGACCCAATAATTTTGCGCTAACCCTTGGCTTGTAACTTTCGAAAGTTACACTTGAATGTTGCATTTTAAGAGTTTAAAACAAGTTCATTGCATCCTTCGATGGCTTAGTACTCAAGCCTTTCAAATCTCAACCTGAGGGCCTAGCATGCCTGCAATCGAAGGAGGCAGCAAGGAGCCTGAGGCAAAGAATGCACCTCACACTGACCCCAGGTCTCAAACGAAGGAAGTAGCCAGTAGGATGCCACACTGACTACCAAGTCTCAAACGAAAGAAGCAATTAGAAGGATGGTCACGCTGCCTTCCAGCTCCCAATCTAAAGGAACAAGCAAAGGGTGAAATTGAAAGATGTGACCTTACTGACAACAGACCTAAATCGAAGGAAGCCAAGAAGTGAAAATCGAAGAGTTTGGTTGCCTGAATCGAAAGAGATCATTTTTTTTCTTTTTATTTTTGTTTTGACTTTACATTTCTTGCTCTTCAATATGGTTGTAATAGTGTAGGAGTTATTTTTTCATTTTTATTGATTTTGTACAAATGTTAGTGATTAGGATGTATGGTGTGATACGGTGGGAAAAACTGACTGTTTTTTTGGAATGCTGGTTTACGTTTTGCGTTTTTTTTTTGCAAAATGTCGCGGTAAGCAAGAGTCGCCACTGGCTTTTATTTTATCCAACAAGGAAAGGAAAAAAGCACAGAAAAATTCCTTTTTCGAGATATTTTTGAGTACGGAGGGGGGTGGGAGGTAGATTATAGAAAGGGAAGGTGTTAGCACCCTTTCTATCTGTGGTTATCCACGGGCTCTTAGGTACTTGCTCAGTTGTTTTCAAAATTGCTTTCTTTGTGCTTGTGGGTTTGAAAAAGTTTTTAATTTGAAACTTCTATTTAACTCTTGCTTCTGTCCTCAAGAGTGTATGAAGTGTTTTTGAAAACTTTGTTCGAAAAGTGTAAGTGTGAAGAGTTTTGTTTGGAAAGAGCAAGTACTTAAGAACTAATCTACCTACTCGAAAAAGGAATCGTTCTATGCTAATTTCCTTTAGACAATGTTATCCTACTATTGATGAGTAGGTAGCATCGTCTTTGGAGTTTAAGGGTCAAATCGAATTAGGGACTTACGGTCACTAAAGCAATGTTAGGACGCCTTAGCGGTAACCCTAATGTCTTAGATAATTTGTTTTGAGGCAACAATATCCGAGGCAACCGTTTCGAGGCGACTATGATCTTTGGACAAGAGGACGACCTCTAAAGTGACCTATACTCAATGACCGTGTACGAAGGCAACCAAGTGAGGTGTACCCTAAGAGTGCGCATGTGCGAGTGTGTTGTTTTCAGTTATTTTTTTGTCTTTGTACATGTTAATGGTGATCTATGTTGATTTTAGGTTAAAACATTCAGTCTTGTCATGCATCCCTATTATTAAACATCTAACAATTATATTTTGCGGAAAATAAATTGCGGAATTTAAATTACAAGGCGCCGGGTATTTACATCGCCAAAGACAAACCCTTTAAAAATAAATAAAGCGATAAAAAATAATAAAAGTCCTATTTAACTATTACAAACCGGGAGCAAATACATTATTGGATAAAATAAATAAATCGCGTGCGGGAAATTAAATCAAGCGCAAAGTTCTAGGGTTTTGACCCTTTTTGTTAAAGAAAAGATTTTTTGTTGTTTTTTAATTTAAGAGAGAAATAAATTCTAAGTTAATTACTAAATTGAATTAAATTAATTAATTAATTAAATGAGAAAAGTTATTTTTGGATTTTTTGGTATTTTAAGAAAGAAATAAAAATTAATTAATGTTAGTAAAAAAACCTAATTAAATCTAATTGAATTTTAATTATTTACAAAAACGTGAAAGTTATTCTAATTAAAATTCTAAATCAATTAATTAATGTTTATTAATAAAAAATAAAAGTTAGAATTTAATTTGATAAAGAAAATATTTTGTGGCTTTTTTATTTTATAAAAATAAGAGTTTTAATTGGTTAGTAATTAAATGAAAATAATAAAATAAACAATTAAAACAACATAAATAAAATAGAGAGAGAGAGGGAGTATGAGCCTGATTTGATGGTTTGAGAAGCAAAATTGTGGCCCATTAAGCACTGGCCTTTTGTTGACTTTGCAGATCTGATGCTTGCACACTGACTTGGACTATGGTGAACCATCATCTCTTGGCCACCAAATTTGGCCTTTGGCCATCTGGCAATTGATTGAACGATGGTGCATGGTGAGCTGCTGAATTAAACTAACACCTGATTACATGAAAAGCAAAGGGAAATGCAAGGCGCTGGAGGCAGGGATCAAATCCCTGACCTCCAGCCACTAACGCTTTGAAAGGGAACACGCTGGCCACTGGGATATGTTGTTTCAAATGTTATAAGAATACAAACGGTATATATTATATAAAAACAAAATCATGTGCCAGCAAATAAAAAAATGCGCGCTAATTTTGAATGGACCTATGGGCAAGGGACACCTCATCGTCCCTGTCCTGAAACCTGCTGTTGTACCCCAAAATTTTCCCTCCCATATCCTTCAAAATTTCTCAAAGGATTGCACAATCCAATTGCCTTCTAAGGCAGTCAAAATTAGGGTTTTGGTTCTTGCAAGGAAGTTGAGTTTTTCAATGGCTCAATAAAGTCCCATAGGCTTATATACATTACCAAGCATCCACATGCCAAGTTGCAAGTCTCACAGCATCAAATTGCACAGTCAAAAGCCCTATTTGGTTCTCAGTCAACTGCAGGGGTAAAATGGTCATTTTACAGTCAAAAGTCAGAAATTTTGGTCAACATCTTATTTTGATCTCACAATCATCATTTGATCAAGTCTTGATCATGATTCCACAAGAATGGCTCAAAAATCATCAAGGATGCAAAAGTTGCTATTTTTGGACAACTGAAAAGTCAACTGTAACTTGACCAAGGCATAACTTTTTCATGGTTCATCAAAAAAATCCCATCCAATGCTCATTTTGAAGGGGATGACATTTCCTACAACTCATCTTCACATTCCAAGTCCAAGAAATGCTCTCACAAAAAGTTATCAATTTCTACATTATAGGTCATTTTCAAAAGTCAACAAAAAGGAATTTTAAGTCAAAGACCATAACTTGAGATTGGTAAATCAAAATGACATGGGACCAAAGGCATTGGTTAGAGGACTTCAAGACCTTTCCAAAATGTCCAAGAACATGTTCATAGAATCAAAATTGAGCAAGATATGCATTGGAGAAGTTGGGAAATTTTTGGGAATTTGCAAAAGTCAACTTTGCCTAAAACACCTTGTTTTTGCTAATGGGCCTCAAATCCCTTCTTGAATCTTTGCCCAAAGCATATGCACGACCCATTGAGATTAAATTGAATTATTTTCTTATTTTTATTATTTATTTGGATTATTAATTCATTTAATTCATTTAAATGTAGTAAAATATGAAAATATGGTTTTCAAATCTTTTTATGAAGCAAATAGGCTCAAGGCAAGCTGGCAAATTCGTGTGCCAATCAAAGATGTCAAAAACTCCAAAATTGGCAAGGTTTCTCAATCAAAAAGATGCTAAAAGATTTGATTGAAAATCAAATATACAATCTTCAATACAATGGATTTCATGTGCAAGATTTACCCTAGTTTCATTCCACTATATGTACTGAAGCAAACCCTAAAGCCTTGGACGTGCAAGCTGCTGTAAAACACCATAAACCAAATTCCAAAAGTTCAAGAAAATTTGAAAACTGAATTCAACCTTCCAGGCCAATTCAAAGCCTTTTCTTGATTCCAATACCTTGCTGGGACATTCAGGAACGCATAGCAATCACAAACAAGCCTTAACACTCCAAGAACACGCCAGAACAAGTCACACGGTTTGGTTATTTTTTCATAATCGTAAATCAATATTCATGCATCATTAATGAGTTTTTTTTGTGTGTATTGCATTGCTAACACCTTTCTGAAGCTGATGATATAGGTTAATTGTATTATGGTGCCCTGAAACGTAAACCATCATTGTTGAATTCTAGGGTTTCCAAGCTTTCGAATTGGGGCTTTACAGCATAAGCAAAATTGGACCTTGAGACGCATATGGTTGGATTCGTCAAGGCCAGACGAATCAAACCCAACCCTCATGCCCTATTTATATAACTCATACATCTAATCGATATTTTTGGCATTTGCAGTTTGTGGGGGTTAAAAACCCCCGCTATCTAATTCTTTTTCTGCAGTTTTCATGAAGAAGACGAGGACGTGGTGCTGTATCATTAGGCAATTCAAATACAGCGCGCGTTTTTTGTTAATTTCCAGCATAGGCGTTGTTTTCATATATTATGTTTATTGCCCATTATAATAACAAAGACAACGCAATGGCCTAGTGGGAGATGAGGTGTCTGGCAATCGTTGGGACCTGGGTTCGATTCCCAGGTCCATCCAAAATACTTGTTCTATTTTTTCTAACAAATTCATATGCAGCGCTTATCAAGAATTCCACCATATGCCTCATGTCCCAGCCTGCCATGTGGCTTCAAGCAGTGATCCAAAGGCCAGTGATGGATGAACACCCTGCTCCCTAGTCAACGTGCCCTAGCCAATTTCCAAAAGTCAACAGGGCTTGATTCTTAATGGGCCAAATTGCCTCTTCAAACCTCCATTGGGCCATCAAACCCCCCTGGTTTTTACTATTCTTTTTATTTTCTTTTTCCTTTTAATTCTTTTAACTACATATTATTATTATTATTATTATTATTAACTAACAAATTATTTTTTAAAATCAGAAACTTAAAATATTTGTATTATTATTATTATTAAATTTCACCTTAATTGTTATTTTTATAAATAAAATACTAACAAATAAATTAGTTTAATTAGGTCAATTTTAATCTTTTTTTTTTATAAATAAAAATCATGTAGAATTAGGGTTGACAATTTTCAATCATATTTCCTTATTATCATTATTCTTATTTATTAATTTATTATTTTTGTAAATAAAATGTAAATTAATTAAATTAGTTAAATTAGGTTAACTTTAACTTTTTTTACAATAAATAAAATAAACTTAGAATTAGGTTTTACTAACTTTTAATTTTAATTCCTTTTGCTTTATTTACATAATAAACACAAAAAACATTTTTTTTTCTTTTAATTAATTAATTAATTAGTAAATTAGGTCTAATGTTTAATTAATTGCAAAAAAGGACAAGTTACTACTATTCTCTCAGAAAAGGGTCAAAACCCTAAGACATTCCCGATTAAATTTCTATTCGCGCATTATTATTTATTTTGATTATTGATGTAACTGTTTCCAAGGATGTAATAGTTAATTAGGGTTTACCGCTTTCTTTTACTTTCCGCATTTATTTTCCAAAACGGGTTATGTTTTTGGCGATGTATAGATCCGCACCTTGTAATAGCGTAGATTCATATTTCCGCACTTTATTTTCCGCACTCTTAACTGTTAATTATGCATGACAAGATTGCCTGAAAATTAAAAACAACTCGTAGATCACCAAATAACATGTACAAGACAATTTAACTGAATTCAACACACAAGCACATGCCACTCCTAGGGTACGCCTCACTGGTTGCCTCGAACGTGGTCGTCAAGTATAGGGTGTTTTAGAGGTCGCCCTCCTGTCTAAAGATCCAGTTGCCTAGAAACGGTTGCCTCAGATAAAAAAGGATCTAGGACATTAGGGTTACTTCTAAGGTGTCCTACTATTGCTTCGGTGACCACACATGTCCTTAATCATCGAATTGACCCGAATACCTCCAACGACGGTGCTACCTACCTCTCAATGGTGGGATAACACTGTCTAAAGGACTCTTACACAACCTAATTCCTTAGAGTAGGTAGATTCTCCTGGGTACTTGCTCTCTCAAAACAAACAAAACAACTTTTCACACTGACACTTTCAAAAGGTTTTCAAACAAATTTTTCATACACTCTTGAGGACAGATACAAGAGTTACTTAGAAATTTTTCAAACGAAATTTTTTTCAAAACCCACACACACTTGAAAAGCAAACATCTTTTGAAAACATAAGAGCAAGTACCTAAGAGCCCGTGGATAACCACGGATAGAAAGGGTGTTAACACCTTCCCTTTCTATAAATCTACCTCCCGAACTGAGAGACATCTCAAAGAAGGAATTTTGCTGTGCTTTTGTCCTTTCCATGTTGGAGAACATAAAAGACGGTGGCGACTCTTGCTTACCGCGACATTTCCTGAACCAGCTTTAAAACAGTCAGTTCTATTTCCACCGATCACAGAACTGGCGACTCTGCTGGGGAGTATTATTAAAAGTGAGGTGTGCCTTAGGATTAGATCACTCTTATGTTTTCAATTGAATGCCTTGATTGCTTTAATATTGTGGGCCTGTTATGGGAGTTTCATAGATCCTAACCCGGATCTGGGGGATACCTTTTAGGTAGCAACAAACTATGAGGGAACTGTGCGGGGTATACCGACATGGTTGAAGCAGTTGCTACGTTGATGTGGCACTTTGGTGAGTACCGGTAACCCTTGAGTCAAGTCAAGGAGAGTACGGGGCTTCCGCGTGGTGTCGTGAAGCATCAACTGACCTTAGAACCTTACTTGACTATCCTGGCCTCTTTAGGGGTAGTGAGATGACCGACTTTGGTGCAGTCCGAAGTTGGTAGATACTCGATACTACACTCATTGAGGGTTGTTTTCTTGGAATATTTTGATCGCCAGTTCAATGGCTAAATCAAAACAATGAACACAGAAAACAACCCAATGATATTGAGATCCTTAGAACCCGGTTACTTTTGATAGGACAGGTTTTGAGCCCACCAACTTTAAGAGGGTAGTACCCCAAACTTCATGCTGGCCTAAACTCTAAGGGCTGTCTTGTGTGACTTGTGTGCCTTATCATGTTTGCTTTTTGTGGATACTTGTGGTGTGTTTTTATCATAACATCATAACATCATACAACATCATATGCATTTACTAACCACTTCAGGGGTTCGAATCTTCATCTTTGTTCTTGTTTTGTAGGACATGGAAACTATCCGCAGAAAGACAATTTAGATCAACCTTGTAAGGGTCCCTCCTCAACTTAAGGAGCTTACATCCAGGATTCCCGAGAACTCTTCCTTCAGTGAAAGGCATGGTAGACTCATAAGTTTGGTTAACACCAACATTGAAGAAGATATGATAAAAGTTCTCTTCCAGTTCTTTGACCCTTTGCACCACTGTTTTACCTTCCCGGATTATCAATTGGTGCCTACTTTGGAAGAGTTTTCCCAGCTTCTGAAGATTCCTATCCTTAGTCAACTACCCTACAACGGTACGGAAAAGGAACCAAAACTTGAAGAGGTTGCTAAAGCATTATGCCTACAACCATCTGACATCAAGGGACATTGGGAAGTTAGAAGTGGTATCAAAGGATTCTTGGCAAAGTTTCTGTTTGAGAAGGCCCAAGAATGTTGGAATTCCCTTGACCTACAAGCTTTTGAAGAAATTGTGGCACTCCTTGTCTATGGGTTGGTGTTGTTCCCGAATCCGGATCAGCTTATAGATATCAATGCTGTCAAGATCTTCATGTCCAGGAATCCCATACCTACATTGCTTGGGGACATCCTCCACTCATGTTACACTCGAACCATGAGAAAAAGGGGTGTTCTCATGTGCTGCACTCCTCTCCTAGCAAGGTGGTTTATTTCACACCTTCCACAATCAGTTTTGAAGAACGAGCGGGGTTTGAGATGGTCACAACGATTAATGACTCTTATGCATGCTGATATACATTGGTGTTCTCGGTGCAGAGAAAATGTCACTATCATTGATCGTTGCGGAGAGTTTCCTAATGTTCCTTTACTTGGAATTAGAGGGGGAATTACTTACAACCCATGTCTGGCTTTGAGGCAGTTTGGATATGCTCGGAGGGATGGCCCTCATGACATGTTGATTCCTGATATAGTTTTTGACTTCGACAACGATGCACAAGGACTTCGCCAGAGATTTATCAGAGCTTGGAGGATGCCCAATAGGGTAGATAGCAAGACACTGGGGCACAAGAACTCCATTCCCCTTGAACCTTATCTCAAGTGGGTGCGAGCCCGTTCCCAGAAGCTTGTGATGCCATATCCTCATGTTCTCCCCGTGATCAAAGAGCCAGTTTTGGAAGGAGAGGTGCCCTACACCATCCAACATCCTGACATGCCAACATCTTGGAAAGAAATGCAGAAGAGCTAGATCCAACTCAAGGAAGAACGGAATTCTCTTGAAACCAGTCTACATGCCAGTGAGAAGAAGGTCTTGGAGCTCACCCGTCTACTGCACGAGGAAAAGACTCTCAACACTTACATAGCTCCAAAGAGGATGTGCAGTGTCTTTTGGGATTAATTATTTTGTAATGTTTTGCCCATGAGGCCCTGATGTACTGAACAAATTATTTCCTAATACAATGTGTGTTCCTTTTTTGTCTACAACGAATTTAAACTTTCGAACCCTTGAATGTATTGCATAAATAGCATATCATACATCATGTGCATAACAGGTACTCTTTTTTACAGGTTGCTTAATCTTCTTCGCTGTTTATTTCAGCAGTCATCATGAATCCTGAATCATCCAATGAACAAGCTATCAAGGCCCTCCAGGCCCAGAACGCCCAATTCCAGGAGCTGGTCATGAGCTTAGCCCAGGGGCAACAGGAATTGAAGACTCTGCTGTTGAAAAAGAAGAAGAAGAGGACTGTGCTATTTAACACTGGACGGAGGTTTGGGAATACACTGTAGAATAAGGCTGATCAAGCTACTTCCTCTGTAGGGAAAGACAGTCCCCAAGGGGGAAGAGTTCCTAGTCCTGTGGTCTCCGACAACGAGACGGATTTCAATGATGAGCAGTACCCTCCCGCTGAAGACAGGTACAAGCAACTGGAGGACCGTCTGAGTGCCATGGAGATTCAACAAGTGCCTGGGTTGGATTTTGGGGATCTAGGTTTATCTTTTGGGGTGGTGATCCCACACAAGTTCAAGGCACCTTCTTTTGCGAAGTATGATGGGGCTTCCTGCCCTAAATTGCATCTCAGATCTTATGTGAGGAAGATCTAACCATATACTGCAGACAAGAACTTATGGATCCATTTCTTCCAGGATAGCCTTTCAGGGGCTCAACTCGAATGGTTCTATCAACTGGATGGAACCAGTATTCGTAACTGGGAGGACTTGGCTACTGCATTTTATAAGCAGTATCAGTATAATGTCGACCTTGCTCCTACACGTACCCAACTCCAGGGTATGTCGCTAGGGACGGGCGAAGGTTTTAAGGAGTACGCGTAAAAGTAGAGAGACCTGGCTGGCAGGGTGCAGCCACCGTTGACTCACCGTGAGCTCGTGGACATGTTCTTGGGGACCCTGTCTGGTCCGTTCTTCAACCACTTGATTGGTAATTCTTCTGCAGGGTTTACAGACCTCATTCTGACTGGTGAGAGGATCGAAGCTGGTATCAAGTCGGGGAAGATACAGAAAGGTGCCTCCTCGAGTTCTGAAAAGAAACCATTCAAAAAGGAATCTAGTGCTGTGTATGGTTCCAGGAAACAGAATAAACCGGAACGCCGCCAAGCTGTCAACGCGGTGGTAATTTCAAAGCCTGCTGCCGCTCCTCGGTAATATAACCAACCAAGGGGAGAGAGACCCAGAAGGGAGTACACTCGGCTTAGTATAACCTTGTCTCAGATCCTGCCGCAACTGCTGTCAACCAACCTGGTAACTGTCAAAGAAGCTCCAAAGTTAGTGAATACAACCTCTCCAAAATACAACCCCAACGCCCGTTGTGCTTATCACTCTGATAGCCCGGGACATTCTACTGATGATTATTGGGCTCTGAGGAATAAGGTTCAAGACCTTATTGATGCTAAGGAAATACAGTTCGAGGCCCCCGAAAGGCCCAATGTTGTGACTGCTCCCATGCCCCAGCATAAAGTAAATGCTGTGGAAGAAGACCTGTATGTAGCCTCTGTGGATGATATTGTTACTCCATTGTTGACTGTCAAAAGGAACCTGTTGCTAGCCGGTTTATTTCCGGGATGTAGTAAAGGTTGCCTTCTATGTGCTGTTTCGCCTGCTGGTTGTCCTTTGTTGAAGTCAGGCGTCCAAAACCTGATGGATAACAAAGAGATCTTGTTCGAGAAGGTTGCTGTTCCTGTTACCCATGCTGAAGAAGTTTCTATTGTCACTATTTTCAACAACTCTCCTAAGGCTCCCTCAAAGAAGCTTGTCAAAATCACGTCTATTCAGAAGATTGCTCCTATCATCATCACTGTTCCGAGGCCCCTCCCCTATACGTCTGACAAAGCTGTCCCTTGGCACTATGGGGCAGATGTTTATGTGCTTGGAGTGAAACAAGAATTTGATACTAGTACCGGTGTCAGCAACATCACCGGGCCTGCCAAAGTCACTCTCAGTGGTAGACTCTTCTCACCAGATATTGTGCCACCAGCCATTCAGAGACCTCTTGTTATCACACCTGCCAATGTGCCTGTTTCCCCTCCTGATCAAGTTTCTACCCCTGCTGCCGAGTCATCTGACGCTCGGGGCAAAGGGATTGCTACTGATGTGCCTGCCCAGACGGAGGCACCAAAGACAACCAATGGTGAAGCTTCCCAGCAAGAGATGGAAGAGATCCTCAAGATCATTAAGAAGAGTGATTTCAATGTAGTTGAGCAGTTGGGGCACACCCCCTCTAAAATTTCTATGCTATCACTGTTGTTGTGTTCAGAGGCCCATGCCAAGGCCCTGATTTCCTTCTTGAAGACGGCCCATATGCCACAAGAAACGTCTGCTGATCAATTTACCGACTGTGTGGCCAACTTGACTGCTGATAATGGGTTGGGTTTCTCTGACGCTGATCTGACTGCCAAAGGAAAGAACCATAACGATGCCCTGCATGTCTCCATTGAATGCAGGGGCACTACTCTTGCCCATGTGCTGGTTGACACTGGTTCTTCGTTAAACGTATTGCCCAAGAAAGCTCTAGACAGGCTGGATTGTGAGGGTTTAGAGCTCAAGCCAAGTAACATTGTTGTCCGGACATTTGACGGTTCGAAGAGAATGGTACATGGTGAAGTTGACATCCCAATCAGGGTTGGTTCTCAAGTTTTTAACTCTACTTTCTATGTGATGGACATTCGTCCATCCTATTCTTGTTTGCTAGGTCATCCATGGATCCACAAGGCTGGAGCTGTGACCTCCACATTACATCAGAAGCTTAAGTACCCGGTCAGAGGGAAGATCGTAACAATTCAGGGGGAGGAGGAATATATGGTCAGCCACCTCAACTCGTTCCGGTACATAGAGATGGACAGGGAGTTCATTGAGACCCCCTTTCAACACTTCGAAGAGGTTCCTCCAACATTGGCAGCAGCAGAGACTGTGATTGAAGAAGACTCTCCTTTGAAGATGGCTTCCTTGAAGGATGCCCGGGCTGTGGTTGAGAAGGGTGAGTGCGCAAACTGGGGCCGACTTACTGATGTTACTCCGAAGACTGACAAGTTTGGTTTGGGTTTCACTGCAGAATCTCAGAGGGCTGTGCGTAAGGCAAGCATTGGAAGACCTCCTGTATTCATCACCAATCTAGGAGTAAATGCTATTAAAGACGAGGTGGAGGAATCTGAATTCGACAGCTGGATCTACCCAACGACCAACGATGGACTAAGCAACTGGACTGCCAAAGACTACATACCTATTACTTTTGTCACTCAGTAATGAACTCCTTTGTTTTAAATTTGTAACGAACAGTAATTTGAAACTTTACGGCTCGGTGTCTTACCCGGGGCACCGTGGCTTCATTTGTGAGGGCTTATTATTTGTCATTTTCATATATCATGAATAAAAACATTGGACGTTTTTCGCATTTCAAATCTTGTGCTCCCTTTCTTTCTTTATATATTGCAAAACAGCTATATTTACACACACTCACCTATACAGGTTCCAATCCACTCTGGATCTCACTAGTAACGACTCTGCTACTACCAGTTATGACTTCGAAAATCCGATCAACTTAGCCGAAGACGAAGGTGAATATGATTGTGAAGTGCCTGGTGAGCTTGCAAGATTGCTACTCCAGGAAGAGAGGACCATTCAGCCACATGAAGAGCCAGTGGAGATGGTAAATCTGGGTACTGAGACAGACAGAAAGGAAGTCAAGATTGGTGCCAATCTAGAGCTCAGTGTGAAACAACGGTTGATTCAGATGTTGCATGAATATGTGGAAATCTTTGCCTGGTCTTACGAAGACATGCCTGGGTTGGATACTGACATTGTGGTTCATCACCTGCCTACCAAGGAAGACTGTCCTCCAGTAAAACAGAAGGTCCGCCGTATGCGTCCAGAGATGTCCGAGAAAATCAAAGCTGAGGTTATGAAACAATTTGATGCCGGGTTTCTAGCAGTGACTTCTTACCCTCAGTGGGTTGCCAACGTGGTTCCAGTGCCGAAGAAAGATGGTAAAGTCAGAATGTGTGTTGATTACAGGGATTTGAACAGGGCGAGCCCTAAGGACGATTTCCCTCTGCCTCACATCGACGTTCTGGTTGACAATACTGCTTAGCATAAGGTATTCTCCTTCATGGACGGGTTCTCAGGTTATAATCAAATCAAGATGGCTCCGGAAGACATGGAGAAGACCACTTTTGTTACTCAGTGGGGCACCTTCTGCTACAAGGTCATGCCTTTTGGGCTGAAAAATGTTGGGGCAACCTACCAACGTGCCATGGTTGCTCTGTTTCATGACATGATCCACCATGAGATCGAAGTATATGTCGACGATATGATCGCAAGGTCCCAGACTGAGGAGGAACACCTTGACCATCTACAGAAGCTGTTTGACCGTCTAAAGTTGTACAAGCTGAGGTTGAACCCGAACAAGTGCACCTTCGGGGTGAGATCTGGAAAATTGCTAGGCTTCGTCGTAAGCGACAAAGGTATTCAAGTGGACCCTGCCAAAGTGAAAGTCATACAAGAGATGCCAGTTCCCAAGATAGAAAAAGAAGTCAGAGGCTTCCTAGGACGGCTGAACTATATTGCCCGATTCATCTCACATCTAACTGCTACCCGTGGACCAATCTTGAAGCTGCTGAAGAAAGATCAAGTGGTATGTTGGAACGATGAATGTTAGGCCGCTTTCGAAAGAATCAAAGAGTATCTCCAAGAACCACCCATTCTTATGCCACCGGTTGAAGGGAGACCTCTAATATTATACTTGACAGTACTTGACAGCTCAATGGGGTGTGTGCTGGGGCAGCATGACGAGTCTGGCCGAAAATAGCACGCTATTTATTACCTTAGCAAAAAGTTTACCGACTGTGAGACCCGATACTCACTGCTCGAGAAAACTTGCTGCGCTTTGGTATGGGCTGCTCGCCGGCTGAGACAGTATATGTTGACTCACACTACTTTGTTGCTTTCTAAAATGGATCCAATAAAGTATATCTTCGAAAAGCCTGCCTTGTCCGGAAGAATAGCAAGATGGCAGATGATCTTGACCGAATACGACATCCAGTACACGACTCAAAAAGCAATCAAGGGAAGTGTATTGGCAGACCATTTGGCATACCAGGCAGTGGATGACTACCAGTCCGTGAACTTCGAATTTCCCGACGAGGATATCATGGTAGTGACTGATTGTGAAGTACCTGGACCGGATGAAGGACCTGAGGAAGGATCCCGATGGTCCATGCACTTTCACGGAGCTTCGAACACTTTGGGTAACAGTATTGGCGCCGTGATCATATCCCCTAAAGACACTCATACTCCACTTACTGCCCGACTATGTTTCAACTGCACCAACAACATGGCGGAGTAAGAGGCATGCATCATGGGTCTACAAGCTGCAATTGACTTAAGGATCAAGTTTTTGAGTGTCTTCAGAGATTCCGCTCTCGTGATCAGTCAGATCAAAGGCGAGTGGGATACGAAACACCCGAATCTAATACCTTACAAATTGTATGTGTTGACATTGATCCCCCATTTCGAAGAGATAACTTTTGAACACTTCCCGAGAGAGGAGAATCAGTTGGCGGACGCGCTAGCTACGATGTCTTCCATGTTCAAAGTCAAATGGGACAACGAGGCTCCCTGGATCATTATCTGGAAACTGGATGAACCTGCATATTGCTATGATCTTGAGGCTGAAGAGGTAACTGAAAAACCTTGGTATCATGAAGTGAAAAGGTACTTGGAAGCTCAAGAATACCCCGAGGGTGCATCTGTTAACGACAAGAAGTTTCTGAGAAGGTTCGTGGCAAAGTTCTTCCTCACCAATGGCATTATGTACAAGCGAAACCATGATTCGACCTTACTGCGTTGCATGGATAAGACTGAAGCAGAAAAGATCATGGCAGAGCTACATGAAGGTACCTTTGGAACACATTCCAGTGGACATACCATGACAAAGAAAATCCTCCGGGCAGGATATTTCTGGTCCACAATGGAAGCCGGCTGTTACCAACATTCTCGGACATGTCACAAATGCCAGATATATGCAGATAAGGTGCACATTCCTCCAGTACCTCTGAACATCTTGACAGCACCTTGGCCTTTTGCAATGTGGGGGCATTGATATGATCGGCGAGATCAGACCGACAGCATCCAACGGGCATCGCTTCATCCTGGTAGCGATTGATTACTTTACAAAGTGGGTTGAAGCAGCTTCTTATGCTACTGTAACCAAAAACGTCGTGGCACGGTTCATTCGACACAACCTGATCTGTCGATACGGTGTCCCAGAAAGGATCATTATGGATAATGGTACCAATCTTAACAACAAAATGATCACTGAGCTCTACGAGCAATTCAAGATACAACACCATAACTCTTCTCCCTACCGGCCGAAGATGAATAGGGCTGTAGAAGCAGCTAATAAGAATATTAAGAAGATTGTGCAGAAGATGACAGTGACCAACAAAGATTGGCACGAGATGTTACCGTTTGCTCTTCATGGGTACCGTACCTCAGCAAGGACGTCAACAGGGGTAACCCCCTTTTCCTTGGTCTATGGCATGGAGGCAGTCTTGCCTATTGAAGTCCAGATACCCTCTCTCCGAATAATGAAGGATGCAGGTTTGAGCGAAAATGACTGGATCCAAACTCGGCTTGATCAATTAAATCTAATTGACGAAAAGAGACTTACTGCTATGTGTCATGGTCAGACGTACCAAAAACGGATGATCAGGGCATTTAACAAGAGAGTCAAACGACAAGAGTATTAAGTCGGAGACCTGGTAATCAAGCGCATCATTCTTCCTCAAAGTGATCCCAGGGGCAAATGGACCCCTACGTACGAAGGGCCATTTGTGGTCAAACATATCTTCTCAGGAGGAGCTATGATTCTAACCACCATGGATGGTGACGACCTTCCTCACCCCGCCAATGCAGACATAGTAAAAAGATACTACGCATGACTAAGAGACCCGCTAGGTTGACACACCTAGGCAAAAATAAGGGCTTCCCGGCGAACCAAAAGGGTTCGGGCAAAAATAAGGGATGAAATGAAAAAATCTGTACACCCGACAAGTCGAAAACCTGAAAAGGCGGCTTGGGCAAAAATGGGTATCCCGGTGGACTGAAAACCCGAAAGGGCGGTCCAGGCAAAAATTAGGGATTAAAGCGTAATACTATGTCTCATTGGATCACCTTGCATCCGGAATCCGGCATCAACTATCAGGTTCAGACGACATCGATCAGTCAGCTTCATCTTGAACTAAAGCAGCCAAGTGATGAGACGCTTGAAGACATAAAGGCGATAGCAGAGTTGGAACCCAGTGGGATTTTTCACATAGCTGTTTTGTTTTCCTTTGTACAAAATTGTATAAACTCTATTTTGTTCGGCGGTGTTCTCTTACTAGGACGTCAGCCTCTTGTACATAAACGCCTATTTACAGGCAAATTCCAAAAATCAATGCAAATCCACTTTTTCAGACAAATTACCAACTGTTTTTCTTTTTCTGTTTTGTTTTGCAAAGAACGTCCAATGTTCATTTTTGATATATGCATTTGACATTAATTGCTAACTCATAAATATTTGCATACGAAACAAAGGACTAATTACATGTGACATTAGAAACAGGGGCAATAATGAGTTGTCTAAGCGATCTAGTTGCTCTGTCCACCAAGGTACCAAGGTAAGTTCGGCTGAAGAACGTAACCAGAATACCTTCACTCCCCGTAGAGTACGACAAGGTTCAACAATACTCTCCCCCAAGCAGAGTGGGTCTCCCAATCAGCCCTGAAAAGGCGCAATATCTCCAGCAAGTCAGTGATACTCTCCCCAAGTAGGGTTAGTCTACTGTCGGCCTTAAGGAAGTTGGGTCTCCCCAGAAGATCTCAATATTCCCCAGCGAAGTACGCAGATATTCCTTAACAAGCATCCCCGGCAGTCTTAATATAAGATTGTTCCCCGACAGAATATAGACACCCAGTGGAGCCATTTCCCCAGTACAGTCCAAAAATCTCCCCAGGAGAGTTGAATCAATCTCCCCAGTAGATTCTGGAAGCTTATCCCCAGTAGATTCTGGAAGCTTATCACCTGCAAAGTACGTACGTCTCTCCCCGACCATATTCAAAGGTTATTCCCCACCAGAGCTTATAACTGGGTTATCCTCAGCTGATTACCACGGAAAGATCGCCCTCGACGAAGTTCTTCCTATCCCCCAGCAGAGTTCATCAAATCCTCCAACAAAGCTCATCAACGATATCCCCAGCGGAGTTATCATCAATCTCAGCGAAGTATCTCTTCCCGCAGAGTAATTCCCCGCAGAGTAATCTCTTCATCAAGTTTATTCCCCAACGAAGTCATCTTCTCCTACCGGTTTATTCTTGTAATAATCATCCCCAGCGGAAATGAAGAACTCTACTCTCCAAACATCAGCCCAGGATTCAACAATTTCCCGGCATTCGTCAAGGATTTATTTTCCTAGACGAAAATACATTCATAGACATTTCATATTTCATACAGCCTGCTTACATACATGATAAAGTGCATACAACACTATCTCATTTTGAGCATCATGACATCATGTATCTCATACATCATGACATTGCATACAACTGATGTTTTGCCTTTTCAGGAAAAAGGTCAATCCAAAGATGATTACTATCAACTGTCGCAATTCCAGATTCGATTCTTGTATCTAGCCAGGGCATATCTGTGAGTAACTGATTGTAGATTCGATACCTGTATCCAGCCAGGGCATGTCTGTATGAAGAGTTTAGAGATTCGATACCTGTATCTAGCCAGGGCATATCTGTATACAACAAATTCCAAATTCGATACCTGTATCCAGCCAGGGCATATCTGTGAGTAACTGATTGTAGATTCGACACCTGTATCTAGCCAGGGCTTATCTGCATGAAGAGTTTAGAGATTCGATACCTGTATCCATCCAGGGCATATCTGTAGACGACAAATTCCAGATTCGATACCTGTATCCAGCCAGGGCATATCTGTGAGTAACTGATTGTATATTCGACACCTGTATCTAGCCAGGGCATATCTGCATGAAGATTTTAGAGATTCGATACCTGTATCCAGCCAGGGCATATCTGTATACGACAAATTCCAGATTCGATTCCTGTATCTAGCCAGGGCATATCTGTGAGAGATTGATTGTAGATTTTACACATGTATCTAGCCAGGGCATATCTGCATGAAGAGTTTAGAGATTCGATACCTGTATCCAGCCAGGGCATATCTGTAGATGACTAATTCCAGATTCGATTCCTGTATCTAGCCAGGGCATATTGTGAGCGATTGATTGTAGATTCGACACCTGTATCTAGCCAGGGCATATCTGCATGAAGAGTTTAGAGATTCGATACCTGTATCCAGCCAGGGCACGTCTGTAAGCAACCTTTTGAAGTTCCGGATTCGATTCCTGTATCTAGCCAGGGCATATATGTGAGCGATTGATTGTAGATTTGACACCTGTATCTAGCCAGGGCATATCTACATGAAGAGTTTGAAGATCAACCCCTGTAACAGGCCAGGTAATTATCTTTCTTTCTCAGGTACACAAGTTCTCGCTAAGGAATCTCTTACGCGATCGACACTTCCAAATGGCATCTATAAGCCCATTCCCGACAAGGTTCTGTCACACCTCCAGATGGCATCTATAAGCCCATCCTCCCATCCACCATATCTCCAAATGGCATCTATAAGCCCATTCCCGCCATCACACTGCTGATACTCTACTATGTGAGTGCAAATTTCTGGGCACTCTAGTGTTCAATCATCTTCCACCTTTGGATCATGAAAGGCTCGCAAGCCAATCTACATCCTCAGGTCTAAGAAGATTGAACAGGGGCAACTGTTGTACCCCAAAATTTTCCATTCCATATCCTTCAAAATTTCTCAAAGGATTGCACAGTCCAATTGCCTTCTAAGGCAGTCAAAATTAGGGTTTTGGTTCTTGCAAGGAAGTTGAGTTTTTCAATGGCTCAATCAAGTCCTATAGGCTTATATACATTTCCAAGCATCCACATGCCAAGTTGCAAGTCTCACAGCATCAAATTGCACAGTCAAAAGCCCTATTTGGTTCTCAGTCAACTGCAGGGGTAAAATGGTCATTTTACAGTCAAAAGTCAGAAATTTTGGTCAACATCTTATTTTGAGCTCACAATCATCATTTGATCAAGTCTTGATCATGATTCCACAAGAATGGCTCAAAAATCATCAAGGATGCAAAAATTGTTATTTTTGGATAGCTGAAAAGTCAACTGTAACTTGACCAAGGCATAACGTTTTCATGGTTCATCAGAAAAATCCCATCCAATTCTCATTTTGAAGGGGATGACATTTCCTACAACTCATCTTCACATTCCAAGTCCAAGAAATGCTCTCACAAAAAGTTATCAATTTCTACATTATAGGTCATTTTCAAAAGTCAACAAAAAGGCATTTTAAGTCAAAGACCATAACTTGAGATTGGTAAATCAAAATGACATGGGACCAAAGGCATTGGTTAGAGGACTTCAATACCTTACCAAAATGTCCAAGAACATGTTCATAGGATCAAAATTGAGCAAGATATGCATTGGAGAAGTTAGGAAATTTTTGGGAAGTTGCAAAAGTCAACTTTGCCTAAAACACCTTGTTTTTGCTAATGGGCCTCAAATCCCTTCTTGAATCTTTGCCCAAAGCATATGCACGACCCATTGAGATTAAATTGAATTATTTTCTTATTTTTATTAATTATTTGGATTTTTAATTGATTATTAATTCATTTAATTCATTTAAATGTAGGAAAATATGAAAATATGGTTTTCAAATCTTTTTATGAAGCAAATAGGCTCAAGGCAAGCTGGCAAATTCGTGTGCCAATCAAAGATGTCAAAAACTCCAAAATTGGCAAGGTTTCTCAATCAAAAAGATGCTAAAAGATTTGATTGAAAATCAAATATACAATCTTCAATACAATGGATTTCATGTGCAAGATTTACCCTAGTTTCATTCCACTATATGTACTGAAGCAAACCCTAAAGCCTTGGACGTGCAAGCTGCTGTAAAACACCATAAACCAAATTCCAAAAGTTCAAGAAAATTTGAAAACTGAATTTAACCTTCCAGGCCAATTCAAAGCCTTTTCTTGATTCCAATACCTTGCTGGGACATTCAGGAACGCATAGCAATCACAAACAAGCCTTAACACTCCAAGAACACGCCAGAACAAGTCACACGGTTTGGTTATTTTTTCATAATCGTAAATCAATATTCATGCATCATTAATGAGTTTTTTTTGTGTGTATTGCATTGCTAACACCTTTCTGAAGCTGATGATATAGGTTAATTGTATTATGGTGCCCTGAAACGTAAACCACCATTGTTGAATTCTAGGGTTTCCAAGCTTTTGAATTGGGGCTTTACAACATAAGCAAAATTGGACCTTGAGACGCATATGGTTGGATTCGTCAAGGACAGACGAATCAAACCCAACCCTCACGCCCTATTTATATAACTCATACGTCTAATCGCTATTTTTGGCATTTGCAGTTTGTGGGGGTTAAAAACCCCCGCTATCTAATTCTTTTTCTGCAGTTTTCATGAAGAAGACGAGGACGTGGTGCTGTATCATTGGGCAATTCAAATACAACGCGCGTTTTTTGTTAATTTCCAGCATAGGCGTTGTTTTCATATATTATGTTTATTGCCCATTATAATAACAAAGACAATGCAATGGCCTAGTGGGAGATGAGGTGTCTGGCAATCGTTGGGACCTGGGTTCGATTCCTAGGTCCACCCAAAATACTTGTTCTATTTTTTCTAACAAATTCATATGCAGTGCTTATCAAGAATTCCACCATATGCCTCATGTCCCAGCCTGCCATGTGGCTTCAAGCAGTGATCCAAAGGCCAGGGATGGATGAACACCCTGCTCCCTAGTCAACGTGCCCTAGCCAATTTCCAAAAGTCAACAGGGCTTGATTCTTAATGGGCCAAATTGCCTCTTCAAACCTCCATTGGGCCATCAAACCCCCCTGGTTTTTACTATTCTTTTTATTTTCTTTTTCCTTTTAATTCTTTTAACTAATTATTATTATTATTATTATTATTAACTAACAAATTATTTTTTAAAATCAGAAACTTAAAATATTTGTATTATTATTATTATTATTAAATTTCACCTTAATTGTTATTTTTATAAATAAAATACTAACAAATAAATTAGTTTAATTAGGTCAATTTTAATCTTTTTTTTTATAAATAAAAATCATGTAGAATTAGGGTTGACAATTTTCAATCATATTTCCTTATTATCATTATTCTTATTTATTAATTTATTATTTTTGTAAATAAAATGTAAATTAATTAAATTAGTTAAATTAGGTTTTACTAACTTTTAATTTTAATTCCTTTTGCTTTATTTACATAAAAAACACAAAAAACATTTTTTTTCTTTTAATTAATTAATTAATTAGTAAATTAGGTCTAATGTTTAATTAATTGCAAAAAAGGACAAGTTACTACTATTCTCTCAGAAAAGGGTCAAAACCCTAAGACATTCCCAATTAAATTTCTATTCGCGCATGACAAGATTGCCTGAAAATTAAAAACAACTCGTAGATCACCAAATAACATGTACAAGACAATTTAACTGAATTCAACACACAAGCACATGCCACTCCTAGGGTACGCCTCACTGGTTGCCTCGAACGTGGTCGTCAAGTATAGGGTGTTTTAGAGGTCGCCCTCCTGTCTAAAGATCCAGTTGCCTCGAAACGGTTGCCTCGGATAAAAAAGGATCTAGGACATTAGGGTTACTTCTAAGGTGTCCTACTATTGCTTCGGTGACCACACATGTCCCTAATCATCGAATTGACCCGAATACCTCCAACGACGGTGCTACCTACCTCTTAATGGTGGGATAACACTGTCTAAAGGACTCTTACACAGCCTAATTCCTTAGAGTAGGTAGATTCTCCTGGGTACTTGCTCTCTCAAAACAAACAAAACAACTTTTCACACTGACACTTTCAAAAGGTTTTCAAACAAATTTTTCATACACTCTTGAGGACAAATACAAGAGTTACTTAGAAATTTTTCAAACGAAACTTTTTTCAAAACCCACACACACTTGAAAAGCAAACATCTTTTGAAAACATGAGAGCAAGTACCTAAGAGACCGTGGATAACCACAGATAGAAAGGGTGCTAACACCTTCCCTTTCTATAAATCTACCTCCCGAACCGAGAGACATCTCAAAGAAGGAATTTTGCTGTGCTTTTGTCCTTTCCATGTTGGAGAACATAAAAGACGGTGGCGACTCTTGCTTACCGCGACATTTCGCGAACCAGCTTTAAAACAGTCGTTATATTTCCACCGATCAAACCTGCAAATGATTTACCTGCGGATTTGAATCTGCAACTAAAAACATAGGTCCATCCTAGAATCCATCTCAGGCTACATAAGTCCGTTCCAAGGCCATGGTTGCATTTGTCTTCCTCTTCCGGTCACGTCTATAGCCATCACTAAGGCTAATTTTATCTGGAATAAAAAACCCTAAACCAAGATGCAAAACCCTAACAATGGTGCTTCACGTTAAAGGTTAGATAAATAAAATTGAATAATGCAAAAAGCTTAGAAACATTGTGAGCATTACAAATATGCAAGCAATTTGTACAAAGAATGCAAGAATGATGATTTACGAATTCAAATACAGAGCTAGGTAACGTGATGCTTACAGCGTGTTTGGGCGTGTATGGAAGCTTGCTTTGGATTGGTTTCGCCTCAGTGAATGTCCAGGAATCGATTGAGATGTTTCTTGGCTTCTGAAAACACCTATAGGCACGATTTTGATCTCAAACTTTTTACCACTTTTTTCAAGTTTTGTTCTCTCTATGCTTGCAGCCTCCAACCCCTATTTTAGTTTCTTGTGGCTTGCTTATGTACTATGGAATGCATTAGGTTAAGAATTATGGATTGGATCTCTCTAAATCAATGCACCCATATTTGATTTGATTCCTCTTTAAAGCTTGCCAAATCTATTAAATCTCCATATTTTTGTACATGATATGCTTGATACGAATTTTGATGATGATCATGATGATAATTAAGACCTGAAACAACCAAAAAGATCTTAGGTAATCAAAGTTTGGATTTTATTTGATTTAATTTGATTAAAAATGAATAAATTCAAATAAAAATCAAATTAAATAATAAAATTGATAAATGGACACATGGCTGAATCTGAGGCACGTGGACAATGATGCAAGCTCAAATCAAGTGGAAAAGAATGGGTCCATTTGACAAAATTTGAAGTTTTGGCGATAGTTGACTTTTGGCCATTTTGCAAAAATGCCCAACTTCAACAATGCATAACTTCTTCAATTTTGAACTTTTGGAAGTGTTCTTGGACTTTTTAGAAAGCTTGAGATGTCCCCTAACCGACCATTTTGGTCTCATATAATTTTGATATTCCATGCTCAAGTTATAAGCTTTGGCAAAAAAGGTGTTTTTGTTGACTTTCAAAAATGACCTATAATGTCCAAATTTATAACTTCTTGTGAGTGCATTTCTTGATCTTGGGGTATGAAGATGGATTGTATGAAATTGCATCCTCTTAAAAATGAGATTTGGATGGGTCATTTATAATAAAGTATGAGAAAGTTATGTTTGGTCAAAGTTGAGTTGACTTTTCCTACAAAACCCTAATTTAGCAACTTTTGAATCTTGATGAATCTTGAGCAATCCTTGATGAATCATGATCAACCCTTGATCAAATGATGAAATATCCTTCAAAATTAGAATTTTGACAAAAAAACTTGAAGTTTGACTGTTTATAGGTCACAGTTGACTTTTGCCCTAGCACAGTCGATTTTTGGACCCTTTGAGCAATTGGCTGAGCAAACTTCCTCTGCAAGGCTTGAAAATTGACATGGATGAGCTTGAGAACATATTAGGACATTGGGGAGCACTTGAGATCATTTGGACTCAAGGATCTCGATGCAACACAAAACCCTAATTTGGGGTTGACTGCCTTAGGAGATAGCTTGACTGTCCAACTCTTGAGCAATCTTGAGCCACTTGGAGATTTTCCTTGCAATGTTTTGAGAGATATGAGAGGGAAATTTTTTGGGTACAACATCTGCCCCTGTTCAATCTTCTTAAACCTGGGGATGTAGATTGGCTTTCGTGCCTTTCGTGATCCGAAGGTGGAAGATGATTGAACACTAGAGTGCCCAGAAATTTGCACTCGCATGAAGTGGTATCAGCCTTGTGATGTCGGGGATGGGCTTAAAGATGCCATTTGGAGGTTTCTGGCGGGAGGATGGTCTTAAAGATGCCATCTGCAAGAGTGTCGATCGCATAAGAGATTCCTTAGCGAGAGCTTGCATACCTGTTATTGTAGAAGATTCCGCTGGGGAAGCCTGATCGTTATTGAGATTTAGGAACTTGCCTGTACTTCAACTGAGAGAACATCTCTGCTGAGTTTTAAGAACTTGTCCGTAATTCAACTGGGGGGAAACATCTTCATCAAGATCTAGGACTGTCTGGTCTTCAATGGAGGATAATTCTGTTGAGATTTTAGAACTCGTCCACACTTCGACGGAGGAAAATTGTCGAGATAGAGAACCTTATCTGTAATTCAATCAAGAATAATTCAGTTGAGATTTAAGAACCGGTCAGGTCTTCGATTGAGGAAAACATCTTCATCAAGATCTAGGACTGTCTGGTCTTCAACGGAGTATAATTCTGTTGAGATTTTAGAACTTGTCCACACTACGACGGAGGAAATTGCCGAGATTGAGAACCTTATCTGTAATTCAATCGAGGATAATTCAGTTGAGATTAAGAACCGGTCAGGTCTTCGACTGAGGGAAACATCTTCATCAAGATCTAGGACTGTCTGGTCTTCAACGGAGTATAATTCTGTTGAGATTTTAGAACTTGTCCACACTACGACGGAGGAAATTGTCGAGATTGAGAACCTTATCTGTAATTCAACCGAGGATAATTCAGTTGAGATTAAGAACCGGTCAGGTCTTCGATTGAGGGAAACATCTTCATCAAGATCTAGGACTGTCTGGTCTTCAACGGAGGATAATTATGTTGAGTTTTTAGAACTTGTCCACACTACGACGGAGGAAATTTTCGAGATTGAGAACCTTATCTGTAATTCAACCGAGGATAATTCAGTTGAGATTAAGAACCGGTCAGGTCTTCGACTGAGGGAAACATCTTCATCAAGATCTAGGACTGTCTGGTCTTCAACGGAGTATAATTCTGTTGAGATTTTAGAACTTGTCCACACTACGACAGAGGAAATTGTCGAGATTGAGAACCTTATCTGTAATTCAACCGAGGATAATTCAGTTGAGATTAAGAACCAGTCAGGTCTTCGACTGAGGGAAACATCTTCATCAAGATCTAGGACTGTCTAGTCTTCAACAGAGGATAATTCTGTTGAGATTTTAGAACTTATCCACACTACGACGGAGGAAATTGTCGAGATTGAGAACCTTATCTGTAATTCAACCGAGGATAATTCAGTTGAGATTAAGAACCGGTCAGGTCTTCGATTGAGGGAAACATCTTCATTAAGATCTAGGACTGTCTGGTCTTCAACGGAGTATAATTCTGTTGAGATTAAGAACTTATCCACACTACGACTGAGGAAATTGTCGAGATTGAGAACCTTATCTATAATTCAACTGAGGATAATTTAGTTGAGATTAAGAACCGGTCAGGTCTTCGACTGAGGGAAACATTTTCATCAAGATCTAGGACTGTCTAGTCTTCAACGGAGTATAATTCTGTTGAGATTTTAGAACTTGTCCACACTACGACGGAGGAAATTGTCGAGATTGAGAACCTTATCTATAATTCAACCAAGGATAATTCAGTTGAGATTAAGAACCGGTCAGGTCTTCGACATGGCTGAGAACTTTAACTGTATCTTTCCTGAAAAGTAAAGGTCAGTCATATGCAATGCATGATATATATCAAGCAATGATGTTCTCAAAATAAATGAGATTGTATTGTATGATGCGTATATGCATGTGTCATGATGTACGGAAATGTAATGTTTTAGCTGGGGAAAATAAATCCCGGATAGTTGCTGGAGGAAAGAGTTGAATTCTTCGCTTCCGTTGGGGATGACGAACGGAGATGATTGTGAGAATAGACCTGCAGGAGAGGATAACTCCGTTGGGGAATATACTGATGAGGAGATTACTCTGTGGGGAAGAGATGCTCTGCTGAGGATTCCACTGATAAATTCCGTTGGGGACGAATTATCGTTGTTGGTGATACTGAATCTTGTTGGGGATTGAATTCCTGTTTGTGAAAGGAAAGAACTCCGCTAGGGATGATCTTTCAGTTGCGACTTCACTGGGGATAACCTTTTAGGCTCTAATGGGGATAATCCTTTGAGCTTTGCTGGGGACAATCTTCCTTTGAACTCGGATGAGGGTATTTATTTTTATACTCCACCGGGGACGAACTTCCGGAGTCTACTGGGGATGATTCTTCAACTCCATTGGGGAAGCTTTTTCAGACTGCGCTGGGAAAATTTTAACTCCACTAGGGATATCTTGTATTCTGTCGGGGAATATTCTTATACTCCACTGGGGAATATTAAGACTGCTGGGGATATTAAGCCTTTTCAGTGTTGATGGTAGATAAACTCTGCTTGGGGAGAATATTACCGACTCATTCACAGTTGCAAGTCTCAGTTGGGGAGAGCTATCTTTACTGTCTTACTCTGCGGGGAGTGAATGTTACTGGGACGCGTGCTAAGGATATGACGATGGCTTGCATCGAGACTTTTTTGCCCATGTTTGTGCGGGAGAAGCTGCCTGCGGAGGCCCTGTGGATCGAGTATTATCCCCACCTATGAGGTGCTTGGTATCTTTCGGTCAAAATGACAAGTCTTCTTATGGTAGGCCAGTGACGAGATGACGAGACATAGTCGTACGCTTTGATCCCTAATTTTTGTCTGGACCGCCCTTTCGGGTTTTCAGTCCACCGGGATACCCTTTTTTGCCTAAGCCACCTTTTCAGGTTTTCGACTTGCCGGGTGTACAATTTTTCATTCTCATCCCTAATTTTTGCCCGAACCCTTTTGGTTCGCCGGGAAGCCCTTATTTTTGCCGAGGCCAGTCAACCTAGCAAGTCTTTATTCATGCGCGGTATTTTCTGACTATGTCCACACTCTCAGGATGTAGGGAGGTGTCACTGTCGGTAGTGTTGTGTTGCCATACTACCAGAAGATCTTCGTTTGATCATGCAAGATTCGTTGTTGGAATTCATGTCCAATGCCCCAATTGATTCAGATGGAGATTTGCCCCTGGCTATTTGGCATTTTAAGAGATTCCTTGAATCTTGACTTAACTGCCCCAGATGATGGACAATGCTCATGCCGTGCCCCTTGGTTGGAGGTGTTTTTTCCACTTGAGGTGACCCTTTTTATGGAAAAGGTTTTTGTTCACTAGATATTCGTCGTGCGACTTTCTCTGCTGTTTGAACAAATATTCATATACAAACAATGTTATTTTAAGAATGCAAAGCTTATGTCTGTCTTGAAGTTTTTGAAAATGCATTTTTTCAGTAAGATAGGAAAATTTTGTAAAATGTGACGTCAACTCAGGATTTACAGCAAGCCCTACAGGAGTCAGGATACCTTTTGTAACAGTATGCTTTCGGACTAACCCATGCTTCAGCTAGGACTTTTTAAGGGTTATAACGTGGCCTGGTTCATGGTTTAAGGAACAAAGGATAAAGGCTCAAATTTTATTTGTACCCACCCGTTCTTCGTGATGTTCTTCGATCCTAAACTCAGCTAATCGTGCATTAGATCTTTTTTGAGTCTTTGCTCTGATATACTAGTGATGGTTCAGATACTGACAATTTATTTTGAACAGGCAATCATTTTGTTGAGAGTTTGCAGGATCTCTTCCCTTTTGGTTTTTATTATCCCTGTTTTTTGCATGAACTGTTTCTTTTTGTGATTACAGTCAGCGGGATGCCCCATTTTTTCTTAAGTCTCCTTCACAGGTTTTGACTTATTGGGCTTTTATTTTGAGAGATAATGACTGCCTGTCCTTACGATTATACGGAACCAACACCGTCTTTTGTTTCGGAAGGACTTCTTTGATGCCATTCATTGTGCACCTGGATCAACTGAGAAAACTACCCTGCCCCAGGTTATAATTAAGGGTTTTATTTGTGAAAAGAAAAACTCCAACTTCTTTGGCTCAAAGGGGTTGACTAGGGATTATCTTCTTATAACTCCACTATTTAGGATTTGAAACAATGCCTGTACCTCGTCAGCGGGGTCTGTTCAAAAGCATACTGTAGAGATTTTGATATCATTTTCGTCATCCTCCCTCTAAAGGCTTAGAATTTTTTAATCGAGAGTTGATCATCACAAAAAATGAAAGCAATTTGAATATAGTGAAATACGAATGGATTGATTCAAAATAGACATATGCAATGCATTGATAAAGTAATAAAGTTTGACATGAATAAATGTTCGAACAATCGAAAGAAAATTACAACTTAAAAATTCTAATGAACAAAAAGTCTTCTCGTCTCAGTACTTGACACTTCAAATGGTGAACCTTGGGGGGATGGCAAAAGAATTCAATTTGACCGTCTTGTGTGAGTTCCAATGCTCCTTCATCAATCAGGTATTAAATTTTGTTGCTCAACGCCCAACAGATGATGGTATCATGCCCCGGGCTGTTGGAGTGATATGCACACCTTGCATCAGGATTGTACCTTGGGGAGGCTATTTTGGGATTCTTAGGAGGGTCCCTTAACGTCACCAGATTCAATCTCAACAGGTGTTGTAAATCCTGAGACAACGACATGTTGAGCTTGGTAAATTGCCTCTTGGGCATATTTGGCTTACTCTGATCAACCCGTTGTTTATGGCAAGGTTGTTGTTGGACCCGTGAGGTAGTAGCAACTTGGAGAGGTCTATTCTTCATCAAACCAAACCTTTGACTTCTCGGAAGTTGATTAATGACTTGGTCCCAGGCCTTGACTGTTTGCTTCATGTTATTGTATTTGTCTTGATGAAGCTGGTTGATAATGGTTCTCAGCTCTTCTTGTTCCCGAGCTAAGCCTTGGATAAGAGCCATCTGCCCCAGTATCTGGGTTTTCATGGCACTGAACTCAGCTTGCAGTTGTTCCAGCCGTTCGTCCTTATTGTCTTCAGGACTTTTCTTGACCAAGTTCCCTATGAGGAGTGTTTTCAACTCTTCCTTCCCCTTGGATAGGTTTAGGAATACGTCCCTGAACTGAGCTTCTCGAGTTTGAAGATCTTGGTTGTCTGGTTGGAAAGCCATTGCTGAAATAAACAGCGAGAACATGAGAGACCTGTATTGGGAGACCTGTTATGCAATGATATGTATGATATATGTATGCAATATTTTTCAAGGATCTCGCAGGGTAAACAAGAAACTTGTTAGAATTTGAATTTCGCAGCTTTGATTGAAGAAACTTCGTGTTGTTAAGAGTCCTTCTTCAAGAGTCAAGCTCACCATATCGAGTGGGTCATAGCCACTTACTCAAGTTATCGTGTTTTGATCTCTAGACGGCATTGGCTAGAGGAAAATAAATCCCCTTTTGTACCTTGCTAGACATTTGATTTACCATGACCTGCATCACAAACCTTTGAGATCCTTGAAATGGTTAAGGAAATGTTAAGGCATGATGTTATGATGTGTATGCTATGCGTTTAAGCAAAAATGTGAGGTGATGTAAGTAAACCCTGCAATAAATCCAAATTATTGGATAAGGACTGTAAACAAAACCTGCAAGGAACTCATGTTGTCAGATAACCAGAATGTGCAAGTAGTTCAAGTTTGAAGGCACACAAGTCACACAAACAACCTTAAGTTTAGGCTGGCATGGAGTTTAGGTATTACCCTTTTTCAATTTAGTTGGTTCAACCTGTCCTAGAAATAGTAACCGGGTTCTAGAGGATCTCAATATCACTAACCACCCTCGATCGGTCATAATTCCAGTTTAGCAACCTTTTCTTGCGGCCGGAATCATCGCGAGAGTTTGGTCTCAATGAGTGTAGCATACTGCTACTGTTCTATGGCCAAGTTGGTCAATTTAAAGGTTCTAAGGTCAGTTGGTGCTTAATGACCCCTTAGCAGACCCATATTCTCCTCGCCACAAGGGACACTTTGATTTGAAAAAAAGAAATGTTGTTGAGGAGTCTGGTCAAAGGATAGGGCTAGGGGGTCAAAACAAAAGGTTGAGATGCCCAAAGGTACTTGCTGACCAAGTCCCGTGCGCTGCCAAGTTCAGGCCTGATACACTGGCCATAAAACTCCAAAACTGCTGCACAACAGTCCTGCAACACTGCCTTATTTCTTGCACCAAAATGGCATACAAACACTGTCCCTCGAACGCTACAAGAACAACATGCCCTTTTTGTTTAAACTTTTTGTTTTCCCTCCTAAAACATCAGCCAAGGCTATCTATAAATATGAGCCTCCACCACACATCTTAAGGCCCCCTGAATAGTTGCGAGGAAACTCTTGCGAAAAATTCCCAAAACTCTCAAACACCACCCAACGTTTTTTTTAAAATATTCCAAACACTTCTAAAAAAACGCAACCCCTTGTATACTAAGTGAATCCTTCGATTCACTCCCCAAGTAACCAGAGAGCTAACCTTAGACCACTCCCCCAACCATAATATAGTAATTATTTGATTCACCCTTTTACTTGTTATAGAAAAAATCTTCGATTCACTCACACACCCTTCTTTGATTCAGTGACTGCTTGAACAAAGTAGTAACTGGATTAGTCTCAGGAAGATCCCAAGGAACTTCCATTCACCACCAAGGAAGGCACTTGCAGTTTCCTTCGATTTAAGAACTTCAAGAGGTAAGTTCCCTTTAAACTTGAAACTATTTTATTTAAATATCATGTGCACATGCCAATAAAGAAAAATGTAGATATTTCATATAGGGAGCTTGACCATGTTTTAACCTTCGATTCTGACTGCCCATGTATTGAAAATCCCAACTCTGACTAGTTAGACTTTTGACTTTTAAGACCCAATAATTTTGCGCTAACCCTTGGCCTATAGCTTTCAAAAGTTACACTTGAATGTTGCATTTTAAGAGTTTAAAACAAGTTCATTGCATCCTTAGATTGGCTTAGTACTCAAGCCTTTAATCTAAACCTGAGGGCCTAGCATGCCTGCAATTGAAGGAGGCAGCAAGGAGCCTGAGGCAAAGAATGCACCTCACACTGACCCCAGGCCTCAAACGAAGGAAGTAGCCAGTAGGATGTCCACACTGACTACCAAGTCTCAAACAAAAGAAGCAGCCAGAAGGATGGTCACGTTGCCTTCCAGCTCCCAATCAAAAGGAACAAGTAAAGGGTGAAATCGAAAGATGTGACCTTACTGACTCCAGGCCTAAATCGAAGGAAGCCAAGAAGTGAAAATCGAAGAGTTTGGCTGCCTGAATCGAAAGAGATCATTTTTTTTTTATTTTTGTTTTGACTTTACATTTCTTGCTCTTCAATATGGTTGTAATAGTGTAGGAGTTATTTTTGCATTTTTATTGATTTTGTACAAATGTTAGTAATTAGGATGTATGGTGTGATACAATGGGAAGAACTGACTGTTTTTTTGGAATGCTGGTTTGCGTTTCGCGTTTGTTTTCACAAAATGTCGCGGTAAGCAAGAGTCGTCACCGACTTTTATTTTATCCAACAAGGAAAGGAAAAAAGCACAGAAAAATTCCTTTTTCGAGATATTTCTGAGTACGGGGGGTAGATTATAGAAAGGGAAGGTGTTAGCACCCTTTCTATCCGTGGTTATCCACGGGCTCTTAGGTACTTGCTCAACTGTTTTCAAAATTGCTTTCTTTGTGCTTGTGGGTTTGAAAAAGTTTTTAATTTGAAACTTCTATTTAACTCTTGCTCCTGTCCTCAAGAGTGTACGAAGTGTTTTTGAAAACTTTGTTCGAAAAGTGTAAGTGTGAAGAGTTTTGTTTGGAAAGAGCAAGTACTTAAGAACTAATCTACCTACTCGAAAAAGGAATCGTTCTATGCTAATTTCCTTTAGACAATGCTATCCTACTATTGATGAGTAGGTAGCACCGTCGTTGGAGTTTAAGGGTCAAATCGAATTAGGGACTTACGGTCATTAAAGCAATGTTAGGATGCCTTAGCGGTAACCCTAATGTCTTAGATAATTTGTTTTGAGGCAACAATATCCGAGGCAACCGTTTCGAGGCGACTATGATCTTTGGACAAGAGGACGACCTCTAAAGTAACCTATACTCAATGACCGTGTACGAAGGCAACCAAGTGAGGTGTACCCTAAGAGTGCGCATGTGCGAGTGTGTTGTTTTCAGTTATTTTTTTGTCTTTGTACATGTTAATGGTGATCTATGTTGATTTTAGGTTAAAACATTCAGTCTTGTCATGCATCCCTATTATCAAACATCTAACAGTAATATTTTGCGGAAAATAAATTATGGAATTTAAATTACAAGGCGTCGGGTATTTACATCACCAAAGACAAACCCTTTAAAAATAAATAAAGCGATAAAAAATAATAAAAGTCCTATTTAACTATTACAAACCGGGAGCAAATACATTATTGGATAAAATAAATAAATCGCGTGAGGGAAATTAAATCGAGCCCAAAGTTCTAGGGTTTTGACCCTTTTTGTTAAAGAAAAGATTTCTTGTTGTTTTTTAATTTAAGAGAGAAATAAATTCTAAGTTAATTACTAAATTGAATTAAATAAATTAATTAATTAAATGAGAAAAGTTATTTTTGGATTTTTTGGTATTTTAAGAAAGAAATAAAAATTAATTAATGTTAGTAAAAAAACCTAATTAAATCTAATTGAATTTTAATTATTTACAAAAACGTGAAAGTTATTCTAATTAAAATTTTAAATCAATTAATTAATGTTTATTAATAAAAATAAAAGTTAGAATTTAATTTGATAAAGAAAATATTTTGTGGCTTTTTTATTTTATAAAAATAAGAGTTTTAATTGGTTAGTAATTAAATGAAAATAATAAAATAAACAATTAAAACAACATAAATAAAATAGAGAGAGGGGGTATGGGCCTGATTTGGTGGTTTGAGAAGCAAAACTGTGGCCTATTAAGCACTGGCCTTTTGTTGACTTTGCAGATCTGATGCTTGCACGCTGACTTGGACTATGGTGAACCATCATCTCTTGGCCACCAGATTTGGCCTTTGGCCATCTGGCAATTGATTGAACGATGGTGCTTGGTGAGCTGCTGACTTGAACTAACACCTGATTACATAAAAAGCAAAGGGAAAATGCAAGGCGCTGGAGGCAGGGATCGAACCCCTGACCTCCAGCCACTAACGCTTTGAAAGGGAACACACTGGCCACTGGGATATGCTGTTTCAAATGTTATAAGAATACAAACGATATATATTATATAAAAACAAAATCATGTGCCAGCAAATAAAAAAAATGCGCGCTAATTTTGAATGGACCTATGGGCAAGGGACACCTCATCGTCCCTGTCCCGAAACCTGCAAATGATTTACATGCAGATTTGAATCCGCAACTAAAAACATAGGTCCATCCTAGAATCCCTCTCAGGCTACATAAATTCGCTCCAAGGCCATGGTTGCATTTTTCTTCCTCTTCCGGTCACGTCTATAGCCATCACTAAGGCTAATTTTATCTGGAATAAAAAACCCTAAACCAAGATGCAAAACCCTAATAATGGTGCTTCACGTTAAAGGTTAGATAAATAAAATTGAATAATGCAAAAAGCTTAGAAACATTGTGAGCATTACAAATATGCAAGCAATTTGTACAAAGAATGCAAGAATGATGATTTACGAATTCAAATACAGAGCTAGGTAACGTGATGCTTACAGCGTGTTTGGGCGTGTATGGAAGCTTGCTTTGGATTGGTTTCGCCTCAGTGAATGTCCAGGAATCGATTGAGATGTTTCTTGGCTTCTGAAAACACCTATAGGCACGATTTTGATCTCAAACTTTTTACCACTTTTTTCAAGTTTTATTCTCTCTATGCTTGCAGCCTCCAACCCCTATTTTAGTTTCTTGTGGCTTGCTTATGTACTATGGAATGCATTAGGTTAAGAATTATGGATTGGATCTCTCTAAATCAATGCACCCATATTTGATTTGATTCCTCTTTAAAGCTTGCCAAATCTATTAAATCTCCATATTTTTGTACATGATATGCTTGATACGAATTTTGATGATGATCATGATGATAATTAAGACCTTAAACAACCAAAAAGATCTTAGGTAATCAAAGTTTGGATTTTATTTGATTTAATTTGATTAAAAATGAATAAATTCAAATAAAAATCAAATTAAATAATAAAATTGATAAATGGACACATGGCTGAATCTGAGGCACGTGGACAATGATGCAAGCTCAAATCAAGTGGAAAAGAATGGGCCCATTTGACAAAATTTGAAGTTTTGGCGATAGTTGACTTTTGGCAATTTTGCAAAAATGCCCAACTTCAACAATGCATAACTTCTTCAATTTTGAACTTTTGGAAGTGTTCTTGCACTTTTTAGAAAGCTTGAGATGTCCTCTAACCGACCCTTTTGGTCTCATCTCATTTTGATATTCCATTCTCAAGTTATGAGCTTTGGAAAAAAAGGTGTTTTTGTTGACTTTCAAAAACGACCTATAATGTCCAAATTTATAACTTCTTGTGAGTGCATTTCTTGATCTTGGGGTATGAAGATGGATTGTAGGAAATTTAATCCTCTTCAAAATGAGATTTGGATGGGTCATTTCTCATAAAGTATGAGAAAGTTATGTTTGGTCAAAGTTGAGTTGACTTTTCCTACAAAACCCTAATTTAGCAACTTTTGAATCTTGATGAATCTTGAGCAATCCTTGATTAATCATGATCAACCCTTGATCAAATGATGAAATATCCTTCAAAATTATAATTTTGACAAAAAAACTTGAAGTTTGACTGTTTATAGGTCACCGTTGACTTTTGCCCTAGCATTGTCGATTTTTGGACCCTTTGAGCAATTGACTGAGCAAACTTCCTCTGCAAGGCTTTAAACTTGACATGGATGACCCTGAGAACATATTAGGACATTGGGGAGCACTTGAGGTCATTTGGACTCAAGGATCTTGATGTAACACAAAACCCTAATTTGGGGTTGTGTGCCTTAGGAGATAACTTGACTGTCCAACTCTTGAGCAATCTTGAGCCACTTGGAGATTTTCCTTGCAATGTTTTGAGAGATATGAGAGGGAAAATTTTGGGGTACAACATATGGCAGGATAAAACAAACAAGTAGATAACCAAAAATTCAAAGACAAAATGCATGCAATCAAACACACTATTCACACACATGCACCCTTAGGGTAATCTCACTTGTTGCCTCGGAAAAATAGTCATGTCCCTCGAATATGGGCATTTTAGCAAAGACACTTGATAAAATATCGTAGTCCCTCGATGACCCTTAATGTTGCCGTCGGTAAACGATCTAGTCCCTAAACGATATTGCTAAAACATCCTATAGGCTGCCTTCTATGACTATACAAATGTCCCACGCCCGTCCCTTCACATCCAATGATGGGGATTCTTACCAAATCAAGGGTAAGATAGTAACATCTAAAGGAGGAGGAAAAGAATACTAGACCTTTTGAGTAGGTAAGATGCTCCTAGTTGCTCGCTTGCTCACAACAAAAACATTTTATACACCAACAATTTCATTTGAAACATTTTCAAAAGACAAATCTCTTTGTACGCGTTCTTATAGAGACGAGAACCATTACAAAGACACTTTTCAAAACACTTTCAAAAACCACACCACAAGCACATTTTCAAACAAAAGCAAGTGATCTAGCAAGCAACTAAAAGCCCGTAGATAACTACAGATGAAAATGGTGCTAACACCTTCCCTTTTCATAATCTACCCCCCGAACTCAAGAAAATAATCTGAAAGGTCTTTCCTATTATTTTCAACCTTTCCTTATTGGATAAAAGAAAATTAGGTGGTGACTCTTACTATCCGCGACAATTGCGATCAAACGCAAAACACCCAAGTCAGTTCTCCCACCGTATTACACCCCACATTGCTAATGGCCACGAAGCGGTCATGACATTTAAAGGTATTGATGGTACATGAACCTTATCGGCATAGATCTGATACTTATGGAAAATCCTCGAGTGGTGCTAACAATCAGTTTCTATAGTTGACCAATAGTAACCAGCCCTCAAAATCTTCTTGGCTATAGTGTGTCCATTAGAGTGAGTTCCGAAGATACCCTCATGCATGTCTTCTATGATCTTCTCTACCTCCTTCTTGTCCACACAATGGAGTAGAGCGTTTGTACAAAATCCCATTCCTTAGGAAGAACTTGGATGAGAACCTCCGCAGGAATTTCTTGTTGTTGATTGAGGCTCCCTCAAGATATTATTGTGCTTTAAGGTACCTCTTCACTTTATAATACCAAGGCTTCTCCTCATCAGTGTCGATCTCATAAAAGTGTACAGGTTCTTCGAATCTTTCAATGGTAATTATGGGAGCTTCGTTGTCCTAATTGACCTTGAACATAGACGACATAGTTGTTAAAGCATCCGCCAATTGATTTTCTTCCCTCGGGATGTGCTCAAAAGTAACCTCCTCAAAGTATGAGATCAAGGTTATCACAAGCTCTTTGTAAGGGATCATGTTTGAATGCTTGGTATTCCACTCTCCTTTAACTTGACTTACCACCAGGGCTGAGTCTCCGCATACACTCAAGAATTTGATTCTTAGGTCAATGGAAGCCTTAAGACCCAAGATGCATGCTTCATACTCGGCCATGTTGTTTGTACAGCCGAAGCAAAGTCTGGTAGTGAAAGGTGTATGGAAACTGTTGTACCCCAAAATTTGCCCTCTCATTTTACTCAACACATGCCCATTGAGATCCTCAATTTGCTCAAGGATGTCCAAGAGTTGACCAGACAAACTCTCTCCTAAGGTAATGTACCTCAAACTAGGGTTTCCATTTTCATCAAGATGGGTGAACTCAAAAGACTTAATATTCTCTCCATGGTCCTAATATGTTCTCAATACCCTCCATGTAAAATTTCAAGCCTTACACAAGAAGTTTGCTCAGTCAACTGCTCAGATGCTTGAGAATCGACTATATTAGGTCAAAAGTCAACAATGGCCCACATACATTCAAACTTCAATATTTTTGGTCAACATCAACATTTTGAAGTTATATCCATCATTTAATCAAGGGTTGATCATGATTCCTCAAGGAATGCCCCAAATTCATCAAAACCCAAAAGTTGCTAAATTAGGGTTTCTTAGGAAAAGTCAACCAAATTTTGACCAAGCATAACTTCCTCATACTTTATCAGAAATTTTCCATCCAATGCTCATTTTGAAGAGGATGAAATTTCCTACAACTCATCTTCATCCCTCAAGTTCAAAATATGTACTCACAAAAAGATATGAATTTCCACATTATAGGTCCTTTTGAAAAGTCAACAAAAACACTTTTTGGGTCAAAGCTCCTTACATGAACATGAAAGACCCAATTGAGATGAGACCAAAAGGGTTACTTAGGGGACATCCTAAGATTTCTAAAAAGTCCAAGAACACCTCTCTAGGGTTAAAATTGGAAGAGATATGCCTTGTCAAAGTTGACCATTTTTGCAAAATTGCCAAAAGTCAAATATGCTCAAAATTGCATTTTTTGCCAAATGGGCCTAACTGTTTATGCTTGCACCTTACTCATAACATGGTCCACGACCAAAATATTTACTCACATATTATTTGCTTCATTATTTGTTTTATTTTGATTTTTTATTAATTAAAAATTGAATTAAATCAAATAAATGATAAATAATAGCAAAAATTTGTTTTGATTGGATTTTTGAACAGAATCACAAGCTAATTATGCTGACATATCAAGATCAAATCGAATCAGGGTTGATTGGCACAAGAATGGCATGATTAGGCCTAATTTGGAAAGATATCACATAAGATGAAAACCAAATCAAATCTTCAAAAATTGCAAAGATACTAGCTATATTTATAACCCTAATTCACTTAGGGATATATAATGAACAAGACCAAGCACAAAAATGAAAGGTTGCAGTCGTGAAGAACACTAGAGCAAACTCAATTTTTTTGCAAAAAGTGGTGATCTGATCTCTACCCTAGAGGACGATTCGAGGCCTTCCAACATTCCTAAATGATTCCTGGACCTTCCCAGAAGCTAACACAATCAGTAGCAAGCACTCTCGTGCCGAGAATCACTCCCTAGACCTCATACGGTTTGCTTGCTTTTTAAATATAGATTACAACCATTCTTGCATCATTAGCATAATTTAATGATATATTTATGATCATTGATGTATTTTTAACATGTCTGGATCATTTAATTGAATTTTTTAGGCCTATATGTATGAATGCCATTACTATGGTTTCAAGCTCCGTTTTAGGGTCTTTTAGCACATGCGAAATTAGGACTGGATAAGGGCACCATGATGTTCCGGGATTCAAGCCCAGTCGATTCATGGTCTCCATGGGAATTTATATTGGTTATATTTGATCTTTGAATGATACAGGTTTGTAGCTACGGATATTGTTCGTAGGTAAAAGGTCATTAGCTAAAACGATGGTTCCAGGAAGAAGATAATAACGTGGCTAATCATCATTGGACAATTTGAATTTCACGCTTCATTTTATATCCAGACACTTTGTTCATATATTATATATTATTTTCATTATAGTAACAACTAATACATGTAACGCAGCTGGCAAGAACATATCTTGGAAAGGATAGAGGACCTGGGTTCGATCCCAGGTCCTAACAACTTTCTTTATCTTATTTTCCATCTACAGATCATGTACATCACCATCTCCAAGGCATATCATGCGCCATCATCAGCCAGCCACATGATTCATGATCAACAGATCCAACGCCTCTACCTGCCAGAGACCATGGTGCACCATCAGGAGGGAGCACCACTGGATCAGGCGTTGACCGGGCTTCAACTTGGTGGGCTTGGAATATTTTCAACAATACACCCCCGATTTCTTCAGCAAACAGGCCCATTCTTCTTTTTTTATTTATTATTTTTATTTCTTATTAATTATTTCCTAATTATATTTCTTTTTAAAATAACATCAAAATTATAATTTTTTAATCAAAATCACAAAAAACACCAAAAATCATTTTTTTTCATAAAATATTTATTTTCTTTAATTAATTAATTTAATTCAAATTAGGTTAATTTAATTCCTTTTTATAATTAAAATCAATTAGAAATTAGGGTTTAATTTTGTATATAATTAATGTTTTCTTCAAAAATAACTTAAATATTTTTTTCTCAAATTAGATTTTTTAGGTTTTCTAATTGTCCTCGCATTTAATTCGTCGCGTGTATTTTAATTACTTTTTTTGAGTTATTTTTGTAATTGCTCTGAGGTTGTAATAACTTTAATTAGGTTTTAATTCCGCATTTTATTTTCAGTCAAGATGATTATGTATCTCGAAAGCCATGTAATAGTTAGGATTTCTATTTCCGCACTTTAATTTTCGCAATACGTATCCTCTCATTTTACTCAATACATGTCCGTTGAGATCTTCAATTTGCTCAAGGTTGCCCAAGAGTGGACCAGACAAACTCTCTCCTAAGGCAGTATACCTCAAATTAGGGTTTCATTCTTCATCAAGATGGGTAAACCACAAATGTCCCAAATTCTTTCCGAGGTCCTAATATGTCCCCAAGATCATCCATGCCAAGTTTCATGCCTTGCACAAGAAGTTTGCTCCGTCAACTGCTCAGATGCTTGAGAATCGACTATACTAGGTCAAAAGTCAACTATGGCCCACATACAGTCAAACTTTAAGATTTTTGGTCAACATTATCATTTTGAAGTGATATACATCATTTGATCAAGGGTTGATCATGATTCCTCAAGGATTTCCCATAATTCATCAAAACCCAAAAGTTGCTAAATTAGGGTTTCTTAGGAAAAGTCAACCAAACTTTGACCAAGCATAACTTCTTCATACTTTATCAGAAATTTTCCATCCAAGGCTCATTTTGAAGAGGATACAATTTCCTAAAATTCATCTTCAGCCCTCAAGTTCAAAATATGCACTCATAAAAAGATATGAATTTTGACATTATAAGTCCTTTTGAAAAGTCAACAAAAACACCTTTTGGGTCAAAGCTTCATACATGAACATGGAAGATCCAATTAAGATGAAAACAAAAGGTTTGTTTAGGGTACATCCTAAGCTTTCTAAAAAGTCCAAGAACACCCTCCTAGGGTCAAAATTGAGAGAGATATGCATTGTTAAAATTGGCCATTTTTTAAATAAATTGTCAAAAGTCAACATTGATCAAAATTGAATTTTTTACAAAGGGGCCAATGTTTTCTTGCTTGAAACTTGTTTCTAATAGGACCCATGACCCCTGAGCTTATCCACCTATTATTTTATTATTTTTATTATTTATTTTGATTTTTTATTTATTTAAATCAAAATAAATCAATTTAAATGGTAAAATAATAAAATCAAATCAAATCTTGGGATTTTAGCATGGCATGTAATTCGTGCAAGGATGATTTAGATTGAAAAAGTCATGATTGGAGCTATTTTGGAAAGAAATCATACGAGGCCAAAATCAAATCAAATCTTCATAATTCCTCAAGATACCATGAGATTTCTTCCATTATTTTTGACATAAATTTCTCCTCTATATAAACACAACACCCTCATACACTAGGGAGGACGAAATTGGCTTCCCCAAGAACGCTCTCTAAAAACCTCAAATTCAGTCAAAACTAGTGCAAAGTCAAAACCAAAGATCCAGCCACTTTCAGTCCAAGCCATCAATTACAAACCATTCCTGAGGTATCTAAGGGTAAGAATAGGTCGAAAGTCATGGCCATTGATGCTTGAAACAAGCATACTCATCTTCTCCGATTTGCTTTTCTTTCAAACATTCATATAATTAATTTCATGCATTGCTAATGTTTATTAATTGTCCAAATGAGTTCTTGTTGTTACGTAGAACAGGTTTGAATCACAAACAATAGCTTGGCTTGGTGGATGAGGCGCCTAACTGTGACCCAAGGGGCATGGGTTCATCACCCACCCCATGCATTTTTCACTTTTTTGACTATTTTCTTTTCTAACCCTTTTCATTTATTTATTTTTTCACTTTATTTGTTTTCTATCATTAATTTAATTAACATATAAGATCACAAAAAAATCATTAAATATTAGTTTTAGGCTTTTAATTAATTAAAATAATTTTTGCCATAAAAGTTGTTTTGATTTAAGCAATATTAATTTTATTTCATAATTAACTTTAAAATTAATCAGAGTTAGGTTTTTAATTATTAACTCACACTTTTATTATTTTCCTAACAATTTACTATAGATCCAGTACATCATCATTCCATGCGTCCATCATACACTCACAAATCCTACCCGTTGGATCATCCCTTGGTCCAGATCCAGCGTCCAACCACAACAGCCCATGGTGTACCCTCTGAAGCTAATCCACATGAGATCACACGCAAGGGACACGAGCCAACCAATTTGGGCCTAACAATTTGGCAATGCACCCCCCAGTCTGCATTCTACCACACAGGCCCAATCTTTTCTTTTTTATTTTATTTTAATTCTTTTTATTGTTTTAATTTATTTATTTTATTTATTTTCCAAAAATCATTTTTAATCAAAACATAAAAATCAGAAAATCACAAACAATATTAGGTTTAGTCTTTTTTTCATAAAATATTTAATTGCATTAATTAGTTTAATTAGGTTTACTTAAAAATTTTTTTCATAATTAAAATCAAATAGAAATTAGGTTTAATTCTTAATTTTACTTCCTTCTCAAAATAAAAACACAAAAATAGGTTAATTGTTTTTTTTCCATTAATTTAATGATTTTTCATAATTAAAACTTAATTAGTGATTGAGATATTTTGCAATTTATTCTTTATTTCCTTAAATAAAAAGGATAAAAAATGATTTTTTTCTTTAATTAAATTAAATTTGGTTTTCAAAGGTCAAAACCCTAATTTCTCGCATTTACGTTTATCGTACGTACTTTTCATTATACTTTTGTAATTGCTCCAAGGTTGTAATAGTCTTTTAAACTAGGGTTTTATTTACTGTTTAATTTCCCCCAAGTTTTGGTTATGTAATCCCCATTCCCTGAAGCCTTGTAATAATTAGATTTACTTTTCCGCTTTTAATTTCCGTAATCTTTAACTGTCTAGATGTATGGCTAATAGGATTGTATGGCAAGAATGTCTGGAAAATTAAAACGGTAGATCACCTAATATGCAAAGATTAAATAATTGAAACAAATCATATGCACATATTCACTCCTAGGGTTTACCTCACTTCGGTTGCCTTCGGTAAACAATCATTAAGCATAGGAGATTTTAGTGGTTGCCCTCCAGTCTAAAGAGATCAAAGTGTCCCATTCGAATGTTGCCTCAGAAATGTTGCCTCAAAAAGATCTTAAGACTCTAGGGTTACTACTAAAGTTTTCTAACTATTGCTTTAGTGATTGTACTTGTCCCTTTCGAATGTCCCTTACAACTCCAACAACGGTGCTACCTACTCCTTAATAGTAGGATAACACTGTCTAAAGGAAATAGAACAAACAATCCTTTTTCGAGTAGGTAGAATCTTAAGTACTTGCTCAATAAAACTTTTCACACAAACACCTTTCAAAACAGTTTTCAAAACAAATTCGTCACATCCTTGAGGACTGATACAAGGATTATCACGAAGTAAATTTTTTTCAAGACAAGTATACACACAAGCAATTTGAAAAAATGAGCAAGTACCTAAGATCCCATGGAAAACCATGGATAGAAAGGGTGATAACACCTTCCCTTTCTATAATCCACCCCCCGTACTCAGAATATCTCGAAAAAAGGTTTTTTCTGTTCTTTTTCCTTTTCTATGATTGGATGAAATAAAAGTCGGTGGCGACTCTTGCTTACCGTGACATTTTGAGAATAAAAAACGCAAAATGCAAACCAGTAAAAACAGTCGGTTCTACCACCGTATCACAGTAACGCTTCAGAATCTTACATCCTTGCCTGCTGCTGATGCTTCATAACATTGATGCCTTGGATTATAATCCTTCTATTCAGAATCAGAGTTTACTTCACTTAAGCACAGGTTCTGATCATCATTCTTCAGTGCAAATTCTGATTACTTCAGCATGTAGCTTCTATAGCTTAACTTCTGATACTACTTTGGTCAGAACTTCTGCATACAAAATAACATAATTTTTAGGGTGCATATTTGTTCTTTGTATTTGTTATCATCAAAACTCTAACTAAGGGTTGTAGAATCAAACTATGTTCTAGCAATCTCCCCCTTTTGGATGATGACAAAAACTAGAATTTTCGATGAAAAATAGAGAATAAAAAGTTTAAGAGAGACTCCCCTGAGTTGATTACTTCCCTGAAATTCCTTCTCGTCAGAGCTTTTGCTGCATCTCCTATCAGAATTTGTTCCTGTTCAAACTTTTCAGAAAGTAGAAGTTAAATAATTTAGAATGTTTGAGACTTTTGTCCCAGTATACTGTTATTGAAAATATCTTACTTTCTCCCCCTTTTTGTCAAGTATAAAAAAGAAATATAATCAGAGCCAAAATAGATGAATTATATTAAAAACATTATGCAATGACAAGTTTCAGAAACAAGGAGGTAAAGATAAGAAATTACAGATAAACAGTTTTAAAGAAAATCTAAGAAGAAGGGGGAAGACGTGTGAGCAACGCTTCCAACAAGCTCTTGATCTGAGTGCTCAAATCTTCCTGCTTGCCCATAATATCTTTGATTTCATTTGTAGTATCTTCTTGTTTATCTAGAATCCCTTTGATCTCTTTATTCGTATCCTCTTGCTTATCCAGTCTTGCATGGATTAAAGCATTCTCTTTCTTAAACTCTTTCAGAGTTTGCATAACTAGAGAGGAAGCTGGTGTTGCTTCAGCAGTTGCAGGTTGTTCAGAACATTCTGCAGCTTCTTCTGATTGAATTACTTCTTCTGCTACAACCATGTCTTCTGAAGCAGTAGTCATGGAGAGACTATCTGAATCTGGTTCAGCATCTTCTGAAGGATGGTGCTCTTTCCAGGGAGCATTATCCAGCGGAAGAATATCTTTCTTGAACCATTGGCTCAGAACTTGATCTTGAAAGGCTTTCAGTTGATCACTGGAGTTCTGCTGAGCCCTTTCATAACCAAATTCCTTCAACTTCAGAGTTTCAGCGTTGAGCCATTTTCTGAATCTTTCCCAGAGAGAATCAGAAGCAACAGGATTAGAAATTTCTAGGCTTGCTTGCTTCAAAGAGTTGATCCGTTCCTACATTTCTATTTCCAAAATCAACAGACTCTTACCAACATCTGATGTGGTTGCAGTTGGTTGTGGTTTGGGAATGGTAGTTTTGTGTGAGGTGGAAGCAAGTCGTTCCAGCACTTGTGGATCAATGACAATTCTGAGGTTGTCAGCTGAATGTTTGATGGGTGAAGGAGTGGGAGAGTTAGGAATTATAATTGGTGTGTTAGAGGTGTTTGGTGGTGTGGATTCAAGGGATGAAGGGATTTCTGGAATATCATGAATAGTGAGAGGCATGCGAACCGAAAGGGGTTATGTTATTCCAGGGATTGGGATTGTGGTATCAGTATCTGAAGGAGAGTCTTCAGATTGGTTTGTGGAGGCGTGTTAAGTGTCTGGTTGTGGAATTTCAGAAGATAGGTTATCAGAAGGTGGAGAGAGAGAGTGTCTATTTTCTGGTTGTGCTGAGTTTGGGGTTCATATGTTCTGGTTGTGGAGAGTGTGGTTGTGGATTTTCTGGTTGTTGTTGGGAGTTTGGATTTTCTGGGAGTTGTTGAGAGTTTGGATTTTTTGGGAGTGGAGATTGAAAGTCTGAATCAAATAGTTCAATGTTAGATAGAACTTTTGCAAGTTCTGGTTGATGAGGTTCTGGATTTGGATTTTGATTGGGGGAGTGAGGTTCATTCAAAAAGTTTCCTAGAGTTACAGAAGGATCAAACTCTATGTTAAAATCTTCAAAAGTTTGGGGTGAAGGATTTTCTATTGGTTGAGGGGGATTGATTTAAGATGTTGTAACAGTAATTGATTCTATAAAAGAAACAGAAGATGGATTACCTTTTGTTTTAATAGCTTTAGGTGCCTTATGAGAGGATTCTTCTCCTGCTGCTTTCCTCTTCTTGGATTTCTTTAACGCAACCTCTAGAGATGGCCGTTGCAGATCTTGAATGTTTATTTCTGGAGCAGTCCCATCAGCCTTGCAAGCTTCAAGGTATCTGACTATGATTTCTGGGTTGGCGTCTATCTCAGAAAATAATGGAAAATCCTTCAGAGGGGTTCTCCAAGAAGTAATGGTCTCATGAGAAGCAATAGTTGGTTCCTTCTGAATGTTCTTAATGATCTTCATTTTCTTCAGATTCTTGGCGTTCAAAGGCTTCCCAGTAGTTGCTTCCAGAGTGCTTATTTCTTGAGCTTCTGTCAGATATTCTATCAGCCTGTTTTCTGTTAGAATATCTAATATCAGTCTTCCTAAGGGAATCCAATCCCTCTTAGTTCTTTCTTCTTCTCTTGTCTCTTTCACACTTGTTCTGAGATGGTTGAACAACAAGTGTGGAAGGTTAATCTTTGTCTTTTTAGCAATGAAATAGATCAGAAACTGCTGATCAATGTTGATGTAATTAGGAGAGCTTGTAGGCTTCATGTGATTGATACATCCCAGAATGATTCTGGCCCAGATTCTGTGATGATCCTTCAAATCTCTATTTTTTCTTGATGGTTGTCCAGAAGTGAAAATTTCCTTGGCAATAGATTTTAGGTCAGAACATCTATCTGTCATATCTATGCATCTGACTCCACCACCATTGTAACCAATGAGCTTACCAATAAGATCTTCTGTTATCACTATTTTCTTTCCTATAACATAAGAAGTAATCTGGTGGTTGGAAGATGTAGCGTGAATCCAGAACTCTTTGACGAGAATGGGAAACGTTGGACCCAATAGACGGTCAAAATACCTGTTCCAACCTTGAGCACTCACGTCTTCATAGAGATTGAACCCATTTTCTTATAGACTCTCAAAATCAATGATCAGTTCAAAGAGAACTTCTAGGTTATCAACAGGAGTGAGAAGTGTCCTGATGGGTTCTTCATATTGTTCCGTTGATGAAGATTCAGGAGCACTGAGATTTTTGAGGTTTGATGAAGAAGCCATTGTTCACACAGGTTTGTTGAAGAAGATGAAAAAGGTTTTTGAAAACGAAACTTGAAACAAGAAAGAATATAGAAGATGGTAAAAGTGAATGAATGAAATAGTAGATTTGAGTTTAAATAGTGTGATCGGTGGAAATAGAACTGACTGTTTTGAAATGCTGGTTCGCAAAATGTCGCGGTAAGCAAGAGTCGCCACCGTCTTTTATGTTCTCCAACATGGAAAGGACAAAAGCACAACAAAATTCCTTCTTTGAGAATGTTTCTCGGTTCGGGAGGTAGATTTATAGAAAGGGAAGGTGTTAGCACCCATTCTATCCGTGGTTATCCACGGGCTCTTAGGTACTTGCTCTTATGTTTTCAAAAATTGTTTGCTTTTCAAGTGTTTGTGGGTTTTGAAAAAAGTTTCATTTGAAAAATTTCTAAGTAACTCTTGTATCTGTCCTCAAGAGTGTATGAAAAATTTGTTTGAAAACCTTTTGAAAGTGTAAGTGTGAAAAGATGTTTTTGTTTGTTTGAGAGAGCAAGTACCCAGGAGAATCTACCTACTCTAAGGAATTAGGCTGTGTAAGAGTCCTTTAGATAGTGCTATCCCACCATTGAGAGGTAGGTAGGACCATCGTTGGAGGTATTCGGGTCAATTCGATTAAGGGACAATGTGGTCACCAAAGCAATGGTAGGGCACCTTAGTGGTAACCCTAATGTCCTAGATCCTTTTTATCCGAGGCAACCGTTTCAAGGCAACTGGATCTTAGACAGGAGGGCGACCTCTAAGACACCCTATACTTGATGACCACCTCGAGGCAACCAGTGAGGCGTACCCTAAGAGTGGCATGTGCATGTGTATTGTTTTTCAGTTAATTGTCTTTACATGTTATTTATGAGCTACGGATTGGTTTTATTTTTCATACATTCTTGCAGGCATATTAACAGTTAAATGATTTGCAGGAAATAAAGTGCGGAAAGGTAAATCTAGCTATTACAAGGCGCGGGTCTATACATCGCCAAAAACAAAAACCCGTTTGGAAATAAAGTGCGAGAAAAGTAAATAAAGCGATAAAAGCCTAATTAACTATTACAATTCCGGAGCCGATACATAAATATAATGAATTAAATAAATATGCGCGCGAAAGATTGAATTGGGACGTCCTTAGGGTTTTGACCCTTTTTTGAGAAAGAATTGAATTTGTCCTTTTTTTGCAATTAATGAAATTAAACCTAATTATTAATTAACTTATTAAAAGAAAAAAAATGTTTTTGTGTTTTTTATGTTTTTAATGAAATAAAATAAAAAAAAGAAATTAAAAGTGTCAAAAAATCCTAAGTCTAATTCATTTTTATTTATTGTAAAAGAAAATTAAAATTAAACCTAATTAAACTAGATTAATTTAAATTAGTGTTTATTTACAAAATAATTACCTAAGTGAAATTAATAAAAATAAAATATTTACATTTTTTGGTTTTCTGAATTTTTATTGTGAAAAAATATTAATCTGTTAATTAAATAATAATAATACTAATAATTAATAAAAAGAAATTATAAAAGAAAATAAAAAAAAGAGTAACAAAACCAAGGGGGTTTGGGCCAGCTTTTGGAGGTGGATTAGCAATCTGAGGCCCATTGACTCTCAGCCACGTTTGACCTTCTTGCTTGCCTATGCACAGGGTTGACCAGGAGCATGGTATGCTTCCATCCTGACCATTGGATTGATGATGGTGGCCACATGGCATGACGTTGCTGGAGGCATATGGTGGACTATTCTTTGAAGCCTGCACACAATTGTATGAAGAAAAATAATATGGAAATTATGGGGGACCTGGGATTCGAACCCAGGTCCCAAGGGACTATGCACAAGCGCCTTGGCCATCTGAGCTGCATGTTCAATTGAAACAATAATAAGTGGATATTATATTTGTAAACCAACGCCTATGCTTAAAAAATAAAATAAAAACGCGCGATCGTTTAAAAGGACGAATGGGAGAACGACATGTGATCGTCTTCTCCAAATCTCTGGTTCAGTTACCTGCGGATTTTTATCCGCAGGAAGTTCCATATGCCCTTTCCTAAAATCATCCTTAGGCTTCAAAAACGCCATCCAAGCCCATGGTCAGGATCGTCCATGTCTCCTGATCACATCTATGCTTATGATTTGTTCTGATTGTACCTGGAAACAAAATGCCTAAAAACAAACAAAACAAACCGTAGACGCGGGTATCACCATACAGAGCCTAAAAACGAAATTGAATAATGCAGTTACGTTAGAAATCAAGCAAGGAGTATGAATATGCTAACGTTTTTGAGAAAAAAATGGCAGAATAAAGGATTCAAGTTTTGTGTTCAGAGGCAAGTTTGTGATGACTTACAGCGCTGTGTAGGGAGTCTTAAGACTTGGAAAAGGGCGTGTTGGCTTCAGGGGATGGCAAGGAAGAAAGCCACGTGCTTATTTTTGTCTGAAAATGCTTGCAACCTTGTTCTAGATCTCACACTTTTTTGACAGTTTTCAGTTTTGCTTTTGGCCGTTTCAGTGATGCTTGGGTTGTGAATTAGGTTTGGCACGCTTTCTTATGTATGTATGGATGAAATTAGGTCAGCAGCTGAGCCTTAACCTTGTGTATTGAAGACTTGAGATCTTGGTTGACCACCATTAAAGAACCTTCCATATTTGAAGCAAAACCAAGATTTTGTGCACCAAAAGGCTTGGCACGAAATTGTTAGCTGGCACATGACACATAAAAGCCATTCAAGTCACCAAGATGCCATTCCATTAATTTTCTGATTTTATTTGAATTATTATGGATTTAAAATGAATTAAATCAATAAAAATTAAATAAAATAGAAAAATAAATGTTTGATTTTGAAATTAATCATGGGACACGTGTATGTCATGACAAGGCTGAATCAAGTGGAAGAAAGTGGGCCCTTTTGTAAAAAATTGAAGTTTTAAGGATAGTTGACTTTTGCCATTTCACAAAAATTTCCCAACTTCTCCAATGCATATCTTGCTCAATTTTGATCATATGAACATGTTCTTGGTCATTTTGGAAAGGTCTTGAAGTCCTCTAACCAATGCCTTTGGTCCCATGTCATTTTGATTTACCAATCGCAAGTTATGGTCTTTGACTTAAAATGCCTTTTTGTTGACTTTTGAAAATGACCTATAATGTAGAAATTGATAACTTTTTGTGGGAGCATTTCTTGGACTTGGAATGTGAATATGAGTTGTAGGAAATGTCATCCCCTTCAAAATGAGCATTGGATGGGATTTTTATGATGAACCATGGAAAAGTTATGCCTTGGTCAAGTTGCAGTTGACTTTTCAGCTGTCCAAAAATGGAAACTTTTGCATCTTGATGATTTTTGAGCCATTCTTGTGGAATCATGATCAAGACTTGATCAAATAATGATTGTGGCTTCAAAATAAGATGTTGACCAAAATTTTTGACTTTTGACTGCCAAATGACCATTTTACCCCTACAGTTGATTGTGAAGCAAATGAGGCTTTTGACTGTGCAACTTGACTTTGTGAGCCTTGAAACTTGGCATATGGATGCTTGGCAATGTATATAGGCACATGAGACTTGTTTGAGCCATTGAAAACCTCAAATTCACTGAAGGAACCAAAACCCTAATTTTGACTGGCTTAGGAGGCCTTTGAATTGTGCAATCCTTGATCCATTTGAAGATTGATCTTGACAAATTTTGAAGAATATGGGAGGGAAAATTTTGGGGTACAACAAATAGGTTTTTGAAAACGTAAGCAGTAAGTAAGAAAATAAGTAATGATTATATGCATTAATGAAACCTGAGATTAGAGGATTCATAAAGATATTAGAACGGTTTGCCACTGACAAGTGTCTCAATGCATCCAATCAGAGCCTTGGAACTTTCAGAATTTGCACTCACATAGTAGAATATCAGCAGTGTGATGGCGGGAATGGGCTTATAGAAGCCATTTGGAGAGATGATGGATAGGAGGATGGGCTTATAGATGCCATCTGGAAGTGTGACAGAAACTTGTCGGGAATGGGCTTATAGATGCCATTTGGAAGTGTAATGGATAGTTGTGGAGATGGGCTTATAGATGCCATTTGAAGGTGTCGATCGCGTAAGAGATTCCTTAGCGAGAACTTGTGTACTTTGAGAAAGGAAGATGGTTTCCTGGCCTGTTACATCTTCAATCTCTTCATGCAGATATGCCCTGGCTGGATACAGGTATCGAATCTACAATTGGTCGTCTACAGATATGCCCTGGCTGGATACAGGTATCGAATCTCTAAACTCTTCATGCAGATATGCCCTGGCTAGATACAGGTGTCGAATCCACAATCCAATCACTCACAGATATGCCCTGGCTAGATACAGGTATCGAATCTGGAATTGGTCGTCTACAGATATGCCCTGGCTGGATACAGGAATCGAATCTCTAAACTCTTCATGCAGATATGCCCTGGCTAGATACAGGTGTCGAATCCACAATCAAATCACTCACAGATATGCCCTGGCTAGATACAGGTATCGAATCTGGAATTAGTCGCTCACAGATATGCCCTGGCTAGATACAGGTATCGAATCTGGAACTGGTCGTCTACAGATATGCCCTGGCTGGATACAGGTGTCGAATCTCTAAACTCTTCATGCAGAGATGCCCTGGCTAGATGCAAGTGTCGAATCTATAATCAGTTACTCACAGATATGCCCTGGCTAGATACAGGAATCGAATTTGGAATTAGTCGTCTACAGATATGCCCTGGCTGGATACAGGTATCGAATCTCTAAACTCTTCATGCAGACATGCCCTGGCTGGATACAGGTATCGAATCTACAATCAGTCTCTCACAGATATGCCTTGGCTAGATACAGGTATCGAATCTGGAACTGCGACAGTTGATAGTAATCATCTTTGGATTGACCTTTTTCCTGAAAAGGCAAAACATCAGTTGTATACAATGTCATGATGTATGAAATGCATGATGTCATGATGTTCTCAAAAATAGATGAGATTGTGTCGTATGATGCGTATGCATGCTATAATGTATGAAGATGTGATGTTTATGAATGTATTTTTCTGGGAAAATAAATCCTTGACGAATGCCGGGAGTTTGTTGAATCCTAGGTTGATGTTGAAGAGTAGAGTTCTTCATTTCCGCTGGGGAGGATGGTTGCAAGAATAAACCGGTAGGAGAAGATGACTCCGTTGGGGAATAAACTTGTAGGAGAGATTACTTTGCGGGGAATTACTCTGTGGGAAGAGATACTTCGCTGAGATTTGAATGAGAACTCCGCTGGGGATTCCGTTGATATGTTTGGTTGAGGATTTGATGAACTCCGCTGGGGGATAGGAAGAACTTCGCCGGGGACGATCTTTCTGTGGTAATTAGCTGAGGATAACCCAGTTATAAGCTCTGGTGGGGAATAACCTTCTGAAGAAAGCCGGGGAGACGCGTTCGTACTCTGCAGGGGATAAGCTTCCAGAATCTACTGGGGATAAGCTTCCAGAATCTACTGGGGAGATTGATTCAACTCTCCTGGGGAAACTTTTGAACTGTACTGGGGAATGGCTCCACTGGATGTCTGGTATCCTACCGGGGAACAATCTTATATTAAGACTGCCGGGGATGCTTGCTTTAGGAACATCTGTATACTCCGCTGGGGAATGTTGAGGTTTACTGGGGATACCCAACTTCCTTAAGGCTGGCAGCAGACTAACTATGCTTGGGGAGAGTATCGCTGACTTGCTGGAGGTGTTGTGCCTTTTAGGGCTAATGATAGCCCAACTCTGCTCGGGGGAGAGTATTGTTGAACCTTGTCTTACCCTGCGGGGAGTGAAGGTATCTTGGTTACGTTCTTCAGCCGAACCTACCTTGGTACTTTTGTGGACAGAGCAACTAGATCGCTTAGACAACTCATTATTGCCCCTGTTTCTGATGTCACCTGTAATTAATCCTTTGTTTCGTATGCAAATATTTATGATTAGCAATTAATGTCAAATGCATATATCAAAAACGAACATTGGACGTTCTTCGCAAAACAAAACAGATAAAGAAAAAAAATAATTGGCAATTTGTCTGGAAAAGTGGACTTGTATTGATTTTTGAATTTGCCTGTAAATAGGCGTTTGTGTACAAGAGGCTGACGTCCTAGTAAGAGAACGCCGCTGAACAACATAGAGTTTATACAATTTTGAAAAGGAAAACAAAACAGCTATGTGAAAAATCCACTGGGTTTCAACTCTGCTATCGCCTTTATGTCTTCGAGCGTCTCATCACTTTGCTGCTTAGTTGAAGATGAAGCTGACTGATCGATGCCGTCTGAACCTGATAGTTGATACCGAATTCTGGACGTAAGGTGATCCAATGAGACATAGTATTACGCTTATCCCTAACTTTTGCCTGGACCGCCCTTTCGGGTTTTCAGTCCACCGGGATACCCATTCTTGCCCAAGCCGCCTTTTCAGGTTTTCAACTTGCCGGGTGTACAGATTTTTTCATTTTTCATCCCTTATTTTTGCCCGAACCCTTTTGGTTCGCCGGGAAGCCCTTATTTTTGCCTAGGTGTGTCAACCTAGCGGGTCTTTAATTCATGCGTAGTATCTTTTTACTTGTATGCATTGGCGGGGTGAGGAAGGTCGTCACCGTCCATGGTGGTTAGAATCATAGCTCCTCCTGAGAAGATATGTTTAACCATAAATGGCCCTTCGTACGTAGGGGTCCATTTTCCCCTGGGATCACTTTGAGGAAGGATGATGCGCTTGATTACTAGGTCTTCGACTTGATACTCTTGTCGTCTGACTTTCTTGTTAAATGCCCTGATCATCCGTTTTTGGTACGTTTGACCATGACAAATAGCAGTGAGTCTCTTTTCATCAATTAGGTTTAATTGATCAAGCCGAGTCTGGATCCATTCATCTTCGTTCAAGCCTGCATCCTTCATTATCTGGAGAGAGGGTATCTGGACTTCAATAGGCAAGACTGCCTCCATACCATAGACCAAGGAAAAGGGTGTTGCCCCTGTTGACGTCCGTGCTGAGGTACGGTATCCATGAAGAGGAAACAGTAACATCTCGTGCCAATATTTGTAGGTCACTGTCATCTTCTGCACAATCTTCTTGATATTCTTATTTGCCGCTTCTACAGCCCCATTCATCTTCGGCCGGTAAGGAGAAGAGTTGTGGTGCTGTATCTTGAATTGCTCGCAGAGCTCAGTGATTATCTTGTTGTTAAGATTGGTACCATTGTCCGTAATGATCCTTTCCGGGACGTCGTATCGACAGATCAGGTTATGCCGAATGAACCGTGCCACGACGTTCTTGGTTACCGTAGCATAGGAAACTGCTTCAACCCACTTTGTGAAGTAATCAATCGCTACCAGGATGAAGCGATGCCCGTTGGATGTCGTAGGTATGATCTCGCCGATCATATCAATGCCCCACATTGCAAAAGGCCAAGGTGCTGTCAAGATGTTCAGAGGAACCAGATGAATGTGCACCTTATCAGCATAGATCTGGCACTTATGACACGTCCGAGAATGTTGGTAACAGTCGGCTTCCATTGTGGACCAGAAATATCCTGCCCGAAGGATTTTCTTTGCCATGGTATGTCCACTGGAATGTGTTCCGAAGGTACCTTCATGTAGCTCTGCCATGATCCTTTCTGCTTCAGTCTTATCCACACAACGCAGTAAGGTCGAATCATGGTTTCGCTTGTACAGAATGTCGTTGCTAAGGAAGAACTTTGCCGCGAACCTTCTTAGAAACTTCTTGTCGTTGAAAGATGCACCCTCGGGGTATTCTTGAGCTTCCAAGTACCTCTTCACTTCATGATACCACGGTTTTTCAGTTACCTCTTCAGTCTCAAGGTCACAGCAGTGTGCAGGTTCGTTCAATTTCCAAATAATGATCCGGGGAGCCTCGTTGTCCCATTTGACTCTGAACATAGAAGACATCGTAGCCAGCGCGTCCGCCAACTGATTCTCCTCTCTTGGGAAGTGTTCAAAGGTTATCTTCTCGAAATGGGGGATCAATGTCAACACATACTCCTTGTAAGGAATAAGATTTGGATGTTTCGTATCCCACTCGCCTTTGATCTGGCTGATCACGAGAGCGGAATCTCCGAAGACACTCAGAAACTTGATCCTTAAGTCAATTGCAGCCTGAAGACCCATGATACACGCTTCATACTCTGCCATGTTGTTGGTGCAGTTGAAACATAGTCGGGCAGTAAGTGGAGTATGAGTGCCTTTAGGGGATATGATCACAGCGCCAATACCATTACCCAAAGCGTTTGAGGCTCCATCAAAGTGCATAGACCATCGGGATCCCTCCTCAGGTCCTTCATCCGGTCCAGGTACTTCACAATCAGTCACTACCATGATATTCTCGTCGGGAAATTCAAAGTTCATGGACCGGTAGTCATCCACTGCCTGGTGTGCCAAATGGTCTGCCAATACACTTCCCTTGATTGCTTTTTGAGTCGTGTACTGGATGTCGTATTCGGTCAAGATCATTTGCCATCTTGCTATTCTTCCGGACAGAGCAGGCTTTTCGAATATATACTTGATTGGATCCATTTTTGAAATCAATAGAGTAGTGTGAGTCAACATATACTGTCTCAGCCGGCAAGCAGCCCATACCAAAGCGCAGCAAGTTTTCTCGAGCAGTGAGTATCGGGTCTCACAGTCGGTAAACTTTTTGCTAAGGTAATAAATAGCGTGCTCTTTTCGGCCAGACTCGTCATGCTGCCCCAGCACACACCCCATTGAGTTGTCAAGTACTGTCAAGTATAAGATTAGAGGTCTCCCTTCAACCGGTGGCATAAGAATGGGTGGTTCTTGGAGATACTCTTTGATTCTGTCGAAAGCGGCCTGACATTCATTGTTCCAACGTACTACTTGATCTTTCTTCAGCAGCTTGAAGATTGGTTCACAGGTAGCAGTTAGATGCGAGATGAATCGGGCAATATAGTTCAGCCGTCCTAGAAAACCTCTGACTTCTTTTTCTGTCTTGGGAGTTGGCATCTCTTGTATGGCTTTCACCTTGGCAGGGTCCACTTGAATACCTTTGTCACTTACAACGAAGCCTAGTAGTTTTCCAGATCTTACCCCGAAGGTGAACTTGTTCGGGTTCAACCTCAGCTTGTACAACTTCAGACGGTCAAACAACTTTTGTAGATGGTCAAGGTGTTCCTCCTCAGTTTGGGACCTTGCAATCATATCGTCGACGTATACTTTGATCTCATGATGGATCATGTCATGAAATAAAGCAACCATGGCACGTTGGTAGGTTGCCCCAGCATTTTTCAACCCAAAAGGCATAACCTTGTAGCAAAAGGTGCCCCACTGAGTAACGAAAGTGGTCTTCTCCATGTCTTCAAGAGCCATCTTGATTTGATTATAACCGGAGAACCCGTCCATGAAGGAGAATATTTTATGCTGAGCAGTGTTGTCCACCAGAACGTCGATATGAGGCAGAGGGAAATCATCCTTGGGGCTTGCCCTATTCAAATCCATGTAATCAACACATATTCGGACCTTACCATCCTTCTTCGGCATTGGAACCACGCTGGAAACCCACTGAGGGTAAGAAGTCACTGCTAGAAAACCGACATCGAATTGTTTCATAACCTCAGCTTTGATTTTCTCGGACATCTCTAGATGCATACGGCGGACCTTCTGTTTTACCGGAGGGCATTCTTCCTTGGTAGGCAGGTGATGAACCACAATGTCGGTATCCAACCCAGGCATGTCTTCATAAGACCAGGAGAAGATTTCCACGTAGTTATGCAACATCTGAATCAACCGTTGTTTCACACTGAGCTCTAGATTGGCACCAATCTTGACTTCTTTTCTATCTGTCTCAGTACCCAGATTTACCGTTTCCACTGGCTCTTCATGTGGCTGAATGGCCCTCTCTTCCTGGAGTAGCAGTCTTGCAAACTCACCAGGCACTTCGCAATCATCTTCACCTTCGTCTTCGGCTAAGTTGATCGGATTTTCGAAGTCATAACTGGCAGTAGCAGAGTCGTTACCAGTGGGATCCAGAGTGGATTGGAACCTGTATAAGTGAGTGTGTGTAAATATAACTGTTTTGCAATATATAATAAAGAAAGAAAAGGAGCGCAAGATTTGAAATGCGAAAAACGTCCAATGCTTTTATTCATGATATATGAAAGTGGCACACAAAAGCCCTCACAAATGAAGCCACGGTGCCCCGGGTAAGACACCGGGCCATAAAGTTTCAAATTATTGTTCGTTACAAATTCAAAACAAAGGAGTTCATTACTGAGTGACAAAAGTAATAGGTATGAAATCTTTGGCAGTCCAGTTGTTCAGTCCACCGTTGGTCGTTGGGTAGATCCAGCTGTCAAATTCGGATTCCTCCCCGTCGTCTTCAATAGCATTCACTCCCGGATTGGTGATTAACACAGGAGGTCTTCCAATCCTTTCCTTGCGAACAGCCCTCTGAGCTTCTGCAGTGAAACCCAAACCAAACTTGTCAGTCTTCGGAGTAAAATTAGGAAGTCGGCCCCAGTTTACACACTCACCCTTCTCAATAACAGCTCGAGCGTCCTTTAAGGAAGCCATCTTCAAAGGAGAGTCTTCTTCAGTCACAGTCTCTGTTGACGCCAATGTCTGAGAAACCTCTTCAAAATGTTGAAAGGGGGTCTCAATGAACTCCCCATCCATTTCTATGTACCGAAACGAGTTAAGATGGCTGACCATATATTCTTCCTCCCCCTGCACTGTAACAATCTTCCCTCTGACCGGGTACTTAAGCTTCTGATGTAATGTGGAGGTCACAGCTCCATCCTTATGGATCCATGGACGACCCAGAAAACAGGAATAGGACGGTCGGATGTCCATCACATAGAACGTAGAATCAAAAACTTGAGAACCAACCCTGATTGGAATGTCAACTTCCCCATGTACCATCCTTTTTGACCCGTCAAAGGCCCGGACAACAATGTTACTTGGCTTGAGCTCTAAACCCTCACAATCCAGCCTGTCTAAAGCTTTCTTGGGCAGTACGTTCAATGAAGAACCGGTGTCTACCAACACATGGGCAAGAGTAGTGCCCCTGCATTCAATGGAGACATGCAGGGCGTCGTTATGGTTTTTTCCTTTGGCAGTCAGATCGGCGTCAGAGAAACCCAACCCATTATCAGCAGTCAAGTTGGCCACACAATTGGTAAATTGATCAGCAGACATTTCTTGTGGCACGTGGGCCGTCTTTAGGAAGGAAATCAGGGCCTTGGCATGGGCCTCTGAACACAACAACAGTGATAGCTTAGAAATTTTTGATGGGGTGTGCCCCAGCTGCTCAACTACATTGAAATCACTCTTCTTAATGATCTTGAGAATCTCTTCCATCTCTTGCTGGGAAGCTTCAACATTGGTTGTCTTCGGTGCCTCCGTCCGGGCAGGCACATCAGTAGCAATCCCTTTGCCCCGAGCGTCAGATGACTCGACAGCAGGGGTAGAAACAGGAACTTGGTCAGGAAGGGAAGCAGGCACACTGGAAGGTGTGATGACAAGAGGTCTTTGAATAGCTGGTGGCGCAATATCAGGTGAGAAGAGCCTGCCACTGCAAGTGACTTTGGTAGGCCCGATGATGTTACTGATGCCGGTACTAGTATCGAACTCTTGTTTTACTCCGAGCACATAAACATCTGCCCCATAGTGCCACGGGACAGCTTTGTCAGATGTATAAGGGAGGGGCCCCGGAACAGTAATGATGATAGGAGCAATCTTCTGAGTAGGCCTGATTTTGACAGGCTTCTTTGAGGGAGCCTTAGGAGGGTTATTGAAAATAGTGACAATAGACACTTCTTCAGCCGGGACAGCAGGAATAGCAATCTTCTTGAACAAGATCTCTTTATTATCCATCAAGCTTTGGATACCTGACTTCAACAAAGGACAACCAGCAGGTGAAACAGAACATAGAAGGCAACCTTTGCTACATCCCAGAAATAAACCGGCTAGCAACAGGTTCCTTTTGACAGTCAACAACGAAGTAACAATCTCTTCCACAGAGGCTACATACAGGTCTTCTTCCATAGCATTCACTCCATGCTGGGGCATGGGAGCAGTCACAACATTGGGCCTTTCGGGCGCCTCGAACTGTATTTCTTTAGCATCAATAAGGTCCTGAACCTTATTCCTTAGAGCCCAACAATCATCTGTAGAATGCCCCGGGCTATCAGAGTGATAAGCGCAGCGGGCGTTAGGATTGTACTTTGGAGATGTTGTATTCACTACCTTCGGAGCTTCTTTGACAGTTACCAGATTGGTTGACAGCAGTTGCGGCAGAATCTGAGACAGGGTCATACTGAGACGAGTGTACTGCCTTTTGGGTCTCTCACCCCTTGGTTGGTTGTATTGCTGAGGAGCAGCAGCGGGCTTTGAAATCACCACCGTGTTGACATCTTGGCGGCGTTCTGGTTTATTTTGTTTCCTTGAACCATAAACAACACTAGATTCCTTCTTGAAAGGCTTCTTTTCAGAACTCGAGGATGCACCCTTTTGTATCTTCCCCGACTTGATACCAGCTTCTATCCTTTCACCAGTTAAGATCAGGTCTGTGAACCCAGCAGAAGAATTACCAATCAGGTGGTTAAAGAACGGACCAGACAGGGTCCCCAAGAACATGTCCACGAGTTCACGGTCAGTCAGAGGTGGCTGCACCCTTCCATCCAGGTCTCTCCACTTTTACGCGTACTCCTTAAAACCTTCACCCGTCCCAAGCGACATACCCTGGAGTTGGGTACGTGTAGGAGCGAGGTCGACATTATACTGATACTGCTTATAAAATGCAGTAGCCAAGTCCTCCCAGTTACGAATACTGGTTCCATCCAGCTGATAGAACCACTTGAGTTGAGCCCCTGAAAGGCTATCCTGGAAGAAATGGATCCATAGATTCTTGTCCGCAGTGTAAGGTTGGATCTTCCTTATATAGGATCTGAGATGCAGCTTAGGGCAGGATGCCCCGTCATACTTCGCAAAGGAAGGTGCCTTGAAATTGTGTGGGATCACCACCCCAGAAGATAAACCTAGATCTCCAAAATCCAACCCGGGCACATGTTGGATCTCCATAGCACTCAGACGATCCTCTAGTTGTTTGTACCTGTCCTCAGCAGGAGGGTACTGTTCATCATTGAAATCTGTCTCGTTGTCGGAGACCACAGGACTAGGAACCCTTCCCCCTTGGGGACTGTCTTTCCCTACAGAGGAAGTAGCCTGATCAGCCTCATTTTGTAGTGTATTCCCAAACCTTCGTCCAGTGTTAAACAGCACAGTCCTCTTCTTCTTCTTCTTCAAAAGCAGAGTCTTCAATTCCTGTTGACCTTGGGCTAAGCTCATGACCAGCTCTTGAAACTGGGCGTTCTGGGCCTGGAGGGCCTTGATAGTTTGTTCATTGGATGATTCAGGATTCATGATGACTGCTGAAATAAACAGCGAAGAAGATTAAGCAACCTGTAAAAAAGAGTACCTGCTATTTATGCAATGCATTCAAGGGTTCGAAAGTTCAAATTTGTTGTAGACAAAAAAGGAACACACATTGTATTAGGAAATAATTTGTTCAATACATCAGGGCCTCATGGGCAAAACATTACAAAATAATTAATCCCAAAAGACACTGCGCATCCTCTTTGGCGCGATGTAGGTGTTGAGAGTCTTTTCCTCGTGCAGTAGACGGGTGAGCTCCAGGACCTTCTTCTCACTGGCATGTAGACTGGTTTCAAGAGAATTCTGTTCTTCCTTGAGTTGGATCCAGCTTTTTTGCATTTCTTCCCAAGATGTCGGCATGTCAGGATGTTGAATGGTGTATGGCACCTCTCCTTCCAAAACTGGCTCTTTGATCACGGGGAGAATGTGAGGATATGGTATCACAAGCTTCCGGGAGCGGGCTCGTACCCACTTGAGATAAGTCTCCAGGGGGATGGAGTTCTTGTGCCCCAGTGTCTTGTTATCTACCCTGTTGGGCATCCTCCAAGCTCTGATGAATCTCTGGTGAAGTCCTTGCGCATCATTGTCGAAGTCAAAAACTATGTCAAGAATCAACATGTCATGAGGGCCATCCCTCCGAGCATATCCAAACTGTCTCAAAGCCAGACATGGGTTGTAAGTAATGCCCCCTCTAATTCCAAGTAAAGGAACATTAGGAAACTCTCCGCAACGATCAATGATAGTGACATTTTCTCTGGATCGAGAACACCAATGTATATCAGCATGTGTAAGAGTCATTAATCGTTGTGACCACCTCAAACCCCGCTCGTTCTTCAAAACTGATTGTGGAAGGTGCGAAATAAACCACCTTGCCAGAAGAGGAGTACATCACATGAGAACACCTCTTTTTCTCATGGTTCGAGTGTAACATGAGTGAAGGATGTCCCCAAGCAACGTGAGTATAGGATTCTTGGACATGAAGATCTTGACGGCATTGATATCTATAAGCTGATCTGGATTCAGAAACAACACCAACCCATAGACAAGGAGTGCCACAACTTCTTCAAAGGCTTGTAGGTCAAGGGAATTCCAACATTCTTGTGCTTTCTCAAACAGGAATTTTGCCAAGAATCCTTTGATACCACTTCTGGTTTCCCAGTGCCCCTTGATGTCAGATGGTTGTAGGCGTAGTGCTTTAGCAACCTCTTCAAGTTTGGGTTCCTTTTCCGTACCGTTGTAGGGTAGTTGACTAAGGATAGGAACCTTCAGAAGATGAGAAAACTCTTCCAAAGTAGGCACCAATTGATAATCTGGGAAAGTAAAACAGTGGTGCAGAGGGTCAAAGAACTGGAACAACACTTTCACCATATCCTCTTCAATGTTGGTATTGACCAAGCTGATGAGTCTACCATGCCTTTCACTGAAGGAAGAGTTCTCGAGAATCCTGGATGTAAGCTCCTTAAGCTGAGGAGGGATCCTTACAAGGTTGATCTGAATTGTCTTTCTGCGGATAGATTCCATGTCCTACATAACAAGAACAAAGATGAAGATTCGAACCCTTGAAGTGGTTAGTAAATGTATATGATACTGTATGATGCTATGATGTTATGATAAGGACACACCACAAGTATTCACAAGAAGCAAACATGATAAGGCACACAAGTCACACCAGACAACCCTTAGAGTTTAGGCCAGCATGAGGTTTGGGATACTACCCTCTTGAAGTTGGTGGGCTCAAAAACCTGTCCTATCAAAAGTAACCGGGTTCTAAGGAGCTCAATATCATTGGGTTGTTTTCTATGTTCATTGTTTTGATTTAGTCACTGAACTGGCGATCAAAATATTCCAAGAAAACAACCCTCAATGAGTGTAGTATCGAGTATCTACCAACTTCGGACTGCACCAAAGTCGGTCATCTCACTACCCCTAAAGAGGCCAGGATGGTCAAGTAAGGTTCCTAAGGTCAGTTGATGCTTCACGACACCACGTGGCGGCCCCGTACTCTCCTTGACTTGACTCAAGGGTTACCGGTACTCACCAAAGTGCCACATCAACGTAGCAAACTGCTTCAACCGTGTCGGTATACCCCGCACAGTTCCCTCACAGTTTGTTGCTACTTTCTAAAAGGTATCCCCCCAGATCCGGGTTAGGATCTATGAAACTCCAAAACAGGCCCACAATTTTAAAGCAAACAAAGCAAGCAATTGAAAACAAGAGTGGTCTAATCCTAAGGTACACCTCACTTTTATTTATCCCCAGTAGAGTCGCCAGTTCTGTGATCGGTGGAAATAGAACTGACTGTTTTGAAATGCTGGTTCGCAAAATGTCGCGGTAAGCAAGAGTCGCCACCGTCTTTTATGTTCTCCAACATGGAAAGGACAAAAGCACAGCAAAATTCCTTCTTTGAGAATGTTTCTCGGTTCGGGAGGTAGATTTATAGAAAGGGAAGGTGTTAGCACCCTTTCTATCTGTGGTTATCCACGGGCTCTTAGGTACTTGCTCTTATGTTTTCAAAAATTGTTTGCTTTTCAAGTGTTTGTGGGTTTTGAAAAAAGTTTCATTTGAAAAATTTCTAAGTAACTCTTGTATCTGTCCTCAAGAGTGTATGAAAAATTTGTTTGAAAACCTTTTGAAAGTGTAAGTGTGAAAATATGTTTTTGTTTGTTTGAGAGAGCAAGTACCCAGGAGAATCTACCTACTCTAAGGAATTAGGCTGTGTAAGAGTCCTTTAGATAGTGCTATCCCACCATTGAGAGGTAGGTAGCACCATCGTTGGAGGTATTCGGGTCAATTCGATTAAGGGACAATGTGGTCACCAAAGCAATGATAGGGCACCTTAGTGGTAACCCTAATGTCCTAGATCCTTTTTATCCGAGGCAACCGTTTCAAGGCAACTGGATCTTAGACAGGAGGGCGACCTCTAAGACACCCTATACTTGATGACCACCTCGAGGCAACCAGTGAGGCGTACCCTAAGAGTGGCATGTGCATGTGTATTGTTTTTCAGTTAATTGTCTTTACATGTTATTTGTGAGTGTTGTACCCCAAAATTTGCCCTCCCATTTCCTCAACATTTTCTCATCACAAGACCTTTTGAAGATCAAGATACAGTTAGGGTTTCCTCTGCTCAAGACTTCTCCTTGCACTGTGGACTCAAATTAGGGTTTGTGTTTGCCTAAGGATGTTTTGACCTAAAATGCCTAAGATGACTTTCATGCTTCATATTGGACTCCCAAGTTTACCTATACCAAGTTTCAAGTCTTGATTCCAAGTTTTGCCCAGTCAATTGGACAGTTGACCTAGAAATCAGCTGTATTGGGGAAAAAAGTCAACTGTGGCCAATTGACAGTCAAACCTCATGAAATTTGATCCACATCAACATTATGAACTCATATGGACCATTTGATCAAGTTTGGATCACAATTCCCCAAGAAATTTGATCAGATCATCAAAAGGGCAAAATGGTCATTTTTAGGGTTTTGACTGCACAAAGGCAATTTTTGACTGTTTGACCTAGCCAATGGCAAACCAAGCTCACATATGGCCTCAAGGACTCATTGGAATTATCTTGACATGTTCATCAAGCTCAAAAGATCCCAAGTACACAAGATTGACAGTTGAATTTCCCAGTCAATTGATCAATTTTGACTGTATACTGAAAAGTCAAACTTTGACTTTTTGGTCAAAATCAAGAGTCAAGATTCATTTTTCATCAAAACATGCCAAATCATGAAACTTGTTCACCAAGAAATCTCAAAATGCAAATTAGGGTTTGAAAATGGAATTTTTCATAACTTAGAATTTTTCTAAGTTATGAAAAACCCTAATTTTTTCCCAACTTTGCCCCATCTTTTCACCATGATCCACTTGGATTCAAACAAAAGTCAAAACATGAAAGTTGTAGCTTGTTGCATAATCTACAACTTTGATTCACAAAGTTTTCTCATTTGAAGCTTGTATCTCAAGTTATAATTTTTTGAATAAGGGCACTAAACCATCTTTTAACTTAGTGAAATTTGACCTATTTTGACAAGGTTTTCTACCCTACTTCAAGGCCACTTTTCATACCCTTCCACTTGGAATCTTGATTTGCATTTCAAAGATGGATTGTAGTACACATTCCAAGCTTTCCAAAATGTCCAAGAACTCATCAAACAACCTCATAACTTGAGAGATTCGAATTTCACAAGTTGGCAAAAATTCACTTTTTGTTCTTCATCAAGACATGTTCATAATCTTGCCAATTTGAAATCAGTTTGCTTTATGCTTGATTACAGGTCCTTGAACCATTTCATACTCAATAATTTAATGCATATTCAATGTGTTAAGGTGTTGTTCTTTGAGTGCAAGCATTGTATGCAAGATTAATCCTAAACTAGATAAAGTGAAAATTCCATTTTTGAAAAGGTTAACTTTATGTCAAGTTTGTAATCCAACAAGTACATGAAAGATATGCTTGGCACAAGATTATGTGCATAACACACTGATCAAGAGATGTTTATGCAGCACACTAGGAGGCCCCCTACTAACCTAAAACCACCAACTTGCTTTTGTTGCTTAAGATAGAAGGAAAGTCCATAACTTATGCCATCTCTCATCTCAGCTTAGGAACACAACACAAAAGCTATCAAACACATTCTATAGACCAAATCCAAGCTAACACACGAGCCCTTGCCATCTGAAACACTCCCATTGCTCTAATCACCTCAAAACTGTACAAACAGGGGAGCCCCTGCAGTTTGAGTGCAAACTCCCAATCCCTTTGAGCATTTTGATCCAAACCTTTTCCTCTACCTTCCCTACAACATATGCAAGCTAACCATGTCCTAAAATCAGACCTGTAACACCTCCAAGCCACTTCACCATTTTTAATTTTCTGTTTTGCAGTTGGAGTTCACTAGCTCGATTCAGGGAGTTTCAAGACAAAGTAGGATATGGAAAAGCATCCTTACACTTCAAGGAAGCTGTACAAGTCATCATTTCACTCTGAAACATCCTCCATTGCCAAGCTCGATTCCAACTGAACAGGTACATTCATGGAGTTCTATCTCCCTTATTAGGCATTGTTAGCTTTAGATTTTTGAAGAAAACATGTCACAATCATAGCCCTGAACATGCTCATATGCTTAGATTTCATTTATGTTTCGTGTGCTTAGAGAATTTCATGTCTGAACATTGATGAAAAGTTAGGTCAGAAATTGGGGGAGGAGAAATTCTCCCTCATCTTAGAGAGATAGGTCAAGTTATTTATATGGTTGAAACCGTCTCTTCATGCTGAACATTTCTTGTGTTATGAGTTTTTGCTGAAAAGCCAAGAATCAGGAGTTAGACATTGAGGAACAGGGGCGCGCGTTTTTCAAATGTTTGAAGCTGGAGGTTGAAGACAATGATCAGTGGGCTGGGCCTGTGTTATTTTACTTTTCACACCACTTTTTTTGATTCACACCCCCCTGGGCCCATTTGCTCATATTTTAACATTTTTGACTTTTTCTTTTTTGATTAACTTTGTTTATTTTTTCTCATGACATTTAAAAATTAAAAATATTTTTTCCATCATTTTTGTATTTATTTGTTTATTTCTTTTGTTTGTATATAAAATATATATATGTACTATTATTAGAATAAATAGAAAATAGTGTAAATACAATTTTTATTTTTGTTTACATTCTGAAAATATTTCACACAAAAATACTCTTTTTATTTATTTTATTAAAATATTAAATAAATATTTATCTTTGTGTATAATACCTATTTAAGGTTTAATATATATATATATATATATATATATATATATATATATATATATATATATATATATATATATATATATATATATATATATATATATATATATATATATATATATATATATATATATATATATATATATATATATATATATATATATATATATATATATATATATATATATATATATATATATATATATATATATATATATATATATATATATATATATATATATATATATATATATATATATATATATATATATATATATATATATATATATATATATATATATATATATATATATATATATATATATATACATGTTTATTAATATATTTAAGCTAAAATATAAAAAAATACTTGAGTTTTCCATTTTTATTAATATTTTGATACAAAATACTTTTTTCACAATACACTTCATTTTATTTTATTTTTATAAATAATAAATAAATAGTTGTATTAAATTAGAAAATAATACCTTTTTCTTTAAAATTAGGGTTTTTACCCTAAGTTCAAAATACTCCAAAAAATAATACATTTTTTATTTTCTTTTCTCTTTTACATAAATAATATTTTTTCATACATATACAAAACATTTTTGTGCATCTTGCATTTTCATTTAATTTTTGTACATTATTTATCTTGCAAATATTCAAAATGATGTAATAATTTAGATTTAAATTCTTGTCAATATCCCCCATTTGAACATTTGTACCCCCCTTCCCATATTTGGTTTTGTAATAGCTTAGTAATTTTAATTTCGCACTTTATCGCTTTCTAATGATAACATGTTAGAATTAGGGTTTGTATGCGAAAACGATAAAAAATAGTTTGACCTAATACAAGATAAACAAGCATGAAAATGGACACACAAATCACACTTGCACCCCCTAGGGTATTCCACTTGTTGCCTTCAAATAAATGGGCCATATTGCATGTTGAACTTCTTTGGGCAAAGCAAACAATTTGAATGATCATAGTCCCTCGACAAAACTTTTCAAAAACAAACAAAAACAAATGGTCAAGTCCCTTAGAGAAATTGCTCAAAGACATTTAACGCCGTTGCAATTATGGTCTAAAACGATGACCCGCGCCTGTCCCTTTCACATCCTAACACAAGGTTGCCCACCAAACACAATGGTGGAGCAAACTTGTTAAAAGGGTTAAAGTATAGCAATGATCTTTTGAGAAATTTAGGAGTAGATAACCTCTTAGTTACTTAAATCAATTTGCAAAACAAAACACTTGCCTAATTTCAAAATCACATCACTACACTTTTAAAACAACTTTCAAAAACAAAATGAAAACTTTTTCAAAAGACATACATCTTTGTATACATCCCCACATGGATCATTACAAAGGTTGCCACCACATTGGCCTCTTTTCAAAACATTTTCAAACCCACACACTCAAGCACCATTTAAAACAATTGAAAACAAAAGGCAAGTGATCTAAGCAAGTAACTAAGAGCCCATGGATAACCATGGATAGAAAGGGTGCTAATACCTTCCCTTTCTATAATCTACTCCCCGAACCCAAGAAAACATCTCAAAAGGTTTTTTGCTGTGCTTTTTAACCTTTCCTTAGGATAAAATAAAAAGTCGGTGGCGACTCTTGCTAACCGCAACATTTGCGAATACAAACGCAAAACCTCAAGTCAGTTCTCCCACCGTATCACAGTGAGCTACGGATTGGTTTTATTTTTCATACATTCTTGCAGGCATATTAACAGTTAAATGATTTGCAGGAAATAAAGTGCGGAAAGGTAAATCTAGCTATTACAAGGCGCGGGTCTATACATCGCCAAAAACAAAAACCCGTTTGGAAATAAAGTGCGAGAAAAGTAAATAAAGCGATAAAAGCCTAATTAACTATTACAATTCCGGAGCCGATACATAAATATAATGAATTAAATAAATATGCGCGCGAAAGATTGAATCGGGACGTCCTTAGGGTTTTGACCCTTTTTTGAGAAAGAATTGAATTTGTCCTTTTTTTGCAATTAATGAAATTAAACCTAATTATTAATTAACTTATTAAAAGAAAAAAAAATGTTTGTGTTTTTTATGTTTTTAATGAAATAAAATAAAAAAAAAAGAAATTAAAAGTGTCAAAAAATCCTAAGTCTAATTCATTTTTATTTATTGTAAAAGAAAATTAAAATTAAACCTAATTAAACTAGATTAATTTAAATTAGTGTTTATTTACAAAATAATTACCTAAGTGAAATTAATAAAAATAAAATATTTACATTTTTTGGTTTTCTGAATTTTTATTGTGAAAAAGTATTAATCTGTTAATTAAATAATAATAATACTAATAATTAATAAAAAGAAATTATAAAAAAAAGAAAATAAAAAAAAGAGTAACAAAACCAAGGGGGTTTGGGCCAGCTTATGGAGGTGGATTAGCAATCTGAGGCCCATTGACTCTCAGCCACGTTTGACCTTCTTGCTTGCCTATGCACAGGGTTGACCAGGAGCATGGTATGCTTCCATCTTGACCATTGGATTGATGATGGTGGCCACATGGCATGACGTTGCTGGAGGCATATGGTGGACTATTCTTTGAAGCCTGCACACAATTGTATGAAGAAAAATAATATGGAAATTATGGGGGACCTGGGATTCGAACCCAGGTCCCAAGGGACTATTCACAAGCGCCTTGGCCATATGAGCTGCGTGTTCAATTGAAATAATAATAAGTGGATATTATATTTGTAAACTAACGTCTATGCTTAAAAAATAAAAATAAAACGCGCGATCGTTTAAAAGGACGAATGGGAGAACGACATGTGGTCGTCTTCTCCAAATCTCTGGTTCAGTTACCTGCGGATTTTTATCCGCAGGAAGTTCCATAGGCCCTTTCCTAAAATCATCCTTAGGCTTCAAAAACGCCATCCAAGCCCATGGTCAGGATCGTCTATGTCTCCTGATCACATCTATGCTTATGATTTGTTCTGATTGTACCTGGAAACAAAATGCCTAAAAACAAACAAAACAAACCCTAGACGCGGGTATCATCATACAGAGCCTAAAAACGAAATTGAATAATGCAGTTACGTTAGAAATCAAGCAAGGAGTATGAATATGCTAACGTTTTTGAGAAAAAATGGCAGAATAAAGGATTCAAGTTTTGTGTTCAGAGGCAAGTTTGTGATGACTTACAGCGCTGTGTAGGGAGTCTTAAGACTTGGAAAAGGGCGTGTTGGCTTCAGGGGATGGCAAGGAAGAAAGCCACGTGCTTATTTTTGTCTGAAAATGCTTGCAACCTTGTTCTAGATCTCACACTTTTTTGACAGTTTTCAGTTTTGCTTTTGGCCGTTTCAGTGATGCTTGGGTTGTGAATTAGGTTTGACACGCTTTCTTATGTATGTATGGATGAAATTAGGTCAGCAGCTGAGCCTTAACCTTGTGTATTGAAGACTTGAGATCTTGGTTGACCACCATTAAAGAACCTTCCATATTTGAAGCAAAACCAAGATTTTGTGCACCAAAAGGCTTGGCACGAAATTGTTAGCTGGCACATGACACATAAAAGCCATTCAAGTCACCAAGATGCCATTCCATTAATTTTCTGATTTTATTTGAATTATTATGGATTTAAAATGAATTAAATCAATAAAAATTAAATAAAATAGAAAAATAAATGTTTGATTTTGAAATTAATCATGGGACACGTGTATGGCATGACAAGGCTGAATCAAGTGGAAGAAAGTGGGCCCTTTTGTCAAAAATTGAAGTTTTAAGGATAGTTGACTTTTGCCATTTCACAAAAATTTCCCCAACTTCTCCAATGCATATCTTGCTCAATTTTGATCATATGAACATGTTCTTGGACATTTTGGAAAGGTCTTGAAGTCCTCTAACCAATTCCTTTGGTCCCATGTCATTTTGATTTACCAATCTCAAGTTATGGTCTTTGACTTAAAATGCCTTTTTGTTGACTTTTGAAAATGACCTATAATGTAGAAATTGATAACTTTTTGTGGGAGCATTTCTTGGACTTGGAATGTGAATATGAGTTATAGGAAATGTCATCCCCTTCAAAGTGAGCATTGGATGGGATTTTTCTGATGAACCATGAAAAATTTATGCCTTGGTCAAGTTGCAGTTGACTTTTCAACTGTCCAAAAATGGAAACTTTTGCATCTTGATGATTTTTGAGCCATTCTTGTGGAATCATGATCAAGACTTGATCAAATGATGACTGTGGCTTCAAAATAAGATGTTGACCAAATTTTTTGACTTTTGACTGCCAAATGACCATTTTACCCCTATAGTTGATTGTGAAGCAAATGAGGCTTTTGACTGTGCAACTTGACCTTGTGAGCCTTGAAACTTGGCATATGGATGCTTGGCAATGTATATAGGCACATGAGACTTGTTTGAGCCATTGAAAACCTCAAATTCACTTAAGGAACCAAAACCCTAATTTTGACTGGCTTAGGAGGCCTTTGAATTGTGCAATCCTTGATCCATTTGAAGATTGATCTTGACAAATTTTGAAGAATATGGGAGGGCAAATTTTGGGGTACAACAAATAGGTTTTTGAAAACGTAAGCAGTAAGTAAGAAATAGTAATGATTATATGCATTAATGAAACCTGAGATTAGAGGATTCATAAAGATATTAGAACGGTTTGCCACTGACAAGTGTCTCAATGCATCCAATCAGAGCCTTGGAACATTCAGAATTTGAACGCGTGTTCAGCCTCTGAAGGTGGCTCGTGAGAGGATGACAAATGTTTGATGATGTGAATTGCACGCCTCTATCCTTGAAATGAAACGTTCAGATCTTCGTGGATAGACTCTGAGGCAACTGTACTTCTAACTTCTGAATACATGTTGATCAGATGTTCACAGAAAACAATAAAGTTCTGAGGGTTAAGATATGCAAATAAAACATTTTATTTTGGGCATAACTTCATGCTGAGATGTTTCAGAATGAAATTGAATCTATCTTCAGAAAGAGGTTTTGTAAATACATCAGCTCATTGATGGTCTGTGTCAATAAATTTTAAAGTAAGAATTCCTTTCTAAATATAGTCCCTAATAAAGTGATATTTTATTTCTATATGCTTAGCCCTAGAATGCAAAATAGGATTCTTACTAATACATATAGCTGAAGTGTTATCACAGAAGATATGAATGTTACTCTCAAATATGTTGAAGTTTTCAAGTTGACTTTTCATCCAGAGCATTTGAGTGCTACATCCAGTAGCTGCTATGTATTCAGCTTCTGCTGTTGACAATGTTATTGTGGACTGTCTCTTACTGGTCCATGAGATCAGATCTCTCCCAGAAATTGGCAGCTTCCAGAAGTACTTTTACGTTCTACTCTGTCTCCAGCAAAGTCAGCGTCACAATATCCTACTAAGCTGTATTCATTGGATTTTCTATAAAACAAACCCAGATTAGTAGTACCTTTCAGATACTTGAAAATTCGCTTAACTGCTATTAAGTGAGATTTTCTAGGATCTGATTGGAATCTAGCACATAAGCAAACACTGAATAAAATGTCAGGCCTTGAAGCTGCCAGATAAAGGAGAGAACTAATCATACCTCTGTAGACTTTCTGTTCTACCTTTTTACTTACCTCTTCCTTTTCCAGAATGTACGTGGGGTGCATTGGAGTCTTTGAGGGCTTACATTCTGAGAGATCAAATTTCTTCAGAAGTTCTTTGACATATTTGCTCTGATGAATGTAAGTTCCTTCTAGAGTTTGGTTTATCTGAATTCCTAGAAAGAATTTGAGTTCCCCCATTAAGCTCATCTCAAACTCTGCCTGCATGCACTTAGCAAACTCTCTTCCCATAGATGGTTTAGTGGATCCAAAGATGATGTCATCTACATAAATTTGACACACTAAAATGTCATTCTTAAACGACTTACAGAACAAGGTTGTGTCCACTTTCCCTCTGGTGATTTCCTTTTCTAACATGAAGTTACTTAGTCTTTCATACCAAGCTCTGGGAGCTTATTTCAGACCATAGAGTGACTTCTTTAGTTTGAAAACATATTTTGGGTGTTTGCAATTCTCAAAACCAGGGGGTTGGTGAACATATACCTCTTCATCTATTTAGCCATTTAGGAATGCACTTTTGACATCCATCTGATACAGAGTGATGCCATTGTTTATAGAAAATGAGATTAAGAGTTTGATAGATTCTAACCTGGCGACTAGAGCAAAGGTTTTTGTATAGTCTATCCCCTTTTGCTGACTATAACCTTATGCCACCAGTCGTGCTTTGTTTCTGATGACTTCTCCTTGCTCGTTCAGTTTGTTTCTGAACACCCACTTTGTTCCAATAACGTTGAATCCTTTTGGTTTGGGTACCAGATCCCATACATCATTTCTAGTGAACTGATTTAATTCCTCCTGCATTGCCAGAATCCAGTCATTGTCTAGAAGCGCTTCATCAATTGTTGTTGGTTCAATCAGAGAGGCCAGTCCCATGAGGGATTCTTCAGAGTTTCTGAATGTAGATCTTGTTCTGATTGGATTATCCTTCTTTCCCAAGATTTTATCTTCTGGATGAGCTATGCTGCTTCTGGAAAACCTTTTCTGGAGTTGATCAACAGAAGGTGCTGGATTGCTTGTTATAATTCTTTCTGACGTTGTTGGAGCGTCTCTGTTGAGAACTTATGATGATTTGCCTTCAGTACCTGTGAATTCAACTTCTATATCTGCAAGGAATTCATTCTGCTTTGACTTTTGAGGGTCAAGCTTATCATCAAATCTAACACTGATTGACTCTTCAACAATTTCTGTTTCTGTATTGTATACTCTGTACCCTCTTGAGCGTTCAGAGTATCCTAACATAATACACTTTTATGCTTTAGAGTCAAACTTGTTCAGATAATTTTTAGTATTCAGAATGAAACAAGTGCATCAAAACAGATGGAAATAAGAAATGTTGGGCTTTATGTTCTTCCACAGTTCATATGGAGTCTAATCCAGAATAAGTCTTATAGAGATTCTATTCTGAATGTAACACGCTGTGTTAATTGCTTCTGCCCAGAAGATCTTAGTAATGTTAGTCTCATGGATCGTGGTTCTGTCCATTTCTTGCAATGTTCTGTTCTTTCGTTCTACAACTCCATTTTGTTGGGGAGTTCTAGGACAAGAGAAGTCATGCAAGATGCCTTTTTCATTAAAAAATTATTCAAAATATTTATTTTCAAATTCTCCACCATGATCACTTCTGACTTTGACAATTCTGAGATCCTTTTCATTCTGAACTTGGTTACAAAATGCAATGAACACAGAGTGTGACTCGTCCTTGTGTCTTAAGAACTTTACCCATGTCCATCTGCTATAGTCATCTATGATCACTAACCCATACTTCTTTCCACTGACAGACGCAATTTTTACTGGTCCAAATAAGTTTATGTGCAGAAGTTCTAATGGCTTAGAGGTGGAAACAACATTTTTGGGTTTAAAAGCAGGTTTTGCAAATTTTCCTTTCTAACATGCTTCACACAGAGCATCTGAGCTGAACTTCAAATTAGGAAGTCCTCTGACCAGATTGAGTTTTTTAATCTGAGATATTCTTCTCATACTAACATGCCCCAATATTCTGTGCCAGACCCATTGTTCGTTGTTAACAGAGAGAAGACATTTTACATTTTGACTATTTAGTTCAAAAAGTTTTATTTTATAAATGTTGTTTTTCCTCTTTCCATTAAAAAGGATAGTTCCATCTTTCTGACTAACAGCTTTGCATGAATTTTGATTAAAGATTATATCATAACCGTTATCACTTAATTGACTTATGGATAACAGGTTATGCATTAATCCATCAACTAACAACACATTATTTATAGAGGGAAGATTTCCATTACCTACTGTTCCAGAGCCAATTATCTTTCCTCTTTGGTTGCCTCCAAAGCCCACGTAGCCTCCAGGTTTAAGTTCCAGGATTTGGAACATATGCTTTCTTCTCGTCATGTGTCGAGAGCATCCATAGTCTAGGTACCATGACTGGTGTTTTAGCCTCGGTGCTAAAGATATCTGCTACTGTGATGCGGTGGAAAGAACTGACTGTTTTTTGGAATGCTGGTTTGCATTTTGCGTTTGTTTTCGCAAAATGTCGCGGTAAGCAAGAGTTGCCACCGACTTTTATTTTATCCAACAAGGAAAGGAAAAAAGCACAGAAAAATTCCTTTTTTCGAGATATTTCTCGGGTTCGGGGAGTAGATTATAGAAAGGGAAGGTGTTAGCACCCTTTCTATCAGTGGTTATCCACGGGCTCTTAGGTACTTGCTCATATTGTTTTCAAAAATTGTTTTCTTTGTGCTTGTGGGTTTGAAAAAGTTTTTGTTTTGAAACTTCGATTTAACTCTTGCTTTTATCCTCAAGAGCGTATGAAGTGTTTTTGAAAACTTTGTTCAGAAAGTGTAAGTGTGAAAATATTTTGTTTTTTGAAAGAGCAAGTACTTAAGAACCATCTACCTACTCGAAAAAGGAATCGTTCTATGCTAATTTCCTTTAGACAATGATATCCTACTATTGATGAGTAGGTAGCACCGTCGTTGGAGTTTGAGGGTCAATTCGAATGAGGGACTTGCGGTCACCAAAGCAATGTTAGGACGCCTTAGCGGTAACCCTAATGTCTTAGATCATTTGTTTGAGGCAATCATATCCGAGGCAACCGTTTCGAGGCAACTATGATCTTTTAGACAGGAGGGCGACCTCTAAAACTTCCTATACTCAATGATCGTGTACGAAGGCAACCAAGTGGGGTGTACCCTAAGAGTGCGCATGTGCGAGTGTGTCGTTTTCAGTTAATTTTATCTTTGTACATGTTAATGGTGATCTATGTTGATTTTAGGTTGAAACATTCAATCTTGTCATGCATACCTATTATCAAACATCTAACAATTATATTTTGCGGAAAATAAATTGCGGAAAATTAAATTACAAGGCGTCGGGTATTTACATCGCCAAAGACAAACCCTTTAAAAATAAATAAAGCGATAAAAAATAAATAAAGGTCCTATTTACTATTACAAACCGAAATCAGATACATAATAGGGTAAAGAAAGTAAATCGCATGCGGGAAATTAAATCGAGCGCAAAGTAGGGTTTTGACCCTTTTGGATTAAAGAAAATATTTTTTTGTTGTTTTTATTTTAAGAAAGAAACTATCCTAAATTAATTATTAAATTAAATTGAATAAACTAATTAATGAAAATAAATTATTTTTGGGTTTTTTGATTATTTAAAGAAAGAAAAATAAAATAATTAAGTTAGTAATTAAAACCTAATTATGTCTAGTTAATTTTAATTATTTACAAAAATGTTAAAGTTATTCTAATTAAAACTCTAAATCAATTTAATTAGTATTTATTAATAAAAATAAAAGTTAAAGTTATATTGAATAAAAATATTTTTTGTGATTTTATTTTATAAAAGAAAAGAATTTTTCAATTGGTTAGAAATTAAATAAAACAATAAAAACAATTATTTAAAACAAAATAAGTAAATAAGAGAGAAAAGAGGTTTGGGCCTGAATTTTGTGGTGCATATAGCAATGCTAAGGCCCATTTGCATTGGCCCTGGTTGACTTTTTGGATTCCATGCACGCACGTGGACTTTGCCTATGGTGGACATTCAGATCTTGGCCACCAGATCTGGCTTTTGGCCATCTGGCCGTTGGATAAATGTTAGTGCACGATGCGCTGCATGCTTGGACGTACATGTGATTACCTGAAGAAGGAAAATAACAAAGAAAGTGGGGGACCTGGGATTCGAACCCAGGTCCTGAAAGTGATATGCTTGCACGCTTGCCACTGCACTACTTTGATTCTATTGTTAGTAAAATACAAAGAAATTATAATATAAACAAAACAAATTATATGCCAGAAAATAAAAATGCGCGAAAATTAATTTGAATTGGCCAATGCGAGAATGGCAGCTCATCGTCTTCTACCTCCAAATCCTGCAAATATTACCCGCGGATTTGGATCCGCATCTAAATACGCAAGCTTGCTCTAAAATCTTCCCTAGGCCACATAAATCAATTCCAAAAACATGGATGAGTTCGTCTTGGCTTCCTGATTACATTATTCCCGAGTCCTGATTTTTCCTGAAAAAGAAAGCCCTAAAAACAAACACGCAACCCTAGCTATGGTGTTTTGGAGTTACAGCGCCTATAAACCAAATTGAATAATGCAAAAACTTTACAAATGTCATGAGGGTTACGAATATGCAAGCAATTTTGTTCAAATGATGCAAGAATAATGAATCACAAATTCAAGAACCAAGGTGATTTTTGTGATACTTACAGTGCTTTGTGGTATGTGAGAACGCTTGCTCTTGATCCAGGAAGGTTGAGTGAACACCCAGGAAGCGATTGGGATAGCTTTTGGCTTCTGAAAACGCCTCTTGTTATGATCTCGAATTCAAGCTTTTTACCACTTTTTCAAACTTTTGTTCTGCCTCTTCTTGCAGCCTCCAACCCTCAATTTCGTGTGCCTCTCTTGCTTATGTATGATACAAGGTGTTAGGGTAACAAATATGGATGGAATCCCTCTAAATCAATGCTTTATGATTTGATTTGATTCATCCTTTAAAGCTTGCCAATTTTGTCAAATCTCCATCTTTTTGTATATGATATGCTTGATATGAATTTTGATAATGATCATGATGACAATAAAGACCTGAAACAACCAAAAAGATCTTAGGTAATTAAGGTTTGGATTTTATTTGATTTAATTTGATTTAAAATGAAATAGTTCAATAAAAAATCAAATAAAATAATAAAAATAAGATATGGGCTCATGGCTGAAGATAGGACACGTGTGCAATGTGGCAAGTTCAAATCAAGTGGAAAAGAATGGGGCCATTTGACAAAATTTGAAGTTTTGGAGATAGTTGACTTTTGGCAATTTTGCAAAAATACCCAACTTCAACAATGCATAACTTCTTCAATTTTGAAATTTTGGAGGTGTTCTTGGACTTTTTAGGAAGATTGAGATGTCCTCTAAGCAACCCTTTTGGTATAATCTCATTTTGATATTCCATGTTCAAGTTATAAGCTTTGTAAAAAAAGGTGTTTTTGTTGGCTTTCAAAAATGACCTATAATGTCCAAATTTTTAACTTCTTGTGAGTGCATTTTCTGAACTTGGGGTATGCAGATGGATTGTAGGAAATTGCATCCTCTTTAAAATGAGATTTGGATGGGTCATTTCTCATAAAGTATGAGAAAGTTATGCTTGGTCAAAGTTGAGTTGACTTTTCCTACAAAACCCTAATTTAGGAATTTTTGAGTCTTGATGAATTTTGAGCAATCCTTGATGAATCATGATCAACCCTTGATCAAATGATGAAATATCCTTCAAAATGAGAATGTTGACAAAAAATCTTGAGGTTTGACTGTTTGTAGGTCACAGTTGACTTTTGCCCTAGCACAGTCGATTTTTGGACCCTTTGAGCAATTGACTGAGCAAACTTCCTCTACAAGGCTTGAAATTTGACATGGATGACCTTGAGAACATATTAGGACATTGGGGAGCAATTGAGGTCATTTGAACTCAAAGATCTTGATGCAACACAAAACCCTAATTTGGGGTTGACTGCCTTAAGAGATAGCTTGATTGTCCAACTCTTGAGCAATCTTGAGCTACTTGGAGATTTTTCTTGCAATGTCTTGAGAAATATGAGAGGGCAAATTTTGGGATACAACAGCTTCCCCTGTTCAATCTTCTTAAACCTGAAGAAGTAGATTGGCTTACGTGTCTTTCGTGATCCGAAGGTAGAAGATGACTGAACACTAGAGTGCCCAGAAATTTGCACTCACATGAAGTGGTATCATCCTTGTAATGTCGGGAATGGACTTACAGATGCCATTTGGAGATTGTTGGTAGTAGGATGGGCTTACAGAAACCATATGCAGGACCGTCGATCGCATAAGAGATCCCTTAGCGGGAACGTGCATACTAGTTGTTGTAGAAAATTCCGCTGGGGAAGCCTGGTTTTTATTGAGATTTAGGAACTTGCCTGTGCTTCAACTGAGAGAATGCCTCTGCTGAGTTTTAAGAACTTGTCCGTAATTCAACTGGGGGAAACATCTTTATCAAGATCTAGGAACTGTCTGGTCTTCAATGTAGTATACCGTTGAGATTGTAGAACTCGTCCACACTATGACGGAGGAAAACATCTTCATCAAGATTAAGGAACTGTCTGGTTTTCAACGTAGTATACCATTGAGATTGTAGAACTCGTCCATGCTATGACGAAGGAAAACATCTTCATCAAGATCTAGGAACTGTCTGGTCTTCAACGTAGTATACCGTTGAGATTGTAGAACTCGTCCATACTATGACGGAGGAAAACATATTCATCAAGATCTAGGAACTGTCTGGTCTTCAACGTAGTATACCGTTGAGATTGTAGAACTCACCCACACTATGACGGAGGAAAACATCTTCATCAAGATCTAGGAACTGTCTGGTCTTCAACGTAGTATACCGTTGAGAATGTAGAACTCGTCCACACTATGACGGAGGAAAACATCTTCATCAAGATCTCGGAACTGTCTGGTCTTCAATGTAGTATACCGTTGAGATTGTAGAACTTGTCCACACCATGACGGAGGAAAACATCTTCATCAAGATCTGGGAACTGTCTGGTCTTCAACGTAGTATACCGTTGAGATTGTAGAACTCGTCCACACTATGACGGAGGAAAACATCTTCATCAAGATCTAGGAACTGTCTGGTCTTCAACATAGTATACAGTTGAGATTGTAGAACTCGTCCACACTATGACGGAGGAAAACATCTTCATCAAGATCTAGGAACTGTCTGGTCTTCAACGTAGTATACAATTGAGATTGTAGAACTCGTCCACACTATGACGGAGGAAATCATCTTCATCAAGATCTAGGAACTGTCTGGTCTTCAACTAGTATACCGTTGAGATTGTAGAACTCGTACACACTATGACGGAGGAAAACATCTTCATCAAGATCTAGGAACTGTCTGGTCTTCAACTAGTATACCGTTGAGATTGTAGAACTCGTCCACACTATGACGGAGGAAAACATATTCATCAACATCTAGGAACTATATGGTCTTCAACGTAGTATACCGTTGAGATTGTAGAACTCGTCCACACTATGACGGAGGAAAACATCTTCATCAAGATCTAGGAATTGTCTGGTCTTCAACGTAGTATACCGTTGAGATTATAGAACTCGTCCACACTATGACGGAGGAAAACATCTTCATCAAGATCTAGGAACTGTCTGGTCTTCAACGTAGTATACCGTTGAGATTGTAGAACTCGTCCACACTATGACAGAGGAAAACATCTTCATCAAGATCTAGGAACTGTCTGGTCTTCAATGTAGTATACCGTTGAGATTATAGAACTCGTCCACACTATGACGGAGGAAAACATCTTCATCAAGATCTAGGAACTGTCTGGTCTTCAACGTAGTATACCGTTGAGATTATAGAACTCGTCCACACTATGACGGAGGAACACATCTTTATCAAGATCTAGGAATTGTCTGGTCTTCAATGTAGTATACCGTTGAGATTGTAGAACTCGTCCACACTATGACAGATGAAAACATCTTCATCAAGATCTAGGAACTGTCTGGTCTTCAACGTAGTATACCGTTGAGATTATAGAACTCGTCCACACTATGACGGAGGAAAACATCTTCATCAAGATCTAGGAACTGTCTGGTCTTCTACGTCGTATACCGTTGAGATTGTAGTACTCGTCCACACAATGAAGGAGGAAAACATCTTCATCAAGATCTAGGAACTGTCTGGTCTTCAACGTAGTATACCGTTGAGATTGTAGAACTCGTCCACACTATGACGGAGGAAAACATCTTCATCAAGATCTAGGAACTGTCTGATCTTGAACGTAGTATACTGTTGAGATTATAGAACTCGTCCACACTATGACGGAGGAAAACATCTTCATCAAGATCTAGGAACTGTCTGGTCTTCAACGTAATATACTGTTGAGATTGTAGAACTCGTCCAGACTATGATGGAGGAAAACATCTTCATCAAGATCTAGGAACTGTCTGGTCTTCAATGTAGTATACCATTGAGATTGTAGAACTCGTCCACACTATGACGTTGGAAAACATCTTCATCAAGATCTAGGAACTGTCTGGTCTTCAACGTAGTATACCGTTGAGATTATAGAAATCGTCCACACTATAACGGAGGAAAACATCTTCATCAAGATCTAAGAACTGCCTGGTCTTCAACGTAGTATACCGTTGAGATTGTAGAACTCGTCCACACTATGACGTAGGAAAACATCTAGATCTAGGAACTGTCTGGTCTTCAACGTAGTATACCGATGAGATTGCAGAACTCGTCCACACTAGGACGGAGGGAAACATCTTCATCAATATCTAGGAACTGTCTGGTCTTCAACGTAGTATACCGTTGAGATTGTAGAACTCGTCCACACTATGACGGAGGAAAACATCTTCTGCAAGATCTAGGAACTGTCTGGTCTTCAATGTAGTATACCGTTGAGATTGTAGAACTTGTCCACACTATGATGGAGGAAAACATCTTCGTCAAGATCTAGGAACTGTCTGGTCTTCAACGTAGTATATGGTTGAGATTGTAGAACTCGTCCACACTATGACGGAGGAAAACATCTTCATCAAGATCTAGGAACTGTCTGGTCTTCAATATAGTATACCGTTGAGATTGTAGAACTCGTCCACACTATGATGGAGGAAAACATCTTCATAAGGATCTAGGAACTGTCTGGTCTTCAACGTAGTATACCGTTGAGATTGTAGAACTCGTCCACACTATGACGGTGGAAAACATCTTCATCAAGATCTAGGAACTGTCTGGTCTTCAACGTAGTATACTGTTGAGATTGTAGAACTCGTCCACACTATGATGGAGGAAAACATCTTCATCAAGATCTAGGAACTGTCTGGTCTTCAACTAGTATACCGTTGAGATTGTAGAACTCGTCCACACTATGACGGAGGAAAACATCTTCATCAAGATCTAGGAACTGTCTGGTCTTCAACTAGTATACCGTTGAGATTGTAGAACTCGTCCACAGTATGACGGAGGAAAACATCTTCATCAACATCTAGGAACTATATGGTCTTCAACGTAGTATACCGTTGAGATTGTAGAACTTGTACACACTATGACGGAGGAAAACATCTTTATCAAGATCTAGGAACTGTCTGGTCTTCAATGTAGTATACCGTTGAGATTGTAGAACTCGTCCACACTATGACGGAGGAAAACATCTTCATCAAGATTAAGGAACTGTCTGGTCTTCAATGTAGTATACCGTTGAGATTATAGAACTCGTCCACACTATGACGGAGGAAAACATCTTCATCAAGATCTAGGAACTGTCTGGTCTTCAACGTAGTATACCGTTGAGATTGTAGAACTCGTCCATACTATGACGGAGGAAAACATATTCATCAAGATCTAGGAACTGTCTGGTCTTCAACGTAGTATACCGTTGAGATTGTAGAACTCACCCACACTATGACGGAGGAAAACATCTTCATCAAGATCTAGGAACTGTCTGGTCTTCAACGTAGTATACCGTTGAGAATGTAGAACTCGTCCACACTATGACGGAGGAAAACATCTTCATCAAGATCTCGGAACTGTCTGGTCTTCAATGTAGTATACCGTTGAGATTGTAGAACTTGTCCACCCCATGAAGAAGGAAAACATCTTCATCAAGATCTAGGAACTGTCTAATCTTCAACATAGTATACCGTTGAGATTGTAGAACTCATCCACACTATGACGGAGGAAAACATCTTCATCAAGATCTAGGAACTGTCTGGTCTTCAACATAGTATACAGTTGAGATTGTAGAACTCGTCCACACTATGACGGAGGAAAACATCTTCATCAAGATCTAGGAACTGTCTGGTCTTCAACGTAGTATACAATTGAGATTGTAGAACTCGTCCACACTATGACGGAGGAAATCATCTTCATCAAGATCTAGGAACTGTCTGGTCTTCAACTAGTATACCGTTGAGATTGTAGAACTCGTACACACTATGACGGAGGAAAACATCTTCATCAAGATCTAGGAACTGTCTGGTCTTCAACTAGTATACCGTTGAGATTGTAGAACTCGTCCACACTATGACGGAGGAAAACATCTTCATCAACATCTAGGAACTATATGGTCTTCAACGTAGTATACCGTTGAGATTGTAGAACTCGTCCACACTATGACGGAGGAAAACATCTTCATCAAGATCTAGGAATTGTCTGGTCTTCAACGTAGTATACCGTTGAGATTATAGAACTCGTCCACACTATGACGGAGGAAAACATCTTCATCAAGATCTAGTAACTGTCTGGTCTTTAACGTAGTATACCGTTGAGATTGTAGAACTCGTCTACACTATGACAGATGAAAACATCTTCATCAAGATCTATGAACTGTCTGGTCTTCAACGTAGTATACCGTTGAGATTGTAGAACTCGTCCACACTATGACAGATGAAAACATCTTCATCAAGATCTAGGAACTGTCTGGTCTTCAACGTAGTATACCGTTGAGATTATAGAACTCGTCCACACTATGACGGAGGAAAACATCTTCATCAAGATCTAGGAACTGTCTGGTCTTCTACGTCTACCGTTGAGATTGTAGTACTCGTCCACACAATGAAGGAGGAAAACATCTTCATCAAGATCTAGGAACTGTCTGATCTTGAACGTAGTATACTGTTGAGATTATAGAACTCGTCCACACTATGACGGAGGAAAACATCTTCATCAAGATCTAGGAACTGTCTGGTCTTCAACGTAATATACTGTTGAGATTGTAGAACTCGTCCAGACTATGATGGAGGAAAACATCTTCATCAAGATCTAGGAACTGTCTGGTCTTCAATGTAGTATACCATTGAGATTGTAGAACTCGTCCACACTATGACGTTGGAAAACATCTTCATCAAGATCTAGGAACTGTCTGGTCTTCAACGTAGTATACCGTTGAGATTATAGAAATCGTCCACACTATAACGGAGGAAAACATCTTCATCAAGATCTAAGAACTGCCTGGTCTTCAACGTAGTATACCGTTGAGATTGTAGAACTCGTCCACACTATGACGTAGGAAAACATCTAGATCTAGGAACTGTCTGGTCTTCAACGTAGTATACCGTTGAGATTGCAGAACTCGTCCACACTAGGACGGAGGGAAACATCTTCATCAATATCTAGGAACTGTCTGGTCTTCAACGTAGTATACCGTTGAGATTGTAGAACTCGTCCACACTATGAAGGAGGAAAACATCTTCATCAAGATCTAGGAACTGTCTGGTCTTCAATGTAGTATACCGTTGAGATTGTAGAACTTGTCCACACTATGACGGAGGAAAACATCTTCGTCAAGATCTAGGAACTGTCTGGTCTTCAACGTAGTATACCGTTGAGATTGTAGAACTTGTCCACACTATGACAGAGGAAAACATCTTCATCAAGATCTATGAACTGTCTGGTCTTCAACGTAGTATACCGTTGAGATTATAGAACTCGTCCACACCATGACGGAGGAAAACATTTTCATCAAGATCTAGGAACTGTCTGGTCTTCAATGTAGTATACCGTTGAGATTATAGAACTCGTCCACACTATGACGGAGGAAAACATCTTCATCAAGATCTAGGAATTGTCTGGTCTTCAACGTAGTATACCGTTGAGATTATAGAACTCGTCCACACTATGACGGAGGAACACATCTTCATCAAGATCTAGGAATTGTCTGGTCTTCAACGTAGTATACCGTTGAGATTGTAGAACTCGTCCACACTATGACAGATGAAAACATCTTCATCAAGATCTAGGAACTGTCTGGTCTTCAACGTAGTATACCGTTGAGATTATAGAACTCGTCCACACTATGACGGAGGAACACATCTTCATCAAGATCTAGGAATTGTCTGGTCTTCAACGTAGTATACCGTTGAGATTGTAGAACTCGTCCACACTATGACAGATGAAAACATCTTCATCAAGATCTAGGAACTGTCTGGTCTTCAACGTAGTATACCGTTGAGATTGTAGAACTTGTACACACTATGACGGAGGAAAACATCTTTATCAAGATCTAGGAACTGTCTGGTCTTCAATGTAGTATACCGTTGAGATTGTAGAACTCGTCCACACTATGACGGAGGAAAACATCTTCATCAAGATTAAGGAACTGTCTGGTCTTCAATGTAGTATACCGTTGAGATTATAGAACTCGTCCACACTATGACGGAGGAAAACATCTTCATCAAGATCTAGGAACTGTCTGGTCTTCTACGTCTACCGTTGAGATTGTAGTACTCGTCCACACAATGAAGGAGGAAAACATCTTCATCAAGATCTAGGAACTGTCTGATCTTGAACGTAGTATACTGTTGAGATTATAGAACTCGTCCACACTATGACGGAGGAAAACATCTTCATCAAGATCTAGGAACTGTCTGGTCTTCAACGTAATATACTGTTGAGATTGTAGAACTCGTCCAGACTATGATGGAGGAAAACATCTTCATCAAGATCTAGGAACTGTCTGGTCTTCAATGTAGTATACCATTGAGATTGTAGAACTCGTCCACACTATGACGTTGGAAAACATCTTCATCAAGATCTAGGAACTGTCTGGTCTTCAACGTAGTATACCGTTGAGATTATAGAAATCGTCCACACTATAACGGAGGAAAACATCTTCATCAAGATCTAAGAACTGCCTGGTCTTCAACGTAGTATACCGTTGAGATTGTAGAACTCGTCCACACTATGACGTAGGAAAACATCTAGATCTAGGAACTGTCTGGTCTTCAACGTAGTATACCGTTGAGATTGCAGAACTCGTCCACACTAGGACGGAGGGAAACATCTTCATCAATATCTAGGAACTGTCTGGTCTTCAACGTAGTATACCGTTGAGATTGTAGAACTCGTCCACACTATGAAGGAGGAAAACATCTTCATCAAGATCTAGGAACTGTCTGGTCTTCAATGTAGTATACCGTTGAGATTGTAGAACTTGTCCACACTATGACGGAGGAAAACATCTTCGTCAAGATCTAGGAACTGTCTGGTCTTCAACGTAGTATACCGTTGAGATTGTAGAACTTGTCCACACTATGACAGAGGAAAACATCTTCATCAAGATCTATGAACTGTCTGGTCTTCAACGTAGTATACCGTTGAGATTATAGAACTCGTCCACACCATGACGGAGGAAAACATTTTCATCAAGATCTAGGAACTGTCTGGTCTTCAATGTAGTATACCGTTGAGATTATAGAACTCGTCCACACTATGACGGAGGAAAACATCTTCATCAAGATCTAGGAATTGTCTGGTCTTCAACGTAGTATACCGTTGAGATTATAGAACTCGTCCACACTATGACGGAGGAACACATCTTCATCAAGATCTAGGAATTGTCTGGTCTTCAACGTAGTATACCGTTGAGATTGTAGAACTCGTCCACACTATGACAGATGAAAACATCTTCATCAAGATCTAGGAACTGTCTGGTCTTCAACGTAGTATACCGTTGAGATTATAGAACTCGTCCACACTATGACGGAGGAACACATCTTCATCAAGATCTAGGAATTGTCTGGTCTTCAACGTAGTATACCGTTGAGATTGTAGAACTCGTCCACACTATGACAGATGAAAACATCTTCATCAAGATCTAGGAACTGTCTGGTCTTCAACGTAGTATACCGTTGAGATTGTAGAACTTGTACACACTATGACGGAGGAAAACATCTTTATCAAGATCTAGGAACTGTCTGGTCTTCAATGTAGTATACCGTTGAGATTGTAGAACTCGTCCACACTATGACGGAGGAAAACATCTTCATCAAGATTAAGGAACTGTCTGGTCTTCAATGTAGTATACCGTTGAGATTATAGAACTCGTCCACACTATGACGGAGGAAAACATCTTCATCAAGATCTAGGAACTGTCTGGTCTTCAACGTAGTATACCGTTGAGATTGTAGAACTCGTCCACACTATGACGGAGGAAAACATCTTCATCAAGATCTAGGAACTGTCTGGTCTTCAACATAGTATACAGTTGAGATTGTAGAACTCGTCCACACTATGACGGAGGAAAACATCTTCATCAAGATCTAGGAACTGTCTGGTCTTCAACGTAGTATACAATTGAGATTGTAGAACTCGCCCACACTATGACGGAGGAAATCATCTTCATCAAGATCTAGGAACTGTCTGGTCTTCAACTAGTATACCGTTGAGATTGTAGAACTCGTACACACTATGACGGAGGAAAACATCTTCATCAAGATCTAGGAACTGTCTGGTCTTCAACTAGTATACCGTTGAGATTGTAGAACTCGTCCACACTATGACGGAGGAAAACATCTTCATCAACATCTAGGAACTATATGGTCTTCAACGTAGTATACCGTTGAGATTGTAGAACTCGTCCACACTATGACGGAGGAAAACATCTTCATCAAGATCTAGGAACTGTCTGGTCTTCAACGTAATATACTGTTGAGATTGTAGAACTCGTCCAGACTATGATGGAGGAAAACATCTTCATCAAGATCTAGGAACTGTCTGGTCTTCAATGTAGTATACCATTGAGATTGTAGAACTCGTCCACACTATGACGTTGGAAAACATCTTCATCAAGATCTAGGAACTGTCTGGTCTTCAACGTAGTATACCGTTGAGATTATAGAAATCGTCCACACTATAACGGAGGAAAACATCTTCATCAAGATCTAAGAACTGCCTGGTCTTCAACGTAGTATACCGTTGAGATTGTAGAACTCGTCCACACTATGACGTAGGAAAACATCTAGATCTAGGAACTGTCTGGTCTTCAACGTAGTATACCGATGAGATTGCAGAACTCGTCCACACTAGGACGGAGGGAAACATCTTCATCAATATCTAGGAACTGTCTGGTCTTCAACGTAGTATACCGTTGAGATTGTAGAACTCGTCCACACTATGACGGAGGAAAACATCTTCATCAAGATCTAGGAACTGTCTGGTCTTCAATGTAGTATACCGTTGAGATTGTAGAACTTGTCCACACTATGATGGAGGAAAACATCTTCGTCAAGATCTAGGAACTGTCTGGTCTTCAACGTAGTATATGGTTGAGATTGTAGAACTCGTCCACACTATGACGGAGGAAAACATCTTCATCAAGATCTAGGAACTGTCTGGTCTTCAATATAGTATACCGTTGAGATTGTAGAACTCGTCCACACTATGATGGAGGAAAACATCTTCATAAGGATCTAGGAACTGTCTGGTCTTCAACGTAGTATACCGTTGAGATTGTAGAACTCGTCCACACTATGACGGAGGAAAACATCTTCATCAAGATCTAGGAACTGTCTGGTCTTCAACGTAGTATACTGTTGAGATTGTAGAACTCGTCCACACTATGATGGAGGAAAACATCTTCATCAAGATCTAGGAACTGTCTGGTCTTCAACTAGTATACCGTTGAGATTGTAGAACTCGTCCACACTATGACGGAGGAAAACATCTTCATCAAGATCTAGGAACTGTCTGGTCTTCAACTAGTATACCGTTGAGATTGTAGAACTCGTCCACAGTATGACGGAGGAAAACATCTTCATCAACATCTAGGAACTATATGGTCTTCAACGTAGTATACCGTTGAGATTGTAGAACTTGTACACACTATGACGGAGGAAAACATCTTTATCAAGATCTAGGAACTGTCTGGTCTTCAATGTAGTATACCGTTGAGATTGTAGAACTCGTCCACACTATGACGGAGGAAAACATCTTCATCAAGATTAAGGAACTGTCTGGTCTTCAATGTAGTATACCGTTGAGATTATAGAACTCGTCCACACTATGACGGAGGAAAACATCTTCATCAAGATCTAGGAACTGTCTGGTCTTCAACGTAGTATACCGTTGAGATTGTAGAACTCGTCCATACTATGACGGAGGAAAACATATTCATCAAGATCTAGGAACTGTCTGGTCTTCAACGTAGTATACCGTTGAGATTGTAGAACTCACCCACACTATGACGGAGGAAAACATCTTCATCAAGATCTAGGAACTGTCTGGTCTTCAACGTAGTATACCGTTGAGAATGTAGAACTCGTCCACACTATGACGGAGGAAAACATCTTCATCAAGATCTCGGAACTGTCTGGTCTTCAATGTAGTATACCGTTGAGATTGTAGAACTTGTCCACCCCATGAAGGAGGAAAACATCTTCATCAAGATCTAGGAACTGTCTAATCTTCAACATAGTATACCGTTGAGATTGTAGAACTCATCCACACTATGACGGAGGAAAACATCTTCATCAAGATCTAGGAACTGTCTGGTCTTCAACATAGTATACAGTTGAGATTGTAGAACTCGTCCACACTATGACGGAGGAAAACATCTTCATCAAGATCTAGGAACTGTCTGGTCTTCAACGTAGTATACAATTGAGATTGTAGAACTCGTCCACACTATGACGGAGGAAATCATCTTCATCAAGATCTAGGAACTGTCTGGTCTTCAACTAGTATACCGTTGAGATTGTAGAACTCGTACACACTATGACGGAGGAAAACATCTTCATCAAGATCTAGGAACTGTCTGGTCTTCAACTAGTATACCGTTGAGATTGTAGAACTCGTCCACACTATGACGGAGGAAAACATCTTCATCAACATCTAGGAACTATATGGTCTTCAACGTAGTATACCGTTGAGATTGTAGAACTCGTCCACACTATGACGGAGGAAAACATCTTCATCAAGATCTAGGAATTGTCTGGTCTTCAACGTAGTATACCGTTGAGATTATAGAACTCGTCCACACTATGACGGAGGAAAACATCTTCATCAAGATCTAGGAACTGTCTGGTCTTTAACGTAGTATACCGTTGAGATTGTAGAACTCGTCTACACTATGACAGATGAAAACATCTTCATCAAGATCTAGGAACTGTCTGGTCTTCAACGTAGTATACCGTTGAGATTGTAGAACTCGTCCACACTATGACAGATGAAAACATCTTCATCAAGATCTAGGAACTGTCTGGTCTTCAACGTAGTATACCGTTGAGATTATAGAACTCGTCCACACTATGACGGAGGAAAACATCTTCATCAAGATCTAGGAACTGTCTGGTCTTCTACGTCTACCGTTGAGATTGTAGTACTCGTCCACACAATGAAGGAGGAAAACATCTTCATCAAGATCTAGGAACTGTCTGATCTTGAACGTAGTATACTGTTGAGATTATAGAACTCGTCCACACTATGACGGAGGAAAACATCTTCATCAAGATCTAGGAACTGTCTGGTCTTCAACGTAATATACTGTTGAGATTGTAGAACTCGTCCAGACTATGATGGAGGAAAACATCTTCATCAAGATCTAGGAACTGTCTGGTCTTCAATGTAGTATACCATTGAGATTGTAGAACTCGTCCACACTATGACGTTGGAAAACATCTTCATCAAGATCTAGGAACTGTCTGGTCTTCAACGTAGTATACCGTTGAGATTATAGAAATCGTCCACACTATAACGGAGGAAAACATCTTCATCAAGATCTAAGAACTGCCTGGTCTTCAACGTAGTATACCGTTGAGATTGTAGAACTCGTCCACACTATGACGTAGGAAAACATCTAGATCTAGGAACTGTCTGGTCTTCAACGTAGTATACCGTTGAGATTGCAGAACTCGTCCACACTAGGACGGAGGGAAACATCTTCATCAATATCTAGGAACTGTCTGGTCTTCAACGTAGTATACCGTTGAGATTGTAGAACTCGTCCACACTATGAAGGAGGAAAACATCTTCATCAAGATCTAGGAACTGTCTGGTCTTCAATGTAGTATACCGTTGAGATTGTAGAACTTGTCCACACTATGACGGAGGAAAACATCTTCGTCAAGATCTAGGAACTGTCTGGTCTTCAACGTAGTATACCGTTGAGATTGTAGAACTTGTCCACACTATGACAGAGGAAAACATCTTCATCAAGATCTATGAACTGTCTGGTCTTCAACGTAGTATACCGTTGAGATTATAGAACTCGTCCACACCATGACGGAGGAAAACATTTTCATCAAGATCTAGGAACTGTCTGGTCTTCAATGTAGTATACCGTTGAGATTATAGAACTCGTCCACACTATGAGGGAGGAAAACATCTTCATCAAGATCTAGGAATTGTCTGGTCTTCAACGTAGTATACCGTTGAGATTATAGAACTCGTCCACACTATGACGGAGGAACACATCTTCATCAAGATCTAGGAATTGTCTGGTCTTCAACGTAGTATACCGTTGAGATTGTAGAACTCGTCCACACTATGACAGATGAAAACATCTTCATCAAGATCTAGGAACTGTCTGGTCTTCAACGTAGTATACCGTTGAGATTATAGAACTCGTCCACACTATGACGGAGGAACACATCTTCATCAAGATCTAGGAATTGTCTGGTCTTCAACGTAGTATACCGTTGAGATTGTAGAACTCGTCCACACTATGACAGATGAAAACATCTTCATCAAGATCTAGGAACTGTCTGGTCTTCAACGTAGTATACCGTTGAGATTGTAGAACTTGTACACACTATGACGGAGGAAAACATCTTTATCAAGATCTAGGAACTGTCTGGTCTTCAATGTAGTATACCGTTGAGATTGTAGAACTCGTCCACACTATGACGGAGGAAAACATCTTCATCAAGATTAAGGAACTGTCTGGTCTTCAATGTAGTATACCGTTGAGATTATAGAACTCGTCCACACTATGACGGAGGAAAACATCTTCATCAAGATCTAGGAACTGTCTGGTCTTCAACGTAGTATACCGTTGAGATTGTAGAACTCGTCCACACTATGACGGAGGAAAACAACTTCATCAAGATCTAGGAACTGTCTGGTCTTCAACATAGTATACAGTTGAGATTGTAGAACTCGTCCACACTATGACGGAGGAAAACATCTTCATCAAGATCTAGGAACTGTCTGGTCTTCAACGTAGTATACAATTGAGATTGTAGAACTCGCCCACACTATGACGGAGGAAATCATCTTCATCAAGATCTAGGAACTGTCTGGTCTTCAACTAGTATACCGTTGAGATTGTAGAACTCGTACACACTATGACGGAGGAAAACATCTTCATCAAGATCTAGGAACTGTCTGGTCTTCAACTAGTATACCGTTGAGATTGTAGAACTCGTCCACACTATGACGGAGGAAAACATCTTCATCAACATCTAGGAACTATATGGTCTTCAACGTAGTATACCGTTGAGATTGTAGAACTCGTCCACACTATGACGGAGGAAAACATCTTCATCAAGATCTAGGAACTGTCTGGTCTTCAACGTAATATACTGTTGAGATTGTAGAACTCGTCCAGACTATGATGGAGGAAAACATCTTCATCAAGATCTAGGAACTGTCTGGTCTTCAATGTAGTATACCATTGAGATTGTAGAACTCGTCCACACTATGACGTTGGAAAACATCTTCATCAAGATCTAGGAACTGTCTGGTCTTCAACGTAGTATACCGTTGAGATTATAGAAATCGTCCACACTATAACGGAGGAAAACATCTTCATCAAGATCTAAGAACTGCCTGGTCTTCAACGTAGTATACCGTTGAGATTGTAGAACTCGTCCACACTATGACGTAGGAAAACATCTAGATCTAGGAACTGTCTGGTCTTCAACGTAGTATACCGATGAGATTGCAGAACTCGTCCACACTAGGACGGAGGGAAACATCTTCATCAATATCTAGGAACTGTCTGGTCTTCAACGTAGTATACCGTTGAGATTGTAGAACTCGTCCACACTATGACGGAGGAAAACATCTTCATCAAGATCTAGGAACTGTCTGGTCTTCAATGTAGTATACCGTTGAGATTGTAGAACTTGTCCACACTATGATGGAGGAAAACATCTTCGTCAAGATCTAGGAACTGTCTGGTCTTCAACGTAGTATATGGTTGAGATTGTAGAACTCGTCCACACTATGACGGAGGAAAACATCTTCATCAAGATCTAGGAACTGTCTGGTCTTCAATATAGTATACCGTTGAGATTGTAGAACTCGTCCACACTATGATGGAGGAAAACATCTTCATAAGGATCTAGGAACTGTCTGGTCTTCAACGTAGTATACCGTTGAGATTGTAGAACTCGTCCACACTATGACGGAGGAAAACATCTTCATCAAGATCTAGGAACTGTCTGGTCTTCAACGTAGTATACTGTTGAGATTGTAGAACTCGTCCACACTATGATGGAGGAAAACATCTTCATCAAGATCTAGGAACTGTCTGGTCTTCAACTAGTATACCGTTGAGATTGTAGAACTCGTCCACACTATGACGGAGGAAAACATCTTCATCAAGATCTAGGAACTGTCTGGTCTTCAACTAGTATACCGTTGAGATTGTAGAACTCGTCCACAGTATGACGGAGGAAAACATCTTCATCAACATCTAGGAACTATATGGTCTTCAACGTAGTATACCGTTGAGATTGTAGAACTTGTACACACTATGACGGAGGAAAACATCTTTATCAAGATCTAGGAACTGTCTGGTCTTCAATGTAGTATACCGTTGAGATTGTAGAACTCGTCCACACTATGACGGAGGAAAACATCTTCATCAAGATTAAGGAACTGTCTGGTCTTCAATGTAGTATACCGTTGAGATTATAGAACTCGTCCACACTATGACGGAGGAAAACATCTTCATCAAGATCTAGGAACTGTCTGGTCTTCAACGTAGTATACCGTTGAGATTGTAGAACTCGTCCATACTATGACGGAGGAAAACATATTCATCAAGATCTAGGAACTGTCTGGTCTTCAACGTAGTATACCGTTGAGATTGTAGAACTCACCCACACTATGACGGAGGAAAACATCTTCATCAAGATCTAGGAACTGTCTGGTCTTCAACGTAGTATACCGTTGAGAATGTAGAACTCGTCCACACTATGACGGAGGAAAACATCTTCATCAAGATCTCGGAACTGTCTGGTCTTCAATGTAGTATACCGTTGAGATTGTAGAACTTGTCCACCCCATGAAGGAGGAAAACATCTTCATCAAGATCTAGGAACTGTCTAATCTTCAACATAGTATACCGTTGAGATTGTAGAACTCATCCACACTATGATGGAGGAAAACATCTTCATCAAGATCTAGGAACTGTCTGGTCTTCAACATAGTATACAGTTGAGATTGTAGAACTCGTCCACACTATGACGGAGGAAAACATCTTCATCAAGATCTAGGAACTGTCTGGTCTTCAACGTAGTATACAATTGAGATTGTAGAACTCGTCCACACTATGACGGAGGAAATCATCTTCATCAAGATCTAGGAACTGTCTGGTCTTCAACTAGTATACCGTTGAGATTGTAGAACTCGTACACACTATGACGGAGGAAAACATCTTCATCAAGATCTAGGAACTGTCTGGTCTTCAACTAGTATACCGTTGAGATTGTAGAACTCGTCCACACTATGACGGAGGAAAACATCTTCATCAACATCTAGGAACTATATGGTCTTCAACGTAGTATACCGTTGAGATTGTAGAACTCGTCCACACTATGACGGAGGAAAACATCTTCATCAAGATCTAGGAATTGTCTGGTCTTCAACGTAGTATACCGTTGAGATTATAGAACTCGTCCACACTATGACGGAGGAAAACATCTTCATCAAGATCTAGGAACTGTCTGGTCTTTAACGTAGTATACCGTTGAGATTGTAGAACTCGTCTACACTATGACAGATGAAAACATCTTCATCAAGATCTAGGAACTGTCTGGTCTTCAACGTAGTATACCGTTGAGATTGTAGAACTCGTCCACACTATGACAGATGAAAACATCTTCATCAAGATCTAGGAACTGTCTGGTCTTCAACGTAGTATACCGTTGAGATTATAGAACTCGTCCACACTATGACGGAGGAAAACATCTTCATCAAGATCTAGGAACTGTCTGGTCTTCTACGTCTACCGTTGAGATTGTAGTACTCGTCCACACAATGAAGGAGGAAAACATCTTCATCAAGATCTAAGAACTGTCTGATCTTGAACGTAGTATACTGTTGAGATTATAGAACTCGTCCACACTATGACGGAGGAAAACATCTTCATCAAGATCTAGGAACTGTCTGGTCTTCAACGTAATATACTGTTGAGATTGTAGAACTCGTCCAGACTATGATGGAGGAAAACATCTTCATCAAGATCTAGGAACTGTCTGGTCTTCAATGTAGTATACCATTGAGATTGTAGAACTCGTCCACACTATGACGTTGGAAAACATCTTCATCAAGATCTAGGAACTGTCTGGTCTTCAACGTAGTATACCGTTGAGATTATAGAAATCGTCCACACTATAACGGAGGAAAACATCTTCATCAAGATCTAAGAACTGCCTGGTCTTCAACGTAGTATACCGTTGAGATTGTAGAACTCGTCCACACTATGACGTAGGAAAACATCTAGATCTAGGAACTGTCTGGTCTTCAACGTAGTATACCGTTGAGATTGCAGAACTCGTCCACACTAGGACGGAGGGAAACATCTTCATCAATATCTAGGAACTGTCTGGTCTTCAACGTAGTATACCGTTGAGATTGTAGAACTCGTCCACACTATGAAGGAGGAAAACATCTTCATCAAGATCTAGGAACTGTCTGGTCTTCAATGTAGTATACCGTTGAGATTGTAGAACTTGTCCACACTATGACGGAGGAAAACATCTTCGTCAAGATCTAGGAACTGTCTGGTCTTCAACGTAGTATACCGTTGAGATTGTAGAACTTGTCCACACTATGACAGAGGAAAACATCTTCATCAAGATCTATGAACTGTCTGGTCTTCAACGTAGTATACCGTTGAGATTATAGAACTCGTCCACACCATGACGGAGGAAAACATTTTCATCAAGATCTAGGAACTGTCTGGTCTTCAATGTAGTATACCGTTGAGATTATAGAACTCGTCCACACTATGAGGGAGGAAAACATCTTCATCAAGATCTAGGAATTGTCTGGTCTTCAACGTAGTATACCGTTGAGATTATAGAACTCGTCCACACTATGACGGAGGAACACATCTTCATCAAGATCTAGGAATTGTCTGGTCTTCAACGTAGTATACCGTTGAGATTGTAGAACTCGTCCACACTATGACAGATGAAAACATCTTCATCAAGATCTAGGAACTGTCTGGTCTTCAACGTAGTATACCGTTGAGATTATAGAACTCGTCCACACTATGACGGAGGAACACATCTTCATCAAGATCTAGGAATTGTCTGGTCTTCAACGTAGTATACCGTTGAGATTGTAGAACTCGTCCACACTATGACAGATGAAAACATCTTCATCAAGATCTAGGAACTGTCTGGTCTTCAACGTAGTATACCGTTGAGATTGTAGAACTTGTACACACTATGACGGAGGAAAACATCTTTATCAAGATCTAGGAACTGTCTGGTCTTCAATGTAGTATACCGTTGAGATTGTAGAACTCGTCCACACTATGACGGAGGAAAACATCTTCATCAAGATTAAGGAACTGTCTGGTCTTCAATGTAGTATACCGTTGAGATTATAGAACTCGTCCACACTATGACGGAGGAAAACATCTTCATCAAGATCTAGGAACTGTCTGGTCTTCAACGTAGTATACCGTTGAGATTGTAGAACTCGTCCACACTATGACGGAGGAAAACAACTTCATCAAGATCTAGGAACTGTCTGGTCTTCAACATAGTATACAGTTGAGATTGTAGAACTCGTCCACACTATGACGGAGGAAAACATCTTCATCAAGATCTAGGAACTGTCTGGTCTTCAACGTAGTATACAATTGAGATTGTAGAACTCGCCCACACTATGACGGAGGAAATCATCTTCATCAAGATCTAGGAACTGTCTGGTCTTCAACTAGTATACCGTTGAGATTGTAGAACTCGTACACACTATGACGGAGGAAAACATCTTCATCAAGATCTAGGAACTGTCTGGTCTTCAACTAGTATACCGTTGAGATTGTAGAACTCGTCCACACTATGACGGAGGAAAACATCTTCATCAACATCTAGGAACTATATGGTCTTCAACGTAGTATACCGTTGAGATTGTAGAACTCGTCCACACTATGACGGAGGAAAACATCTTCATCAAGATCTAGGAATTGTCTGGTCTTCAACGTAGTATACCGTTGAGATTATAGAACTCGTCCACACTATGACGGAGGAAAACATCTTCATCAAGATCTAGGAACTGTCTGGTCTTCAACGTAGTATACCGTTGAGATTGTAGAACTCGTCCACACTATGACAGATGAAAACATCTTCATCAAGATCTAGGAACTGTCTGGTCTTCAACGTAGTATACCGTTGAGATTATAGAACTCGTCCACACTATGACGGAGGAACACATCTTCATCAAGATCTAGGAATTGTCTGGTCTTCAACGTAGTATACCGTTGAGATTGTAGAACTCGTCCACACTATGACAGATGAAAACATCTTCATCAAGATCTAGGAACTGCCTGGTCTTCAACGTAGTATACCGTTGAGATTATAGAACTCGTCCACACTATGACGGAGGAAAACATCTTCATCAAGATCTAGGAACTGTCTGGTCTTCTACGTCGTATACCGTTGAGATTGTAGTACTCGTCCACACAATGAAGGAGGAAAACATCTTCATCAAGATCTAGGAACTGTCTGATCTTGAACGTAGTATACTGTTGAGATTATAGAACTCGTCCACACTATGACGGAGGAAAACATCTTCATCAAGATCTAGGAACTGTCTGGTCTTCAACGTAATATACTGTTGAGATTGTAGAACTCGTCCAGACTATGATGGAGGAAAACATCTTCATCAAGATCTAGGAACTGTCTGGTCTTCAATGTAGTATACCATTGAGATTGTAGAACTCGTCCACACTATGACGTTGGAAAACATCTTCATCAAGATCTAGGAACTGTCTGGTCTTCAACGTAGTATACCGTTGAGATTATAGAAATCGTCCACACTATAACGGAGGAAAACATCTTCATCAAGATCTAAGAACTGCCTGGTCTTCAACGTAGTATACCATTGAGATTGTAGAACTCGTCCACACTATGACGTAGGAAAACATCTAGATCTAGGAACTGTCTGGTCTTCAACGTAGTATACCGTTGAGATTGCAGAACTCGTCCACACTAGGACGGAGGGAAACATCTTCATCAATATCTAGGAACTGTCTGGTCTTCAACGTAGTATACCGTTGAGATTGTAGAACTCGTCCACACTATGAAGGAGGAAAACATCTTCATCAAGATCTAGGAACTGTCTGGTCTTCAATGTAGTATACCGTTGAGATTGTAGAACTTGTCCACACTATGACGGAGGAAAACATCTTCGTCAAGATCTAGGAACTGTCTGGTCTTCAACGTAGTATACCGTTAAGATTGTAGAACTTGTCCACACTATGACGGAGGAAAAAATCTTCATCAAGATCTAGGAACTGTCTGGTCTTCAACGTAGTATACCGTTGAGATTATAGAACTCGTCCACACCATGACGGAGGAAAACATTTTCATCAAGATCTAGGAACTGTCTGGTCTTCAATGTAGTATACCGTTGAGATTATAGAACTCGTCCACACTATGACGGAGGAAAACATCTTCATCAAGATCTAGGAACTGTCTGGTCTTCAACGTAGTATACCGTTGAGATTATAGAACTCGTCCACACTATGACGGAGGAACACATCTTCATCAAGATCTAGGAATTGTCTGGTCTTCAACGTAGTATACCGTTGAGATTGTAGAACTCGTCCACACTATGACAGATGAAAACATCTTCATCAAGATCTAGGAACTGTCTGGTCTTCAACGTAGTATACCGTTGAGATTATAGAACTCGTCCACACTATGACGGAGGAACACATCTTCATCAAGATCTAGGAATTGTCTGGTCTTCAACGTAGTATACCGTTGAGATTGTAGAACTCGTCCACACTATGACAGATGAAAACATCTTCATCAAGATCTAGGAACTGTCTGGTCTTCAACGTAGTATACCGTTGAGATTATAGAACTCGTCCACACAATGAAGGAGGAAAACATCTTCATCAAGATCTAGGAACTGTCTGGTCTTCTACGTCGTATACCGTTGAGATTGTAGTACTCGTCCACACAATGAAGGAGGAAAACATCTTCATCAAGATCTAGGAACTGTCTGATCTTGAACGTAGTATACTGTTGAGATTATAGAACTCGTCCACACTATGACGGAGGAAAACATCTTCATCAAGATCTAGGAACTGTCTGGTCTTCAACGTAATATACTGTTGAGATTGTAGAACTCGTCCAGACTATGATGGAGGAAAACATCTTCATCAAGATCTAGGAACTGTCTGGTCTTCAATGTAGTATACCATTGAGATTGTAGAACTCGTCCACACTATGACGTTGGAAAACATCTTCATCAAGATCTAGGAACTGTCTGGTCTTCAACGTAGTATACCGTTGAGATTATAGAAATCGTCCACACTATAACGGAGGAAAACATCTTCATCAAGATCTAAGAACTGCCTGGTCTTCAACGTAGTATACCGTTGAGATTGTAGAACTCGTCCACACTATGACGTAGGAAAACATCTAGATCTAGGAATTGTCTGGTCTTCAACGTAGTATACCGTTGATATTGCAGAACTCGTCCACACTAGGACGGAGGGAAACATCTTCATCAATATCTAGGAACTGTCTGGTCTTCAACATAGTATACCGTTGAGATTGTAGAACTCGTCCACACTATGAAGGAGGAAAACATCTTCATCAAGATCTAGGAACTGTCTGGTCTTCAATGTAGTATACCGTTGAGATTGTAGAACTTGTCCACACTATGACGGAGGAAAACATCTTCGTCAAGATCTAGGAACTGTCTGGTCTTCAACGTAGTATACCGTTGAGATTGTAGAACTTGTCCACACTATGACGGAGGAAAACATCTTCATCAAGATCTAGGAACTGTCTGGTCTTCAACGTAGTATACCGTTGAGATTATAGAACTCGTCCACACCATGACGGAGGAAAACATCTTCATCAAGATCTAGGAACTGTCTGGTCTTCAATGTAGTATACCGTTGAGATTATAGAACTCGTCCACACTATGACGGAGGAAAACATCTTCATCAAGATCTAGGAACTGTCTGGTCTTCAACGTAGTATACCGTTGAGATTATAGAACTCGTCCACACTATGACGGAGGAACACATCTTCATCAAGATCTAGGAATTGTCTGGTCTTCAACGTAGTATACCGTTGAGATTGTAGAACTCGTCCACACTATGACAGATGAAAACATCTTCATCAAGATCTAGGAACTGTCTGGTCTTCAACGTAGTATACCGTTGAGATTATAGAACTCGTCCACACTATGACGGAGGAACACATCTTCATCAAGATCTAGGAATTGTCTGGTCTTCAACGTAGTATACCGTTGAGATTGTAGAACTCGTCCACACTCTGACAGATGAAAACATCTTCATCAAGATCTAGGAACTGTCTGGTCTTCAACGTAGTATACCGTTGAGATTATAGAACTCGTCCACACTATGACGGAGGAAAACATCTTCATCAAGATCTAGGAACTGTCTGGTCTTCTACGTCGTATACCGTTGAGATTGTAGTACTCGTCCACACAATGAAGGAGGAAAACATCTTCATCAAGATCTAGGAACTGTCTGATCTTGAACGTAGTATACTGTTTAGATTATAGAACTCGTCCACACTATGACGGAGGAAAACATCTTCATCAAGATCTAGGAACTGTCTGGTCTTCAACGTAATATACTGTTGAGATTGTAGAACTCGTCCAGACTATGATGGAGGAAAACATCTTCATCAAGATCTAGGAACTGTCTGGTCTTCAATGTAGTATACCATTGAGATTGTAGAACTCGTCCACACTATGACGTTGGAAAACATCTTCATCAAGATCTAGGAACTGTCTGGTCTTCAACGTAGTATACCGTTGAGATTATAGAAATCGTCCACACTATAACGGAGGAAAACATCTTCATCAAGATCTAAGAACTGCCTGGTCTTCAACGTAGTATACCGTTGAGATTGTAGAACTCGTCCACACTATGACGTAGGAAAACATCTAGATCTAGGAACTGTCTGGTCTTCAACGTAGTATACCGTTGAGATTGCAGAACTCGTCCACACTAGGACGGAGGGAAACATCTTCATCAATATCTAGGAACTGTCTGGTCTTCAACGTAGTATACCGTTGAGATTGTAGAACTCGTCCACACTATGAAGGAGGAAAACATCTTCATCAAGATCTAGGAACTGTCTGGTCTTCAATGTAGTATACCGTTGAGATTGTAGAACTTGTCTACACTATGACGGAGGAAAACTTCTTCGTCAAGATCTAGGAACTGTCTGGTCTTCAACGTAGTATACCGTTGAGATTGTAGAACTTGTCCACACTATGACGGAGGAAAACATCTTCATCAAGATCTAGGAACTGTCAAGGTATTCAACGTAGTATACCGTTGAGATTATAGAACTCGTCCACACCATGACGGAGGAAAACATCTTCATCAAGATCTAGGAACTGTCTGGTCTTCAATGTAGTATACCGTTGAGATTATAGAACTCGTCCACACTATGACGGAGGAAAACATCTTCATCAAGATCTAGGAACTGTCTGGTCTTCAACGTAGTATACCGTTGAGATTATAGAACTCGTCCACACTATGAAGGAGGAACACATCTTCATCAAGATCTAGGAATTGTCTGGTCTTCAACGTAGTATACCGTTGAGATTGTAGAACTCGTCCACACTATGACAGATGAAAACATCTTCATCAAGATCTAGGAACTGTCTGGTCTTCAACGTAGTATACCGTTGAGATTATAGAACTCGTCCACACTATGACGGAGGAAAACATCTTCATCAAGATCTAGGAACTGTCTGGTCTTCTACGTCGTATACCGTTGAGATTGTAGTACTCGTCCACACAATGAAGGAGGAAAACATCTTCATCAAGATCTAGGAACTGTCTGGTCTTCAACGTAGTATACCGTTGAGATTATAGAACTCGTCCACACTATGACGGAGGAAAACATCTTCATCAAGATCTAGGAACTGTCTGATCTTGAACGTAGTATACTGTTGAGATTATAGAACTCGTCCACACTATGACGGAGGAAAATATCTTCATCAAGATCTAGGAACTGTCTGGTCTTCAACGTAATATACTGTTGAGATTGTAGAACTCGTCCAGACTATGATGGAGGAAAACATCTTCATCAAGATCTAGGAACTGTCTGGTCTTCAATGTAGTATACCATTGAGATTGTAGAACTCGTCCACACTATGACGTTGGAAAACATCTTCATCAAGATCTAGGAACTGTCTGGTCTTCAACGTAGTATACCGTTGAGATTATAGAAATCGTCCACACTATAACGGAGGAAAACATCTTCATCAAGATCTAAGAACTGCCTGGTCTTCAACGTAGTATACCGTTGAGATTGTAGAACTCGTCCACACTATGACGTAGGAAAACATCTAGATCTAGGAACTGTCTGGTCTTCAACGTAGTATACCGTTGAGATTGCAGAACTCGTCCACACTAGGACGGATGGAAACATCTTCATCAATATCTAGGAACTGTCTGGTCTTCAACGTAGTATACCGTTGAGATTGTAGAACTCGTCCACACTATGACGGAGGAAAACATCTTCATCAAGATCTAGGAACTGTCTGGTCTTCAATGTAGTATACCGTTGAGATTGTAGAACTTGTCCACACTATGACGGAGGAAAACATCTTCGTCAAGATCTAGGAACTGTCTGGTCTTCAACGTAGTATATCGTTGAGATTGTAGAACTCGTCCACACTATGACGGAGGAAAACATCTTCATCAAGATCTAGGAACTGTCTGGTCTTCAACATAGTATACCGTTGAGATTGTAGAACTCGTCCACACTATGATGGAGGAAAACATCTTCATAAGGATCTAGGAACTGTCTGGTCTTCAACGTAGTATACCGTTGAGATTGTAGAACTCGTCCACACTATGACAGAGGAAAACATCTTCATCAAGATCTAGGAACTGTCTGGTCTTCAACGTAGTATACTGTTGAGATTGTAGAACTCGTCCACACTATGATGGAGGAAAACATCTTCATCAATGTTGTACCCCAAAATTTTCCCTCGCATTTTTCTCCAAGAAATATCAGCTTCAAACATTTCCTGACTTTTCAAACTGGCTCAAGAATCGGACAAACGGACTTTTCTTGACAGTCAAGCAAAACTAGGGTTTTTACTGATTTTCAGAGCTCTGAATTGTTCCATACAGTGGGCTTAGGGTTTGGTTGATTTTTGGTTCAATTTTGATCAAGCGAGCCTGATTTGGCATTTAATCGGGAATTAAGGTTTTATGGGCATATTCTCAGAAGAATTTAAATTCCATAGCACTTTGCGGTTTATTTCAAGATTCGGATTAAAATTCGCGTTATCTTGGTTTAATCAGTAAAAGAGACAGTGGTTTGAATTCAGTACGTTTTGATTGGGCCGGTGAGATACAAGATGCAGTATTGAATTCACAGTGTTTATGTGTTTGATCAGTTTACTTGGATTGACTGCTGCTTTGCTTTGGGTGTTGAATAAGACGGGTTTAATTGGCCAATATTGTTATTATTTAAGTTATTTATTATTCTAAAAAATTGAATGATTGAAATTTATTTTTCAATTGTTTTAATTCTAAGAATTTTAAATAAATAAATAAACAATAAAGAAAATTAGAATTAATTGGATAATTTAAACTTTTATTGATATTTGAATTATTTGTACAAATTGTTGTTTATAATTTAAAATTATGAACAATAATATACATTGATTTAAAATATTACATAGAATAAAAAACTATCCTATTTTCTAATATTCTTCACTCTTCACTCCGCTCCGGTGCTCCATTGTTTTATCTGCAAAAAGAAACAAGAAAAGTCAGAAAGCAGTTAATAAAAAAAAGACAGATAAAATATTGCTCATCATTAGGGGCCACTGACTGGGATCAGTTGCCCTCTCTGCAAATCACGGGATTTCTCCCGGTTCACAGAGAGGGAAGATTTTTTATTTCATGAATGCAAATGTCAAAAATGCATAAGTTACAAATTCCAAGCTCACATATGGCCTCAAGGACTCAATGGAATTATCTTGACATGTTCATCAAGCTCAAAGGATCCCAAGTACACAAGATTGACAGTTGAATTTCCCAGTCAATTGATCAACTTTGACTGTATACTGAAAAGTCAAACTTTGACTTTTTGGTCAAAATCAAGAGTCAAGATTCATTTTTCACCAAAACTTGCCAAATCATGAAACTTGTTCACCAAGAAATCACAAAATGCAAATTAGGGTTTGAAAATGGAATTTTTCATAACTTAGAATTTTTCTAAGTTATGAAAAACCCTAATTTTTTCCCAACTTTGCCCCATCTTTTCACCATGATCCATTTGGATTCAAACAAAAGTCAAAACATGAAAGTTGTAGCTTGTTGCATAATCTACAACTTTGATTCACAAAGTTTTCTCATTTGAAGCTTGTATCTCAAGTTATAATTTTTTGAATAAGGGCACTAAACCATCTTTTAACTTAGTGAAATTTGACCTATTTTGACAAGGTTTTCTACCCTACTTCAAGGCCACTTTTCATACCCTTCCACTTGGAATTTTGATTTGCATTTCAAAGATGGATTGTAGTACACATTCCAAGCTTTCCAAAATGTCCAAGAACTCATCAAACAACCTCATAACTTGAGAGATTCGAATTTCACAAGTTGGCAAAAATTCACTTTTGTTCTTCATCAAGACATGTTCATAATCTTGCCAATTTGAAATCAGTTTGCTTTATGCTTGATTACAGGTCCTTGAACCATTTCATACTCAATAATTTAATGCATATTCAATGTGTTAAGGTCATGTTCTTTGTGTTCTAACATTGCATAATGGTTTAATCCTAAACTAGATAAAGTGAAATTTCCATTTTTGAAAAGTTTAGCTTTATGTCAAGTTTGTAATCCAACAAGTACATGAAAGATCTGCTTTGCACAAGATTATGTGCATAACACACTGATCAAGAGAGGCTTATGCAGCACATTAGGAGGCCCCCTACTAACCTAAAATAATCAACTTGCTTTTGTAGCTTAAGTGTGAAGAAACATCCATAACTTATGCTAACTCTCATCTCAGCTTAAAAACAGAACACAAAAGCTATCAAACACATTCCATAGACAAAATCCAAGCTAACACACGAGCCCTTGCCATCTGAAACACTCCCATTGCTCTAATCACCTCAAAACTGCACAAACAGGGGAGCCCCTGCAGTTTGAGTGCAAACTCCCAATCCCTTCGAGCATTTTGATTCAAACCTTTTCCTCTACCTTCCCTACAACATATGCAAGCTAACCATATCCTAAAATCAGACCTGTAACACCTCCAAGCCACTTCACCATTTTTAATTTTCTGTTTTGCAGTTGGAGTTCATTAGCTCGATTCAGGGAGTTTCAAGACAAAGTAGGAATTGGAAAAGCATCCTTACACTTCAAGGAAGCTGTACAAGTCATCATTTCACTCTGAAACATCCTCCATTGCCAAGCTCGATTCCAACTGAACAGGTGAGTTTTTGAATTCGTATCTCTCTTATAAGGCATTGTTAGCTTTAGGTTTGTGAAGAGAACATGTCATGATCATTGCCCTGAACATGCCTATATAAGTAGATTTTATTTATATTATGTGTGTTGCAAGAATTTGATGCCTGAACTTTGAACAAAAATTAGGTTAAAATTTGGGAGAGAAGAAATTCTCTCTCATTTCTGAGAGATAGTTCATGTTCTTTATATGTATGAGATCGTGAGATTATGATTTACATGTTTTGTGTTGGAAGTTTGTTTAAAGGATCAAAGAATCGGGACCTTGATGTTGAAGCAAGAGGCGCGCGTTTTTGAACTCAGTCTTGGCCAAAGGTTGAAGACAGTGTCTTCTTGGGCTGGGCTTTTGAATTATTTCTTTTCACACCCCATTTCCATGTTTACACCCCCTGAGCCCATTTGCTTATTTACTTGACCTTTTTGACTTTTTTTCTTTTTTGTTGACTTTGTTTATTTTTTCTCATGACATTAAAATTTTTAAAATATTTTTTTCATCATTTTTTGCATTTATTGCATATTTATTTGTTTATTTTCTTTGTTTGTATATAATATATATATGTATTATTATTAGAATAAATAAGAAATAATGTAAATACAATTTTTATTTTTATTTACTTTCTGAAAATATTTCACACAAAAAATACTCTTTTATTTATTTTATTAAAATATTAAATAAATATTTATTTTTTGTATAATACATATTTAGGGTTTAATATAAATATATATATGTGATTATTAATATATTTAAGACAAAATATAAAAATACTTGATTTTTCATTTTATTTAATATTTGATACAAAAATACCTTTTTTCACAATACACTTCATTTTACTTTATTTTTATAAATAATAAATAAATAGTTGTATTAAATTAAATAATACCCTTTTTTTCTTTAAAAATTAGGGTTTTTTTACCCTAAGTTCAAAATACTCAAAAAAAAATAATACATTTTTATTTTCTTTTCTATTTTTTTAAAAAAATAATATTTTCTCATACACATAAAAACTTTCTTTTTGCATTTCACATATTTATTTAATTTACATTTAATTATGCATTATTTAAATTGCAAATATTCAATTGATGTAATAATTTAGATTTAAATTCTTGTCAATATCCCCCATTTGAACATTTGTACCCCCCTTCCCATATTTGGTTTTGTAATAGCTTAGTAATTTTAATTTCGCACTTTATTGCTTTCTAATGATAACATGTTAGAATTAGGGTTTGCATGCGAAAAACGATAAAAAATAGTTTGACCTAATACAAGATAAACAAGCATGAAAATGGACACACAAATCACACTTGCACCCCCTAGGGTATTCCACTTGTTGCCTTCAAATAAATGGGCCATATTGCATGTTGAACTTCTTTGGGCAAAGCAAACAATTTGAATGATCATAGTCCCTCGACAAAACTTTTCAAAACAAACAAAAACAAATGATCAAGTCCCTTAAAGAAATTGCCCAAAGACATTTAACGTCGTTGCAATTATGGTCTAAAACGATGACCTGCGCCTGTCCCTTTCACATCCTAACACAAGGTTGCCCACCAAATACAATGGTGGAGCAAAACTTGCTAAAAGGGTTAAAGTATAGCAATAATCTTTTGAGAAATTTAGGAGTAGAGAACCTCTTAGTTACTTGAATCAACTTGCAAAACAAAAACACTTGCCTAATTTCAAAATCACACATCACTACACTTTCAAAACAACTTTCAAAAACAAATGAAAACCTTTTTCAAAAGACATACATCTTTGTATACATCCCCACATGGATCATTACAAAGGTCGCCACCACATTGGCCTCTTTTCAAAAACATTTTCAAGACCCACACACTCAAGCACCATTTAAAACAATTGAAAACAAAAGGCAAGTGATCTAAGCAAGTAACTAAGAGCCCATGGATAACAATGGATAGAAAGGGTGCTAATACCTTCCATTTCTATAATCTACTCCCCGAACCCAAGAAAACATCTCAAAAGGTTTTTTGCTGTGCTTTTTAACCTTTCCTTAGGATAAAATAAAAAGTCGGTGGCGACTCTTGCTAACCGCAACATTTGCGAATACAAACACAAAACCTCAAGTCAGTTCTCCCACCGTATCACAATCAAGATCTAGGAACTGTCTGGTCTTCAACTAGTATACCGTTGAGATTGTAGAACTCGTCCACACTATGACGGAGGAAAACATCTTCATCAAGATCTAGGAACTGTCTGGTCTTCAACTAGTATACCGTTGAGATTGTAGAACTCGTCCACAGTATGACGGAGGAAAACATCTTCATCAACATCTAGGAACTATATGGTCTTCAACGTAGTATACCGTTGAGATTGTAGAACTTGTCCACACTATGACGGAGGAAAACATCTTCATCAAGATCTAGGAACTGTCTGGTCTTCAATGTAGTATACCGTTGAGATTATAGAACTCGTCCACACCATGACGGAGGAAAACATCTTCATCAAGATCTAGGAACTGTCTGGTCTTCAATGTAGTATACCGTTGAGATTATAGAACTCGTCCACACTATGACGGAGGAAAACATCTTCATCAAGATCTAGGAACTGTCTGGTCTTCAACGTAGTATACCGTTGAGATTATAGAACTCGTCCACACTATGACGGAGGAACACATCTTCATCAAGATCTAGGAATTGTCTGGTCTTCAACGTAGTATACCGTTGAGATTGTCCACACTATGACGGACGAAAACATCTTCATCAAGATCTAGGAACTGTCTGGTCTTCAACGTAGTATACAGTTGAGATTATAGAACTCGTCCACACTATGACGGAGGAAAACATCTTCATCAAGATCTAGGAACTGTCTGGTCTTCTACGTCGTATACCGTTGAGATTGTAGTACTCGTCCACACAATGAAGGAGGAAAACATCTTCATCAAGATCTAGGAACTGTCTGGTCTTCAACGTAGTATACCGTTGAGATTGTAGAACTCGTCCACACTATGACGGAGGAAAACATCTTCAACAAGATCTAGGAACTGTCTGATCTTGAACGTAGTATACTGTTGAGATTATAGAACTCGTCCACACTATGACGGAGGAAAACATCTTCATCAAGATCTAGGAACTGTCTGGTCTTCAACGTAATATACTGTTGAGATTGTAGAACTCGTCCAGACTATGACGGAGGAAAACATCTTCATCAAGATCTAGGAACTGTCTGGTCTTCAATGTAGTATACCATTGAGATTGTAGAACTCGTCCACACTATGACGTTGGAAAACATCTTCATCAAGATCTAGGAACTGTCTGGTCTTCAACGTAGTATACCGTTGAGATTATAGAAATCGTCCACACTATAACGGAGGAAAACATCTTCATCAAGATCTAAGAACTGCCTGGTCTTCAACGTAGTATACCGTTGAGATTGTAGAACTCGTCCACACTATGACGGAGGAAAACATCTTCATCAAGATCTAGGAATTGTCTGGTCTTCAACGTAGTATACCGTTGAGATTATAGAACTCGTCCACACTATGACGGAGGAAAACATCTTCATCAAGATCTAGGAACTGTCTGGTCTTCAACGTAGTATACCGTTGAGATTGTAGAACTCGTCCACACTATGACAGAGGAAAACATCTTCATCAAGATCTAGGAACTGTCTGGTCTTCAATGTAGTATACCGTTGAGATTATAGAACTCGTCCACACTATGACGGAGGAAAACATCTTCATCAAGATCTAGGAACTGTCTGGTCTTCAATGTAGTATACCGTTGAGATTATAGAACTCGTCCACACTATGACGGAGGAACACATCTTCATCAAGATCTAGGAATTGTCTAGTCTTCAACGTAGTATACCGTTGAGATTGTAGAACTCGTCCACACTATGACAGATGAAAACATCTTCATCAAGATCTAGGAACTGTCTGGTCTTCAACGTAGTATACCGTTGAGATTATAGAACTCGTCCACACTATGATGGAGGAAACATCTTCATAAGGATCTAGGAACTGTCTGGTCTTCAACGTAGTATACCGTTGAGATTGTAGAACTCGTCCACACTATGAAGGAGGAAAACATCTTCATCAAGATCTAGGAACTGTCTGGTCTTCAACGTAGTATACTGTTGAGATTGTAGAACTCGTCTACACTATGATGGAGGAAAACATCTTCATCAAGATCTAGGAACTGTCTGGTCTTCAACTAGTATACTGTTGAGATTGTAGAACTCGTCCACACTATGACGGAGGAAAACATCTTCATCAAGATCTAGGAACTGTCTGGTCTTCAACTAGTATACCGTTGAGATTGTAGAACTCGTCCACAGTATGACGGAGGAAAACATCTTCATCAACATCTAGGAACTATATGGTCTTCAACGTAGTATACCGTTGAGATTGTAGAACTTGTCCACACTATGACGGAGGAAAACATCTTCATCAAGATCTAGGAACTGTCTGGTCTTCAATGTAGTATATCGTTGAGATTATAGAACTCGTCCACACCATGACGGAGGAAAACATCTTCATCAAGATCTAGGAGCTGTCTGGTCTTCAATGTAGTATACCGTTGAGATTATAGAACTCGTCCACACTATGACGGAGGAAAACATCTTCATCAAGATCTAGGAACTGTCTGGTCTTCAACGTAGTATACCGTTGAGATTATAGAACTCGTCCACACTATGACGGAGGAACACATCTTCATCAAGATCTAGGAATTGTCTGGTCTTCAACGTAGTATACCGTTGAGATTGTAGAACTCGTCCACACTATGACGGATGAAAACATCTTCATCAAGATCTAGGAACTGTCTGATCTTGAACGTAGTATACTGTTGAGATTATAGAACTCGTCCACACTATGACGGAGGAAAACATCTTCATCAAGATCTAGGAACTGTCTGGTCTTCAACGTAATATACTGTTGAGATTGTAGAACTCGTCCAGACTATGACGGAGGAAAACATCTTCATCAAGATCTAGGAACTGTCTGGTCTTCAATGTAGTATACCATTGAGATTGTAGAACTCGTCCACACTATGACGTTGGAAAACATCTTCATCAAGATCTAGGAACTGTCTGGTCTTCAACGTAGTATACCGTTGAGATTATAGAAATCGTCCACACTATAACGGAGGAAAACATCTTCATCAAGATCTAAGAACTGCCTGGTCTTCAACGTAGTATACCGTTGAGATTGTAGAACTCGTCCACACTATGACGGAGGAAAACATCTTCATCAAGATCTAGGAATTGTCTGGTCTTCAACGTAGTATACCGTTGAGATTATAGAACTCGTCCACACTATGACGAAGGAAAACATCTTCATCAAGATCTAGGAACTGTCTGGTCTTCAACGTAGTATACCGTTGAGATTGTAGAACTCGTCCACACTATGACAGAGGAAAACATCTTCATCAAGATCTAGGAACTGTCTGGTCTTCAATGTAGTATACCGTTGAGATTATAGAACTCGTCCACACTATGACGGAGGAAAACATCTTCATCAAGATCTAGGAACTGTCTGGTCTTCAACGTAGTATACCGTTGAGATTATAGAACTCGTCCACACTATGACGGAGGAACACATCTTCATCAAGATCTAGGAATTGTCTGGTCTTCAACGTAGTATACCGTTGAGATTGTAGAACTCGTCCACACTATGACAGATGAAAACATCTTCATCAAGATCTAGGAACTGTCTAAGCTTCTACGTCGTATACCGTTGAGATTGTAGTACTCGTCCACACAATGAAGGAGGAAAACATCTTCATCAAGATCTAGGAACTGTCTGGTCTTCAACGTAGTATACCGTTGAGATTGTAAAACTCGTCCACACTATGACGGAGGAAAACATCTTCATCAAGATCTAGGAACTGTCTGATCTTGAACGTAGTATACTGTTGAGATTATAGAACTCGTCCACACTATGACGGAGGAAAACATCTTCATCAAGATCTAGGAACTGTCTGGTCTTCAACGTAATATACTGTTGAGATTGTAGAACTCGTCCAGACTATGATGGAGGAAAACATCTTCATCAAGATCTAGGAACTGTCTGGTCTTCAATGTAGTATACCATTGAGATTGTAGAACTCGTCCACACTATGACGTGGGAAAACATCTTCATCAAGATCTAGGAACTGTCTGGTCTTCAACGTAGTATACCGTTGAGATTATAGAAATCGTCCACACTATAACGGAGGAAAACATCTTCATCAAGATCTAAGAACTGCCTGGTCTTCAACGTAGTATACCGTTGAGATTGTAGAACTCGTCCACACTATGATGGAGGAAAACGTCTTCATCAAGATCTAGGAACTGTCTGGTCTTCAACGTAGTATACCGTTGAGATTATAGAACTCGTCCACACTATGACGGAGGAACACATCTTCATCAAGATCTAGGAATTGTCTGGTCTTCAACGTAGTATACCGTTGAGATTGTAGAACTCGTCCACACTATGACGGATGAAAACATCTTCATCAAGATCTAGGAACTGTCTGGTCTTCAACGTAGTATACCGTTGAGATTATAGAACTCGTCCACACTATGACGGAGGAAAACATCTTCATCAAGATCTAGGAACTGTCTGGTCTTCTACGTCGTATACCGTTGAGATTGTAGTACTCGTCCACACAATGAAGGAGGAAAACATCTTCATCAAGATCTAGGAACTGTCTGGTCTTCAACGTAGTATACCGTTGAGATTGTAGAACTCGTCCACACTATGACGGAGGAAAACATCTTCATCAAGATCTAGGAACTGTCTGATCTTGAACGTAGTATACTGTTGAGATTGTAGAACTCGTCCACACTATGACGGAGGAAAACATCTTCATCAAGATCTAGGAACTGTCTGGTCTTCAACGTCGTATATCGTTGAGATTGTAGAACTCGTCCACACAATGAAGGAGGAAAACATCTTCATCAAGATCTAGGAACTGTCTGGTCTTCAACGTAGTATACCGTTGAGATTGTAGAACTCGTCCACACTATGACAGATGAAAACATCTTCATCAAGATCTAGGAACTGTCTGGTCTTCAACGTAGTATACCGTTGAGTTTATAGAACTCGTCCACACTATGATGGAGGAAAACATCTTCATCAAGATCTAGGAACTGTCTGGTCTTCTACGTCGTATACCGTTGAGATTGTAGTACTCGTCCACACAATGAAGGAGGAAAACATCTTCATCAAGATCTAGGAACTGTCTGGTCTTCAACGTAGTATACCGTTGAGATTGTAGAACTCGTCCCCACTATGACGGAGGAAAACATCTAGATCTAGGAACTGTCTGGTCTTCAACGTAGTATACCGTTGAGATTGCAGAACTCGTCCACACTATGACGGAGGGAAACATCTTCATCAATATCTAGGAACTGTCTGGTCTTCAACGTAGTATACCGTTGAGATTGTAGAACTCGTCCAGACTATGATGGAGGAAAACATCTTCATCAAGATCTAGGAACTGTCTGGTCTTCAATGTAGTATACCGTTGACATTGTAGAACTCGTCCACACTATGACGTTGGAAAACATCTTCATCAAGATCTAGGAACTGTCTGGTCTTCAACATAGTATACCGTTGAGATTGTAGAACTCGTCCACACTATGACGGAGGAAAACATCTTCATCAAGATCTAGGAACTGTCTAGTCTTCAACTAGTATACCGTTGAGATTGTAGAACTCGTCCACACTATGACGGAGGAAAACATCTTCATCAAGATCTAGGAACTCTCTGGTCTTCAACGTAGTATACTGTTGAGATTATAGAACTCGTCCACACTATGACAGATGAAAACATCTTCATCAAGATCTAGGAACTGTCTGGTCTTCAACGTAGTATACCGTTGAGATTATAGAACTCGTCCACACTATGATGGAGGAAAACATCTTCATCAAGATCTAGGAACTGTCTGGTCTTCTACGTCGTATACCGTTGAGATTGTAGTACTCGTCCACACAATGAAGGAGGAAAACATCTTCATCAAGATCTAGGAATTGTCATGTCTTCAACGTAGTATACCGTTGAGATTATAGAACTCGTCCACACTATGACGAAGGAAAACATCTTCATCAAGATCTAGGAACTGTCTGGTCTTCAACGTAGTATACCGTTGAGATTGCAGAACTCGTCCACACTATGACGGAGGGAAACATCTTCATCAATATCTAGGAACTGTCTGGTCTTCAACGTAGTATACCGTTGAGATTGTAGAACTCGTCCACACTATGACGGAGGAAAACATCTTCATCAAGATCTAGGAACTGTCTGGTCTTCAATGTAGTATACCGTTGAGATTGTAGAACTTGTCCACACTATGACGGAGGAAAACATCTTCGTCAAGATCTAGGATCTGTCTGGTCTTCAACGTAGTATATCGTTGAGATTGTAGAACTCGTCCACACTATGACGGAGGAAAACATCTTCATCAAGATCTAGGAACTGTCTGGTCTTCAACGTAGTATACCGTTGAGATTGTAGAACTCGTCCACACTATAACGGAGGAAAACATCTTCAGCAAGATCTAGGAACTGTCTGGTCTTCAACGTAGTATACCGTTGAGATTGTAGAACTCGTCCACACTATGACGGAGGAAAAAATCTTCATCAAGATCTAGGAACCGTCTGATCTTCAATGTAGTATACCGTTGAGATTATAGAACTCGTCCACACTATGACGGAGGAAAACATCTTCATCAAGATCTAGGAACTGTCTGGTCTTCAACATAGTATACCGTTAAGATTGTAGAACTCGTCCAAACTATGACGGAGGAAAACATCTTCATCAAGATCTAGGAACTGTCTGGTCTTAAACATAGTATACCGTTGAGATTGTAGAACTCGTCCACACTATGACGTTGGAAAACATCTTCATCAATATCTAAGAACTGTTTGGTCTTCAACGTAGTATACCGTTGAGATTGTAGAACTCGCCCACACTATGACGGAGGAAAACATCTTCATCTAGATCTAAGAACTGTCTGGTCTTCAACATAGTATACCGTTGAGATTGTAGAACTCGTCCATACTATGACGGAGGAAAACATCTTCATCAAGATCTAGGAACTGTCTGGTCTTCAACGTAGTATACCGTTGAGATTGTAGAACTCGTCCACACTATAACGGAGGAAAACATCTTCATCAAGATCTAGGAACTCTCTGGTCTTCAACGTAGTATACCGTTGAGATTGTAGAACTCGTCCACACTATGACGGAGGAAAACATCTTCATCAAGATCTAGGAACTGTCTGGTCTTCAACATAGTATACCGTTGAGATTGTAGAACTCGTCCACACTATGACGGAGGAAAACATCTTCATCAAGATCTAGGAACTGTCTGGTCTTCAACGTAGTATACCGTTGAGATTGTAGAACTCGTCCACACTATGACGGAGGAAAACATCTTCATCAAAATCTACGAACTATATGGTCTTCAACGTAGTATACCGTTGAGATTGTAGAACTTGTCCAAACTATGACGGAGGAAAACATCTTCATCAAGATCTAGGAACTGACTGGTCTTTAAAGGAGTATACCGTTGAGATTGTAGAACTCGTACACACTATGACGGAGGAAAACATCTTCATCAAGATCTAGGAACTGTCTGGTCTTCAACTAGTATACCGTTGAGATTGTAGAACTCGTCCACACTATGACGGAGGAAAACATCTTCATCAAGATCTAGGAACTGTCTGGTCTTCAACGTCGTATACCGTTGAGATTGTAGAACTCGTCCACACAATGAAGGAGGAAAACATATTCATCAAGATCTAGGAACTGTCTGGTCTTCAACGTAGTATACCGTTGAGATTGTAGAACTCGTCCACACTATGACGGAGGAAAACATCTTCATCAAGATCTAGGAACTGTCTGATCTTCAACATAGTATACTGTTGAGATTATAGAACTCGTCCACACTATGACGGAGGAAAACATCTACATCAAGATCTAGGAACTGTCTGGTCTTCAACGTAATATACTGTTTAGATTGTAGAACTCGTCCAGACTATGATGGAGGAAAACATCTTCATCAAGATCTAGGAACTGTCTGGTCTTCAATGTAGTATACCGTTGACATTGTAGAACTCGTCCACACTATGACGTTGGAAAACATCTTCATCAAGATCTAGGAACTGTCTGGTCTTCAACATAGTATACCGTTGAGATTGTAGAACTCGTCCACACTATGACGTTGGAAAACATCTTCATCAAGATCTAGGAACTGTCTGGTGTTCAACGTAATATACTGTTGAGATTGTAGAACTCGTCCAGACTATGATGGAGGAAAACATCTTCATCAAGATCTAAGAACTGTCTGGTCTTCAATGTAGTATACCGTTGAGATTGTAGAACTCGTCCACACTATGACGTTGGAAAACATCTTCATCAAGATCTAGGAACTGTCTGGTCTTCAACGTAGTATACCGTTGAGATTGTAGAACTCGTCCATACTATGACGGAGGAAAACATCTTCATCAAGATCTAGGAACTCTCTGGTCTTCAACGTAGTATACCGTTGAGATTGTAGAACTCGTCCACACTATGACGGAGGAAAACATCTTCATCAAGATCTAGGAACTGTCTGGTCTTCAACATAGTATACCGTTGAGATTGTAGAACTCGTCCACACTATGACGGAGGAAAACATCTTCATCAAGATCTAGGAACTGTCTGGTCTTCAACGTAGTATACCGTTGAGATTGTAGAACTCGTCCACACTATGACGGAGGAAAACATCTTCATCAAGATCTAGGAACTGTCTGGTCTTCTACGTAGTATACCGTTGAGATTGTAGAACTTGTCCAAACTATGACGGAGGAAAACATCTTCATCAAGATCTAGGAACTGACTGGTCTTTAAAGGAGTATACCGTTGAGATTGTAGAACTCGTACACACTATGACGGAGGAAAACATCTTCATCAAGATCTAGGAACTGTCTAGTCTTCAACTAGTATACCGTTGAGATTGTAGAACTCGTCCACACTATGACGGAGGAAAACATCTTCATCAAGATCTAGGAACTGTCTGGTCTTCAATGTCGTATACCGTTGAGATTGTAGAACTCGTCCACACAATGAAGGAGGAAAACATCTTCATCAAGATCTAGGAACTGTCTGGTCTTCAACGTAGTATACCGTTGAGATTGTAGAACTCGTCCACACTATGACGGAGGAAAACATCTTCATCAAGATCTAGGAACTGTCTGGTCTTCAACGTAGTATACCGTTGAGATTATAGAACTCGTCCACACTATGACGGAGGAAAACATCTTCATCAAGATCTATGAACTGTCTGGTCTTCAACGTAGTATACCGTTGAGATTATAGAACTCGTCCACACTATGACGGAGGAACACATCTTCATCAAGATCTAGGAATTGTCTGGTCTTCAACGTAGTATACCGTTGAGATTGTAGAACTCGTCCACACTATGACAGATGAAAACATCTTCATCAATATCTAGGAACTGTCTGGTCTTCAACGTAGTATACCATTGAGATTATAGAACTCGCCCACACTATGACGGAGGAAAACATCTTCATCAAGATCTAGGAACTGTCTGGTCTTCTACGTCGTATACCATTGAGATTGTAGTACTCGTCCACACAATGAAGGAGGAAAACATCTTCATCAAGATCTAGGAACTGTCTGGTCTTCAACGTAGTATACCGTTGAGATTGTAGAACTCGTCCACACTATGACGGAGGAAAATATCTTCATCAAGATCTAGGAACTGTCTGATCTTGAACGTAGTATACTGTTGAGATTATAGAACTCGTCCACACTATGACGGAGGAAAACATCTTCATCAAGATCTAGGAACTGTCTGGTCTTCAACGTAATATACTGTTGAGATTGTAGAACTCGTCCAGACTATGATGGAGGAAAACATCTTCATCAAGATCTAGGAACTGTCTGGTCTTCAATGTAGTATACCATTGAGATTGTAGAACTCGTCCACACTATGACGTTGGAAAACATCTTCATCAAGATCTAGGAACTGTCTGGTCTTCAACGTAGTATACCGTTGAGATTATAGAAATCGTCCACACTATAACGGAGGAAAACATCTTCATCAAGATCTAAGAACTGCCTGGTCTTCAACGTAGTATACCGTTGAGATTGTAGAACTCGTCCACACTATGACGGAGGAAAACATCTAGATCTAGGAACTGCTGGTCTTCAACGTAGTATACCATTGAGATTGCAGAACTCGTCCACACTAGGACGGAGGGAAACATCTTCATCAATATCTAGGAACTGTCTGGTCTTCAACGTAGTATACCGTTGAGATTGTAGAACTCGTCCACACTATGACGGAGGAAAACATCTTCATCAAGATCTAGGAACTGTCTGGTCTTCAACGTAGTATACCGTTGAGATTATAGAATTCGTCCACACTATGACGGAGGAACACATCTTCATCAAGATCTAGGAATTGTCTGGTCTTCAACGTAGTATACCGTTGAGATTGTAGAACTCGTCCACACTATGACAGATGAAAACATCTTCATCAAGATCTAGGAACTGTTTGGTCTTCAATGTAGTATACCGTTGAGATTATAGAATTCGTCCACACTATGACGGAGGAACACATCTTCATCAAGATCTAGGAATTGTCTGGTCTTCAACGTAGTATACCGTTGAGATTGCAGAACTCGTCCACACTAGGACGGAGGGAAACATCTTCATCAATATCTAGGAACTGTCTGGTCTTCAACGTAGTATACCGTTGAGATTGTAGAACTCGTCCACACTATGACGGAGGAAAATATCTTCATCAAGATCTAGGAACTGTCTGATCTTGAACGTAGTATACTGTTGAGATTATAGAACTCGTCCACACTATGACGGAGGAAAACATCTTCATCAAGATCTAGGAACTGTCTGGTCTTCAACGTAATATACTGTTGAGATTGTAGAACTCGTCCAGACTATGATGGAGGAAAACATCTTCATCAAGATCTAGGAACTGTCTGGTCTTCAATGTAGTATACCATTGAGATTGTAGAACTCGTCCACACTATGACGTTGGAAAACATCTTCATCAAGATCTAGGAACTGTCTGGTCTTCAACGTAGTATACCGTTGAGATTATAGAAATCGTCCACACTATAACGGAGGAAAACATCTTCATCAAGATCTAAGAACTGCCTGGTCTTCAACGTAGTATACCGTTGAGATTGTAGAACTCGTCCACACTATGACGGAGGAAAACATCTAGATCTAGGAACTGCTGGTCTTCAACGTAGTATACCATTGAGATTGCAGAACTCGTCCACACTAGGACGGAGGGAAACATCTTCATCAATATCTAGGAACTGTCTGGTCTTCAACGTAGTATACCGATGAGATTGTAGAACTCGTCCACACTATGACGGAGGAAAACATCTTCATCAAGATCTAGGAACTGTCTGGTCTTCAACGTAGTATACCGTTGAGATTATAGAATTCGTCCACACTATGACGGAGGAACACATCTTCATCAAGATCTAGGAATTGTCTGGTCTTCAAAGTAGTATACCGTTGAGATTGTAGAACTCGTCCACACTATGACAGATGAAAACATCTTCATCAAGATCTAGGAACTGTTTGGTCTTCAATGTAGTATACCGTTGAGATTATAGAATTCGTCCACACTATGACGGAGGAACACATCTTCATCAAGATCTAGGAATTGTCTGGTCTTCAACGTAGTATACCGTTGAGATTGCAGAACTCGTCCACACTAGGACGGAGGGAAACATCTTCATCAATATCTAGGAACTGTCTGGTCTTCAACGTAGTATACCGTTGAGATTGTAGAACTCGTCCACACTATGACGGAGGAAAACATCTTCATCAAGATCTAGGAACTGTCTGGTCTTCAATGTAGTATACCGTTGAGATTGTAGAACTTGTCCAAACTATGACGGAGGAAAACATCTTCATCAAGATCTAGGAACTGACTGGTCTTTAAAGGAGTATACCGTTGAGATTGTAGAACTCGTACACACTATGACGGAGGAAAACATCTTCATCAAGATCTAGGAATTGTCTAGTCATCAACTAGTATACCATTGAGATTGTAGAACTCGTCCACACTATGACGGAGGAAAACATCTTCATCAAGATCTAGGAACTGTCTGGTCTTCAATGTCGTATACCGTTGAGATTGTAGAACTCGTCCACACAATGAAGGAGGAAAACATCTTCATCAAGATCTAGGAACTGTCTGGTCTTCAACGTAGTATACCGTTGAGATTGTAGAACTCGTCCACACTATGACGGAGGAAAACATCTTCATCAAGATCTAGGAACTGTCTGGTCTTCAACGTAGTATACCGTTGAGATTATAGAATTCGTCCACACTATGACGGAGGAACACATCTTCATCAAGATCTAGGAATTGTCTGGTCTTCAACGTAGTATACCGTTGAGATTGTAGAACTCGTCCACACTATGACAGATGAAAACATCTTCATCAAGATCTAGGAACTGTCTGGTCTTCAACGTAGTATACCGTTGAGATTATAGAACTCGCCAAAACTATGACGGAGGAAAACATCTTCATCAAGATCTAGGAACTGTCTGGTCTTCTACGTCGTATACCGTTGAGATGGTAGTACTCGTCCACACAATGAAGGAGGAAAACATCTTCATCAAGATCTAGGAACTGTCTGGTCTTCAACGTAGTATACCGTTGAGATTGTAGAACTCGTCCACACTATGACGGAGGAAAATATCTTCATCAAGATCTAGGAACTGTCTGATCTTGAACGTAGTATACTGTTGAGATTATAGAACTCGTCCACACTATGACGGAGGAAAACATCTTCATCAAGATCTAGGAACTGTCTGGTCTTCAACGTAATATACTGTTGAGATTGTAGAACTCGTCCAGACTATGATGGAGGAAAACATCTTCATCAAGATCTAGGAACTGTCTGGTCTTCAATGTAGTATACCATTGAGATTGTAGAACTCGTCCACACTATGACGTTGGAAAACATCTTCATCAAGATCTAGGAACTGTCTGGTCTTCAACGTAGTATACCGTTGAGATTATAGAAATCGTCCACACTATAACGGAGGAAAACATCTTCATCAAGATCTAAGAACTGCCTGGTCTTCAACGTAGTATACCGTTGAGATTGTAGAACTCGTCCACACTATGACGGAGGAAAACATCTAGATCTAGGAACTGCTGGTCTTCAACGTAGTATACCGTTGAGATTGCAGAACTCGTCCACACTAGGACGGAGGGAAACATCTTCATCAATATCTAGGAACTGTCTGGTCTTCAACGTAGTATACCGTTGAGATTGTAGAACTCGTCCACACTATGACGGAGGAAAACATCTTCATCAAGATCTAGGAACTGTCTGGTCTTCAATGTAGTATAACGTTGAGATTGTAGAACTTGTCCAAACTATGACGGAGGAAAACATCTTCATCAAGATCTAGGAACTGACTGGTCTTTAAAGGAGTATACCGTTGAGATTGTAGAACTCGTACACACTATGACGGAGGAAAACATCTTCATCAAGATCTAGGAACTGTCTAGTCTTCAACTAGTATACCGTTGAGATTGTAGAACTCGTCCACACTATGACGGAGGAAAACATCTTCATCAAGATCTAGGAACTGTCTGGTCTTCAATGTCGTATACCGTTGAGATTGTAGAACTCGTCCACACAATGAAGGAGGAAAACATCTTCATCAAGATCTAGGAACTGTCTGGTCTTCAACGTAGTATACCATTGAGATTGTAGAACTCGTCCACACTATGACGTTGGAAAACATCTTCATCAAGATCTAGGAACTGTCTGGTCTTCAACGTAGTATACCGTTGAGATTATAGAACTCATCCACACTATGACGGAGGAAAACATCTTCATCAAGATCTAGGAACTGTCTGGTCTTCAACGTAGTATACCGTTGAGATTATAGAACTCGTCCACACTATGACGGAGGAACACATCTTCATCAAGATCTAGGAATTGTCTGGTCTTCAACGTAGTATACCGTTGAGATTGTAGAACTCGTCCACACTATGACAGATGAAAACATCTTCATCAAGATCTAGGAACTGTCTGATCTTGAACGTAGTATACTGTTGAGATTATAGAACTCATCCACACTATGACGGAGGAAAACATCTTCATCAAGATCTAGGAACTGTCTGGTCTTCAACGTAATATACTGTTGAGATTGTAGAACTCGTCCAGACTATGATGGAGGAAAACATCTTCATCAAGATCTAGGAACTGTCTGGTCTTCAATGTAGTATACCATTGAGATTGTAGAACTCGTCCACACTATGACGTTGGAAAACATCTTCATCAAGATCTAGGAACTGTCTGGTCTTCAACGTAGTATACCGTTGAGATTATAGAAATCGTCCACACTATAACGGAGGAAAACATCTTCATCAAGATCTAAGAACTGCCTGGTCTTCAACGTAGTATACCGTTGAGATTGTAGAACTCGTGCACACTATGACGGAGGAAAACATCTAGATCTAGGAACTGTCTGGTCTTCAACATAGTATACCTTTGAGATTGCAGAACTCGTCCACACTAGGACGGAGGGAAACATCTTCATCAATATCTAGGAACTGTCTGGTCTTCAACGTAGTATACCGTTGAGATTGTAGAACTCGTCCACACTATGACGGAGGAAAACATCTTCATCAAGATCTAGGAACTGTCTGGTCTTCAATGTAGTATACCGTTGAGATTGTAGAACTTTTCCAAACTATGACGGAGGAAAACATATTCATCAAGATCTAGGAACTGACTGGTCTTTAAAGGAGTATACCGTTGAGATTGTAGAACTCGTACACACTATGACGGAGGAAAACATCTTCATCAAGATCTAGGAACTGTCTAGTCTTCAACTAGTATACCGTTGAGATTGTAGAACTCGTCCACACTATGACGGAGGAAAACATCTTCATCAAGATCTAGGAACTGTCTGGTCTTCAACGTCGTATACCGTTGAGATTGTAGAACTCGTCCACACAATGAAGGAGGAAAACATCTTCATCAAGATCTAGGAACTGTCTGGTCTTCAACGTAGTATACCGTTGAGATTGTAGAACTCGTCCACACTATGACGGAGGAAAACATCTTCATCAAGATCTAGGAACTGTCTGGTCTTCAACGTAGTATACCGTTGAGATTATAGAACTCGTCCACACTATGACGGAGGAAAACATCTTCATCAAGATCTAGGAACTGTCTGGTCTTCAACGTAGTATACCGTTGAGATTATAGAACTCGTCCACACTATGACGGAGGAACACATCTTCATCATGATCTAGGAATTGTCTGGTCTTCAACGTAGTATACCGTTGAGATTGTAGAACTCGTCCACACTATGACGGAGGAAAATATCTTCATCAAGATCTAGGAACTGTCTGATCTTGAACGTAGTATACTGTTGAGATTATAGAACTCGTCCACACTATGACGGAGGAAAACATCTTCATCAAGATCTAGGAACTGTCTGGTCTTCTACGTCGTATACTGTTGAGATTGTAGAACTCGTCCAGACTATGATGGAGGAAAACATCTTCATCAAGATCTAGGAACTGTCTGGTCTTCAATGTAGTATACCATTGAGATTGTAGAACTCGTCCACACTATGACGTTGGAAAACATCTTCATCAAGATCTAGGAACTGTCTGGTCTTCAACGTAGTATACCGTTGAGATTATAGAAATCGTCCACACTATAACGGAGGAAAACATCTTCATCAAGATCTAAGAACTGCCTGGTCTTCAACGTAGTATACCGTTGAGATTGTAGAACTCGTCCACACTATGACGGAGGAAAACATCTAGATCTAGGAACTGCTGGTCTTCAACGTAGTATACCGTTGAGATTGCAGAACTCGTCCACACTAGGACGGAGGGAAACATCTTCATCAATATCTAGGAACTGTCTGGTCTTCAACGTAGTATACCGTTGAGATTGTAGAACTCGTCCACACTATGACGGAGGAAAACATCTTCATCAAGATCTAGGAACTGTCTGGTCTTCAATGTAGTATAACGTTGAGATTGTAGAACTTGTCCAAACTATGACGGAGGAAAACATCTTCATCAAGATCTAGGAACTGACTGGTCTTTAAAGGAGTATACCGTTGAGATTGTAGAACTCGTACACACTATGACGGAGGAAAACATCTTCATCAAGATCTAGGAACTGTCTAGTCTTCAACTAGTATACCGTTGAGATTGTAGAACTCGTCCACACTATGACGGAGGAAAACATCTTCATCAAGATCTAGGAACTGTCTGGTCTTCAATGTCGTATACCGTTGAGATTGTAGAACTCGTCCACACAATGAAGGAGGAAAACATCTTCATCAAGATCTAGGAACTGTCTGGTCTTCAACGTAGTATACCATTGAGATTGTAGAACTCGTCCACACTATGACGTTGGAAAACATCTTCATCAAGATCTAGGAACTGTCTGGTCTTCAACGTAGTATACCGTTGAGATTATAGAACTCATCCACACTATGACGGAGGAAAACATCTTCATCAAGATCTAGGAACTGTCTGGTCTTCAACGTAGTATACCGTTGAGATTATAGAACTCGTCCACACTATGACGGAGGAACACATCTTCATCAAGATCTAGGAATTGTCTGGTCTTCAACGTAGTATACCGTTGAGATTGTAGAACTCGTCCACACTATGACAGATGAAAACATCTTCATCAAGATCTAGGAACTGTCTGATCTTGAACGTAGTATACTGTTGAGATTATAGAACTCATCCACACTATGACGGAGGAAAACATCTTCATCAAGATCTAGGAACTGTCTGGTCTTCAACGTAATATACTGTTGAGATTGTAGAACTCGTCCAGACTATGATGGAGGAAAACATCTTCATCAAGATCTAGGAACTGTCTGGTCTTCAATGTAGTATACCATTGAGATTGTAGAACTCGTCCACACTATGACGTTGGAAAACATCTTCATCAAGATCTAGGAACTGTCTGGTCTTCAACGTAGTATACCGTTGAGATTATAGAAATCGTCCACACTATAACGGAGGAAAACATCTTCATCAAGATCTAAGAACTGCCTGGTCTTCAACGTAGTATACCGTTGAGATTGTAGAACTCGTGCACACTATGACGGAGGAAAACATCTAGATCTAGGAACTGTCTGGTCTTCAACATAGTATACCTTTGAGATTGCAGAACTCGTCCACACTAGGACGGAGGGAAACATCTTCATCAATATCTAGGAACTGTCTGGTCTTCAACGTAGTATACCGTTGAGATTGTAGAACTCGTCCACACTATGACGGAGGAAAACATCTTCATCAAGATCTAGGAACTGTCTGGTCTTCAATGTAGTATACCGTTGAGATTGTAGAACTTTTCCAAACTATGACGGAGGAAAACATATTCATCAAGATCTAGGAACTGACTGGTCTTTAAAGGAGTATACCGTTGAGATTGTAGAACTCGTACACACTATGACGGAGGAAAACATCTTCATCAAGATCTAGGAACTGTCTAGTCTTCAACTAGTATACCGTTGAGATTGTAGAACTCGTCCACACTATGACGGAGGAAAACATCTTCATCAAGATCTAGGAACTGTCTGGTCTTCAACGTCGTATACCGTTGAGATTGTAGAACTCGTCCACACAATGAAGGAGGAAAACATCTTCATCAAGATCTAGGAACTGTCTGGTCTTCAACGTAGTATACCGTTGAGATTGTAGAACTCGTCCACACTATGACGGAGGAAAACATCTTCATCAAGATCTAGGAACTGTCTGGTCTTCAACGTAGTATACCGTTGAGATTATAGAACTCGTCCACACTATGACGGAGGAAAACATCTTCATCAAGATCTAGGAACTGTCTGGTCTTCAACGTAGTATACCGTTGAGATTATAGAACTCGTCCACACTATGACGGAGGAACACATCTTCATCAAGATCTAGGAATTGTCTGGTCTTCAACGTAGTATACCGTTGAGATTATAGAACTCGTCCACAATATGACAGATGAAAACATCTTCATCAAGATCTAGGAACTGCCTGGTCTTCAACGTAGTATACCGTTGAGATTATAGAACTCGTCCACACTATGACGGAGGAAAACATCTTCATCAAGATCTAGGAACTGTCTGGTCTTCTACGTCGTATACCATTGAGATTGTAGTACTCGTCCACACAATGAAGGAGGAAAACATCTTCATCAAGATCTAGGAACTGTCTGGTCTTCAACGTAGTATACCGTTGAGATTGTAGAACTCGTCCACACTATGACGGAGGAAAACATCTTCATCAAGATCTAGGAACTGTCTGATCTTAAACGTAGTATACTGTTGAGATTATAGAACTCGTCCACACTATGACGGAGGAAAACATCTTCATCAAGATCTAGGAACTGTCTGGTCTTCAACGTAATATACTGTTGAGATTGTAGAACTCTTCCAGACTATGATGGAGGAAAACATCTTCATCAAGATCTAGGAACTGTCTGGTCTTCAATGTAGTATACCATTGAGATTGTAGAACTCGTCCACACTAGGATGTTAGAAAACATCTTCATCAAGATCTAGGAACTGTCTGGTCTTCAACGTAGTATACCGTTGAGATTATAGAAATCGTCCACACTATAACGGAGGAAAACATCTTCATCAAGATCTAAGAACTGCCTGGTCTTCAACGTAGTATACCGTTGAGATTGTAGAACTCATCCACACTATGACGGAGGAAAACATCTAGATCTAGGAACTGTCTGGTCTTCAACGTAGTATACCGTTGAGATTGCAGAACTCGTCCACACTAGGACGGAGGGAAACATCTTCATCAATATCTAGGAACTGTCTGGTCTTCAACGTAGTATACCGTTGAGATTGTAGAACTCGTCCACACTATGACGGAGGAAAACCTCTTCATCAAGATGTAGGAATTGTCTGGTCTTCAATGTAGTATACCGTTGAGATTGTAGAACTTGTCCACACTATGACGGAGGAAAACATCTTCGTCAAGATCTAGGAACTGTCTGGTCTTCAACGTAGTATACCGTTGAGATTGTAGAACTCGTCCACACTATGACGGAGGAAAACATCTTCATCAAGATCTAGGAACTGTCTGGTCTTCAACGTAGTATACCGTTGAGATTATAGAACTCGTCCACACTATGACGGAGGAAAACATCTTCATCAAGATCTAGGAACTGTCTGGTCTTCAACGTAGTATACCGTTGAGATTATAGAACTCGTCCACACTATGACGGAGGAACACATCTTCATCAAGATCTAGGAATTGTCTGGTCTGCAACGTAGTATACCGTTGAGATTGTAGAACTCGTCCACACTATGACAGATGAAAACATCTTCATCAAGATCTAGGAACTGCCTGGTCTTCAACGTAGTATACCGTTGAGATTATAGAACTCGTCCACACTATGACGGAGGAAAACATCTTCATCAAGATCTAGGAACTGTCTGGTCTTCTACGTCGTATACCATTGAGATTGTAGTACTCGTCCACACAATGAAGGAGGAAAACATCTTCATCAAGATCTAGGAACTGTCTGGTCTTCAACGTAGTATACCGTTGAGATTGTAGAACTCGTCCACACTATGACGGAGGAAAACATCTTCATCAAGATCTAGGAACTGTCTGATCTTAAACGTAGTATACTGTTGAGATTATAGAACTCGTCCACACTATGACGGAGGAAAACATCTTCATCAAGATCTAGGAACTGTCTGGTCTTCAACGTAATATACTGTTGAGATTGTAGAACTCTTCCAGACTATGATGGAGGAAAACATCTTCATCAAGATCTAGGAACTGTCTGGTCTTCAATGTAGTATACCATTGAGATTGTAGAACTCGTCCACACTAGGATGTTAGAAAACATCTTCATCAAGATCTAGGAACTGTCTGGTCTTCAACGTAGTATACCGTTGAGATTATAGAAATCGTCCACACTATAACGGAGGAAAACATCTTCATCAAGATCTAAGAACTGCCTGGTCTTCAACGTAGTATACCGTTGAGATTGTAGAACTCATCCACACTATGACGGAGGAAAACATCTAGATCTAGGAACTGTCTGGTCTTCAACGTAGTATACCGTTGAGATTGCAGAACTCGTCCACACTAGGACGGAGGGAAACATCTTCATCAATATCTAGGAACTGTCTGGTCTTCAACGTAGTATACCGTTGAGATTGTAGAACTCGTCCACACTATGACGGAGGAAAACCTCTTCATCAAGATGTAGGAACTGTCTGGTCTTCAATGTAGTATACCGTTGAGATTGTAGAACTTGTCCACACTATGACGGAGGAAAACATCTTCGTCAAGATCTAGGAACTGTCTGGTCTTCAACGTAGTATATCGTTGAGATTGTAGAACTCGTCCACACTATGACGGAGGAAAACATCTTCATCGAGATCTAGGAACTGTCTGGTCTTCAACGTAGTATACCATTGAGATTGTAGAACTCATCCACACTATGACGGAGGAAAACATCTTCATCAAGATCTAGGAACTCTCTGGTCTTCAACGTAGTATACCGTTGAGATTGTAGAACTCGTCCACACTATGACAAAGGAAAACATCTTCATCAAGATCTAGGAACTGTCTGGTCTTCAACGTAGTATACCGTTGAGATTATAGAACTCGTCCACACTATGATGGAGGAACACATCTTCATCAAGATCTAGGAATTGTCTGGTCTTCAACGTAGTATACCGTTGAGATTGTAGAACTCGTCCACACTATGACGGATGAAAACATCTTCATCAAGATCTAGGAACTCTCTGGTCTTCAACGTAGTATACCGTTGAGATTGTAGAACTCGTCCACACTATGACAGAGGAAAACACCTTCATCAAGATCTAGGAACTGTCTGGTCTTCAACGTCGTATACTGTTGAGATTGTAGAACTCGTCCACACTATGATGGAAGAAAACATCTTCATCAAGATCTAGGAACTGTTTGGTCTTCAACTAGTATACCGTTGAGATTGTAGAACTCGTCCACACTATGACGGAGGAAAATATCTTCATCAACATCTAGGAACTGTATGGTCTTCAACGTAGTATACCGTTGAGATTGTAGAACTCGTCCACACTATGACGGAGGAAAACATCTTCATCAAGATCTAGGAACTGTCTGGTCTTCAACGTAGTATACCGTTGAGATTATAGAACTCGTCCACACTATGATGGAGGAAAACATCTTCATCAAGATCTAGGAACTGTATGGTCTTCAACGTAGTATACCGTTGAGATTGTAGAACTCGTCCACACTATGACGGAGGAAAACATCTTCATCAAGATCTAGGAACTGTCTGGTCTTCAATATAGTATACCGTTGAGATTATAGAACTCGTCCACACTATGACGAAGGAAAACCTCTTCATCAAGATCTAGGAACTGTCTGTTCTTCAACGTAGTATACCATTGAGATTATAGAAATCGTCGACACTCTGACGGAGGAAAACATCTTCATCAAGATCCAGGAATTGTCTGGTCTTCAATGTAGTATACCGTTAAGATTGTAGAACTCGTCCACACTATGACGGAGGAAAACATCTTCATCAAGATCTAGGAACTGTCTGGTCTTCAACGTAGTATACCGTTGAGATTATAGAAATCGTCCACACTATAACGGAGGAAAACATCTTCATCAAGATCTAAGAACTGCCTGGTCTTCAACGTAGTATACCGTAGAGATTGTAGAACTCGTCCACACTATGACGGAGGAAAACATCTAGATCTAGGAACTGTCTGGTCTTCAACGTAGTATACCGTTGAGATTGCAGAACTCGTCCACACTATGACGGAGGGAAACATCTTCATCAATATCTAGGAACTGTCTGGTCTTCAACGTAGTATACCGTTGAGATTGTAGAACTCGTCCACACTATGACGGAGGAAAACATCTTCATCAAGATCTAGGAACTGTCTAGTCTTCAATGTAGTATACCGTTGAGATTGTAGAACTTGTCCACACTATGACGGAGGAAAACATCTTCGTCAAGATCTAGGAACTGTCTGGTCTTCAACGTAGTATATCGTTGAGATTGTAGAACTCGTCCACACTATGACGGAGGAAAACATCTTCATCAAGATCTAGGAACTGTCTGGTCTTCAACATAGTATACCGTTGAGATTGTAGAACTCGTCCACACTATGATGGAGGAAAACATCTTCATCAAGATCTAGGAACTGTCTGGTCTTCAACGTAGTATACCGTTGAGATTGTAGAACTTGTCCACACTATGACGGAGGAAAACATCTTCATCAAGATCTAGCAACTGTCTGGTCTTCAACGTAGTATACTGTTGAGATTGTAGAACTCGTCCACACTATGATGGAGGAAAACATCTTCATCAAGATCTAGGAACTGTCTGGTCTTCAACTAGTATACCGTTGAGATTGTAGAACTCGTACACACTATGACGGAGGAAAACATCTTCATCAAGATCTAGGAACTGTCTGGTCTTCAACTAGTATACCGTTGAGATTGTAGAACTCGTCCACACTATGACGGAGGAAAACATCTTCATCAAGATCTAGGAACTGGCTGGTCTTCAACGTCGTATACCGTTGAGATTGTAGAACTCGTCCACACAATGAAGGAGGAAAACATCTTCATCAAGATCTAGGAACTGTCTGGTCTTCAACGTAGTATACCGTTGAGATTGTAGAACTCGTCCACACTATGACGGATGAAAACATCTTCATCAAGATCTAGGAACTCTCTGGTCTTCAACGTAGTATACCGTTGAGATTGCAGAACTCGTCCACGCTATGACAGAGGAAAACACCTTCATCAAGATCTAGGAACTGTCTGGTCTTCAACGTCGTATACTGTTGAGATTGTAGAACTCGTCCACACTATGATGGAGGAAAACATCTTCATCAAGATCTAGGAACTGTTTGGTCTTCAACTAGTATACCGTTGAGATTGTAGAACTCGTCCACACTATGACGGAGGAAAATATCTTCATCAACATCTAGGAACTGTATGGTCTTCAACGTAGTATACCGTTGAGATTGTAGAACTCGTCCACACTATGACGGAGGAAAACATCTTCATCAAGATCTAGGAACTGTCTGGTCTTCAACGTAGTATATCGTTGAGATTATAGAACTCGTCCACACTATGATGGAGGAAAACATCTTCATCAAGATCTAGGAACTGTATGGTCTTCAACGTAGTATACCGTTGAGATTGTAGAACTCGTCCACACTATGACGGAGGAAAACATCTTCATCAAGATCTAGGAACTGTCTGGTCTTCAATATAGTATACCGTTGAGATTATAGAACTCGTCCACACTATGACGAAGGAAAACCTCTTCATCAAGATCTAGGAACTGTCTGTTCTTCAACGTAGTATACCATTGAGATTATAGAAATCGTCGACACTATGACGGAGGAAAACATCTTCATCAAGATCCAGGAATTGTCTGGTCTTCAATGTAGTATACCGTTAAGATTGTAGAACTCGTCCACACTATGACGGAGGAAAACATCTTCATCAAGATCTAGGAACTGTCTGGTCTTTAACGTAGTATACCGTTGAGATTATAGAAATCGTCCACACTATAACAGAGGAAAACATCTTCATCAAGATCTAAGAACTGCCTGGTCTTCAACGTAGTATACCGTTGAGATTGTAGAACTCGTCCACACTATGACGGAGGAAAACATCTAGATCTAGGAACTGTCTGGTCTTCAACGTAGTATACCGTTGAGATTGCAGAACTCGTCCACACTATGACGGAGGGAAACATCTTCATCAATATCTAGGAACTGTCTGGTCTTCAACGTAGTATACCGTTGAGATTGTAGAACTCGTCCACACTATGACGGAGGAAAACATCTTCATCAAGATCTAGGAACTGTCTAGTCTTCAATGTAGTATACCATTGAGATTGTAGAACTTGTCCACACTATGACGGAGGAAAACATCTTCGTCAAGATCTAGGAACTGTCTGGTCTTCAACGTAGTATATCGTTGAGATTGTAGAACTCGTCCACACTATGACGGAGGAAAACATCTTCATCAAGATCTAGGAACTGTCTGGTCTTCAACATAGTATACCGTTGAGATTGTAGAACTCGTCCACACTATGATGGAGGAAAACATCTTCATCAAGATCTAGGAACTGTCTGGTCTTCAACGTAGTATACCGTTGAGATTGTAGAACTTGTCCACACTATGACGGAGGAAAACATCTTCATCAAGATCTAGGAACTGTCTGGTCTTCAACGTAGTATACTGTTGAGATTGTAGAACTCGTCCACACTATGATGGAGGAAAACATCTTCATCAAGATCTAGGAACTGTCTGGTCTTCAACTAGTATACCGTTGAGATTGTAGAACTCGTACACACTATGACGGAGGAAAACATCTTCATCAAGATCTAGGAACTGTCTGGTCTTCAACTAGTATACCGTTGAGATTGTAGAACTCGTCCACACTATGACGGAGGAAAACATCTTCATCAAGATCTAGGAACTGGCTGGTCTTCAACGTCGTATACCGTTGAGATTGTAGAACTCGTCCACACAATGAAGGAGTAAAACATCTTCATCAAGATCTAGGAACTGTCTGGTCTTCAACGTAGTATACCGTTGAGATTGTAGAACTCGTCCACACTATGACGGAGGAAAACATCTTCATCAAGATCTAGGAACTGTCTGGTCTTTAACGTAGTATACCGTTGAGATTATAGAAATCGTCCACACTATAACAGAGGAAAACATCTTCATCAAGATCTAAGAACTGCCTGGTCTTCAACGTAGTATACCGTTGAGATTGTAGAACTCGTCCACACTATGACGGAGGAAAACATCTAGATCTAGGAACTGTCTGGTCTTCAACGTAGTATACCGTTGAGATTGCAGAACTCGTCCACACTATGACGGAGGGAAACATCTTCATCAATATCTAGGAACTGTCTGGTCTTCAACGTAGTATACCGTTGAGATTGTAGAACTCGTCCACACTATGACGGAGGAAAACATCTTCATCAAGATCTAGGAACTGTCTAGTCTTCAATGTAGTATACCATTGAGATTGTAGAACTTGTCCACACTATGACGGAGGAAAACATCTTCGTCAAGATCTAGGAACTGTCTGGTCTTCAACGTAGTATATCGTTGAGATTGTAGAACTCGTCCACACTATGACGGAGGAAAACATCTTCATCAAGATCTAGGAACTGTCTGGTCTTCAACATAGTATACCGTTGAGATTGTAGAACTCGTCCACACTATGATGGAGGAAAACATCTTCATCAAGATCTAGGAACTGTCTGGTCTTCAACGTAGTATACCGTTGAGATTGTAGAACTTGTCCACACTATGACGGAGGAAAACATCTTCATCAAGATCTAGGAACTGTCTGGTCTTCAACGTAGTATACTGTTGAGATTGTAGAACTCGTCCACACTATGATGGAGGAAAACATCTTCATCAAGATCTAGGAACTGTCTGGTCTTCAACTAGTATACCGTTGAGATTGTAGAACTCGTACACACTATGACGGAGGAAAACATCTTCATCAAGATCTAGGAACTGTCTGGTCTTCAACTAGTATACCGTTGAGATTGTAGAACTCGTCCACACTATGACGGAGGAAAACATCTTCATCAAGATCTAGGAACTGGCTGGTCTTCAACGTCGTATACCGTTGAGATTGTAGAACTCGTCCACACAATGAAGGAGTAAAACATCTTCATCAAGATCTAGGAACTGTCTGGTCTTCAACGTAGTATACCGTTGAGATTGTAGAACTCGTCCACACTATGACGGGGGAAAACATCTTCATCAAGATCTAGGAGCTGTCTGATCTTCAACATAGTATACTGTTGAGATTATAGAACTCGTCCACACTATGACGGAGGAAAACATCTTCATCAAGATCTAGGAACTGTCTGGTCTTCAACGTAATATACTGTTTAGATTGTAGAACTCGTCCAGACTATGATGGAGGAAAACATCTTCATCAAGATCTAGGAACTGTCTGGTCTTCAATGTAGTATACCATTGAGATTGTAGAACTCGTCCACACAATGACGTTGGAAAACATCTTTATCAAGATCTAGGAACTGTCTGGTCTTCAACGTAGTATACCGTTGAGATTATAGAAATCGTCCACACTATAACGGAGGAAAACATCTTCATCAAGATCTAAGAACTGTCTGGTCTTCAACATAGTATACCGTTGAGATTGTAGAACTCGTCCACACTATGACGGAGGAAAACATCTTCATCAAGATCTAGGAACTGTCTGGTCTTCAATGTAGTATACCATTGAGATTGTAGAACTTGTCCAAACTATGACGGAGGAAAACATCTTCGTCAAGATCTAGGAACTGTCTGGTCTTCAACGTAGTATATTGTTGAGATTGTAGAACTCGTCCACACTATGACGGAGGAAAACATCTTCATCAAGATCTAGGAACTGTCTGGTCTTCAACATAGTATACCGTTGAGATTGTAGAACTCGTCCACACTATGATGGAGGAAAACATCTTCATAAGGATCTAGGAACTGTCTGGTCTTTAACGTAGTATACCGTTGAGATTGTAGAACTCGTCCACACTATGACGGAGGAAAACATCTTCATCAAGATCTAGGAACTGTCTGGTCTTCAACGTAGTATACTGTTGAGATTGTAGAACTCGTCCACACTATGATGGAGGAAAACATCTTCATCAAGATCTAGGAACTGTCTGGTCTTCAACTAGTATACCGTTGAGATTGTAGAACCCGTCCACACTATGACGGAGGAAATCATCTTCATCAAGATCTAGGAACTGACTGGTCTTTAAAGGAGTATACCGTTTAGATTGTAGAACTCGTACACACTATGACAGAGGAAAATATCTTCATCAAGATCTAGGAACTGTCTGGTCTTCAACTAGTATACTGTTGAGATTGTAGAACTCGTCCACAGTATGACGGAGGAAAACATCTTCATCAACATATAGGAACTATATGGTCTTCAACATAGTATACCGTTGAGATTGTAGAACTTGTCCACACTATGACGGAGGAAAACATCTTCATCAAGATCTAGGAACTGTCTGGTCTTCAACGTAGTATACCGTTGAGATTATAGAACTCGTCCACACTATGACGGAGGAAAACATCTTCATCAAGATCTAGGAACTGTCTGGTCTTCAACGTAGTATACCGTTGAGATTGTAGAACTCGTCCACACTATGACAGAGGAAAACATCTTCATCAAGATCTAGGAACTGTCTGGTCTTCAATGTAGTATACCGTTGAGATTATAGAACTCGTCCACACTATGACGGAGGAAAACATCTTCATCAAGATCTAGGAACTGTCTGGTCTTCAACGTAGTATACCGTTGAGATTATAGAACTCGTCCACACTATGACGGAGGAACACATCTTCATCAAGATCTAGGAATTGTCTGGTCTTCAACGTAGTATACCGTTGAGATTGTAGAACTCGTCCACACTATGACGGATGAAAACATCTTCATCAAGATCTAGGAACTGTCTAGTCTTCAACGTAGTATACCGTTGAGATTGTAGAACTCGTCCACACTATGACGGAGGAAAACATCTTCATCAAGATCTAGGAACTGTCTGGTCTTCAACATAGTATACCGTTGAGATTGTAGAACTCGTCCACACTATAACGGAGGAAAACATCTTCATCAAGATCTAGGAACTCTCTGGTCTTCAACGTAGTATACCGTTGAGATTGTAGAACTCGTCCACACTATGACGGAGGAAAACATCTTCATCAAGATCTAGGAACTGTCTGGTCTTCAACATAGTATACCGTTGAGATTGTAGAACTCGTCCACACTATGACGGAGGAAAACATCTTCATTAAGATCTAGGAACTGTCTGGTCTTCAACGTAGTATATCGTTGAGATTGTAGAACTCGTCCACACTATGACGGAGGAAAACATCTTCATCAAAATCTAGGAACTATATGGTCTTCAACGTAGTATACCGTTGAGATTGTAGAACTTGTCCAAACTATGACGGAGGAAAACATCTTCATCAAGATCTAGGAACTGACTGGTCTTTAAAGGAGTATACCGTTGAGATTGTAGAACTCGTACACACTATGACGGAGGAAAACATCTTCATCAAGATCTAGGAATTGTCTGGTCTTCAACTAGTATACCGTTGAGATTGTAGAACTCGTCCACACTATGACGGAGGAAAACATCTTCATCAAGATCTAGGAACTGTCTGGTCTTAAACGTCGTATACCGTTGAGATTGTAGAACTCGTCCACACAATGAAGGAGGAAAACATCTTCATCAAGATCTAGGAACCGTCTGGTCTTCAACGTAGTATACCGTTGAGATTGTAGAACTCGTCCACACTATGACGTTGGAAAACATCTTCATCAAGATCTAGGAACTGTTTGGTCTTCAACGTAGTATACCGTTGAGATTGTAGAACTCGCCCACACTATGATGGAGGAAAACATCTTCATCTAGATCTAAGAACTATCTGGTCTTCAACATAGTATACCGTTGAGATTGTAGAACTCGTCCACACTATGACGGAGGAAAACATCTTCATCAAGATCTAGGAACTGTCTGGTCTTCAACGTAGTATACCGTTGAGATTGTAGAACTCGTCCACACTATGACGGAGGAAAACATCTTCATCAAGATCTAGGAACTCTCTGGTCTTCAACGTAGTATACCATTGAGATTGTAGAACTCGTCCACACTATGACGGAGGAAAACATCTTCATCAAGATCTAGGAACTGTCTGGTCTTCAACATAGTATACCGTTGAGATTGTAGAACTCGTCCACACTATGACGGAGGAAAACATCTTCATCAAGATCTAAGAACTGTCTGGTCTTCAACGTAGTATACCGTTGAGATTGTAGAACTCGTCCACACTATGACGGAGGAAAACATCTTCATCAAAATCCAGGAACTATATGGTCTTCAACATAGTATACCGTTGAGATTGTAGAACTCGTCCAAACTATGACGGAGGAAAACATCTTCATCAAGATCTAGGAACTGACTGGTCTTTAAAGGAGTATACCATTGAGATTGTAGAACTCGTACACACTATGACGGAGGAAAACATCTTCATCAAGATCTAGGAACTGTCTGGCCTTCAACTAGTATACCGTTGAGATTGTAGAACTCGTCCACACTATGACGGAGGAAAACATCTTCATCAAGATCTAGGAACTGTCTGGTCTTCAACGTCGTATACCGTTGAGTTTATAGAACTCGTCCACACAATGAAGGAGGAAAACATATTCATCAAGATCTAGGAACTGTCTGGTCTTCAACGTAGTATACCGTTGAGATTGTAGAACTCGTCCACACTATGACGGAGGAAAACATCTTCATCAAGATCTAGGAACTGTCTGATCTTCAACGTAGTATACTGTTGAGATTATAGAACTCGTCCACACTATGACGGAGGAAAACATCTTCATCAAGATCTAGGAACTGTCTGGTCTTCAACGTAGTATATCGTTGAGATTATAGAACTCGTCCACACTATGACGGAGGAACACATCTTCATCAAGATCTAGGAATTGTCTGGTCTTCAACGTAGTATACCGTTGAGATTGTAGAACTCGTCCACACTATGACGGATGAAAACATCTTCATCAAGATCTAGGAACTGTCTGGTCTTCAACGTAGTATACCGTTGAGATTGTAGAACTCGCCCACACTATGACGGAGGAAAACATCTTCATCAAGATCTAGGAACTGTCTGGTCTTCAACATAGTATACCGTTGAGATTGTATAACTCGTCCACACTATGACAGAGGAAAACATCTTCATCAAGATCTAGGAACTGTCTGGTCTTCAACGTAGTATACCGTTGAGATTGTAAAACTCGTCCACACTATGACGGAGGAAAACATCTTCATCAAGATCTAGGAACTGTCTGGTCTTCAACGTAGTATACTGTTGAGATTGTAGAACTCGTCCACACTATGATGGAGGAAAACATCTTCATCAAGATCTAGGAACTGTCTGGTCTTCAACTAGTATACCGTTGAGATTGTAGAACTCGTCCACACTATGACGGAGGAAAACATCTTCATCAACATCTAGGAACTGTATGGTCTTCAACGTAGTATACCGTTGAGATTGTAGAACTCGTCCACACTATGACGGAGGAAAACATCTTCATCAAGTTCTAAGAACTGTCTGGTCTTCAACGTAGTATACCGTTGAGATTATAGAACTCGTCCACACTATGATGGAGGAAAACATATTCATCAAGATCTAGGAACTGTATGGTCTTCAACGTAGTATACCGTTGAGATTGTAGAACTCGTCCACACTATAACGGAGGAAAACATCTTCATCAAGATCTAGGAACTGTCTGGTCTTCAATATAGTATACTGTTGAGATTATAGAACTCGTCCACACTATGACGGAGGAAAACATCTTCATCAAGATCTAGGAACTGTCTGGTCTTCAACGTAGTATACCATTGAGATTATAGAACTCGTCCACACTATGACGGAGGAACACATCTTCATCAAGATCCAGGAATTGTCTGGTCTTCAATGTAGTATACCGTTGAGATTGTAGAACTCGTCCAAACTATGACGGAGGAAAACATCTTCATCAAGATCTAGGAACTGTCTGGTCTTCAATGTAGTATACCGTTGAGATTGTAGAACTCGTCCACACTATGACGGAGGAAAACATCTTCAGCGAGATCTAGGAACTGTCTGGTCTTCAACGTAGTATACCGTTTAGATTGTAGAACTCGTCCACACTATGACGGAGGAAAACATCTTCATCAAGATCTAGGAACTGTCTGGTCTTCAACGTAGTATACCGTTGAGATTATAGAACTCGTCCACACTATGACGGAGGAACACATCTTCATCAAGATCTAGGAATTGTCTGGTCTTCAACGTAGTATACCGTTGAGATTGTAGAACTCGTCCACACTATGACGGATGAAAACATCTTCATCAAGATCTAGGAACTGTCTAGTCTTCAACGTAGTATACCGTTGAGATTGTAGAACTCGTCCACACTATAACGGAGGAAAACATCTTCATCAAGATCTAGGAACTGTCTGGTCTTCAACATAGTATACCGTTGAGATTGTAGAACTCGTCCACAATATGACGGAGGAAAACATCTTCATCAAGATCTAGGAACTGTCTGGTCTTCAACGTAGTATACCGTTGAGATTGTAGAACTCGTCCACACTATGACGGAGGAAAACATCTTCATCAAGATCTAGGAACTGTCTGGTCTTCAACGTAGTATACTGTTGAGATTGTAGAACTCGTCCACACTATGATGGAGGAAAACATCTTCATCAAGATCTAGGAACTGTCTGGTCTTCAACTAGTATACCGTTGAGATTGTAGAACTCGTCCACACTATGACGGAGGAAAACATCTTCATCAACATCTAGGAACTGTATGGTCTTCAACGTAGTATACCGTTGAGATTGTAGAACTCGTCCACACTATGACGGAGGAAAACATCTTCATCAAGTTCTAGGAACTGTCTGGTCTTCAATATAGTATACTGTTGAGATTATAGAACTCGTCCACACTATGACGGAGGAAAACATCTTCATCAAGATCTAGGAACTGTCTGGTCTTCAACGTAGTATAGCGTTGAGATTATAGAACTCGTCCACACTATGACGGAGGAACACATCTTCATCAAGATCCAGGAATTGTCTGGTCTTCAATGTAGTATACCGTTGAGATTGTAGAACTCGTCCACACTATGACGGAGGAAAACATCTTCATCAAGATCTAGGAACTGTCTAGTCTTCAACGTAGTATACCGTTGAGATTGTAGAACTCGTCCACACTATGACGGAGGAAAACATCTTCAGCAAGATCTAGGAACTGTCTGGTCTTCAACGTAGTATACCGTTGAGATTGTAGTACTCGTCCACACTATGACGGAGGAAAAAATCTTCATCAAGATCTAGGAACTGTCTGATCTTCAACGTAGTATACCGTTGAGATTATAGAACTCGTCCACACTATGACGGAGGAAAACATCTTCATCAAGATCTAGGAACTGTCTGGTCTTCAACATAGTATACCGTTAAGATTGTAGAACTCGTCCAAACTATGACGGAGGAAAACATCTTCATCAAGATCTAGGAACTGTCTGGTCTTCAACGTAGTATACCGTTGAGATTGTAGAACTCGTCCACACTATGACGGAGGAAAACATCTTCATCAAGATCTAGGAACTGTCTGGTCTTCAACATAGTATACCGTTGAGATTGTAGAACTCGTCCACACTATAACGGAGGAAAACATCTTCATCAAGATCTAGGAACTCTCTGGTCTTCAACGTAGTATACCGTTGAGATTGTAGAACTCGTCCACACTATGACGGAGGAAAACATCTTCATCAAGATCTAGGAACTGTCTGGTCTTCAACATAGTATACTGTTGAGATTGTAGAACTCGTCCACACTATGACGGAGGAAAACATCTTCATTAAGATCTAGGAACTGTCTGGTCTTCAACGTAGTATATCGTTGAGATTGTAGAACTCGTCCACACTATGACGGAGGAAAACATCTTCATCAAAATCTAGGAACTATATGGTCTTCAACGTAGTATACCGTTGAGATTGTAGAACTTGTCCAAACTATGACGGAGGAAAACATCTTCATCAAGATCTAGGAACTGACTGGTCTTTAAAGGAGTATACCGTTGAGATTGTAGAACTCGTACACACTATGACGGAGGAAAACATCTTCATCAAGATCTAGGAACTGTCTGGTCTTCAACTAGTATACCGTTGAGATTGTAGAACTCGTCCACACTATGACGGAGGAAAACATCTTCATCAAGATCTAGGAACTGTCTGGTCTTAAACGTCGTATACCGTTGAGATTGTAGAACTCGTCCACACAATGAAGGAGGAAAACATCTTCATCAAGATCTAGGAACTGTCTGGTCTTCAACGTAGTATACCGTTGAGATTGTAGAACTCGTCCACACTATGACGTTGGAAAACATCTTCATCAAGATCTAGGAACTGTTTGGTCTTCAACGTAGTATACCGTTGAGATTGTAGAACTCGCCCACACTATGATGGAGGAAAACATCTTCATCTAGATCTAAGAACTATCTGGTCTTCAACATAGTATACCGTTGAGATTGTAGAACTCGTCCACACTATGACGGAGGAAAACATCTTCATCAAGATCTAGGAACTGTCTGGTCTTCAACGTAGTATACCGTTGAGATTGTAGAACTCGTCCACACTATGACGGAGGAAAACATCTTCATCAAGATCTAGGAACTCTCTGGTCTTCAACGTAGTATACCATTGAGATTGTAGAACTCGTCCACACTATGACGGAGGAAAACATCTTCATCAAGATCTAGGAACTGTCTGGTCTTCAACATAGTATACCGTTGAGATTGTAGAACTCGTCCACACTCTGACGGAGGAAAACATCTTCATCAAGATCTAGGAACTGTCTGGTCTTCAACGTAGTATACCGTTGAGATTGTAGAACTCGTCCACACTATGACGGAGGAAAACATCTTCATCAAAATCCAGGAACTATATGGTCTTCAACATAGTATACCGTTGAGATTGTAGAACTCGTCCAAACTATGACGGAGGAAAACATCTTCATCAAGATCTAGGAACTGACTGGTCTTTAAAGGAGTATACCATTGAGATTGTAGAACTCGTACACACTATGACGGAGGAAAACATCTTCATCAAGATCTAGGAACTGTCTGGTCTTCAACTAGTATACCGTTGAGATTGTAGAACTCGTCCACACTATGACGGAGGAAAACATCTTCATCAAGATCTAGGAACTGTCTGGTCTTCAACGTCGTATACCGTTGAGTTTATAGAACTCGTCCACACAATGAAGGAGGAAAACATCTTCATCAAGATCTAGGAACTGTCTGGTCTTCAACGTAGTATACCGTTGAGATTGTAGAACTCGTCCACACTATGACGGAGGAAAACATCTTCATCAAGATCTAGGAACTGTCTGATCTTCAACGTAGTATACTGTTGAGATTATAGAACTCGTCCACACTATGACGGAGGAAAACATCTTCATCAAGATCTAGGAACTGTCTGGTCTTCAACGTAGTATATCGTTGAGATTATAGAACTCGTCCACACTATGACGGAGGAACACATCTTCATCAAGATCTAGGAATTGTCTGGTCTTCAACGTAGTATACCGTTGAGATTGTAGAACTCGTCCACACTATGACGGATGAAAACATCTTCATCAAGATCTAGGAACTGTCTGGTCTTCAACGTAGTATACCGTTGAGATTGTAGAACTCGCCCACACTATGACGGAGGAAAACATCTTCATCAAGATCTAGGAACTGTCTGGTCTTCAACATAGTATACCGTTGAGATTGTAGAACTCGTCCACACTATGACAGAGGAAAACATCTTCATCAAGATCTAGGAACTGTCTGGTCTTCAACGTAGTATACCGTTGAGATTGTAAAACTCGTCCACACTATGACGGAGGAAAACATCTTCATCAAGATCTAGGAACTGTCTGGTCTTCAACGTAGTATACTGTTGAGATTGTAGAACTCGTCCACACTATGATGGAGGAAAACATCTTCATCAAGATCTAGGAACTGTCTGGTCTTCAACTAGTATACCGTTGAGATTGTAGAACTCGTCCACACTATGACGGAGGAAAACATCTTCATCAACATCTAGGAACTGTATGGTCTTCAACGTAGTATACCGTTGAGATTGTAGAACTCGTCCACACTATGACGGAGGAAAACATCTTCATCAAGTTCTAAGAACTGTCTGGTCTTCAACGTAGTATACCGTTGAGATTATAGAACTCGTCCACACTATGATGGAGGAAAACATATTCATCAAGATCTAGGAACTGTATGGTCTTCAACGTAGTATACCGTTGAGATTGTAGAACTCGTCCACACTATAACGGAGGAAAACATCTTCATCAAGATCTAGGAACTGTCTGGTCTTCAATATAGTATACTGTTGAGATTATAGAACTCGTCCACACTATGACGGAGGAAAACATCTTCATCAAGATCTAGGAACTGTCTGGTCTTCAACGTAGTATACCATTGAGATTATAGAACTCGTCCACACTATGACGGAGGAACACATCTTCATCAAGATCCAGGAATTGTCTGGTCTTCAATGTAGTATACCGTTGAGATTGTAGAACTCGTCCAAACTATGACGGAGGAAAACATCTTCATCAAGATCTAGGAACTGTCTGGTCTTCAATGTAGTATACCGTTGAGATTGTAGAACTCGTCCACACTATGACGGAGGAAAACATCTTCAGCGAGATCTAGGAACTGTCTGGTCTTCAACGTAGTATACCGTTGAGATTGTAGAACTCGTCCACACTATGACGGAGGAAAACATCTTCATCAAGATCTAGGAACTGTCTGGTCTTCAACGTAGTATACCGTTGAGATTATAGAACTCGTCCACACTATGACGGAGGAACACATCTTCATCAAGATCTAGGAATTGTCTGGTCTTCAACGTAGTATACCGTTGAGATTGTAGAACTCGTCCACACTATGACGGATGAAAACATCTTCATCAAGATCTAGGAACTGTCTGGTCTTCAACGTAGTATACCGTTGAGATTGTAGAACTCGTCCACACTATAACGGAGGAAAACATCTTCATCAAGATCTAGGAACTGTCTGGTCTTCAACATAGTATACCGTTGAGATTGTAGAACTCGTCCACAATATGACGGAGGAAAACATCTTCATCAAGATCTAGGAACTGTCTGGTCTTCAACGTAGTATACCGTTGAGATTGTAGAACTCGTCCACACTATGACGGAGGAAAACATCTTCATCAAGATCTAGGAACTGTCTGGTCTTCAACGTAGTATACTGTTGAGATTGTAGAACTCGTCCACACTATGATGGAGGAAAACATCTTCATCAAGATCTAGGAACTGTCTGGTCTTCAACTAGTATACCGTTGAGATTGTAGAACTCGTCCACACTATGACGGAGGAAAACATCTTCATCAACATCTAGGAACTGTATGGTCTTCAACGTAGTATACCGTTGAGATTGTAGAACTCGTCCACACTATGACGGAGGAAAACATCTTCATCAAGTTCTAGGAACTGTCTGGTCTTCAATATAGTATACTGTTGAGATTATAGAACTCGTCCACACTATGACGGAGGAAAACATCTTCATCAAGATCTAGGAACTGTCTGGTCTTCAACGTAGTATAGCGTTGAGATTATAGAACTCGTCCACACTATGACGGAGGAACACATCTTCATCAAGATCCAGGAATTGTCTGGTCTTCAATGTAGTATACCGTTGAGATTGTAGAACTCGTCCACACTATGACGGAGGAAAACATCTTCATCAAGATCTAGGAACTGTCTAGTCTTCAACGTAGTATACCGTTGAGATTGTAGAACTCGTCCACACTATGACGGAGGAAAACATCTTCAGCAAGATCTAGGAACTGTCTGGTCTTCAACGTAGTATACCGTTGAGATTGTAGTACTCGTCCACACTATGACGGAGGAAAAAATCTTCATCAAGATCTAGGAACTGTCTGATCTTCAACGTAGTATACCGTTGAGATTATAGAACTCGTCCACACTATGACGGAGGAAAACATCTTCATCAAGATCTAGGAACTGTCTGGTCTTCAACATAGTATACCGTTAAGATTGTAGAACTCGTCCAAACTATGACGGAGGAAAACATCTTCATCAAGATCTAGGAACTGTCTGGTCTTCAACATAGTATACCGTTGAGATTGTAGAACTCGTCCACACTATGACGTTGGAAAACATCTTCATCAAGATCTAGGAACTGTTTGGTCTTCAACGCAGTATACCGTTGAGATTGTAGAACTCGCCCACACTATGACGGAGGAAAACATCTTCATCAAGATCTAAGTACTGTCTGGTATTCAACATAGTATACCGTTGAGATTGTAGAACTCGTCCACACTATGACGGAGGAAAACATCTTCATCAAGATCTAGGAACTGTCTAGTCTTTAACGTAGTATACCGTTGAGATTGTAGAACTCGTCCACACTATGAAGGAGGAAAACATCTTCATCAAGTCTAGGAACTCTCTGGTCTTCAACGTAGTATACCGTTGAGATTGTAGAACTTGTCCACACTATGACGGAGGAAAACATCTTTATCAAGATCTAGGAACTGTCTGGTCTTCAACATAGTATACCGTTGAGATTGTAGAACTCGTCCACACTATGACGGAGGAAAACATCTTCATCAAGATCTAGGAACTATCTGGTCTTCAACGTAGTATACCGTTGAGATTGTAGAACTTGTCCACACTATGACGGAGGACAACATTTTCATCAAAATCCAGGAACTATATGGTCTTCAACGTAGTATACCGTTGAGATTGTAGAACTCGTCCAAACTATGACGGAGGAAAACATCTTCATCAAGATCTAGGAACTGACTGGTCTTTAAAGGAGTATACCGTTGAGATTGTAGAACTCGTACACACTATGACGGAGGAAAACATCTTCATCAAGATCTAGGAACTGTCTGGTCTTCAACTAGTATACCGTTGAGATTGTAGAACTCGTCCACACTATGACGGAGGAAAACATCTTCATCAAGATCTAGGAACTGTCTGGTCTTCAACGTCGTATACCGTTGAGATTGTAGAACTCATCCACACAATGAAGGAGGAAAACATCTTCATCAAGATCTAGGAACTGTCTGGTCTTCAACGTAGTATACCGTTGAGATTGTAGAACTCATCCACACTATGACGGAGGAAAACATCTTCATCAAGATCTAGGAACTGTCTGGTCTTCAACGTAGTATACTGTTGAGATTGTAGAACTCGTCCACACTATGATGGAGGAAAACATCTTCATCAAGATCTAGGAACTGTCTGGTCTTCAACTAGTATACCGTTGAGATTGTAGAACTCGTCCATAGTATGACGGAGGAAAACATCTTCATCAACATCTAGGAACTATATGGTCTTCAACGTAGTATACCGTTGAGATTGTAGAACTTGTCCACACTATGACGGAAGAAAACATCTTCATCAAGATCTAGGAACTGTCTGGTCTTCAACGTAGTATACCGTTGAGATAATAGAACTCATCCACACTATGACGGAGGAAAACATCTTCATCAAGATCTAGGAACTGTCTGGTCTTCAACGTAGTATACCGTTGAGATTGTAGAACTCGTCCACACTATGACAGAGGAAAACATCTTCATCAAGATCTAGGAACTGTCTGGTCTTCAATGTAGTATACCGTTGAGATTATAGAACTCGTCCACACTATGACGGAGGAAAACATCTTCATCAAGATCTAGGAACTGTCTGGTCTTCAACGTAGTATACCGTTGAGATTATAGAACTCGTCCACACTATGACGGAGGAACACATCTTTATCAAGATCTAGGAATTGTCTGGTTTTCAACGTAGTATACCGTTGAGATTGTAGAACTCGTCCACACTATGACGGATGAAAACATCTTCATCAAGATCTAGGAACTGTCTGGTCTTCAACGTAGTATACCGTTGAGATTGTAGAACTCGTCCACACTATGACGGAGGAAAACATCTTCATCAAGATCTAGGAACTGTCTGGTCTTCAACATAGTATACCGTTGAGATTGTAGAACTCGTCCACACTATGACGGAGGAAAACATCTTCATCAAGATCTAGGAACTGTCTGGTCTTCAACGTAGTATACCGTTGAGATTGTAGAACTCGTCCACACTATGACGGAGGAAAACATCTTCATCAAGACCTAGGAACTGTCTGGTCTTCAACGTAGTATATTGTTGAGATTGTAGAACTCGTCCACACTATGATGGAGGAAAACATCTTCATCAAGATCTAGGAACTGTCTGGTCTTCAACTAGTATACCGTTGAGATTGTAGAACTCGTCCACACTATGATGGAGGAAAACATCTTCATCAAGATCTAGGAACTGTCTGGTCTTCAATATAGTATACCGTTAAGATTGTAGAACTCGTCCAAACTATGACGGAGGAAAACATCTTCATCAAGATCTAGGAACTGTCTGGTCTTCAACATAGTATACCGTTGAGATTGTAGAACTCGTCCACACTATGACGGAGGAAAACATCTTCATCAAGTTCTAGGAACTGTCTGGTCTTCAATATAGTATACTGTTGAGATTATAGAACTCGTCCACACTATGACGGAGGAAAACATCTTCATCAAGATCTAGGAACTGTCTGGTCTTCAACGTAGTATAGCGTTGAGATTATAGAACTCGTCCACACTATGACGGAGGAACACATCTTCATCAAGATCCAGGAATTGTCTGGTCTTCAATGTAGTATACCGTTGAGATTGTAGAACTCGTCCACACTATGACGGAGGAAAACATCTTCATCAAGATCTAGGAACTGTCTAGTCTTCAACGTAGTATACCGTTGAGATTGTAGAACTCGTCCACACTATGACGGAGGAAAACATCTTCAGCAAGATCTAGGAACTGTCTGGTCTTCAACGTAGTATACCGTTGAGATTGTAGTACTCGTCCACACTATGACGGAGGAAAAAATCTTCATCAAGATCTAGGAACTGTCTGATCTTCAACGTAGTATACCGTTGAGATTATAGAACTCGTCCACACTATGACGGAGGAAAACATCTTCATCAAGATCTAGGAACTGTCTGGTCTTCAACATAGTATACCGTTAAGATTGTAGAACTCGTCCAAACTATGACGGAGGAAAACATCTTCATCAAGATCTAGGAACTGTCTGGTCTTCAACATAGTATACCGTTGAGATTGTAGAACTCGTCCACACTATGACGTTGGAAAACATCTTCATCAAGATCTAGGAACTGTTTGGTCTTCAACGCAGTATACCGTTGAGATTGTAGAACTCGCCCACACTATGACGGAGGAAAACATCTTCATCAAGATCTAAGTACTGTCTGGTATTCAACATAGTATACCGTTGAGATTGTAGAACTCGTCCACACTATGACGGAGGAAAACATCTTCATCAAGATCTAGGAACTGTCTAGTCTTTAACGTAGTATACCGTTGAGATTGTAGAACTCGTCCACACTATGAAGGAGGAAAACATCTTCATCAAGTCTAGGAACTCTCTGGTCTTCAACGTAGTATACCGTTGAGATTGTAGAACTTGTCCACACTATGACGGAGGAAAACATCTTTATCAAGATCTAGGAACTGTCTGGTCTTCAACATAGTATACCGTTGAGATTGTAGAACTCGTCCACACTATGACGGAGGAAAACATCTTCATCAAGATCTAGGAACTATCTGGTCTTCAACGTAGTATACCGTTGAGATTGTAGAACTTGTCCACACTATGACGGAGGACAACATTTTCATCAAAATCCAGGAACTATATGGTCTTCAACGTAGTATACCGTTGAGATTGTAGAACTCGTCCAAACTATGACGGAGGAAAACATCTTCATCAAGATCTAGGAACTGACTGGTCTTTAAAGGAGTATACCGTTGAGATTGTAGAACTCGTACACACTATGACGGAGGAAAACATCTTCATCAAGATCTAGGAACTGTCTGGTCTTCAACTAGTATACCGTTGAGATTGTAGAACTCGTCCACACTATGACGGAGGAAAACATCTTCATCAAGATCTAGGAACTGTCTGGTCTTCAACGTCGTATACCGTTGAGATTGTAGAACTCGTCCACACAATGAAGGAGGAAAACATCTTCATCAAGATCTAGGAACTGTCTGGTCTTCAACGTAGTATACCGTTGAGATTGTAGAACTCATCCACACTATGACGGAGGAAAACATCTTCATCAAGATCTAGGAACTGTCTGGTCTTCAACGTAGTATACTGTTGAGATTGTAGAACTCGTCCACACTATGATGGAGGAAAACATCTTCATCAAGATCTAGGAACTGTCTGGTCTTCAACTAGTATACCGTTGAGATTGTAGAACTCGTCCATAGTATGACGGAGGAAAACATCTTCATCAACATCTAGGAACTATATGGTCTTCAACGTAGTATACCGTTGAGATTGTAGAACTTGTCCACACTATGACGGAAGAAAACATCTTCATCAAGATCTAGGAACTGTCTGGTCTTCAACGTAGTATACCGTTGAGATAATAGAACTCATCCACACTATGACGGAGGAAAACATCTTCATCAAGATCTAGGAACTGTCTGGTCTTCAACGTAGTATACCGTTGAGATTGTAGAACTCGTCCACACTATGACAGAGGAAAACATCTTCATCAAGATCTAGGAACTGTCTGGTCTTCAATGTAGTATACCGTTGAGATTATAGAACTCGTCCACACTATGACGGAGGAAAACATCTTCATCAAGATCTAGGAACTGTCTGGTCTTCAACGTAGTATACCGTTGAGATTATAGAACTCGTCCACACTATGACGGAGGAACACATCTTTATCAAGATCTAGGAATTGTCTGGTTTTCAACGTAGTATACCGTTGAGATTGTAGAACTCGTCCACACTATGACGGATGAAAACATCTTCATCAAGATCTAGGAACTGTCTGGTCTTCAACGTAGTATACCGTTGAGATTGTAGAACTCGTCCACACTATGACGGAGGAAAACATCTTCATCAAGATCTAGGAACTGTCTGGTCTTCAACATAGTATACCGTTGAGATTGTAGAACTCGTCCACACTATGACGGAGGAAAACATCTTCATCAAGATCTAGGAACTGTCTGGTCTTCAACGTAGTATACCGTTGAGATTGTAGAACTCGTCCACACTATGACGGAGGAAAACATCTTCATCAAGACCTAGGAACTGTCTGGTCTTCAACGTAGTATATTGTTGAGATTGTAGAACTCGTCCACACTATGATGGAGGAAAACATCTTCATCAAGATCTAGGAACTGTCTGGTCTTCAACTAGTATACCGTTGAGATTGTAGAACTCGTCCACACTATGATGGAGGAAAACATCTTCATCAAGATCTAGGAACTGTCTGGTCTTCAATATAGTATACCGTTAAGATTGTAGAACTCGTCCAAACTATGACGGAGGAAAACATCTTCATCAAGATCTAGGAACTGTCTGGTCTTCAACATAGTATACCGTTGAGATTGTAGAACTCGTCCACACTATGACGGAGGAAAACATCTTCATCAAGTTCTAGGAACTGTCTGGTCTTCAATATAGTATACTGTTGAGATTATAGAACTCGTCCACACTATGACGGAGGAAAACATCTTCATCAAGATCTAGGAACTGTCTGGTCTTCAACGTAGTATAGCGTTGAGATTATAGAACTCGTCCACACTATGACGGAGGAACACATCTTCATCAAGATCCAGGAATTGTCTGGTCTTCAATGTAGTATACCGTTGAGATTGTAGAACTCGTCCACACTATGACGGAGGAAAACATCTTCATCAAGATCTAGGAACTGTCTAGTCTTCAACGTAGTATACCGTTGAGATTGTAGAACTCGTCCACACTATGACGGAGGAAAACATCTTCAGCAAGATCTAGGAACTGTCTGGTCTTCAACGTAGTATACCGTTGAGATTGTAGTACTCGTCCACACTATGACGGAGGAAAAAATCTTCATCAAGATCTAGGAACTGTCTGATCTTCAACGTAGTATACCGTTGAGATTATAGAACTCGTCCACACTATGACGGAGGAAAACATCTTCATCAAGATCTAGGAACTGTCTGGTCTTCAACATAGTATACCGTTAAGATTGTAGAACTCGTCCAAACTGTGACGGAGGAAAACATCTTCATCAAGATCTAGGAACTGTCTGGTCTTCAACATAGTATACCGTTGAGATTGTAGAACTCGTCCACACTATGACGTTGGAAAACATCTTCATCAAGATCTAGGAACTGTTTGGTCTTCAACGCAGTATACCGTTGAGATTGTAGAACTCGCCCACACTATGACGGAGGAAAACATCTTCATCAAGATCTAAGTACTGTCTGGTATTCAACATAGTATACCGTTGAGATTGTAGAACTCGTCCACACTATGACGGAGGAAAACATCTTCATCAAGATCTAGGAACTGTCTAGTCTTTAACGTAGTATACCGTTGAGATTGTAGAACTCGTCCACACTATGAAGGAGGAAAACATCTTCATCAAGTCTAGGAACTCTCTGGTCTTCAACGTAGTATACCGTTGAGATTGTAGAACTTGTCCACACTATGACGGAGGAAAACATCTTTATCAAGATCTAGGAACTGTCTGGTCTTCAACATAGTATACCGTTGAGATTGTAGAACTCGTCCACACTATGACGGAGGAAAACATCTTCATCAAGATCTAGGAACTATCTGGTCTTCAACGTAGTATACCGTTGAGATTGTAGAACTTGTCCACACTATGACGGAGGACAACATTTTCATCAAAATCCAGGAACTATATGGTCTTCAACGTAGTATACCGTTGAGATTTTAGAACTCGTCCAAACTATGACGGAGGAAAACATCTTCATCAAGATCTAGGAACTGACTGGTCTTTAAAGGAGTATACCGTTGAGATTGTAGAACTCGTACACACTATGACGGAGGAAAACATCTTCATCAAGATCTAGGAACTGTCTGGTCTTCAACTAGTATACCGTTGAGATTGTAGAACTCGTCCACACTATGACGGAGGAAAACATCTTCATCAAGATCTAGGAACTGTCTGGTCTTCAACGTCGTATACCGTTGAGATTGTAGAACTCGTCCACACAATGAAGGAGGAAAACATCTTCATCAAGATCTAGGAACTGTCTGGTCTTCAACGTAGTATACCGTTGAGATTGTAGAACTCATCCACACTATGACGGAGGAAAACATCTTCATCAAGATCTAGGAACTGTCTGGTCTTCAACGTAGTATACTGTTGAGATTGTAGAACTCGTCCACACTATGATGGAGGAAAACATCTTCATCAAGATCTAGGAACTGTCTGGTCTTCAACTAGTATACCGTTGAGATTGTAGAACTCGTCCATAGTATGACGGAGGAAAACATCTTCATCAACATCTAGGAACTATATGGTCTTCAACGTAGTATACCGTTGAGATTGTAGAACTTGTCCACACTATGACGGAAGAAAACATCTTCATCAAGATCTAGGAACTGTCTGGTCTTCAACGTAGTATACCGTTGAGATAATAGAACTCATCCACACTATGACGGAGGAAAACATCTTCATCAAGATCTAGGAACTGTCTGGTCTTCAACGTAGTATACCGTTGAGATTGTAGAACTCGTCCACACTATGACAGAGGAAAACATCTTCATCAAGATCTAGGAACTGTCTGGTCTTCAATGTAGTATACCGTTGAGATTATAGAACTCGTCCACACTATGACGGAGGAAAACATCTTCATCAAGATCTAGGAACTGTCTGGTCTTCAACGTAGTATACCGTTGAGATTATAGAACTCGTCCACACTATGACGGAGGAACACATCTTTATCAAGATCTAGGAATTGTCTGGTTTTCAACGTAGTATACCGTTGAGATTGTAGAACTCGTCCACACTATGACGGATGAAAACATCTTCATCAAGATCTAGGAACTGTCTGGTCTTCAACGTAGTATACCGTTGAGATTGTAGAACTCGTCCACACTATGACGGAGGAAAACATCTTCATCAAGATCTAGGAACTGTCTGGTCTTCAACATAGTATACCGTTGAGATTGTAGAACTCGTCCACACTATGACGGAGGAAAACATCTTCATCAAGATCTAGGAACTGTCTGGTCTTCAACGTAGTATACCGTTGAGATTGTAGAACTCGTCCACACTATGACGGAGGAAAACATCTTCATCAAGACCTAGGAACTGTCTGGTCTTCAACGTAGTATATTGTTGAGATTGTAGAACTCGTCCACACTATGATGGAGGAAAACATCTTCATCAAGATCTAGGAACTGTCTGGTCTTCAACTAGTATACCGTTGAGATTGTAGAACTCGTCCACACTATGATGGAGGAAAACATCTTCATCAAGATCTAGGAACTGTCTGGTCTTCAATATAGTATACCGTTAAGATTGTAGAACTCGTCCAAACTATGACGGAGGAAAACATCTTCATCAAGATCTAGGAACTGTCTGGTCTTCAACATAGTATACCGTTGAGATTGTAGAACTCGTCCACACTATGACGTTGGAAAACATCTTCATCAAGATCTAGGAACTGTTTGGTCTTCAACGTAGTATACCGTTGAGATTGTAGAACTCGCCCACACTATGACGGAGGAAAACATCTTCATCAAGATCTAAGAACTGTCTGGTATTCAACATAGTATACCGTTGAGATTGTAGAACTCGTCCACACTATGACGGAGGAAAACATCTTCATCAAGATCTAGGAACTGTCTAGTCTTTAACGTAGTATACCGTTGAGATTGTAGAACTCGTCCACACTATGAAGGAGGAACACATCTTCATCAAGTCTAGGAACTCTCTGGTCTTCAACGTAGTATACCGTTGAGATTGTAGAACTTGTCCACACTATGACGGAGGAAAACATCTTCATCAACATCTAGGAACTATATGGTCTTCAACATAGTATACCGTTGAGATTGTAGAACTCGTCCACACTATGACGGAGGAAAACATCTTCATCAAGATCTAGGAACTGTCTGGTCTTCAACGTAGTATACCGTTGAGATAATAGAACTCATCCACACTATGACGGAGGAAAACATCTTCATCAAGATCTAGGAACTGTCTGGTCTTCAACGTAGTATACCGTTGAGATTGTAGAACTCGTCCACACTATGACAGAGGAAAACATCTTCATCAAGATCTAGGAACTGTCTGGTCTTCAATGTAGTATACCGTTGAGATTATAGAACTCGTCCACACTATGACGGAGGAAAACATCTTCATCAAGATCTAGGAACTGTCTGGTCTTCAACGTAGTATACCGTTGAGATTATAGAACTCGTCCACACTATGACGGAGGAACACATCTTTATCAAGATCTAGGAATTGTCTGGTCTTCAACGTAGTATACCGTTGAGATTGTAGAACTCGTCCACACTATGACGGATGAAAACATCTTCATCAAGATCTAGGAACTGTCTGGTCTTCAACGTAGTATACCGTTGAGATTGTAGAACTCGTCCACACTATGACGGAGGAAAACATCTTCATCAAGATCTAGGAACTGTCTGGTCTTCAACATAGTATACCGTTGAGATTGTAGAACTCGTCCACACTATGACGGAGGAAAACATCTTCATCAAGATCTAGGAACTGTCTGGTCTTCAACGTAGTATACCGTTGAGATTGTAGAACTCGTCCACACTATGACGGAGGAAAACATCTTCATCAAGACCTAGGAACTGTCTGGTCTTCAACGTAGTATATTGTTGAGATTGTAGAACTCGTCCACACTATGATGGAGGAAAACATCTTCATCAAGATCTAGGAACTGTCTGATCTTCAACGTAGTATACCGTTGAGATTATAGAACTCGTCCACACTATGACGGAGGAAAACATCTTCATCAAGATCTAGGAACTGTCTGGTCTTCAACATAGTATACCGTTAAGATTGTAGAACTCGTCCAAACTATGACGGAGGAAAACATCTTCATCAAGATCTAGGAACTGTCTGGTCTTCAACATAGTATACCGTTGAGATTGTAGAACTCGTCCACACTATGACGTTGGAAAACATCTTCATCAAGATCTAGGAACTGTTTGGTCTTCAACGTAGTATACCGTTGAGATTGTAGAACTCGCCCACACTATGACGGAGGAAAACATCTTCATCAAGATCTAAGAACTGTCTGGTATTCAACATAGTATACCGTTGAGATTGTAGAACTCGTCCACACTATGACGGAGGAAAACATCTTCATCAAGATCTAGGAACTGTCTAGTGTTTAACGTAGTATACCGTTGAGATTGTAGAACTCGTCCACACTATGAAGGAGGAAAACATCTTCATCAAGTCTAGGAACTCTCTGGTCTTCAACGTAGTATACCGTTGAGATTGTAGAACTTGTCCACACTATGACGGAGGAAAACATCTTCATCAAGATCTAGGAACTGTCTGGTCTTCAACATAGTATACCGTTGAGATTGTAGAACTCGTCCACACTATGACGGAGGAAAACATCTTCATCAAGATCTAGGAACTGTTTGGTCTTCAACGTAGTATACCGTTGAGATTGTAGAACTTGTCCACACTATGACGGAGGAAAACATTTTCATCAAAATCCAGGAACTATATGGTCTTCAACGTAGTATACCGTTGAGATTGTAGAACTCGTCCAAACTATGACGGAGGAAAACATCTTCATCAAGATCTAGGAACTGACTGGTCTTTAAAGGAGTATACCGTTGAGATTGTAGAACTCGTACACACTATGACGGAGGAAAACATCTTCATCAAGATCTAGGAACTGTCTGGTCTTCAACTAGTATACCGTTGAGATTGTAGAACTCGTCCACACTATGACGGAGGAAAACATCTTCATCAAGATCTAGGAACTGTCTGGTCTTCAACGTCGTATACCGTTGAGATTGTAGAACTCGTCCACACTATGACGGAGGAAAACATCTTCATCAAGATCTAGGAACTGTCTGGTCTTCAACGTAGTATACCGTTGAGATTGTAGAACTCGTCCACACTATGACGGAGGAAAACATCTTCATCAAGACCTAGGAACTGTCTGGTCTTCAACGTAGTATATTGTTGAGATTGTAGAACTCGTCCACACTATGATGGAGGAAAACATCTTCATCAAGATCTAGGAACTGTCTGGTCTTCAACGTAGTATACCGTTGAGATTGTAGAACTCGTCCACACTATGACGGAGGAAAACATCTTCATCAAGACCTAGGAACTGTCTGGTCTTCAACGTAGTATACTGTTGAGATTGTAGAACTCGTCCACACTATGATGGAGGAAAACATCTTCATTAAGATCTAGGAACTGTCTGGTCTTCAACTAGTATACCGTTGAGATTGTAGAACTCGTCCACACTATGACGGAGGAAAACATCTTCATCAACATCTAGGAACTGTATGGTCTTCAACGTAGTATACCGTTGAGATTGTAGAACTCGTCAACACTATGACGGAGGAAAACATCTTCATCAAGTTCTAGGAACTGTCTGGTCTTCAACGTAGTATACCGTTGAGATTATAGAACTCGTCCACACTATGATGGAGGAAAACATCTTCATCAAGATCTAGGAACTGTCTGGTCTTCAATATAGTATACTGTTGAGATTATAGAACTCGTCCACACTATGACGAAGGAAAACATCTTCATCAAGATCTAGGAACTGTCTGGTCTTCAATATAGTATACTGTTGAGATTATAGAACTCGTCCACACTATGACGGAGGAAAACATCTTCATCAAGATCTAGGAACTGTCTGGTCTTCAACGTAGTATACCATTGAGATTATAGAACTCGTCCACACTATGACGGAGGAACACATCTTCATCAAGATCCAGGAACTGTCTGGTCTTCAATGTAGTATACCGTTGAGATTGTAGAACTCGTCCACACTATGACGGAGGAAAACATCTTCATCAAGATTTAGGAACTGTCTGGTCTTCAACGTAGTATACCGTTGAGATTGTAGAACTCGTCCACACTATGACGGAGGAAAACATCTTCAGCAAGATCTAGGAACTGTCTGGTCTTCAACGTAGTATACCGTTGAGATTGTAGAACTCGTCCACACTATGACGGAGGAAAAAATCTTCATCAAGATCTAGGAACTGTCTGATCTTCAACGTAGTATACCGTTGAGATTATAGAACTCGTCCACACTATGACGGAGGAAAACATCTTCATCAAGATCTAGGAACTGTCTGGTCTTCAACATAGTATACCGTTAAGATTGTAGAACTCGTCCAAACTATGACGGAGGAAAACATCTTCATCAAGATCTAGGAACTGTCTGGTCTTCAACATAGTATACCGTTGAGATTGTAGAACTCGTCCACACTATGACGTTGGAAAACATCTTCATCAAGATCTAGGAACTGTTTGGTCTTCAACGTAGTATACCGTTGAGATTGTAGAACTCGCCCACACTATGACGGAGGAAAACATCTTCATCAAGATCTAAGAACTGTCTGGTCTTCAACATAGTATACCATTGAGATTGTAGAACTCGTCCACACTATGACGGAGGAAAACATCTTCATCAAGATCTAGGAACTGTCTGGTCTTCAACGTATTATACCGTTGAGATTGTAGAACTCGTCCACACTATGACGGAGGAAAACATCTTCATCAAGATCTAGGAACTGTCTGGTCTTCAACATAGTATACCGTTGAGATTGTAGAACTCGTCCACACTATGACGGAGGAAAACATCTTCATCAAGATCTATGAACTGTCTGGTCTTCAACGTAGTATACCGTTGAGATTGTAGAACTCGTCCACACTATGACGGAGGAAAACATCTTCATCAAAATCCAGGAACTATATGGTCTTCAACATAGTATACCGTTGAGATTGTAGAACTCGTCCAAACTATGACGGAGGAAAACATCTTCATCAAGATCTAGGAACTGACTGGTCTTTAAAGGAGTATACCATTGAGATTGTAGAACTCGTACACACTATGACGGAGGAAAACATCTTCATCAAGATCTAGGAACTGTCTGGTCTTCAACTAGTATACCGTTGAGATTGTAGAACTCGTCCACACTATGACGGAGGAAAACATCTTCATCAAGATCTAGGAACTGTCTGGTCTTCAACGTCGTATACCGTTGTGATTATAGAACTCGTCCACACAATGAAGGAGGAAAACATCTTCATCAAGATCTAGGAACTGTCTGGTCTTCAACGTAGTATACCGTTGAGATTGTAGAACTCGTCCACACTATGACGGAGGAAAACATCTTCATCAAGATCTAGGAACTGTCTGGTCTTCAACATAGTATACCGTTGAGATTGTAGAACTCGTCCACACTATGACGGAGGAAAACATCTTCATCAAGATCTAGGAACTGTCTGGTCTTCAACGTAGTATACCGTTGAGATTGTAGAACTCGTCCACACTATGACGGAGGAAAACATTTTCATCAAAATCCAGGAACTATATGGTCTTCAACGTAGTATACCGTTGAGATTGTAGAACTCGTCCAAACTATGACGGAGGAAAACATCTTCATCAAGATCTAGGAACTGACTGGTCTTTAAAGGAGTATACCGTTGAGATTGTAGAACTCGTACACACTATGACGGAGGAAAACATCTTCATCAAGATCTAGGAACTGTCTGGTCTTCAACGTCGTATACCGTTGAGATTGTAGAACTCGTCCACACTATGACGGAGGAAAACATCTTCATCAAGATCTAGGAACTGTCTGGTCTTCAACGTAGTATACCGTTGAGATTGTAGAACTCGTCCACACTATGACGGAGGAAAACATCTTCATCAAGACCTAGGAACTGTCTGGTCTTCAACGTAGTATATTGTTGAGATTGTAGAACTCGTCCACACTATGATGGAGGAAAACATCTTCATCAAGATCTAGGAACTGTCTGGTCTTCAACGTAGTATACCGTTGAGATTGTAGAACTCGTCCACACTATGACGGAGGAAAACATCTTCATCAAGACCTAGGAACTGTCTGGTCTTCAACGTAGTATACTGTTGAGATTGTAGAACTCGTCCACACTATGATGGAGGAAAACATCTTCATTAAGATCTAGGAACTGTCTGGTCTTCAACTAGTATACCGTTGAGATTGTAGAACTCGTCCACACTATGACGGAGGAAAACATCTTCATCAACATCTAGGAACTGTATGGTCTTCAACGTAGTATACCGTTGAGATTGTAGAACTCGTCAACACTATGACGGAGGAAAACATCTTCATCAAGTTCTAGGAACTGTCTGGTCTTCAACGTAGTATACCGTTGAGATTATAGAACTCGTCCACACTATGATGGAGGAAAACATCTTCATCAAGATCTAGGAACTGTCTGGTCTTCAATATAGTATACTGTTGAGATTATAGAACTCGTCCACACTATGACGAAGGAAAACATCTTCATCAAGATCTAGGAACTGTCTGGTCTTCAATATAGTATACTGTTGAGATTATAGAACTCGTCCACACTATGACGGAGGAAAACATCTTCATCAAGATCTAGGAACTGTCTGGTCTTCAACGTAGTATACCATTGAGATTATAGAACTCGTCCACACTATGACGGAGGAACACATCTTCATCAAGATCCAGGAACTGTCTGGTCTTCAATGTAGTATACCGTTGAGATTGTAGAACTCGTCCACACTATGACGGAGGAAAACATCTTCATCAAGATCTAGGAACTGTCTGGTCTTCAACGTAGTATACCGTTGAGATTGTAGAACTCGTCCACACTATGACGGAGGAAAACATCTTCAGCAAGATCTAGGAACTGTCTGGTCTTCAACGTAGTATACCGTTGAGATTGTAGAACTCGTCCACACTATGACGGAGGAAAAAATCTTCATCAAGATCTAGGAACTGTCTGATCTTCAACGTAGTATACCGTTGAGATTATAGAACTCGTCCACACTATGACGGAGGAAAACATCTTCATCAAGATCTAGGAACTGTCTGGTCTTCAACATAGTATACCGTTAAGATTGTAGAACTCGTCCAAACTATGACGGAGGAAAACATCTTCATCAAGATCTAGGAACTGTCTGGTCTTCAACATAGTATACCGTTGAGATTGTAGAACTCGTCCACACTATGACGTTGGAAAACATCTTCATCAAGATCTAGGAACTGTTTGGTCTTCAACGTAGTATACCGTTGAGATTGTAGAACTCGCCCACACTATGACGGAGGAAAACATCTTCATCAAGATCTAAGAACTGTCTGGTCTTCAACATAGTATACCATTGAGATTGTAGAACTCGTCCACACTATGACGGAGGAAAACATCTTCATCAAGATCTAGGAACTGTCTGGTCTTCAACGTATTATACCGTTGAGATTGTAGAACTCGTCCACACTATGACGGAGGAAAACATCTTCATCAAGATCTAGGAACTGTCTGGTCTTCAACATAGTATACCGTTGAGATTGTAGAACTCGTCCACACTATGACGGAGGAAAACATCTTCATCAAGATCTATGAACTGTCTGGTCTTCAACGTAGTATACCGTTGAGATTGTAGAACTCGTCCACACTATGACGGAGGAAAACATCTTCATCAAAATCCAGGAACTATATGGTCTTCAACATAGTATACCGTTGAGATTGTAGAACTCGTCCAAACTATGACGGAGGAAAACATCTTCATCAAGATCTAGGAACTGACTGGTCTTTAAAGGAGTATACCATTGAGATTGTAGAACTCGTACACACTATGACGGAGGAAAACATCTTCATCAAGATCTAGGAACTGTCTGGTCTTCAACTAGTATACCGTTGAGATTGTAGAACTCGTCCACACTATGACGGAGGAAAACATCTTCATCAAGATCTAGGAACTGTCTGGTCTTCAACGTCGTATACCGTTGTGATTATAGAACTCGTCCACACAATGAAGGAGGAAAACATCTTCATCAAGATCTAGGAACTGTCTGGTCTTCAACGTAGTATACCGTTGAGATTGTAGAACTCGTCCACACTATGACGGAGGAAAACATCTTCATCAAGATCTAGGAACTGTCTGGTCTTCAACATAGTATACCGTTGAGATTGTAGAACTCGTCCACACTATGACGGAGGAAAACATCTTCATCAAGATCTAGGAACTGTCTGGTCTTCAACGTAGTATACCGTTGAGATTGTAGAACTCGTCCACACTATGACGGAGGAAAACATTTTCATCAAAATCCAGGAACTATATGGTCTTCAACGTAGTATACCGTTGAGATTGTAGAACTCGTCCAAACTATGACGGAGGAAAACATCTTCATCAAGATCTAGGAACTGTCTGGTCTTCAATGTAGTATACCGTTGAGATTATAGAACTCGTCCACACTATGACGGAGGAAAACATCTTCATCAAGATCTAGGAACTGTCTGGTCTTCAACGTAGTATACCGTTGAGATTATAGAACTCGTCCACACTATGACGGAGGAACACATCTTTATCAAGATCTAGGAATTGTCTGGTCTTCAACGTAGTATACCGTTGAGATTGTAGAACTCGTCCACACTATGACGGATGAAAACATCTTCATCAAGATCTAGGAACTGTCTGGTCTTCAACATAGTATACCGTTGAGATTGTAGAACTCGTCCACACTATGACGGAGGAAAACATCTTCATCAAGATCTAGGAACTGTCTGGTCTTCAACATAGTATACCGTTGAGATTGTAGAACTCGTCCACACTATGACGGAGGAAAACATCTTCATCAAGATCTAGGAACTGTCTGGTCTTCAACGTAGTATACCGTTGAGATTGTAGAACTCGTCCACACTATGACGGAGGAAAACATCTTCATCAAGACCTAGGAACTGTCTGGTCTTCAACGTAGTATATTGTTGAGATTGTAGAACTCGTCCACACTATGATGGAGGAAAACATCTTCATCAAGATCTAGGAACTGTCTGATCTTCAACGTAGTATACCGTTGAGATTATAGAACTCGTCCACACTATGACGGAGGAAAACATCTTCATCAAGATCTAGGAACTGTCTGGTCTTCAACATAGTATACCGTTAAGATTGTAGAACTCGTCCAAACTATGACGGAGGAAAACATCTTCATCAAGATCTAGGAACTGTCTGGTCTTCAACATAGTATACCGTTGAGATTGTAGAACTCGTCCACACTATGACGTTGGAAAACATCTTCATCAAGATCTAGGAACTGTTTGGTCTTCAACGTAGTATACCGTTGAGATTGTAGAACTCGCCCACACTATGACGGAGGAAAACATCTTCATCAAGATCTAAGAACTGTCTGGTATTCAACATAGTATACCGTTGAGATTGTAGAACTCGTCCACACTATGACGGAGGAAAACATCTTCATCAAGATCTAGGAACTGTCTAGTGTTTAACGTAGTATACCGTTGAGATTGTAGAACTCGTCCACACTATGAAGGAGGAAAACATCTTCATCAAGTCTAGGAACTCTCTGGTCTTCAACGTAGTATACCGTTGAGATTGTAGAACTTGTCCACACTATGACGGAGGAAAACATCTTCATCAAGATCTAGGAACTGTCTGGTCTTCAACATAGTATACCGTTGAGATTGTAGAACTCGTCCACACTATGACGGAGGAAAACATCTTCATCAAGATCTAGGAACTGTTTGGTCTTCAACGTAGTATACCGTTGAGATTGTAGAACTTGTCCACACTATGACGGAGGAAAACATTTTCATCAAAATCCAGGAACTATATGGTCTTCAACGTAGTATACCGTTGAGATTGTAGAACTCGTCCAAACTATGACGGAGGAAAACATCTTCATCAAGATCTAGGAACTGACTGGTCTTTAAAGGAGTATACCGTTGAGATTGTAGAACTCGTACACACTATGACGGAGGAAAACATCTTCATCAAGATCTAGGAACTGTCTGGTCTTCAACTAGTATACCGTTGAGATTGTAGAACTCGTCCACACTATGACGGAGGAAAACATCTTCATCAAGATCTAGGAACTGTCTGGTCTTCAACGTCGTATACCGTTGAGATTGTAGAACTCGTCCACACTATGACGGAGGAAAACATCTTCATCAAGATCTAGGAACTGTCTGGTCTTCAACGTAGTATACCGTTGAGATTGTAGAACTCGTCCACACTATGACGGAGGAAAACATCTTCATCAAGACCTAGGAACTGTCTGGTCTTCAACGTAGTATATTGTTGAGATTGTAGAACTCGTCCACACTATGATGGAGGAAAACATCTTCATCAAGATCTAGGAACTGTCTGGTCTTCAACGTAGTATACCGTTGAGATTGTAGAACTCGTCCACACTATGACGGAGGAAAACATCTTCATCAAGACCTAGGAACTGTCTGGTCTTCAACGTAGTATACTGTTGAGATTGTAGAACTCGTCCACACTATGATGGAGGAAAACATCTTCATTAAGATCTAGGAACTGTCTGGTCTTCAACTAGTATACCGTTGAGATTGTAGAACTCGTCCACACTATGACGGAGGAAAACATCTTCATCAACATCTAGGAACTGTATGGTCTTCAACGTAGTATACCGTTGAGATTGTAGAACTCGTCAACACTATGACGGAGGAAAACATCTTCATCAAGTTCTAGGAACTGTCTGGTCTTCAACGTAGTATACCGTTGAGATTATAGAACTCGTCCACACTATGATGGAGGAAAACATCTTCATCAAGATCTAGGAACTGTCTGGTCTTCAATATAGTATACTGTTGAGATTATAGAACTCGTCCACACTATGACGAAGGAAAACATCTTCATCAAGATCTAGGAACTGTCTGGTCTTCAATATAGTATACTGTTGAGATTATAGAACTCGTCCACACTATGACGGAGGAAAACATCTTCATCAAGATCTAGGAACTGTCTGGTCTTCAACGTAGTATACCATTGAGATTATAGAACTCGTCCACACTATGACGGAGGAACACATCTTCATCAAGATCCAGGAACTGTCTGGTCTTCAATGTAGTATACCGTTGAGATTGTAGAACTCGTCCACACTATGACGGAGGAAAACATCTTCATCAAGATCTAGGAACTGTCTGGTCTTCAACATAGTATACCGTTGAGATTGTAGAACTCGTCCACACTATGACGGAGGAAAACATCTTCAGCAAGATCTAGGAACTGTCTGGTCTTCAACGTAGTATACCGTTGAGATTGTAGAACTCGTCCACACTATGACGGAGGAAAAAATCTTCATCAAGATCTAGGAACTGTCTGATCTTCAACGTAGTATACCGTTGAGATTATAGAACTCGTCCACACTATGACGGAGGAAAACATCTTCATCAAGATCTAGGAACTGTCTGGTCTTCAACATAGTATACCGTTTAGATTGTAGAACTCGTCCAAACTATGACGGAGGAAAACATCTTCATCAAGATCTAGGAACTGTCTGGTCTTCAACATAGTATACCGTTGAGATTGTAGAACTCGTCCACACTATGACGTTGGAAAACATCTTCATCAAGATCTAGGAACTGTTTGGTCTTCAACGTAGTATACCGTTGAGATTGTAGAACTCGCCCACACTATGACGGAGGAAAACATCTTCATCAAGATCTAAGAACTGTCTGGTCTTCAACATAGTATACCATTGAGATTGTAGAACTCGTCCACACTATGACGGAGGAAAACATCTTCATCAAGATCTAGGAACTGTCTGGTCTTCAACGTATTATACCGTTGAGATTGTAGAACTCGTCCACACTATGACGGAGGAAAACATCTTCATCAAGATCTAGGAACTGTCTGGTCTTCAACATAGTATACCGTTGAGATTGTAGAACTCGTCCACACTATGACGGAGGAAAACATCTTCATCAAGATCTATGAACTGTCTGGTCTTCAACGTAGTATACCGTTGAGATTGTAGAACTCGTCCACACTATGACGGAGGAAAACATCTTCATCAAAATCCAGGAACTATATGGTCTTCAACATAGTATACCGTTGAGATTGTAGAACTCGTCCAAACTATGACGGAGGAAAACATCTTCATCAAGATCTAGGAACTGACTGGTCTTTAAAGGAGTATACCATTGAGATTGTAGAACTCGTACACACTATGACGGAGGAAAACATCTTCATCAAGATCTAGGAACTGTCTGGTCTTCAACTAGTATACCGTTGAGATTGTAGAACTCGTCCACACTATGACGGAGGAAAACATCTTCATCAAGATCTAGGAACTGTCTGGTCTTCAACGTCGTATACCGTTGTGATTATAGAACTCGTCCACACAATGAAGGAGGAAAACATCTTCATCAAGATCTAGGAACTGTCTGGTCTTCAACGTAGTATACCGTTGAGATTGTAGAACTCGTCCACACTATGACGGAGGAAAACATCTTCATCAAGATCTAGGAACTGTCTGGTCTTCAACATAGTATACCGTTGAGATTGTAGAACTCGTCCACACTATGACGGAGGAAAACATCTTCATCAAGATCTAGGAACTGTCTGGTCTTCAACGTAGTATACCATTGAGATTGTAGAACTCGTCCACACTATGACGGAGGAAAACATTTTCATCAAAATCCAGGAACTATATGGTCTTCAACGTAGTATACCGTTGAGATTGTAGAACTCGTCCAAACTATGACGGAGGAAAACATCTTCATCAAGATCTAGGAACTGACTGGTCTTTAAAGGAGTATACCGTTGAGATTGTAGAACTCGTACACACTATGACGGAGGAAAACATCTTCATCAAGATCTAGGAACTGTCTGGTCTTCAACTAGTATACCGTTGAGATTGTAGAACTCGTCCACACTATGACGGAGGAAAACATCTTCATCAAGATCTAGGAACTGTCTGGTCTTCAACGTCGTATACCGTTGAGATTGTAGAACTCGTCCACACAATGAAGGAGGAAAACATCTTCATCAAGATCTAGGAACTGTCTGGTCTTCAACGTAGTATACCGTTGAGATTGTAGAACTCATCCACACTATGACGGAGGAAAACATCTTCATCAAGATCTAGGAACTGTCTGGTCTTCAACGTAGTATACTGTTGAGATTGTAGAACTCGTCCACACTATGATGGAGGAAAACATCTTCATCAAGATCTAGGAACTGTCTGGTCTTCAACTAGTATACCGTTGAGATTGTAGAACTCGTCCACACTATGACGGAGGAAATCATCTTCATCAAGATCTAGGAACTGACTGGTCTTTAAAGGAGTATACCGTTGAGATTGTAGAACTCGTACACACTATGACAGAGGAAAACATCTTCATCAAGATCTAGGAACTGTCTTGTCTTCAACTAGTATACCGTTGAGATTGTAGAACTCGTCCATAGTATGACGGAGGAAAACATCTTCATCAACATCTAGGAACTATATGGTCTTCAACGTAGTATACCGTTGAGATTGTAGAACTTGTCCACACTATGACGGAAGAAAACATCTTCATCAAGATCTAGGAACTGTCTGGTCTTCAACGTAGTATACCGTTGAGATAATAGAACTCATCCACACTATGACGGAGGAAAACATCTTCATCAAGATCTAGGAACTGTCTGGTCTTCAACATAGTATACCGTTGAGATTGTAGAACTCGTCCACACTATGACAGAGGAAAACATCTTCATCAAGATCTAGGAACTGTCTGGTCTTCAATGTAGTATACCGTTGAGATTATAGAACTCGTCCACACTATGACGGAGGAAAACATCTTCATCAAGATCTAGGAACTGTCTGGTCTTCAGCGTAGTATACCGTTGAGATTATAGAACTCGTCCACACTATGACGGAGGAACACATCTTTATCAAGATCTAGGAATTGTCTGGTCTTCAACGTAGTATACCGTTGAGATTGTAGAACTCGTCCACACTATGACGGATGAAAACATCTTCATCAAGATCTAGGAACTGTCTGGTCTTCAACGTAGTATACCGTTGAGATTGTAGAACTCGTCCACACTATGACGGAGGAAAACATCTTCATCAAGATCTAGGAACTGTCTGGTCTTCAACATAGTATACCGTTGAGATTGTAGAACTCGTCCACACTATGACGGAGGAAAACATCTTCATCAAGATCTAGGAACTGTCTGGTCTTCAACGTAGTATACCGTTGAGATTGTAGAACTCGTCCACACTATGACGGAGGAAAACATCTTCATCAAGACCAAGGAACTGTCTGGTCTTCAATGTAGTATACTGTTGAGATTGTAGAACTCGTCCACACTATGATGGAGGAAAACATCTTCATTAAGATCTAGGAACTGTCTGGTCTTCAACTAGTATACCGTTGAGATTGTAGAACTCGTCCACACTATGACGGAGGAAAACATCTTCATCAAGATCTAGGTGATGAAAACATCTTCATCAAGTTCTAGGAACTGTCTGGTCTTCAACGTAGTATACCGTTGAGATTATAGAACTCGTCCACACTATGACGGAGGAAAACATCTTCATCAAGATCTAGGAACTGTCTGGTCTTCAACATAGTATACCGTTGAGATTGTAGAACTCGTCCACACTATGACGGAGGAAAACATCTTCATCAAGATCTAGGAACTGTCTGGTCTTCAACGTAGTATACCGTTGAGATTGTAGAACTCGTCCACACTATGACGGAGGAAAACATCTTCATCAAGACCTAGGAACTGTCTGGTCTTCAACGTAGTATACTGTTGAGATTGTAGAACTCGTCCACACTATGATGGAGGAAAACATCTTCATTAAGATCTAGGAACTGTCTGGTCTTCAACTAGTATACCGTTGAGATTGTAGAACTCGTCCAAACTATGACGGAGGAAAACATCTTCATCAAGATCTAGGAACTGTCTGGTCTTCAACGTAGTATACCGTTGAGATTGTAGAACTCGTCCACACTATGACGGAGGAAAACATCTTCAGCAAGATCTAGGAACTGTCTGGTCTTCAACGTAGTATACCGTTGAGATTGTAGAACTCGTCCACACTATGACGGAGGAAAAAATCTTCATCAAGATCTAGGAACTGTCTGATCTTCAACGTAGTATACCGTTGAGATTATAGAACTCGTCCACACTATGACGGAGGAAAACATCTTCATCAAGATCTAGGAACTGTCTGGTCTTCAACATAGTATACCGTTAAGATTGTAGAACTCGTCCAAACTATGAGGAGGAAAACATCTTCATCAAGATCTAGGAACTGTCTGGTCTTCAACATAGTATACCGTTGAGATTGTAGAACTCGTCCACACTATGACGTTGGAAAACATCTTCATCAAGATCTAGGAACTGTTTGGTCTTCAACGTAGTATACCGTTGAGATTGTAGAACTCGCCCACACTATGATGGAGGAAAACATCTTCATCAAGATCTAAGAACTGTCTGGTCTTCAACATAGTATACCGTTGAGATTGTAGAACTCGTCCACACTATGACGGAGGAAAACATCTTCATCAAGATCTAGGAACTGTCTGGTCTTCAACGTAGTATACCGTTGAGATTGTAGAACTCGTCCACACTATGACGGAGGAAAACATCTTCACAAAGATCTAGGAACTGTCTGGTCTTCAACATAGTATACCGTTGAGATTGTAGAACTCGTCCACACTATGACGGAGGAAAACATCTTCATCAAGATCTAGGAACTGTCTGGTCTTCAACGTAGTATACCGTTGAGATTGTAGAACTCGTCCACACTATGACGGAGGAAAACATCTTCATCAAAATCCAGGAACTATATGGTCTTCAACATAGTATACCGTTGAGATTGTAGAACTCGTCCAAACTATGACGGAGGAAAACATCTTCATCAAGATCTAGGAACTGACTGGTCTTTAAAGGAGTATACCATTGAGATTGTAGAACTCGTACACACTATGACGGAGGAAAACATCTTCATCAAGATCTAGGAACTGTCTGGTCTTCAACTAGTATACCGTTGAGATTGTAGAACTCGTCCACACTATGACGGAGGAAAACATCTTCATCAAGATCTAGGAACTGTCTGGTCTTCAACGTCGTATACCGTTGAGTTTATAGAACTCGTCCACACAATGAAGGAGGAAAACATCTTCATCAAGATCTAGGAACTGTCTGGTCTTCAACGTAGTATACCGTTGAGATTGTAGAACTCGTCCACACTATGACGGAGGAAAACATCTTCATCAAGATCTAGGAACTGTCTGATCTTCAACGTAGTATACTGTTGAGATTATAGAACTCGTCCACACTATGACGTAGGAAAACATCTTCATCAAGATCTAGGAACTGTCTGGTCTTCAACGTAATATACTGTTTAGATTGTAGAACTCGTCCAGACTATGATGGAGGAAAACATCTTCATCAAGATCTAGGAACTGTCTGGTCTTCAATGTAGTATACCGTTGAGATTGTAGAACTCGTCCACACTATGACGTTGGAAAACATCTTCATCAAGATCTAGGAACTGTCTGGTCTTCAACGTAGTATACCGTTGAGATTATAGAAATCGTCCCCACTATAACGGAGGAAAACATCTTCGTTAAAATCTAGGAACTGTCTGGTCTTCAACATAGTATACCGTTGAGATTGTAGAACTCGTCCACACTATGACGGAGGAAAACATCTTCATCAAGATCTAAGAACTGTCTGGTCTTCAATGTAGTATACCGTTGAGATTGTAGAACTTGTCCACACTATAACGGAGGAAAACATCTTCGTCAAGATCTAGGAACTGTCTGGTCTTCAACGTAGTATATCGTTGAGATTGTAGAACTCGTCCACACTATGACGGAGGAAAACATCTTCATCAAGATCTAGGAACTGTCTGGTCTTCAACATAGTATACCGTTGAGATTGTAGAACTCGTCCACACTATGATGGAGGAAAACATCTTCATAAGGATCTAGGAACTGTCTGGTCTTCAACGTAGTATACCGTTGAGATTGTAGAACTCGTCCACACTATGACGGATGAAAACATCTTCATCAAGATCTAGGAACTGTCTGGTCTTCAACGTAGTATACCGTTGAGATTGTAGAACTCGTCCACACTATGACGGAGGAAAACATCTTCATCAAGATCTAGGAACTGTCTGGTCTTCAACATAGTATACCGTTGAGATTGTAGAACTCGTCCACACTATGACGGAGGAAAACATCTTCATCAAGATCTAGGAACTGTCTGGTCTTCAACGTAGTATACCGTTGATATTGTAGAACTCGTCCACACTATGACGGAGGAAAACATCTTCATCAAGACCTAGGAACTGTCTGGTCTTCAATGTAGTATACCGTTGAGATTGTAGAACTCGTCCACACTATGATGGAGGAAAACATCTTCATCAAGATCTAGGAACTGTCTGGTCTTCAACGTAGTATACCGTTGAGATTGTAGAACTCGTCCACACTATGACAGATGAAAACATCTTCATCAAGATCTAGGAACTGTCTGGTCTTCAACGTAGTATACCGTTGAGATTGTAGAACTCGTCCACACTATGACGGAGGAAAACATCTTCATCAAGATCTAGGAACTGTCTGGTCTTCAACATAGTATACCGTTGAGATTGTAGAACTCGTCCACACTATGACGGAGGAAAACATCTTCATCAAGATCTAGGAACTGTCTGGTCTTCAACGTAGTATACCGTTGAGATTGTAGAACTCGTCCACACTATGACGGAGGAAAACATCTTCATCAAGACCTAGGAACTGTCTGGTCTTCAACGTAGTATACTGTTGAGATTGTAGAACTCGTCCACACTATGATGGAGGAAAACATCTTCATTAAGATCTAGGTACTGTCTGGTCTTCAACTAGTATACCGTTGAGATTGTAGAACTCGTCCACACTATGACGGAGGAAAACATCTTCATCAACATCTAGGAACTGTATGGTCTTCAACGTAGTATACCGTTGAGATTGTAGAACTCGTCAACACTATGACGGAGGAAAACATCTTCATCAAGTTCTAGGAACTGTCTGGTCTTCAACGTAGTATACCGTTGAGATTATAGAACTCGTCCACACTATGACAGAGGAAAACATCTTCATCAAGATCTAGGAACTGTCTGGTCTTCAACGTAGTATACCGTTGAGATTATAGAACTCGTCCACACTATGACGAAGGAAAACATCTTCATCAAGATCTAGGAACTGTCTGGTCTTCAATATAGTATACTGTTGAGATTATAGAACTCGTCCACACTATGACGGAGGAAAACATCTTCATCAAGATCTAGGAACTGTCTGGTCTTCAACGTAGTATACCATTGAGATTATAGAACTCGTCCACACTATGACGGAGGAACACATCTTCATCAAGATCCAGGAACTGTCTGGTCTTCAATGTAGTATACCGTTGAGATTGTAGAACTCGTCCACACTATGACGGAGGAAAACATCTTCATCAAGATCTAGGAACTGTCTGGTCTTCAACGTAGTATACCGTTGAGATTGTAGAACTCGTCCACACTATGACGGAGGAAAACATCTTCAGCAAGATCTAGGAACTGTCTGGTCTTCAACGTAGTATAGCGTTGAGATTGTAGAACTCGTCCACACTATGACGGAGGAAAAAATCTTCATCAAGATCTAGGAACTGTCTGATCTTCAACGTAGTATACCGTTGAGATTATAGAACTCGTCCACACTATGACGGAGGAAAACATCTTCATCAAGATCTAGGAACTGTCTGGTCTTCAACATAGTATACCGTTAAGATTGTAGAACTCGTGCAAACTATGACGGAGGAAAACATCTTCATCAAGATCTAGGAACTGTCTGGTCTTCAACATAGTATACCGTTGAGATTGTAGAACTCGTCCACACTATGACGTTGGAAAACATCTTCATCAAGATCTAGGAACTGTTTGGTCTTCAACGTAGTATACCGTTGAGATTGTAGAACTCGCCCACACTATGACGGAGGAAAACATCTTCATCAAGATCTAAGAACTGTCTGGTCTTCAACATAGTATACCGTTGAGATTGTAGAACTCGTCCACACTATGACGGAGGAAAACATCTTCATCAAGATCTAGGAACTGTCTGGTCTTCAACGTAGTATACCGTTGAGATTGTAGAACTCGTCCACACTATGACGGAGGAAAACATCTTCATCAAGATCTAGGAACTGTCTGGTCTTCAACATAGTATACCGTTGAGATTGTAGAACTCGTCCACACTATGACGGAGGAAAACATCTTCATCAAGATCTAGGAACTGTCTGGTCTTCAACGTAGTATACCGTTGAGATTGTAGAACTCGTCCACACTATGATGGAGGAAAACATCTTCATCAAAATCCAGGAACTATATGGTCTTCAACATAGTATACCGTTGAGATTGTAGAACTCGTCCAAACTATGACGGAGGAAAACATCTTCATCAAGATCTAGGAACTGACTGGTCTTTAAAGGAGTATACCATTGAGATTGTAGAACTCGTACACACTATGACGGAGGAAAACATCTTCATCAAGATCTAGGAACTGTCTGGTCTTCAACTAGTATACCATTGAGATTGTAGAACTCGTCCACACTATGACGGAGGAAAACATCTTCATCAAGATCTAGGAACTGTCTGGTCTTCAACGTCGTATATCGTTGAGATTATAGAACTCGTCCACACAATGAAGGAGGAAAACATCTTCATCAAGATCTAGGAACTGTCTGGTCTTCAACGTAGTATACCGTTGAGATTGTAGAACTCGTCCACACTATGACGGAGGAAAACATCTTCATCAAGATCTAGGAACTGTCTGATCTTCAACGTAGTATACTGTTGAGATTATAGAACTCGTCCACACTATGACGGAGGAAAACATCTTCATCAAGATCTAGGAACTGTCTGGTCTTCAACGTAATATACTGTTTAGATTGTAGAACTCGTCCAGACTATGATGGAGGAAAACATCTTCATCAAGATCTAGGAACTGTCTGGTCTTCAATGTAGTATACCGTTGAGATTGTAGAACTCGTCCACACTATGACGTTGGAAAACATCTTCATCAAGATCTAGGAACTGTCTGGTCTTCAACGTAGTATACTGTTGAGATTATAGAAATCGTCCCCACTATAACGGAGGAAAACATCTTCATCAAGATCTAAGAACTGTCTGGTCTTCAACATAGTATACCGTTGAGATTGTAGAACTCGTCCACACTATGACGGAGGAAAACATCTTCATCAAGATCTAAGAACTGTCTGGTCTTCAATGTAGTATACCGTTGAGATTGTAGAACTTATCCACACTATAACGGAGGAAAACATCTTCGTCAAGATCTAGGAACTGTCTGGTCTTCAACGTAGTATATCGTTGAGATTGTAGAACTCGTCCATACTATGACGGAGGAAAACATCTTCATCAAGATCTAGGAACTGTCTGGTCTTCAACATAGTATACCGTTGAGATTGTAGAACTCGTCCACACTATGATGGAGGAAAACATCTTCATAAGGATCTAGGAACTGTCTGGTCTTCAACGTAGTATACCGTTGAGATTGTAGAACTCGTCCACACTATGACGGAGGAAAACATCTTCATCAAGATCTAGGAACTGTCTGGTCTTCAACGTAGTATACTGTTGAGATTGTAGAACTCGTCCACACTATGATGGAGGAAAACATCTTCATCAAGATCTAGGAACTGTCTGGTCTTCAATATAGTATACTGTTGATATTATAGAACTCGTCCACACTATGACGGAGGAAAACATCTTCATCAAGATCTAGGAACTGTCTGGTCTTCAACGTAGTATACCATTGAGATTATAGAACTCGTCCACACTATGACGGAGGAACACATCTTCATCAAGATCCAGGAACTGTCTGGTCTTCAATATAGTATACCGTTGAGATTGTAGAACTCGTCCACACTATGACGGAGGAAAACATCTTGATCAAGATCTAGTAACTGTCTGGTCTTCAACGTAGTATACCGTTGAGATTGTAGAACTCGTCCACACTATGACGGAGGAAAACATCTTCAGCAAGATCTAGGAATTGTCTGGTCTTCAACGTAGTATACCGTTGAGATTGTAGAACTCGTCCACACTATGACGGAGGAAAAAATCTTCATCAAGATCTAGGAACTGTCTGATCTTCAACGTAGTATACCGTTGAGATTATAGAACTCGTCCACACTATGACGGAGGAAAACATCTTCATCAAGATCTAGGAACTGTCTGGTCTTCAACATAGTATACCGTTAAGATTGTAGAACTCGTCCAAACTATGACGGAGGAAAACATCTTCATTAAGATCTAGGAACTGTCTGGTCTTCAACATAGTATACCGTTGAGATTGTAGAACTCGTCCACACTATGACGTTAGAAAACATCTTCATCAATATCTAGGAACTGTTTGTCTTCAACGTAGTATACCGTTGAGATTGTAGAACTCGCCCACACTATGACGGAGGAAAACATCTTCATCAAGATCTAAGAACTGTCTAGTCTTCAACATAGTATACTGTTGAGATTGTAGAACTCGTCCACACTATGACGGAGGAAAACATCTTCATCAAGATCTAGGAACTGTCTGGTCTTCAACGTAGTATACCGTTGAGATTGTAGAACTCGTCCACACTATGACGGAGGAAAACATCTTCATCAAGATCTAGGAACTCTCTGGTCTTCAACGTAGTATACCGTTGAGATTGTAGAACTCGTCCACACTATGACGGAGGAAAACATCTTCATCAAGATCTAGGAACTGTCTGGTCTTCAACATAGTATACCGTTGAGATTGTAGAACTCGTCCACACTATGACGGAGGAAAACATCTTCATCAAGATCTAGGAACTGTCTGGTCTTCAACGTAGTATACCGTTGAGATTGTAGAACTCGTCCACACTATGACGGAGGAAAACATCTTCATCAAAATCCAGGAACTATATGGTCTTCAACATAGTATACCGTTGAGATTGTAGAACTCGTCCAAACAATGACGGAGGAAAACATCTTCATCAAGATCTAGGAACTGAATGGTCTTTAAAGGAGTATACCATTGAGATTGTAGAACTCGTACACACGATGACGGAGGAAAACATCTTCATCAAGATCTAGGAACTGTCTGGTCTTCAACTAGTATACCGTTGAGATTGTAGAACTCGTCCACACTATGACGGAGGAAAACATCTTCATCAAGATCTAGGAAATGTCTGGTCTTCAACGTCGTATACCGTTGAGATTGTAGAACTCATCCACACAATGAAGGAGGAAAACATCTTCATCAAGATCTAGGAACTGTCTGGTCTTCAACGTAGTATACCGTTGAGATTGTAGAACTCGTCCACACTATGATGGAGGAAAACATCTTCATCAAGATCTAGGAACTGTTTGATCTTCAACGTAGTATACTGTTGAGATTATAGAACTCGTCCACACTATGATGGAGGAAAACATCTTCATCAAGATCTAGGAACTGTCTGGTCTTCAACGTAATATAATGTTTAGATTGTAGAACTCGTCCAGACTATGATGGAGGAAAACATCTTCATCAAGATCTAGGAACTGTCTGGTCTTCAATGTAGTATACCGTTGAGATTGTAGAACTCGTCCACACTATGACATTGGAAAACATCTTCATCAAGATCTAGGAACTGTCTGGTCTTCAACGTAGTATACCGTTGAGATTATAGAAATCGTCCACACTATAACGGAGGAAAACATCTTCATCAAGATCTAAGAACTGTCTGGTCTTCAACATAGTATACCGTTGAGATTGTAGAACTCGTCCACACTATGACGGAGGAAAACATCTTCATCAAGATCTAGGAACTGTCTGGTCTTCAATGTAGTATACCGTTGAGATTGTAGAACTTGTCCACACTATAACGGAGGAAAACATCTTCGTCAAGATCTAGGAAATGTCTGGTCTTCAACGTAGTATATCGTTGAGATTGTAGAACTCGTCCACACTATGACGGAGGAAAACATCTTCATCAAGATCTAGGAACTGTCTGGTCTTCAACATAGTATACCGTTGAGATTGTAGAACTCGTCCACACTATGATGGAGGAAAACATCTTCATAAGGATCTAGGAACTGTCTGGTCTTCAACGTAGTATATCGTTGAGATTGTACAACTCGTCCACACTATGACGGAGGAAAACATCTTCATCAAGATCTAGGAACTCTCTGGTCTTCAACGTAGTATACCGTTGAGATTGTAGAACTCGTCCACACTATGACGGAGGAAAACATCTTCATCAAGATCTAGGAACTGTCTGGTCTTCAACATAGTATACCGTTGAGATTGTAGAACTCGTCCACACTATGACGGAGGAAAACATCTTCATCAAGATCTAGGAACTGTCTGGTCATCAACGTAGTATACCGTTGAGATTGTAGAACTCGTCCACACTATGACGGAGGAAAACATCTTCATCAAAATCCAGGAACTATATGGTCTTCAACATAGTATACCGTTGAGATTGTAGAACTCGTCCAAACAATGACGGAGGAAAACATCTTCATCAAGATCTAGGAACTGACTGGTCTTTAAAGGAGTATACCATTGAGATTGTAGAACTCGTACACACTATGACGGAGGAAAACATCTTCATCAAGATCTAGGAACTGTCTGGTCTTCAACTAGTATACCGTTGAGATTGTAGAACTCGTCCACACTATGACGGAGGAAAACATCTTCATCAAGATCTAGGAACTGTCTGGTCTTCAACGTCATATACCGTTGAGATTGTAGAACTCGTCCACACAATGAAGGAGGAAAACATCTTCATCAAGATCTAGGAACTGTCTGGTCTTCAACGTAGTATACCGTTGAGATTGTAGAACTCGTCCACACTATGACGGAGGAAAACATCTTCGCCGCCCTTTTAACTCAGTGGTAGAGTAACGCCATGGTAAGGCGTAAGTCATCGGTTCAAATCCGATAAGGGGCTTTTTGTATCAAAAAATGATAACAGTAGTATTCCTATTTGAAGGAAGATATAGAAATATTCTTGATATTTGTAAGAAGTTTCTGTTTGTAATAAAAAAAAACTAATTAATAGTTGAATTTCATTAAAAAATCGAATTTCAACTCTATTAAGTTCTTGTTATCATTCGAATAGAGTAAACTCATTCGAGTTAGAAAGTAAAATGGTATTCTTTTCTATATATATATATATATATTTATTTTTTTAGAATATGATATTTTCTTGAATCAAAAAAGGAAAAGATTCTAAAAAAAAGTAAGTGGACCTAAGCTATTGAATCATAACTCTTCATCAAGATCTAGGAACTGTCTGATCTTCAACGTAGTAAACTGTTGAGATTATAGAACTCGTCCACACTATGATGGAGGAAAACATCTTCATCAAGATCTAGGAACTGTCTAGTCTTCAACGTAATATAATGTTTAGATTGTAGAACTCGTCCAGACTATGATGGAGGAAAACATCTTCATCAAGATCTAGGAACTGTCTGGTCTTCAATGTAGTATACCGTTGAGATTGTAGAACTCGTCCACACTATGACGTTGGAAAACATCTTCATCAAGATCTAGGAACTGTCTGGTCTTCAACGTAGTATACTGTTGAGATTATAGAAATCGTCCACACTATAACGGAGGAAAACATCTTCATCAAGATCTAAGAACTGTCTGGTCTTCAACATAGTATACCGTTGAGATTGTAGAACTCGTCCACACTATGACGGAGGAAAACATCTTCATCAAGATCTAGGAACTGTCTGGTCTTCAATGTAGTATACCGTTGAGATTGTAGAACTTGTCCACACTATAACGGAGGAAAACATCTTCGTCAAGATCTAGGAACTGTCTGGTCTTCAATGTAGTATATCGTTGAGATTGTAGAACTCGTCCACACTATGACGGAGGAAAACATCTTCATCAAGATCTAGGAACTGTCTGGTCTTCAACATAGTATACCGTTGAGATTGTAGAACTCGTCCACACTATGATGGAGGAAAACATCTTCATAAGGATCTAGGAACTGTCTGGTCTTCAACGTAGTATACCGTTGAGATTGTAGAACTCGTCCACACTATGACGGAGGAAAACATCTTCATCAAGATCTAGGAACTGTCTGGTCTTCAACGTAGTATACTGTTGAGATTGTAGAACTCGTCCACACTATGATGGAGGAAAACATCTTCATCAAGATCTAGGAACTGTCTGGTCTTCAACTAGTATACCGTTGAGATTGTAGAACTCGTCCACACTATGAGGGAGGAAATCATCTTCATCAAGATCTAGGAACTGACTGGTCTTTAAAGGAGTATACCATTGAGATTGTAGAACTCGTACACAGTATGACGGAGGAAAACATCTTCATCAAGATCTAGGAACTGTCTGGTCTTCAACTAGTATACCGTTGAGATTGTAGAACTCGTCCACACTATGACGGAGGAAAACATCTTCATAAAGATCTAGGAACTGACTGGTCTTCAACGTAGTATACCATTGAGATTGTAGAACTTGTCCACACTATGACGGAGGAAAACATCTTCATCAAGATCTAGGAACTGTCTGGTCTTCAACGTAGTATACCGTTGAGATTATAGAACTCGTCCACACTATGACGGAGGAAAACATCTTCATCAAGATCTAGGAACTGTCTGGTCTTCAACGTAGTATACCGTTGAGATTGTAGAACTCGTCCACACTATGATAGAGGAAAACATCTTCATCAAGATCTAGGAACTTTCTGGTCTTCAATGTAGTATACCGTTGAGATTATAGAACTCGTCCACACTATGACGGAGGAAAACATCTTCATCAAGATCTAGGAACTGTCTGGTCTTCAACGTAGTATACCGTTGAGATTATAGAACTCGTCCACACTATGACGGAGGAACACATCTTCATCAAGATCTAGGAATTTTCTGGACTTCAACGTAGTATACCGTTGAGATTGTAGAACTCGTCCACACTATGACGGATGACAACATCTTCATCAAGATCTAGGAACTGTCTGGTCTTCAACGTAGTATACCGTTGAGATTGTAGAACTCGTCCACACTATGGCGGAGGAAAACATCTTCATCAAGATCTAGGAACTATCTGGTCTTCAACGTCGTATACCGTTGAGATTGTAGAACTTGTCCACACAATGAAGGAGGAAAACATCTTCATCAAGATCTAGGAACTGTCTGGTCTTCAACGTAGTATACCGTTGAGATTGTAGAACTCGTCCACACTATGACGGAGGAAAACATCTTCATCAAGATCTAGGAACTGTCTGATCTTCAACGTAGTATACTGTTGAGATTATAGAACTCGTCCACACTATGATGGAGGAAAACATCTTCATCAAGATCTAGGAACTGTCTGGTCTTCAACGTAATATACTGTTGAGATTGTAGAACTCGTCCAGACTATGATGGAGGAAAACATCTTCATCAAGATCTAGGAACTGTCTGTTCTTCAATGTAGTATACCGTTGAGATTGTAGAACTCGTCCACACTATGACGTTGGAAAACATCTTCATCAAGATCTAGGAACTGTCTGGTCTTCAACGTAGTATACCGTTGAGATTATAGAAATCGTCCACACTATAACGGAGGAAAACATCTTCATCAAGATCTAAGAACTGCCTGGTCTTCAACGTAGTATACCGTTGAGATTGTAGAACTCGTCCACACTATGACGGAGGAAAACATCTAGATCTAGTAACTGTCTGGTCTTCAACGTAGTATACCGTTGAGATTGCAGAACTCGTCCACACTATGACGGAGGGAAGCATCTTCATCAAAATCTAGGAACTGTCTGGTCTTCAACATAGTATACCGTTGAGATTGTAGAACTCGTCCACACTATGACGGAGGAAAACATCTTCATCAAGATCTAGGAACTGTCTGGTCTTCAATGTAGTATACCGTTGAGATTGTAGTACTTGTCCACACTATGACGGAGGAAAACATCTTCGTCAAGATCTAGGAACTGTCTGGTCTTCAACGTAGTATATCGTTGAGATTGTAGAACTCGTCCACACTATGACGGAGGAAAACATCTTCATCAAGATCTAGGAACTGTCTGGTCTTCAACATAGTATACCGTTGAGATTGTAGAACTCGTCCACACTATGATGGAGGAAAACATCTTCATCAAGATCTAGGAACTGTCTGGTCTTCAACGTAGTATACCGTTGAGATTGTAGAACTCGTCCACACTATGACGGAGGAAAACATCTTCGTCAAGATCTAGGAACTGTCTGGTCTTCAACGTAGTATACTGTTGAGATTGTAGAACTTGTCCACACTATAACGGAGGAAAACATCTTCGTCAAGATCTAGGAACTGTCTGGTCTTCAACTAGTATACCGTTGAGATTGTAGAACTCGTCCACACTATGACGGAGGAAATCATCTTCATCAAGATCTAGGAACTGACTGGTCTTTAAAGGAGTATACCGTTGAGATTGTAGAACTCGTACACACTATGACGGAGGAAAACATCTTCATCAAGATCTAGGAACTGTCTGGTCTTCAACTAGTATACCGTTGAGATTGTAGAACTCGTCCACACTATGACGGAGGAAAACATCTTCATCAAGATCTAGGAACTGACTGGTCTTCAACGTAGTATACCATTGAGATTGTAGAACTTGTCCACACTATGACGGAGGAAAACATCTTCATCAAGATCTAGGAACTGTCTGGTCTTCAACGTAGTATACCGTTGAGATTATAGAACTCGTCCACACTATGACGGAGGAAAACATCTTTATCAAGATCTAGGAACTGTCTGGTCTTCAACGTAGTATACCATTGAGATTGTAGAACTCGTCCACACTATGATAAAGGAAAACATCTTCATCAAGATCTAGGAACTTTCTGGTCTTCAATGTAGTATACCGTTGAGATTATAGAACTCGTCCACACTATGACGGAGGAAAACATCTTCATCAAGATCTAGGAACTGTCTGGTCTTCAACGTAGTATACCGTTGAGATTATAGAACTCGTCCACACTATGACGGAGGAACACATCTTCATCAAGATCTAGGAATTTTCTGGTCTTCAACGTAGTATACCGTTGAGATTGTAGAACTCGTCCACACTATGACGGATGACAACATCTTCATCAAGATCTAGGAACTGTCTGGTCTTCAACGTAGTATACCGTTGAGATTGTAGAACTCGTCCACACTATGGCGGAGGAAAACATCTTCATCAAGATCTAGGAACTATCTGGTCTTCAACGTCGTATACCGTTGAGATTGTAGAACTCGTCCACACAATGAAGGAGGAAAACATCTTCATCAAGATCTAGGAACTGTCTGGTCTTCAACGTAGTATACCGTTGAGATTGTAGAACTCGTCCACACTATGACGGAGGAAAACATCTTCATCAAGATCTAGGAACTGTCTGATCTTCAACGTAGTATACTGTTGAGATTATAGAACTCGTCCACACTATGACGGAGGAAAACATCTTCATCAAGATCTAGGAACTGTCTGGTCTTCAACGTAATATACTGTTGAGATTGTAGAACTCGTCCAGACTATGATGGAGGAAAACATCTTCATCAAGATCTAGGAACTGTCTGGTCTTCAATGTAGTATACCGTTGAGATTGTAGAACTCGTCCACACTATGACGTTGGAAAAGATCTTCATCAAGATCTAGGAACTGTCTGGTCTTCAACGTAGTATACCGTTGAGTTATAGAAATCGTCTACACTATAACGGAGGAAAACATCTTCATCAAGATCTAAGAACTGCCTGGTCTTCAACGTAGTATACCGTTGAGATTGTAGAACTCGTCCACACTATGACGGAGGAAAACATCTAGATCTAGTAACTGTCTGGTCTTCAACGTAGTATACCGTTGAGATTGCAGAACTCGTCCACACTATGACAGAGGGAAACATCTTCATCAAAATCTAGGAACTGTCTGGTCTTCAACGTAGTATACCGTTGAGATTGTAGAACTCGTCCACACTATGACGGAGGAAAACATCTTCATCAAGATCTAGGAACTGTCTGGTCTTCAATGTAGTATACCGTTGAGATTGTAGTACTTGTCCACACTATGACGGAGGAAAACATCTTCGTCAAGATCTAGGAACTGTCTGGTCTTCAACGTAGTATATCGTTGAGATTGTAGAACTCGTCCACACTATGACGGAGGAAAACATCTTCATCAAGATCTAGGAACTGTCTGGTCTTCAACATAGTATACCGTTGAGATTGTAGAACTCGTCCACACTATGATGGAGGAAAACATCTTCATCAAGATCTAGGAACTGTCTGGTCTTCAACGTAGTATACCGTTGAGATTGTAGAACTCGTCCACACTATGACGGAGGAAAACATCTTCATCAAGATCTAGGAACTGTCTGGTCTTCAACGTAGTATACTGTTGAGATTGTAGAACTCGTCCACACTATGATGGAGGAAAACATCTTCATCAAGATCTAGGAACTGTCTGGTCTTCAACTAGTATACCGTTGAGATTGTAGAACTCGTCCACACTATGACGGAGGAAATCATCTTCATCAAGATCTAGGAACTGACTGGTCTTTAAAGGAGTATACCGTTGAGATTGTAGAACTCGTACACACTATGACGGAGGAAAACATCTTCATCAAGATCTAGGAACTGTCTGGTCTTCAACTAGTATACCGTTGAGATTGTAGAACTCATCCACACTATGACAGAGGAAAACATCTTCATCAAGATCTAGGAACTGACTGGTCTTCAACGTAGTATACCATTGAGATTGTAGAACTTGTCCACACTATGACGGAGGAAAACATCTTCATCAAGATCTAGGAACTGTCTGGTCTTCAACGTAGTATACCGTTGAGATTATAGAACTCGTCCACACTATGACGGAGGAAAACATCTTCATCAAGATCTAGGAACTGTCTGGTCTTCAACGTAGTATACCGTTGAGATTGTAGAACTCGTCCACACTATGATAGAGGAAAACATCTTCATCAAGATCTAGGAACTTTCTGGTCTTCAATGTAGTATACCGTTGAGATTATAGAACTCGTCCACACTATGACGGAGGAAAACATCTTCATCAAGATCTAGGAACTGTCTGGTCTTCAACATAGTATACCGTTGAGATTATAGAACTCGTCCACACTATGACGGAGGAACACATCTTCATCAAGATCTAGGAATTTTCTGGTCTTCAACGTAGTATACCGTTGAGATTGTAGAACTCGTCCACACTATGACGGATGACAACATCTTCATCAAGATCTAGGAACTGTCTGGTCTTCAACGTAGTATACCGTTGAGATTGTAGAACTCGTCCACACTATGGCGGAGGAAAACATCTTCATCAAGATCTAGGAACTATCTGGTCTTCAACGTCGTATACCGTTGAGATTGTAGAACTCGTCCACACAATGAAGGAGGAAAACATCTTCATCAAGATCTAGGAACTGTCTGGTCTTCAACGTAGTATACCGTTGAGATTGTAGAACTCGTCGACACTATGACGGAGGAAAACATCTTCATCAAGATCTAGGAACTGTCTGGTCTTCAACGTAGTATACTGTTGAGATTGTAGAACTCGTCCACACTATGATGGAGGAAAACATCTTCATCAAGATCTAGGAACTGTCTGGTCTTCAACTAGTATACCGTTGAGATTGTAGAACTCGTCCACACTATGACGGAGGAAATCATCTTCATCAAGATCTAGGAACTGACTGGTCTTTAAAGGAGTATACCGTTGAGATTGTAAAACTCGTACACACTATGACGGAGGAAAACATCTTCATCAAGATCTAGGAACTGTCTGGTCTTCAACTAGTATACCGTTGAGATTGTAGAACTTGTCCACACTATGACGGAGGAAAACATCTTCATCAAGATCTAGGAACTGACTGGTCTTCAACGTAGTATACCATTGAGATTGTAGAACTTGTCCACACTATGACGGAGGAAAACATCTTCATCAAGATCTAGGAACTGTCTGGTCTTCAACGTAGTATACCGTTGAGATTATAGAACTCGTCCACACTATGACGGAGGAAAACATCTTCATCAAGATCTAGGAACTGTCTGGTCTTCAACGTAGTATACCGTTGAGATTGTAGAACTCGTCCACACTATGATAGAGGAAAACATCTTCATCAAGATCTAGGAACTTTCTGGTCTTCAATGTAGTATACCGTTGAGATTATAGAACTCGTCCACACTATGACGGAGGAAAACATCTTCATCAAGATCTAGGAACTGTCTGGTCTTCAACGTAGTATACCGTTGAGATTATAGAACTCGTCCACACTATGACGGAGGAACACATCTTCATCAAGATCTAGGAATTTTCTGGTCTTCAACGTAGTATACCGTTGAGATTGTAGAACTCGTCCACACTATGACGGATGACAACATCTTCATCAAGATCTAGGAACTGTCTGGTCTTCAACGTAGTATACCGTTGAGATTGTAGAACACGTCCACACTATGGCGGAGGAAAACATCTTCATCAAGATCTAGGAACTATCTGGTCTTCAACGTCGTATACCGTTGAGATTGTAGACTCGTCCACACAATGAAGGAGGAAAACATCTTCATCAAGATCTAGGAACTGTCTGGTCTTCAACGTAGTATACCGTTGAGATTGTAGAACTCGTCCACACTATGACGGAGGAAAACATCTTCATCAAGATCTAGGAACTGTCTGATCTTCAACGTAGTATACTGTTGAGATTATAGAACTCGTCCACACTATGACGGAGGAAAACATCTTCATCAAGATCTAGGAACTGTCTGGTCTTCAACATAATATACTGTTGAGATTGTAGAACTCGTCCAGACTATGATGGAGGAAAACATCTTCATCAAGATCTAGGAACTGTCTGTTCTTCAATGTAGTATACCGTTGAGATTGTAGAACTCGTCCACACTATGACGTTGGAAAACATCTTCATCAAGATCTAGGAACTGTCTGGTCTTCAACGTAGTATACCGTTGAGATTATAGAAATCGTCCACACTATAACGGAGGAAAACATCTTCATCAAGACCTAAGAACTGCCTGGTCTTCAACGTAGTATACCCTTGAGATTGTAGAACTCGTCCACACTATGACGGAGGAAAACATCTAGATCTAGTAACTGTCTGGTCTTCAACGTAGTATACCGTTGAGATTGCAGAACTCGTCCACACTATGACGGAGGGAAACAACTTCTTCAAAATCTAGGAACTGTCTGGTCTTCAACGTAGTATACCGTTGAGATTGTAGAACTCGTCCACACTATGACGGAGGAAAACATCTTCATCAAGATCTAGGAACTGTCTGGTCTTCAATGTAGTATACCGTTGAGTTTGTAGTACTTGTACACACTATGACGGAGGAAAACATCTTCGTCAAGATCTAGGAACTGTCTGGTCTTCAACGTAGTATATCGTTGAGATTGTAGAACTCGTCCACACTATGATGGAGGAAAACATCTTCATCAAGATCTAGGAACTGTCTGGTCTTCAACATAGTATACCGTTGAGATTGTAGAACTCGTCCACACTATGACGGAGGAAATCATCTTCATCAAGATCTAGGAACTGACTGGTCTTTAAAGGAGTATACCGTTGAGATTGTAGAACTCGTCCACACTATGACGGAGGAAAACATCTTCATCAAGATCTAGGAACTGTCTGGTCTTCAACGTAGTATACTGTTGAGATTGTAGAACTCGTCCACACTATGATGGAGGAAAACATCTTCATCAAGATCTAGGAACTGTCTGGTCTTCAACTAGTATACCGTTGAGATTGTAGAACTCGTCCACACTATGACGGAGGAAATCATCTTCATCAAGATCTAGGAACTGACTGGTCTTTAAAGGAGTATACCGTTGAGATTGTAGAACTCGTACACACTATGACGGAGGAAAACATCTTCATCAAGATCTAGGAACTGTCTGGTCTTCAATGTAGTATACTGTTGAGATTGTAGTACTTGTCCACACTATGACGGAGGAAAACATCTTCGTCAAGATCTAGGAACTGTCTGGTCTTCAACGTAGTATATCGTTGAGATTGTAGAACTCGTCCACACTATGACGGAGGAAAACATCTTCATCAAGATCTAGGAACTGTCTGGTCTTCAACATAGTATACCGTTGAGATTGTAGAACTCGTCCACACTATGATGGAGGAAAACATCTTCATCAAGATCTAGGAACTGTCTGGTCTTCAACGTAGTATACCGTTGAGATTGTAGAACTCGTCCACACTATGACGGAGGAAAACATCTTCATCAAGATCTAGGAACTGTCTGGTCTTCAACGTAGTATACTGTTGAGATTGTAGAACTCGTCCACACTATGATGGAGGAAAACATCTTCATCAAGATCTAGGAACTGTCTGGTCTTCAACTAGTATACCGTTGAGATTGTAGAACTCGTCCACACTATGACGGAGGAAATCATCTTCATCAAGATCTAGGAACTGACTGGTCTTTAAAGGAGTATACCGTTGAGATTGTAGAACTCGTACACACTATGACGGAGGAAAACATCTTCATCAAGATCTAGGAACTGTCTGGTCTTCAACTAGTATACCGTTGAGATTGTAGAACTCATCCACACTATGACAGAGGAAAACATCTTCATCAAGATCTAGGAACTGACTGGTCTTCAACGTAGTATACCATTGAGATTGTAGAACTTGTCCACACTATGACGGAGGAAAACATCTTCATCAAGATCTAGGAACTGTCTGGTCTTCAACATAGTATACCGTTGAGATTATAGAACTCGTCCACACTATGACGGAGGAAAACATCTTCATCAAGATCTAGGAACTGTTTTGTCTTCAACGTAGTATACCGTTGAGATTGTAGAACTCGTCCACACTATGATAGAGGAAAACATCTTCATCAAGATCTAGGAACTTTCTGGTCTTCAATGTAGTATACCGTTGAGATTATAGAACTCGTCCACACTATGACGGAGGAAAACATCTTCATCAAGATCTAGGAACTGTCTGGTCTTCAACGTAGTATACCGTTGAGATTATAGAACTCGTCCACACTATGACGGAGGAACACATCATCATCAAGATCTAGGAATTTTCTGGTCTTCAACGTAGTATACCGTTGAGATTGTAGAACTCATCCACACTATGACGGATGACAACATCTTCATCAAGATCTAGGAACTGTCTGGTCTTCAACGTAGTATACCGTTGAGATTGTAGAACTCGTCCACACTATGGCGGAGGAAAACATCTTCATCAAGATCTAGGAACTATCTGGTCTTCAACGTCGTATACCGTTGAGATTGTAGAACTCGTCCACACAATGAAGGAGGAAAACATCTTCATCAAGATCTAGGAACTGTCTGGTCTTCAACGTAGTATACCGTTGAGATTGTAGAACTCGTCCACACTATGACGGAGGAAAACATCTTCATCAAGATCTAGGAACTGTTTGGTCTTCAACGTAGTATACTGTTGAGATTGTAGAACTCGTCCACACTATGATGGAGGAAAACATCTTCATCAAGATCTAGGAACTGTCTGGTCTTCAACTAGTATACCGTTGAGATTGTAGAACTCGTCCACACTATGACGGAGGAAATCATCTTCATCAAGATCTAGGAACTGACTGGTCTTTAAAGGAGTATACCGTTGAGATTGTAGAACTCGTACACACTATGACGGAGGAAAACATCTTCATCAAGATCTAGGAACTGTCTGGTCTTCAACTAGTATACCGTTGAGATTGTAGAACTCGTCCACACTATGACGGAGGAAAATATCTTCATCAAGATCTAGGAACTGACTGGTCTTCAACGTAGTATACCATTGAGATTGTAGAACTTGTCCACACTATGACGGAGGAAAACATCTTCATCAAGATCTAGGAACTGTCTGGTCTTCAACGTAGTATACCGTTGAGATTATAGAACTCGTCCACACTATGACGGAGGAAAACATCTTCATCAAGATCTAGGAACTGTCTGGTCTTCAACGTAGTATACCGTTGAGATTGTAGAACTCGTCCACACTATGATAGAGGAAAACATCTTCATCAAGATCTAGGAACTTTCTGGTCTTCAATGTAGTATACCGTTGAGATTATAGAACTCGTCCACACTATGACGGAGGAAAACATCTTCATCAAGATCTAGGAACTGTCTGGTCTTCAACGTAGTATACCGTTGAGATTATAGAACTCGTCCACACTATGACGGAGGAACACATCTTCATCAAGATCTAGGAATTTTCTGGTCTTCAACGTAGTATACCGTTGAGATTGTAGAACTCGTCCACACTATGACGGATGACAACATCTTCATCAAGATCTAGGAACTGTCTGGTCTTCAACGTAGTATACCGTTGAGATTGTAGAACACGTCCACACTATGGCGGAGGAAAACATCTTCATCAAGATCTAGGAACTATCTGGTCTTCAACGTCGTATACCGTTGAGATTGTAGAACTCGTCCACACAATGAAGGAGGAAAACATCTTCATCAAGATCTAGGAACTGTCTGGTCTTCAACGTAGTATACCGTTGAGATTGTAGAACTCGTCCACACAATGACGGAGGAAAACATCTTCATCAAGATCTAGGAACTGTCTGATCTTCAACGTAGTATACTGTTGAGATTATAGAACTCGTCCACACTATGACGGAGGAAAACATCTTCATCAAGATCTAGGAACTGTCTGGTCTTCAACGTAATATACTGTTGAGATTGTAGAACTCGTCCAGACTATGATGGAGGAAAACATCTTCATCAAGATCTAGGAACTGTCTGTTCTTCAATGTAGTATACCGTTGAGATTGTAGAACTCGTCCACACTATGACGTTGGAAAACATCTTCATCAAGATCTAGGAACTGTCTGGTCTTCAACGTAGTATACCGATGAGATTATAGAAATCGTCCACACTATAACGGAGGAAAACATCTTCATCAAGACCTAAGAACTGCCTGGTCTTCAACGTAGTATACCCTTGAGATTGTAGAACTCGTCCACACTATGACGGAGGAAAACATCTAGATCTAGTAACTGTCTGGTCTTCAACGTAGTATACCGTTGAGATTGCAGAACTCGTCCACACTATGACGGAGGGAAACATCTTCATCAAAATCTAGGAACTGTCTGGTCTTCAACGTAGTATACCGTTGAGATTGTAGAACTCGTCCACACTATGACGGAGGAAAACATCTTCATCAAGATCTAGGAACTGTCTGGTCTTCAATGTAGTATACCGTTGAGTTTGTAGTACTTGTCCACACTATGACGGAGGAAAACATCTTCGTCAAGATCTAGGAACTGTCTGGTCTTCAACGTAGTATATCGTTGAGATTGTAGAACTCGTCCACACTATGACGGAGGAAAACATCTTCATCAAGATCTAGGAACTGTCTGGTCTTCAACATAGTATACCGTTGAGATTGTAGAACTCGTCCACACTATGACGGAGGAAATCATCTTCATCAAGATCTAGGAACTGACTGGTCTTTAAAGGAGTATACCGTTGAGATTGTAGAACTCGTCCACACTATGACGGAGGAAAACATCTTCATCAAGATCTAGGAACTGTCTGGTCTTCAACGTAGTATACTGTTGAGATTGTAGAACTCGTCCACACTATGATGGAGGAAAACATCTTCATCAAGATCTAGGAACTGTCTGGTCTTCAACTAGTATACCGTTGAGATTGTAGAACTCGTCCACACTATGACGGAGGAAATCATCTTCATCAAGATCTAGGAACTGACTGGTCTTTAAAGGAGTATACCGTTGAGATTGTAGAACTCGTACACACTATGACGGAGGAAAACATCTTCATCAAGATCTAGGAACTGTCTGGTCTTCAACGTAGTATACCGTTGAGATTGCAGAACTCGTCCACACTATGACGGAGGGAAGCATCTTCATCAAAATCTAGGAACTGTCTGGTCTTCAACATAGTATACCGTTGAGATTGTAGAACTCGTCCACACTATGACGGAGGAAAACATCTTCATCAAGATCTAGGAACTGTCTGGTCTTCAATGTAGTATACCGTTGAGATTGTAGTACTTGTCCACACTATGACGGAGGAAAACATCTTCGTCAAGATCTAGGAACTGTCTGGTCTTCAACGTAGTATATCGTTGAGATTGTAGAACTCGTCCACACTATGACGGAGGAAAACATCTTCATCAAGATCTAGGAACTGTCTGGTCTTCAATGTAGTATACCGTTGAGTTTGTAGTACTTGTCCACACTATGACGGAGGAAAACATCTTCGTCAAGATCTAGGAACTGTCTGGTCTTCAACGTAGTATATCGTTGAGATTGTAGAACTCGTCTACACTATGACGGAGGAAAACATCTTCATCAAGATCTAGGAACTGTCTGGTCTTCAACATAGTATACCGTTGAGATTGTAGAACTCGTCCACACTATGACGGAGGAAATCATCTTCATCAAGATCTAGGAACTGACTGGTCTTTAAAGGAGTATACCGTTGAGATTGTAGAACTCGTCCACACTATGACGGAGGAAAACATCTTCATCAAGATCTAGGAACTGTCTGGTCTTCAACGTAGTATACTGTTGAGATTGTAGAACTCGTCCACACTATGATGGAGGAAAACATCTTCATCAAGATCTAGGAACTGTCTGGTCTTCAACTAGTATACCGTTGAGATTGTAGAACTCGTCCACACTATGACAGAGGAAATCATCTTCATCAAGATCTAGGAACTGACTGGTCTTTAAAGGAGTATACCGTTGAGATTGTAGAACTCGTACACACTATGACGGAGGAAAACATCTTCATCAAGATCTTGGAACTGTCTGGTCTTCAACTAGAATACCGTTGAGATTGTAGAACTCGTCCACACTATGACGGAGGAAAACATCTTCATCAAGATCTAGGAACTGACTGGTCTTCAACGTAGTATACCATTGAGATTGTAGAACTTGTCCACACTATGACGGAGGAAAACATCTTCATCAAGATCTAGGAACTGTCTGGTCTTCAACGTAGTATACCGTTGAGATTATAGAACTCGTCCACACTATGACGGAGGAAAACATCTTCATCAAGATCTAGGAACTGTCTGGTCTTCAACGTAGTATACCGTTGAGATTGTAGAACTCGTCCACACTATGATAGAGGAAAACATCTTCATCAAGATCTAGGAACTTTCTGGTCTTCAATGTAGTATACCGTTGAGATTATAGAACTCGTCCACACTATGACGGAGGAAAACATCTTCATCAAGATCTAGGAACTGTCTGGCCTTCAACGTAGTATACCGTTGAGATTATAGAACTCGTCCACACTATGACGGAGGAACACATCTTCATCAAGATCTAGGAATTTTCTGGTCTTCAACGTAGTATACCGTTGAGATTGTAGAACTCGTCCACACTATGACGGATGACAACATCTTCATCAAGATCTAGGAACTGTCTGGTCTTCAACGTAGTATATCGTTGAGATTGTAGAACACGTCCACACTATGGCGGAGGAAAACATCTTCATCAAGATCTAGGAACTATCTGGTCTTCAACGTCGTATACCGTTGAGATTGTAGAACTCGTCCACACAATGTAGGAGGAAAACATCTTCATCAAGATCTAGGAACTGTCTGGTCTTCAACGTAGTATACCGTTGAGATTGTAGAACTCGTCCACACTATGACGGAGGAAAACATCTTCATCAAGATCTAGGAACTGTCTGATCTTCAACGTAGTATACTGTTGAGATTATAGAACTCGTCCACACTATGACGGAGGAAAACATCTTCATCAAGATCTAGGAACTGTCTGGTCTTCAACGTAATATACTGTTGAGATTGTAGAACTCGTCCAGACTATGATGGAGGAAAACATCTTCATCAAGATCTAGGAACTGTCTGTTCTTCAATGTAGTATACCGTTGAGATTGTAGAACTCGTCCACACTATGACGTTGGAAAACATCTTCATCAAGATCTAGGAACTGTCTGGTCTTCAACGTAGTATACCGTTGAGATTATAGAAATCGTCCACACTATAACGGAGGAAAACATCTTCATCAAGACCTAAGAACTGCCTGGTCTTCAACGTAGTATACCGTTGAGATTGTAGAACTCGTCCACACTATGACGGAGGAAAACATCTAGATCTAGTAACTGTCTGGTCTTCAACGTAGTATACCGTTGAGATTGCAGAACTCGTCCACACTATGACGGAGGGAAACATCTTCATCAAAATCTAGGAACTGTCTGGTCTTCAACGTAGTATACCGTTGAGATTGTAGAACTCGTCCACACTATGACGGAGGAAAACATCTTCATCAAGATCTAGGAACTGTCTGGTCTTCAATGTAGTATACCGTTGAGTTTGTAGTACTTGTCCACACTATGACGGAGGAAAACATCTTCGTCAAGATCTAGGAACTGTCTGGTCTTCAACGTAGTATACCGTTGAGATTGTAGAACTCGTCCACACTATGACGGAGGAAAACATCTTCATCAAGATCTAGGAACTGTCTGGTCTTCAACGTAGTATACTGTTGAGATTGTAGAACTCGTCCACACTATGATGGAGGAAAACATCTTCATCAAGATCTAAGAACTGTCTGGTCTTCAACTAGTATACCGTTGAGATTGTAGAACTCGTCCATACTATGACGGAGGAAATCATCTTCATCAAGATCTAGGAACTGACTGGTCTTTAAAGGAGTATACCGTTGAGATTGTAGAACTCGTACACACTATGACGGAGGAAAACATCTTCATCAAGATCTAGGAACTGTCTGGTCTTCAACTAGTATACCGTTGAGATTGTAGAACTCGTCCACACTATGACGGAGGAAAACATCTTCATCAAGATCTAGGAACTGACTGGTCTTCAACGTAGTATACCATTGAGATTGTAGAACTTGTCCACACTATGACGGAGGAAAACATCTTCATCAAGATCTAGGAACTGTCTGGTCTTCAACGTAGTATACCGTTGAGATTATAGAACTCGTCCACACTATGACGGAGGAAAACATCTTCATCAAGATCTAGGAACTGTCTGGTCTTCAACGTAGTATACCGTTGAGATTGTAGAACTTGTCCACACTATGATAAAGGAAAACATCTTCATCAAGATCTAGGAACTTTCTGGTCTTCAATGTAGTATACCGTTGAGATTAAAGAACTCGTCCACACGATGACGGAGGAAAACATCTTCATCAAGATCTAGGAACTGTCTGGTCTTCAACGTAGTATACCGTTGAGATTATAGAACTCGTCCACACTATGACGGAGGAACACATCTTCATCAAGATCTAGGAATTTTCTGGTCTTCAACGTAGTATACCGTTGAGATTGTAGAACTCGTCCACACTATGACGGATGACAACATCTTCATCCAAATCTAGGAACTGTCTGGTCTTCAACGTAGTATACCGTTGAGATTGTAGAACTCGTCCACACTATGGCGGAGGAAAACATCTTCATCAAGATCTAGGAACTATCTGGTCTTCAACGTCGTATACCGTTGAGATTGTAGAACTCGTCCAGACTATGATGGAGGAAAACATCTTCATCAAGATCTAGGAATTGTCTGGTCTTCAATGTAGTATACCGTTGAGATTGTAGAACTCGTCCACACTATGACGTTGGAAAAGATCTTCATCAAGATCTAGGAACTGTCTGGTCTTCAACGTAGTATACCGTTGTGTTTATAGAAATCGTCTACACTATGACGGAGGAAAACATCTTCATCAAGATCTAAGAACTGCCTGGTCTTCAACGTAGTATACCGTTGAGATTGTAGAACTCGCCCACACTATGACGGAGGAAAACATCTAGATCTAGTAACTGTCTGGTCTTCAACGTAGTATACCGTTGAGATTGCAAAACTCGTCCACACTATGACGGAGGGAAACATCTTCATCAAAATCTAGGAACTGTCTGGTCTTCAACGTAGTATACCGTTGAGATTGTAGAACTCGTCCACACTATGACGGAGGAAAACATCTTCATCAAGATCTAGGAACTGTCTGGTCTTCAATGTAGTATACCGTTGAGATTGTAGTACTTGTCCACACTATGACGGAGGAAAACATCTTCGTCAAGATCTAGGAACTGTCTGGTCTTCAACGTAGTATATCGTTGAGATTGTAGAACTCGTCCACACTATGACGGAGGAAAACATCTTCATCAAGATCTAGGAACTGTCTGGTCTTCAACATAGTATACCGTTGAGATTGTAGAACTCGTCCACACTATGACGGAGGAAAACATCTAGATCTAGTAACTGTCTGGTCTTCAACGTAGTATACCGTTGAGATTGCAGAACTCGTCCACACTATGACGGAGGGAAACATCTTCATCAAAATCTAGGAACTGTCTGGTCTTCAACGTAGTATACCGTTGAGATTGTAGAACTCGTCCACACTATGACGGAGGAAAACATCTTCATCAAGATCTAGGAACTGTCTGGTCTTCAATGTAGTATACCGTTGAGATTGTAGTACTTGTCCACACTATGACGGAGGAAAACATCTTCGTCAAGATCTAGGAACTGTCTGGTCTTCAACGTAGTATATCGTTGAGATTGTAGAACTCGTCCACACTATGACGGAGGAAAACATCTTCATCAAGATCTAGGAACTGTCTGGTCTTCAACATAGTATACCGTTGAGATTGTAGAACTCGTCCACACTATGATGGAGGAAAACATCTTCATCAAGATCTAGGAACTGTCTGGTCTTCAACGTAGTATACCGTTGAGATTGTAGAACTCGTCCACACTATGACGGAGGAAAACATCTTCATCAAGATCTAGGAACTGTCTGGTCTTCAACGTAGTATACTGTTGAGATTGTAGAACTCGTCCACACTATGATGGAGGAAAACATCTTCATCAAGATCTAGGAACTGTCTGGTCTTCAACTAGTATACCGTTGAGATTGTAGAACTCGTCCACACTATGGCGGAGGAAAACATCTTCATCAAGATCTAGGAACTGTCTGGTCTTCAATGTAGTATACCGTTGAGATTGTAGTACTTGTCCACACTATGACGGAGGAAAACATCTTCGTCAAGATCTAGGAACTGTCTGGTCTTCAACGTAGTATATCGTTGAGATTGTAGAACTCGTCCACACTATGACGGAGGAAAACATCTTCATCAAGATCTAGGAACTGTCTGGTCTTCAACATAGTATACCGTTGAGATTGTAGAACTCGTCCACACTATGACGGAGGAAAACATCTAGATCTAGTAACTGTCTGGTCTTCAACGTAGTATACCGTTGAGATTGCAGAACTCGTCCACACTATGACGGAGGGAAACATCTTCATCAAAATCTAGGAACTGTCTGGTCTTCAACGTAGTATACCGTTGAGATTGTAGAACTCGTCCACACTATGACGGAGGAAAACATCTTCATCAAGATCTAGGAACTGTCTGGTCTTCAACATAGTATACCGTTGAGATTGTAGAACTCGTCCACACTATGATGGAGGAAAACATCTTCATCAAGATCTAGGAACTGTCTGGTCTTCAACGTAGTATACCGTTGAGATTGTAGAACTCGTCCACACTATGACGGAGGAAAACATCTTCATCAAGATCTAAGAACTGTCTGGTCTTCAACGTAGTATACTGTTGAGATTGTAGAACTCGTCCACACTATGATGGAGGAAAACATCTTCATCAAGATCTAGGAACTGTCTGGTCTTCAACTAGTATACCGTTGAGATTGTAGAACTCGTCCACACTATGACGGAGGAAATCATCTTCATCAAGATCTAGGAACTGACTGGTCTTTAAAGGAGTATACCGTTGAGATTGTAGAACTCGTACACACTATGACGGAGGAAAACATCTTCATCAAGATCTAGGAACTGTCTGGTCTTCAACTAGTATACCGTTGAGATTGTAGAACTCGTCAACACTATGACGGAGGAAAACATCTTCATCAAGATCTAGGAACTGATTGGTCTTCAACGTAGTATACCATTGAGATTGTAGAACTTGTCCACACTATGACGGAGGAAAACATCTTCATCAAGATCTAGGAACTGTCTGGTCTTCAACGTAGTATACCGTTGAGATTATAGAACTCGTCCACACTATGACGGAGGAAAACATCTTCATCAAGATCTAGGAACTGTCTGGTCTTCAACGTAGTATACCGTTGAGATTGTAGAACTCGTCCACACTATGGCGGAGGAAAACATCTTCATCAAGATCTAGGAACTATCTGGTCTTCAACGTCGTATACCGTTGAGATTGTAGAACTCGTCCACACAATGAAGGAGGAAAACATCTTCATCAAGATCTAGGAACTGTCTGGTCTTCAACGTAGTATACCGTTGAGATTGTAGAACTCGTCCACACTTTGACGTTGGAAAACATCTTCATCAAGATCTAGGAACTGTCTGATCTTCAACGTAGTATACCGTTGAGATTATAGAACTCTTCCACACTATGACGGAGGAAAACATCTTCATCAAGATCTAAGAACTGCCTGGTCTTCAACGTAGTATACCGTTGAGATTGTAGAACTCGTCCACACTATGACGAAGGAAAACATCTAGATCTAGTAACTGTCTGGTCTTCAACGTAGTATACCGTTGAGATTGCAGAACTCGTCCACACTATGACGGAGGGAAACATCTTCATCAAAATCTAGGAACTGTCTGGTCTTCAACGTAGTATACCGTTGAGATTGTAGAACTCGTCCACACTATGACGGAGGAAAACATCTTCATCAAGATCTAGGAACTGTCTGGTCTTCAATGTAGTATACCGTTGAGATTGTAGTACTTGTCCACACTATGACGGAGGAAAACATCTTCGTCAAGATCTAGGAACTGTCTGGTCTTCAACGTAGTATATCGTTGAGATTGTAGAACTCGTCCACACTATGACGGATGAAAACATCTTCATCAAGATCTAGGAACTGTCTGGTCTTCAACATAGTATACCGTTGAGATTGTAGAACTCGTCCACACTATGACGGAGGAAAACATCTAGATCTAGTAACTGTCTGGTCTTCAACGTAGTATACCGTTGAGATTGCAGAACTCGTCCACACTATGACGGAGGGAAACATCTTCATCAAAATCTAGGAACTGTCTGGTCTTCAACGTAGTATACCGTTGAGATTGTAGAACTCGTCCACACTATGACGGAGGAAAACATCTTCATCAAGATCTAGGAACTGTCTGGTCTTCAATGTAGTATACCGTTGAGATTGTAGTACTTGTCCACACTATGACGGAGGAAAACATCTTCGTCAAGATCTAGGAACTGTCTGGTCTTCAACGTAGTATATCGTTGAGATTGTAGAACTCGTCCACACTATGATGGAGGAAAACATCTTCATCAAGATCTAGGAACTGTCTGGTCTTCAACGTAGTATACCGTTGAGATTGTAGAACTCGTCCACACTATGACGGAGGAAAACATCTTCATCAAGATCTAGGAACTGTCTGGTCTTCAACGTAGTATACTGTTGAGATTGTAGAACTCGTCCACACTATGATGGAGGAAAACATCTTCATCAAGATCTAGGAACTGTCTGGTCTTCAACTAGTATACCGTTGAGATTGTAGAACTCGTCCACACTATGACGGAGGAAAACATCTTCATCAACATCTAGGAACTGTATGGTCTTCAACGTAGTATACCGTTGAGATTGTAGAACTCGTACACACTATGACGGAGGAAAACATCTTCATCAAGATCTAGGAACTGTCTGGTCTTCAACTAGTATACCGTTGAGATTGTAGAACTCGTCCACACTATGACGGAGGAAAACATCTTCATCAAGATCTAGGAACTGACTGGTCTTCAACGTAGTATACCATTGAGATTGTAGAACTTGTCCACACTATGACGGAGGAAAACATCTTCATCAAGATCTAGGAACTGTCTGGTCTTCAACGTAGTATACCGTTGAGATTATAGAACTCGTCCACACTATGACGGAGGAAAACATCTTCATCAAGATCTAGGAACTGTCTGGTCTTCAACGTAGTATACCGTTGAGATTGTAGAACTCGTCCACACTATGATAGAGGAAAACATCTTCATCAAGATCTAGGAACTTTCTGGTCTTCAATGTAGTATACCGTTGAGATTATAGAACTCGTCCACACTATGACGGAGGAAAACATCTTCATCAAGATCTAGGAACTGTCTGGTCTTCAACGTAGTATACCGTTGAGATTATAGAACTCGTCCACACTATGACGGAGGAACACATCTTCATCAAGATCTAGGAATTTTCTGGTCTTCAACGTAGTATACCGTTGAGATTGTAGAACTCGTCCACACTATGACGGATGACAACATCTTCATCAAGATCTAGGAACTGTCTGGTCTTCAACGTAGTATACCGTTGAGATTGTAGAACTCGTCCACACTATGGCGGAGGAAAACATCTTCATCAAGATCTAGGAACTATCTGGTCTTCAACGTCGTATACCGTTGAGATTGTAGAACTCGTTCACACAATGAAGGAGGAAAACATCTTCATCAAGATCTAGGAACTGTCTGGTCTTCAACGTAGTATACCGTTGAGATTGTAGAACTCGTCCACACTATGACGGAGGAAAACATCTTCATCAAGATCTAGGAACTGTCTGATCTTAAACGTAGTATACTGTTGAGATTATAGAACTCGTCCACACTATGACGGAAGAAAACATCTTCATCAAGATCTAGGAACTGTCTGGTCTTCAACGTAATATACTGTTGAGATTGTAGAACTCGTCCAGACTATGATGGAGGAAAACATCTTCATCAAGATCTAGGAACTGTCTGGTCTTCAATGTAGTATACCGTTGAGATTGTAGAACTCGTCCACACTATGACGTTGGAAAACATCTTCATCAAGATCTAGGAACTGTCTGGTCTTCAACGTAGTATACCGTTGAGATTATAGAAATCGTCTACACTATAACGGAGGAAAACATCTTCATCAAGATCTAAGAACTGCCTGGTCTTCAACGTAGTATACCGTTGAGATTGTAGAACTCGTCCACACTATGACGGAGGAAAACATCTAGATCTAGTAACTGTCTGGTCTTCAACGTAGTATACCGTTGAGATTGCAGAACTCGTCCACACTATGACGGAGGGAAACATCTTCATCAAAATCTAGGAACTGTCTGGTCTTCAACGTAGTATACCGTTGAGATTGTAGAACTCGTCCACACTATGACGGAGGAAAACATCTTCATCAAGATCTAGGAACTGTCTGGTCTTCAATGTAGTATACCGTTGAGATTGTAGTACTTGTCCACACTATGACGGAGGAAAACATCTTCGTCAAGATCTAGGAACTGTCTGGTCTTCAACGTAGTATATCGTTGAGATTGTAGAACTCGTCCACACTATGACGGAGAAAAACATCTTCATCAAGATCTAGGAACTGTCTGGTCTTCAACATAGTATACCGTTGAGATTGTAGAACTCGTCCACACTATGATGGAGGAAAACATCTTCATCAAGATCTAGGAACTGTCTGGTCTTCAACGTAGTATACCGTTGAGATTGTAGAACTCGTCCACACTATGACGGAGGAAAACATCTTCATCAAGATCTAGGAACTGTCTGGTCTTCAACGTAGTATACTGTTGAGATTGTAGAACTCGTCCACACTATGATGGAGGAAAACATCTTCATCAAGATCTAGGAACTGTCTGGTCTTCAACTAGTATACCGTTGAGATTGTAGAACTCGTTCACACTATGACGGAGGAAAACATCTTCATCAACATCTAGGAACTGTATGGTCTTCAACGTAGTATACCGTTGAGATTGTAGAACTCGTCCACACTATGACGGAGGAAAACATCTTCATCAAGATCTAGGAACTGTCTGGTCTTCAACGTAGTATACCGTTGAGATTATAGAACTCGTCCACACTATGATGGAGGAAAACATATTCATCAAGATCTAGGAACTGTATGGTCTTCAACGTAGTATACCGTTGAGATTGTAGAACTCGTCCACACTATAACGGAGGAAAACATCTTCATCAAGATCTAGGAACTGTCTGGTCTTCAATATAGTATACTGTTGAGATTATAGAACTCGTCCACACTATGACGGAGGAAAACATCTTCATCAAGATCTAGGAACTGTCTGGTCTTCAACGTAGTATACCATTGAGATTATAGAACTCGTCCACACTATCGACATTCTGGTTGACAACACTGCTCAGCATAAGGTATTCTCCTTCATGGATGGGTTCTCAGGTTATAATCAGATCAAGATGGCTCCTGAAGACATGGAGAAGACCACTTTTGTTACTCAGTGGGGCACCTTTTGCTACAAGGTCATGCCTTTTGGGTTGAAAAATGCTGGGGCAACCTACCAACGTGCCATGGTTGCTTTGTTTCATGACATGATCCATCACGAGATAGAAGTATACGTCGACGATATGATTGCAAGGTCCCAAACTGAGGAGGAACACCTTGACCATCTGCAGAAGCTGTTTGATCGTCTGAAGTTGTATAAGCTGAGGTTAAACCCAAACAAGTGCACCTTTGGGGTAAGATCTGGAAAATTGCTAGGCTTCGTCGTGAGCGACAAAGGTATTCAAGTGGACCCTGCCAAGGTGAAAGCCATACAAGAGATGCTAGCTCCCAAGACAGAGAAAGAAGTCAGAGGCTTTCTAGGACGGCTGAACTACATTGCCCGGTTCATCTCGCATCTAACAGCTACCTGTGAACCAATCTTCAAGCTACTGAAGAAAGATCAAGTAGTACGTTGGAATGATGAATGTCAGGCCGCTTTCGAAAGAATCAAAGAGTATCTCCAAGAACCACCCATTCTTATGCCACCGGTTGAAGGGAGACCTCTAATACTATACTTGACAGTACTTGACAGCTCAATGGGGTGTGTGCTGGGGCAACATGACGAGTCTGGCCGAAAAGAGCACACTATTTATTACCTTAGCAAAAAGTTTACCGACTGTGAGACCCGATACTCACTGCTCGAGAAAACTTACTGCGCTTTGGTATGGGCTGCTCGCCGGCTGAGACAGTATATGTTGACTCACACTACTCTATTAATTTCAAAAATTGATCCAATCAAGTACATATTCGAAAAGCCTGCCTTGTCCGGAAGAATAGCAAGATGGTAGATGATCTTGACAGAATACGACATCCAGTACACGACTCAGAAAGAAATCAAGGGAAGTGTGTTGGCAGACCATTTGGCACACCAGGCAGTGGACGACTACCAATCTATGAACTTTGAATTTCCAGATGAGAATATCATGGTAGTGACTGATTGTGAAGTACCTGGACCGGATGAAGGACCTGAGGAAGGATCCCGATGGTCTATGCACTTTGACGGAGCCTCAAACGCTTTGGGTAACGGTATTGGCGCTATGATCATATCCCCAAAAGGCACTCATACTCCACTTACCGCCCGACTATGTTTCAACTGCACCAACAACATGGCGGAGTATGAGGCATGCATCATGGGTCTTCAAGCTGCAATTGACTTAAGGATCAAGTTTCTGAGTATCTTCGAAGATTCTGCTCTCGTGATCAATCAGATCAAAGGCGAGTGGGATACGAAACACCCAAATCTTATCCTTTACAAAGAGTGTGTGTTGACGTTGATCCCCCATTTCAAGGAGATAACTTTTGAACACTTCCCAAGAGAGGAAAATTAGTTGGCGGACGCGCTGGCTACAATGTCTTCTATGTTCAAAGTCAAATGGGACAACGAGGCTCCCCGGATCATTATCTGGAAATTGGATGAACCTGCACATTGTTGCGATCTTGAGGCTGAAGAGGTAATAGAAAAACCTTGGTATCATGAAGTAAATAGGTACCTGGAAGCTCAAGAATACCCTGAGGGTGCATCTGTTAATGACAAGAAGTTTCTGAGAAGGTTCGCAGCAAAGTTCTTCCTCAGCAACGACATTTTGTACAAGCAAAACCATGATTCAACCTTACTACGTTGTGTGGATAAGACTGAAGCAGAAAAGATCATGGCAGAGCTACATGAGGGTACCTTCGGAACACATTCCAGTGGACATACTATGGCAAAGAAGATCCTTGGGGCAGGATATTTCTGGTCCACAATGGAAGCCGACTGTTACCAACATTCTCGGACGTGTCACAATTGCCAGATCTATGTTGATAAGGTGCACGTTCCTCCAGTTCCTCTGAATGTCCTAACGGCACCTTGGCCTTTTGCAATGTGGGGCATTGATATGATTGGAGAGATCAGACCTACGACATCCAACGGGCATCGCTTCATCCTGGTAGCGATTGATTACTTCATGAAGTGGGTCGAAGCTGCTTCCTATGCTACCGTAACCAAGAATGTCGTGGCACAGTTCATTCGGCACAACCTGATCTGTCGATACGGTGTACCTGAGAGGATCATTACGGACAATGGTACCAATCTTAACAACAAGATGATCATTGAGCTCTGCGAGCAATTCAAGATACAGCACCACAACTCTTCTCCCTACCGGCCGAAGATGAATGGGGCTGTAGAAGCAGCGAATAAGAACATCAAGAAGATTGTGCAGAAAATGACAGTGACCTATAAAGATTGGCATGAGATGTTACCGTTTGCTCTTCATGGGTACCGTACCTCAGCGAGGACGTCAACAGGGGAAACTCCCTTTTCCTTGGTCTATGGCATGGAGGCAGTCTTGCCTATTGAAGTCCAGATACCCTCTCTCCGGATAATGAAGGATGCAGGTTTGAGCGAAGATGACTGGATCCAGACTCGACTTGATCAACTAAACCTGATTGATGAAAAGAGACTCACGGCTATTTGTCATGGTCAGACGTACCAAAAACGGATGATCAGGGCATTTAACAAGAAAGTCAGACGACAAGAGTATCAAGTCGGAGACCTGGTAATCAAGCGCATCATTCTCCCTCAAAGTGAACCCAGGGGCAAATGGACCCCTACGTACGAAGGGCCATTTGTGGTTAAACATATCTTCTCAGGAGGAGCCATGATTCTAACCACCATGGATGGTGACGACCTTCCTCACCCCGCCAATGCAGACATAGTAAAAAGATACTACGCATGATCAAAGACCCGCTAGGTTGACACACCTAGGCAAAAATAAGGGCTTCCCGGCGAACCAAAAGGGTTCGGGCAAAAATAAGGGATGAAATGAAAAAAATTTGTACACCCGGCAAGCCGAAAACCTGAAAAGGCGGCTTGGGCAAAAATGGGTATCCCGGTGGACTGAAAACCCGAAAGGGCGGTCCAGGCAAAAGTTAGGGATAAAGCGTAATACTATGTCTCATTGGATCACCTTGCATCCGGAATTCAGCATCAACTATCAGGCTCAGACGGCATCAACCAATCAACTTCATCTTCAACTACGCAGCAAAGTGATGAGACGCTTGAAGATATAAAGGCGATAGCAGAGTTGAAACCCAGTGGGATTATTTTTCACATAGCTGTTTTGTTTTCTTTTCACAAAATTGTATAAAGTTTGTTTGTTCGGCGGCGTTCTCTTACTAGGACGTCAGCCTCTTGTACACAAAACGCCTATTTACAGGCAAATTCCAAAAATCAATACAAATTCACTTTTCCATACAAATTGCCAATTGTTTTTCTTTTTCTGTTTTGTTTTGCAAAGAACGTCCAATGTTCATTTTTGATATATGCATTTGACACTAATTGCTAACTCATAAATATTTGCATGCGAAACAAAGGACTAATTACAGGTGACATCAGAAACAGGGGTAATAATGAGTTGTCTAAGCGGTCTAGTTGCTCCGTCCACCAAGGTACCAAGGTGAGTTCGGCTGAAGAATGTAACCAGGATACCTTCACTCCCCCCAGAGTAAGACCAATCAGCAATACTCTCCCCGAGCAGAGTTGGTCTCCCATCAGCCCTGAAAAGGCACAACATCTCCAGCAAGTCAGCAACACTCTCCCCAAGCAGAGTTAGTCTACTGTCAGCCTTAAGGAAGTTGGGTATCCCTAGAAAATCTCAATATTCCCCAGCGGAGTATACAGATGTTCCTAAGCAAGCATCCCCGGCAGTCTTAATCTAAGATTGTTCCCCGGTGGAATACAGACGCCCCAGTAGAGTCATTCCCCAGTACAGTCCAAAAGTTTCCCCAGGAGAGTTGTATCAATCTCCCCAATAGATTTCTGGAAGCTTATCCCCGGTAGATTCTGGAAACTTATCCCCTGCGGAGTACGAACGCATCTCCCCGGCTTTATTCAAGGTTATTCCCCACCAGAGCTTATAACTGGGTTATCCTCAGCTAATTACCACGGAAAGATCGTCCTCGGCGAAGTTCTTCCTATCCCCCAGCGGAGTTCAACAAATTCTCCAACATAACTTATCAACAGAATCCCCAGCGGAGTTCTCATCAAAACCTCAGCGAAGTATCTCTTCCCACAGAGTAATTCCCCGCAGAGTAATCTCTTCGCCAAGTTTATTCCCCAACGAAGTCATCTTCTCTTACCGGTTTATTCTTGCAACCATCATCCCCAGCGGGAATGAAGAACTTCACTCTTCAACATCAGCCCAGGATTCAACTTCCCGGCATTCGTCAAGGATTTATTTTCCTAGACGAAAATACATTCATAAACATCACATTTTCATACATCCTGCTTACATACATGATAAAGTGCATACGACACTATCTCATTTTTGAACATCATGACATCATGCATCTCATTCATCATGACATTTGCATACAACTAATGTTTTGACTTTTCAGGAAAAGGTCAATCAAAAGATATTAATATCAACCTTTTGAAGTTCCAGATTCGATACCTGTATCTAGCCAGGGCATGTCTGTGAGTAACTGATTGTAGATTCGATACCTGTATCCAACCAGGGCATGTCTGCATAAAGAGTTTAGAGATTCGATACCTGTATCCAGCCAGGGCATATCTGTAGACGACCAATTCCAGATTTGATTCCTGTATCTAGCCAGGGCATATCTGTGAGTAAATGATTGTAGATTCGATACCTGTATCCAGCCAGGGCATATCTGCATGAAGAGTTTAGAGATTCGATTCCTGTATCTAGCCAGGGCACGTCTGTAAGCAACCTTTTGAAGTTCCGGATTTGATTCCTGTATCTAGCCAGGGCATATCTGTGAGCAATCGATTGTAGATTCGATACCTATCTAGACAGAGCATATCTACATGAAGGGATTGAATATCAACACTTGTAACATGCCAGTAAATTATCTTTCTTTCTCAGGTACGCAAGTTCTCGCTAAAGAATCTCTTACGCGATCGACACACCATTCCAAATGGCATCTATAAGCCCATTCCCGACAAGGTTCTGTCACATCTCCAGATGGCATCTATAAGCCTATCCTCCTATCCACCTTATTTCCAAATGGCATCTGTAAGCCCATTCCCGACATCATGTTGCTGATATTCTACTATGCGAGTGCAAATTTCTAGGCACTCTAGTGTTCAATCATCTTCCACCTTCGGATCACGAAAGGCACGCAAGCCAATCTACATCCTCAGGTCTAAGAAGATTGAACAGGGGCAACTGTTGTACCCTAAAATTTTCCCTCCCATTTTCTTCAAAGTTTTGACAAGCATCATCTCAATTTGCTCAAGTCTACTCAAGGGTTGCACAGTCCAAATGCCTCCTAAGGCAGTCAAAATTAGGGTTTTGGTTCTTGCAATGAATCTGAGGTTTTCAATGGACCAATCAAGTCCCATGTGCCTATATACATTGTCAAGCATCCATATGCCAAGTTTCAATGCTTATAAGGTCAAGTTGCACAGTCAAAAGCCCTAGTTGCTCCACAATCAACTACAGGGGCAAAATGGTCATTTCACAGTCAAAAGTCAAATTTTTTGGTCAACATCTTATTTTTAGCTCACAATCATCATTTGATCAAGTCTTGATCATAATTCCACAAGAATGGCTCAAAAATCATCAAGATGCAAAAGTTTCCATTTTTGGACAGTTGAAAAGTCAACTGTAACTTGACCAAGGCATAACTTTTTCATGGTTCATCATAAAAATCCCATCCAATGCTCATTTTTAAGGGGAGGACATTTCCTACAACTAATCTTCACATTCCAAGTCCAAGAAATGCTCTCACAAAAAGTTATCAATTTCAACATTATAGGTCATTTTCAAAAGTCAACAAAAAGGCATTTTAAGTCAAAGACCATAACTTGAGATTGGTAAATTCAAATGACATGGGAGCAAAGGCATTGGTTAGAGGACTTCAAGACCTTTCCAAAATGTCCAAGAACATGTTCATATGATCAAAATTGAGCAAGATATGTATTGGAGAAGTTGGGAAATTTTTGTGAAATGGCAAAAGTCAACTATCCTTGAAACTTCATTTTTTGACAAAATGGCCCACTTTCTTCCACTTGATTCAGCCTTGTCATGCCACCCACGTGCCCATGATTAATTTCAAGACCAAACATTTATTTTTTCATTTTTATTTAATTTTTATGGATTTAATTCATTTTAATCCATAATAATTCAAATAAAATCAAAAAATTAATTAAATGGCATCTTTGAGGTTTGAATGGCTTTCATGTGTCATATTCCACCTACCAAATTCGTGCCAAGCTCAATTATGCATAAAATTCAAAATTTGAACAAACATGGAAAGTCCTTTAATGGTGGTTATGAAGAATCTCAAAACATCAATACAAGGGATCATTAGCTCATAATGTGACCTAAATTCATTGAGACATACATAAGCAAGCCTTGCATACCTAATTCACGACCTCAACACTGCACAAACGGCCAAACCAAATTCCAAAAAATTCAAGAAAAAGTCAAACCTGAAATCAACCTTCCAGCATAATTCAAAGCCTTAGAGTGACTCAAACACCTTGCTGACATTCCCAGGAATAGATTGGAATCATAAACAAGCCATAAACCTCAAGGAAACGCCCAGCACAAGTCACACGGTTTGAATTTTTTTTCCATAAACGCATTCTTTGATTCATGCATCATTAACGTATTTTGTGGTTTGTTTTGTGTTCAGAGGGACCATACGAAGCTTTTGGTACAATTCAATTTGATTATGGTGCCCTGGAACGAAAACCACCATTGTTGAATTCTAGGGTTTTCGAAGCTCTCAATTAGGGCTTTACAACATAGGTAAAATTAGAACCTCCAACGCCTATGGTTGAGATCGTTGGGACGAGACAAACACGAGGCAACCCTCGCGCCCTATTTATATAACGTACAGGGCTAATCGCTATTTTTGCATTTTGCAGTTTGTGGGGGTTTAAAACCCCCGCTATTTGTTTGTTTTTGTTTCAGGTTTCATGAAGAAGACAATACGTGGAAGAGCATGGTTGGAGCATTCAAACGTAGCGCGCGTTTTTTGTTAAATTCTAACATGGACGTTGTTTCTATATTTTATGTTTATTGCATATTATATTAACAAAGACAACGCAGTGGCTTGGTGGTTGATGACGTGCTTGGTCACTACTGGGACCTGGGTTCGATCCCAGGTCCCCCCCAAAATTCCATATTATTTTTCTTCCTACAATTGTGTGCAGGCTTCCAGATAATGAACATCATACACCTCACGCGCCATCATGCCATGTGTCCCAATCAACAATCCAAAGGCCAGAAAATGATGAGCACCATGCTCTTCAGTCAACCATACGCACCTGAATCCAGAAAGTCAATGCAGGCCTGAGCTTAGTGGGCCAAAAACTACAATCAACACTTCCAAAAAATGCCTGCACCCCCTTGGTCTTTGTTACTCTTTTTATTTTCTTTTCTTTATAATTTCTTTTTATTAATTATTAGTATTATTATTTAATTCACAGATAATTATTTTCATAAACAAAAAATCAGAAAAAAAACTAATATTTTTATTATTCTTGTTTATTAATTTCACTACTAATTATTTTTGTAAATAAATTCTAACATTAATTAACTTAGTTGTTTAATTAGGTTTAATTTTAATCTTTTCACAATAAATAAAATTAATTTAGAATTAGGTCTTTCTTTTGACAACTTTTAATTCCTTTTATTTTATTTTCATTAAAAATATAAAAAACACAAAAAACATTTTTTTCTTTAATTAAATAATTAACTAGTTAATTAGGTTTAATGTTTAATTTAATTATAAAAAAGGGTCAAAACCATAGGACGTTCCCGATTCAATCTTCTTTCGCGCTTTAATTTCTTTTGATTATATTTATGTATATGTACAGAGTATGTAATAGTTAATTAGGATTTTATCGCCTTATTTAAATTCTCGCACTTTATTTTCCAAAACGGGTTTTTGTTTTTGGCGATGTATAGACCCGCGCCTTGTAATATTTAGATTTACATTTCTGCAATTTACTTTTCGCACTCCTAACTGTTAATAATGCATGAAAGAATGTATGAAAAATAAAACCAATCTGTAGCTCACAAGTAACATGCAAAGACAAACATTAACTGAAAAACAACACACATGCACATACCACCCCTAGGGTACGCCTCACTGGTTGCCTCGAACGTGGTCGTCAAGTATAGGGTGTCTTAGAGGTCGCTCTCTTGTCTAAGATCCAGTTGCCTCGAAACGGTTGCCTCGGATAAAAAAAGGATCTAGGACATTAGGGTTACTTCTAAGGTGTCCTACCATTGCTTCGGTGACCACACTGTCCCTAATAATCGAATTGACCCGAACACCTCCAATGATGGTGCTACCTACCTCTCAATGGTGGGATAGCACTATCTAAAGGACTCTTACATAGCCTAATTCCTTAGAGTAGGTAGATCTCATGGGTACTTGCTCTTTTCAAACAAACAAAAATACTTTTCACACTTCACACTTTCAAAAAAGTTTTCAAACAAATTTTTCACACACTCTTGAGGACAGATACAAGAGTTACTTAGAAATTTTTCAAACGAAACTTTTTCAAAACCCACACACACTTGAAAAGCAAACAATCTTTTGAAAACATAAGAGCAAGTACCTAAGAGCCCGTGGATAACCATGGATAGAAAGGGTGCTAACACCTTCCCTTTATATAAATCTACCTCCCGAACCGAGAAACATCTCGAAAAATGAATTTTGCTGTGCTTTTGTCCTTTCCTTGTTGGAGAACATAAAAGACGGTGGCGACTCTTGCTTACCGCGACATTTCGCGAACCAGCTTAAAAAACAGTCAGTTCTATTTCCACCGATCATAATTGGCATACAACCTAAGCTCCTGATTTCCCAAGCAGAATAAACACTCTCCCCACAGAGTTATTCCCTGACAGAACAAAGATTCTAGTTCCTGTTTATCCATTTGAAGCCTCCCAGGTTTTAAATCCCCAGTAGAGATTGTCGGATTTTTCCTTATTTCCCCAGGAAAGTCATGAAGAATTCTCACATCCCTACAAAAGTTGTCAAAGCTCTTGCTAATCCTCACGAGTCACCAAGGATTTTTAGTCCCCAGCAGTGGTCCCAGGATTTCTCATCTTCAACAATCAAAGATTTTTTGAATCCCCAACATCGGTCAAGGATTTACTTCCCCCGGCAGCAGTCAAAATTTCATTATCTCCAGTTATCGAGGATTTATTTTCCTCAGCAAGGCAACTAATCAGCTTACACGCATATCCATTACATTCATATATCATAAACATTGATAGAATGCATTCTATTGTATCATACATATCATGCAACATAACTTTGTGTTTTAGCTAACATTTTACCCTTTTCAGGATAAGATTAAAAAGCTATTATTAACAACTATTCAGAGATTTCAGATACAATATGGATACACCCCAGACACGGCAGTTATTCTATTACTCATTCAGACTTCAGCAATTAGATACAGACTAGATATGCTCCAGAAACGGCAGCCATTCTACTTCTCATTCAGATGAAACTATCAACTTCAAGTTCAGATACACTCTAGACACGAAAGTCATTTTGTCACTTGTCCAGATCCCAGTTACAGTACGGATATACTCCAGACACGGAAGTCATTCTGCTACTCATACAGGTCTCAACTTCAGATACAGTCCAGATACGCTCCAGACACGGTTGCCATTCTGTCACTCATTCGGAATTTATCCCCAGCACATAGATGCTCTATATGCAGATGTTTTTCTGTTACCCATTCAGAATACAGATACACTCCAAACACAACAGTCATTCTGATATTCATTCAAGAATCAAATACAGTTACAACTCGGATACGCTCTAGACACAGACGCCATTCCCTTACTCATACAAACCCAGTCTCCAGATACAACTCAGATACGTTCCAAATACGGATACCATTCTGATGTTCATTCTACTGATTTTCAACCAACAATCTTGGATGGCATATTTAAGCCCATCTCCAGCAAGATTCTACCATCTCCAAATGGCACCTTTAAGCCCATTCCCTCAGCCATATTTTGACAAGTGCAAATTTACGGGCACTCTAGTGTCCAATCCTCTTTTACCTTCGAGTCACGAAAGGCAAACTTGCCAATCTAACTCTTCAGGTTTAAGAAGATTGAACAGGGGCAACTGTTGTACCCCAAAATTTTCCCTCTCATTTTATCAACATTTCTCATCACAAGGCTCTTGGAATTCAAGATCAAGCTAGGGTTTGCTCTGCTCAAGACCTCTCCTTGCACTAATGACCTAAACTAGGGTTTGAGTTTGCACATGGAGTTTTGGACCTTCAATGATCAAATTGACCTTCATACTTCTTTTTGGACTCATAAGTTTTTCCATACCAAGTTTCAAGCCTTGAATCAAATTTTTGCCCAGTCAATTGGACAGTTGACCTAAAAATCAGCTGTATTGGGGAAAAAAGTCAATTGTGGCTAATTTACAGTCAAACCTCATGAATTTTGACCCACATCAACATTATGAACTCATATGAACCATTTGATCAAGTTTGGACCACAATTCCACAAGAAATTTGATTAGATCACCAAAAGGGCAAAATGGTCATTTTTAGGGTTTTGACTGTACAAAGGAAATTTCTGACTTTTTGACCTAGCCAAGGGCAATTCAAGCTCAACCAAGGACTCAAGGTCTCAATGGCATCATCTTGACCTATTCAACAAGTTCAAAAGATCTCAAATGCATGAGATTGACAGATGAATTTTTCAGTCAACTAATCAAAATTTGACTATACACTGAAAAGTCAAACTTTGACTTTTTGGTCAAAATCAAGTGCCAAGTGTCATTTTTCATCAAGATATGTCAAATTATGAAACTTGTTCATCAAGAAACCCAAAATTGCAAATTAGGGTTTGAAATTGAAAAAAATTTCTAAGTTATGAAATTTTCTAAGTTATGAAATTTTCTTAATTTTTCCCAACTTTGTCCCACATTTTCACCATGATGCAAATTGATTCAAACAAAACTTACAACATTAAAGTTGTAGTCCTCCACAAAGTCTACGACTTTGATTCACAAAGTTTTCTCAAAAGAAGCTTGGATCTCAAGTTATGATTTTTGGAACAAGGGTCCCTAAAACTTTTAACTTAGAGAAATTTTGCCCTAGTTTAGGCAGGATTTTGCCCTATCTTCTTGGCCATTTTTCACATAGTTCCACTTGGAGTCTCAAGTTGCATTTCAAAGATGGATTATAGAGCATGTTGCAAGCTTTCCAAATTGTCCAAGAACTCCTCAAACACATTTGTGGTTAGGGAGAATCGAATGCTTGAAGTTGGCAAGAACTCACATTGTATCCATGGCAAATTCATGTTCACTCAAGTGGAATTTTCCAACCAGCATGCTTTGTACTAGTTTGCAGGCCTCTAAACCAATTAACACTCCTTAATTAAATGCAAATCCATCAGTCTAAGCATTTGTTTTGGCCATTTGGGCATTATACACAAAACTAAGCCTTAAGTAGAAAAGGCATATTTCCATTCTTGAAAAGTTATGCTTTATGTCAAACCATGATATTTGAAGCATAGGGCCAAGATCTCAGAAGCCAAATCAAATCCACAAATTCCAGCAACCAAGAGGATTGTATGCAGCATATTATATGGCTTGTACAGGCCTGTAACACAAACTTCACATTTTTGCTTCAAAAACAAGAAATTGTCCAAACACTTGCCAACCTGAAAACCAGTCCATGCTAGCTTACACAAACATTACAAACAACTTTCACACAATCCTTTGAGCAAGAAACACGAGCACTTGAGCCTCAAAACCTCCCATAGCCAGAAATCACTCTTCTTTGGCAAAACAGGGCAGGTGCTGCAACTTGAGTGCCATAGCTCATTTGGCTCGTGCGTTTTGCTCCTTTTTGCTTCAAACACCTTCCATTCAACTCACTCAAACTATCCCAAACCCCCATTGCCAACTGTAACTCCATTTACAGTGTTCACCATTTTCATTTCAAGGTTATGCAGGTTGAGTTCTAGAGGCTGATTCAGGGACATTCAAGGCCAGCTAGCTATTGGAAAAGATCAAGTGAAGTTCAGGCAAGCTACTAGACACCTCAAAACTTGTTGAGAAGCACTGCATTTCCCCACTCGAATCCAACTGAAAAAGGTTTTTCATCACTTTCTATCTCTCTATTTAGGAACATTTAGCCTTAGGTTTGTGAATGAAAAATGTAGTACTCAATGCCATGAAGCCATACATATGCTCAACTTTCATTTATATTAAGTGTGCTAGGAGAATTTCATCCATGAACATGCTGAAAAAACTAGGTCAGATTTTAGGGCCAGAGAAATTCTCTCTGGTCTTTGAGAGTTATGATTAATGCTTTATATGGTTAGAATCGTATTGAAATTCTCTACAAGTTTGATGTTGTGAGTTTTGGAAAAAGATCAAGTATACAGGATGTAGCATTTGAACAGGGCAAGCGCGCGTTTTTTTTTGGAGGAAGAAGATGAAGTTGGTGGGCTGGGTCTGGCCAGTTTTGCTTCTAACACCCCTCTTTTCAGTTTCACACCCCCTGGCCCAATTTCTTATATTTTTGCATTTTTGAATTTTTGTTTTCTTTTCTGACTTTGTTATTTTATTTCCAAATATAATAAATGCTCAAAAAATATTTTCATAATTTTTTTAATTTTATTTGGCATTTTATTCTAATATTTTCTAACATTAAAAGTATTTAAATATTCTTTTACATTATTAAGACTTGAAAAATATTTACATTTTATACTTTTATTTTTGTTCTTTACTCTTATTTATATTAAAAATATTTTCTTGAATATATTTTATTTTTGTACATATCTTATTTTATTTTAGTACATATTTAATTTGATTAATATACACATAATAAACATATATACTTTTATTTTATTAAATACTTAGAATAAAAATACAAAAATATTACATTTTATTTTTGTTATTATTTATACTAAAAAAATACCCTTTTTTAAGTATATTTCATTTTGTACATATTAATATATTTTTTGTAAATAATATAATATATTATATTTATTTTCTTAAGTATATTCTTTTTTTTTGTATTGTTTTATACTTTTTGCATCAAAAATACTTTTACATACATAAATAAACAAAAACCATTTTTTTGCATAATTCATATTTATTTGATATTTATTTATTTTGTTATTTAAATAATTGTCCATTTAAATATTTATGCATTGTGATTCAATTTGGATGTAATAGATAAATTAGGGTTTATATTTCTTGTCAAATACCCCCATTCAAAATTGTACCCCCATCCCCATAATAATGTTGTAATAGTTTAGATTTACTTTACGCATTTTACGCTTCCAATTATGCCATGATTAGAGAATTAGGGTTTGTATGCAAAAATCAAAAATCAACAAATAGCTTGACCTAATCAAAGACAAAAATGCATGAAAATCAAACACAATGCACACTTACACCCCTAGGGTTACAATCCACTTGTTGCCTTCAAAAATGGGCCATGGTATGCATGTTGGGTACTTTGGCAAAACAAAAACAAAACAAAAGATCATAGTCCCTCGATGACGCTATCTTGGTTGCCTAAACAAAAATGATCAAGTCCCTCAAGAAAATTGCCAAAGATACTTGACACAATTGCTATCATGGTCTATACGATGACCCACGCCTGTCCCGTTTAACATCCTAACACAAGGTTGTTCACCAAATGCAATGGTGAAACAACACTGTTAAAAGGGTTAAAAACATAAGAAAGATCTTTGAGTAAAATAGGGTAGATAACTCTTAGTTACTTGATCAACAAGCTTGTAAAACATCCTTGCTATTTTCAAACACACCTCACAAACACAATTTCAAAACATTTTGCAAGACAAACTTTCAAAAACATTGAAATCTTTTCAAAAGACAAAAACCCCTCTGTATACATTCAAACAAGAATCATTACAAAGGTTGCCACAATGATGGCCTCTTTTCAAAACATCTTTCAAAACCACACACAAAGCACCATTTCAAACAATTGAAAAGCACCATTTCAAACAATTGAAAAGCACCATTTCAAACAATTGAAAAGCAAAGCAAGTGATCTAAACAAATAACTAAGAGCCCATGGATAACCATGGATGAACAGGGTGCTTGCACCTTCCCTTTTCATAATCTACTCCCCGAACCCAAGAAAACATATCAAAGGTCTTTCCTGTGCTTTTTGACCTTTCCTTAGGATAAAATAAAAATTCGGTGGCGACTCTTGCTAAACTGAAACATTTGCAAACACAAACGCGAAACCTCAAGTCAGTTCTCCCAACGTATCACAACAAGCTTGCTCTAATATCTTCCCTAGGCCACATAAATCAATTCCAAAAACATGGTTGAGTTCGTCTTGGCTTTCTGATTACATTATGTCCTTCCCGAGTCTTGATTTTTCCTGAAAAAGAAAGCCCTAAAAACAAACACGCAACCCTAACTATGGTGTTTTGGGGTTACAACACCTATAAACCAAATTGAATAATGCAAACAGTTTACAAATGTCATGAGGGTTACGAATATGCAAGCAATTTGTTCAAATGATGCAAGAATAATGAATCACGAATTCAAGAACCAAGGTGATTTTCGTGATACTTACAGTGCTTTGTGGTATGTGAGAATGCTTGCTCTTGATCCAGGAAGGTTGAGTGAACACCCAGGAAGCGATTGGGATAGCTTTTGGCTTCTGAAAACGCCTCTTGTTATGATCTCGAATTCAAGCTTTTTACCACTTTTTCAAACTATTGTTCTGCCTCTTCTTGCAGCCTCCAACCCTCAATTTCGTGTGCCTCTCTTGCTTATGTATGATACAAGGTGTTAGGGTAACAAATATGGATGGAATCCCTCTAAATCAATGCTTTATGATTTGATTTGATTCATCCTTTAAAGCTTGCCAATTTTGTCAAATCTCCATCTTTTTGTACATGATATGCTTGATACGAATTTTGATGATGATCATGATGACAATAAAGACCTGAAACAACCAAAAAGATCTTAGGTAATTAAGGTTTGGATTTTATTTGATTTAATTTGATTTAAAATAAAATAGTTCAATAAAAAATCAAATAAAATAATAAAAATAAGATATGGGCTCATGGCTGAAGCTAGGACACGTGTGCAATGTGGAAAGTTCAAATCAAGTGGAAAAGAATGGGCCCATTTGACAAAATTTGAAGTTTTGGGGATAGTTGACTTTTGGCAATTTTGCAAAAAATGCCCAACTTCAACAATGCATAACTTCTTCAATTTTGAACTTTTGGAGGTGTTCTTAGACTTTTTAGGAAGCCTGAGATATCCTATAAGAAACCGTTTTGGTCTAATCACATTTTTATATTCCATGCTCAAGTTATAAGCTTTGGCAAAAAAGGTGTTTTTGTTGACTTTAAAAAAGACCTATAATGTCCAAATTTATAACTTCTTGTGAGTGCATTTTATGAACTTGGGGTATGAAGATGGATTGTAGGAAATTGCATCCTCTTCAAAATGAGATTTGTATTGGTCATTTCTCATAAAGTATGAGAAAGTTATGCTTGGTCAAAGTTGAGTTGACTTTTCCTACAAAACCCTAATTTAGCAACTTTTGAGTCTTGATGAATTTTGAGCAATCCTTGATGAATCATGATCAAACCTTGATGAAATGATGAAATATCCTTCAAATTGAGAATTTTTACAAAAAATCTTAAGGTTTGACTGTTTGTAGGTCACAGTTGACTTTTGCCCTAACACAGTCGATTTTTGGACCCTTTGAGCAATTGGCTGAGCAAACTTCCTCTGCAAGGCTTGAAATTTGACATGGATGACCTTGAGAACATATTAGGACATTGGGGAGAAATTGAGGTCATTTTAACTCAAAGATCTTGATGCAACACAAAACCCTAATTTGAGGTTGATTGCCTTAGGAGATAGCTTGACTGTCCAACTCTTGAGCAATCTTGAGCTACTTGGAGATTTTTCTTGCAATGTCTTGAGAAATATGAGAGGGAAAATTTTGGGGTACAACAACTATATATATAATTTTATCCTTAGGCACCCATATCTTCTTGGGTCCTGGTTTGTTAGTTTTACCAAAATTCTGGTTGAATTTTGGTTTGACAAAGTAATTATGACTAGTGTAATTTAGGTCATGTGTGTGCCCTTATATGAAGTGTGATTTAAGTGGTGTGCGTTTTATGACTAAGTCCATGGCTTTCTTAGGTGTAGCTACCTTACCTTGATATCCTATCCCTTTTATGCCATTTCTGCTAACTCCATAGATCATTGAAGCCATGTTCCTTCTATCTATGCTTTTAGCCAGAAACTTCTGAAAGTTGTGATCATACTCTTTGATGATCTCATCAGTATTATTGGGAGTCTCTGAGATTATTTCCTTATGAGAGTTTTGTAAATCGTTTTCTAATTTTGAAACTTTTTCTTTTAACTCAGAATTTTCTAATCTGAGACTCTCAGTATTTTCATAGTCAGAGACAAGTTCCTTTTTCAGGTTCTTGAATTTGACTCTGATTTGCTGATACCTTTCCAGAATTTCATTTAGACTTTCTGCAAGTTCAGCCTTAGTGAAATTAATAGCAAAGTTAGGGAATACCTCTTCAGTGTCTGATTCTGAGTCTGAACCAGAAGCTTCATTGTCTTCTGATAACGTTTGCCATGAGAGCTATGTTTTCTCTTTCATCATCTGACTCTGAGACAACATCAGAAGTGTCAGAATCATCCCATGTTGCCATGAGGCTTTTCTTCTTCTCCTTGAAGAATTTCTTTTTGGGCTTCTCCTTCTGAAGCTTTGGACAATCACTTTTGTAGTGCCCTTGCTCATTACACTCATAGCAGATGATGTCCTTGTTATTTGACTTTCTATGTCTTGAAGAGCCTTTAGATCTTCTATGTCCAGAGGAAGAATCAGACTTTCTGTATCTGGAAGAGGATTCATTTTGATTCTCTGATCTTCTAGGATTTCTGAATTTCCTTTGTCTCTGCTTCGACAGTTGATTCACCCTTCTGGAGAGGAGAGACAATTCATCTTCTTCTGATGAGGATCCATCAAAGGTTTCTTCCATAGCCTGCAAAACCTTAGAATCAGATTTTCTGTTAGATTTTAAAGCTAATGGCTTACCTTGCTTTTAAGGCTCATCTTCTTCTAGCTCTATCTCGTGACTTCTGAGGGAACTGACAAGTTCCTCCAAAGATATCTTGTTGAGATCTTTGGCTAGCTTAAGTACTGTAACCATTGGCCTCCATTGCTTGGGTAGACTTTTGATGATCTTCTTTACGTGATCAGCAGTAGAATATCCTTTTTCAAGAACCTTCAGCCCAACAACAAGGATCTGGAATCTTGAGAACATTGTTTCTATGGATTCACTATCTTCCATCTTAAATGCCTCATACTTCTGAATAAGCGCAAGGACTTTGGTTTCTTTGACTTGAATGTTGCCTTCATGCGTCATTCTCAGAGAGTCAAACATATTTTTGGCTGTCTCTATGTTTGATATTTTCTCATATTCTGAATATGAGATAACACTGAAAAGTATTATTCTGGCCTTATGATGATTTATGAAATCACGTTTCTGTTGGTCAGACATCATTTTTCTGTCTATCTTCTGACCACTTCCATCCACTGGATGTGTGTATCCATCAGTTACCATGTCCCATAGATCAGCATCATGGGCCAGAAAGAAGCTCTCAATTCTTTCTTTCCAGTAGTCAAAGTTTTTCTCCATCAAAGACTGGAGGTTTGCCACTGATTCTGTCTTTGTCTTCATGATAGTCATTGCTGATGTTTTGGCTTTGTCCCACCATAGTGTTTTTCTGAAGCTTGGATCTTGTACTGACACAGTTAAGTGTATGAAATCAGAACCAGGCGCTCGAATGCCAATTGAAGAAGTGAAAAACACAAGAAGGGGGGGGGGGGGGGGGGGGGGGGGTTAAATTGAAAACTTGAAATCAAATGCGCAAGACACGGTATTTTTATCCTGGTTCGTTTGATCTCAAACAACTCCAGTCCACCCGTCAAGGTGATTTTGCCTCTCTCCAACAAGGTCTTAATCCATTAATCACAAACCGATTACAATCACTACTTTGACAACTGTCAAAGTCCTCTTGAGTACAACCACAATCCTGTTAATCTCAAGGAACAACTGTCTTAATCAAAGATACAAGAATTCTGTGTAGATATTTTTCATTACAAAAACAGTTATCACAACTGTGATAATTTACACAGTTTTAGAGTGTAGAAAATACTAGAGAAAGCTTGCAGTGTTTTTAAATTGTATTGTAGTAGCGTTGGCAAATCGTGAACGATTTGATCTCTTATCTTGTATTTATAGGTAATGGAATTCTGTTCATCATTAAGCATGATAATTGTCATTAACGCAGTTTCCATTTTGAGAAGATCCTGTCTGAATGAAGCCGTTGTAATTGATGCTGTCTTGATTGAATAGTAACGCTTCAGAATCTTACATCCTTGCCTGCTGCTGATGCTTCAGAACATTGATGCCTTGGATTATAATCCTTCTATTCAGAATCAGAGTTTACTTCACTTAAGCGCAGGTTCTGATCATCATTCTTCAGCATAAATTCTGATTACCTCAGCGTGTAGCTTCTATAGCTTAACTTCTGATGCTGCTTTGATCAGAACTTCTGCATACAAAATAACATAATTTTTAGGGTGCATATTTGTTCTTTGTATTTGTTATCATCAAAACTCTAACTAAGGGTTGTAGAATCAAACTATGTTCTAACAAAATTAACTAAAAAAAATTCACTCGCACATGCTCACTCCTAGGGTTTACTCCACATCGGTTGCCTTCGGTTAAAGGGTCATGAATTATAGGGTTTGTTAGTGGTCGTCCTCTATCCCTGAAAGATCTCAAATGACCAATTCGGATGTTGCCTCGGAAAAAGATCTTTAAGGCTTTAGGATGATTACTAACATTTCCTAACATTGCTTTTGTGACCGAATCTGTCCCTTTGAACGTCCCTTAAAACTCCAACGGTGGTGCTACCTATTCCTTAATAATGGGATAGCGCTGCCTAAAGGAAAACGAACAGTCTTTTTTGAGTAGGTAGATAGTTCCTAGGTGCTTGCTCAAACAAACCAATTTCACACCAACACTTTTCAAATGATTTTCAAAACAACTTCGTAACACTCTTGAGGACATAAACAAGGGTTAAAACGAAGTAAAACAAAACTTTTCAAAACAAGCACACACAAGCAGTTTTCAAAATGAGCAAGTACATACGAGCCCATGGAAAAACACGGATAGAAAGGGTGCTAACACCTTCCCTTTCTATAATCTACCCCCGTACTCAGAAACATCTCGAAAAAGGTTTTTTCTGTTCCTTTTCCTTTTCCTGATTGGATAAAATAAAAGTCGGTGGTGACTCTTGCTTACCACGACATTTTGCAAACAAAAAATGCAAACCAGTATTAGACAGTCGGTTCTGCCACCGTATCACAGAACTGGCGACTCTGTTGGGGAACTAAATAAGTGGGGTTTACCTTAGGATCTAATTCAGTTTTTTAATTGCCTTCTTGTTTGTTTTGTATGCTTTATTCTTAAAGGGTTTTGCTTGGGCATTATTAAAGATCCTACACCCAGATATGGGGACACTTTTTAGGTAAACAACAATAGATCATGGATACTACGATGTAAACCAATATGGTTTAAGCAATGGATGTGTTGGTGTGGCACTTTGGTTGGTACCGGTATCCTTCATGGGGAAACGAGGAGAATACGGGGCCGCTGCATGGTGTCGTGAAGCGCTAACGGACATTAGAACCTTAGTTAAACAAACTTGGCCATTAGAAAGTAGTGAGATAGCCGGCCTCGGTATAGAGCTGATGATTGGTTGATACTCGATGCTACACTCATTGAGATCAAACTTTCGGGATATTTCGGCCGCAATAAAAGATTGCTTGAGCTGAGACAATGCCCGATAAAGGATGGTCAGTGATATTGAGATCGCTTAGAACCTGGTTACTCTTTAAGACAGGTTTGAAACCAACTAAACTTCAAGAGGGTATGACCTTTAACCTCAAGCAGGCCTTAAACCTTAGGACTTTGTGTGATTTGTCTGTGTTTGCTATACCTGTGATTTATCATGACATCATGCATCATAACATAACATCCATTCTTATTGCACTAACCATTTCAAAGACCAAGGGAATTTATCTTTGTTCTATTTTGCAGATCATGGCTTCCGTTCATAGAAACACTATCCGAATCAGCTTTGTGAAGATGCCTTCCCAACTCAAAGAGCTAGTGTTGTACCCCAAAATTTGCCCTCCCATTTTTCACTCAAGATGCTATCCCAGGTTTCTCAAACACTCAATTTGGCACAAGATTTGATCAAACAGATTCTCTTCCTAGGCATTGAGTAAGCAGCTAGGGTTTGGTATTTCTTAAGCAAAATTGAGTTTCAAAAGTTTCAATTGGTCTTTATGGTCCTTCATGTGTTCTCAAGGATGTTTGTGCCAAGTTTCAAGCCTCGCATCATGAGTTTGCTCAGTCAATGGTTTAGATGACTAAAAATCAACTGCAAAAGTCGGCCTTTTCAGTATCAAGTTCAAACGATCGTAACTTCTTTATTATTCAATATTTTTGAGCAGTTTTCCTTGCGTATGATTTTCCTAATGCCACCTCAATTTTATTTTCACAAACCAAGAGCTGATTACGCTTAGAAGATCACCAAAATTCGAATGCGTTAGAAGTCGCATCTTGAATTTTGACCTAATTTCAAATAACGGTTGTCTGATTGTTATTTATTCAAATTACAAGACCTTGAGACGATTATTTTTGCACATTGTCCTAAGTGATGTCATCAACAAGTTCTCTTCAAGAATCAAAGAAAAATTGTGCTTATAAGACCCTAGGAGTTATCAAATTGTCATAGATCATTTCCTTGATTAGAATGTTTTTAACTTCTAATTTCAACACCTGCCATATTTATTTTCTCAAGGATATTAATTCTTATGTTGAGATCAGGGATTCCTTGTTTGTTTGTCGCTGACTTTTCAAGTCATTGGTGTTGAAGCATTGGTGTTTATTAGTTTACAGTGGATTTTTGATCGAGTTTTCTTAAGACACTATTTGTTCACTCGAGTATCATTAACTTGTATTGCGAGTTACTATGAATTGAAGATGTGACTTAGAGTTTTAGTGAAAGATATTTGAGGATCCATTCAAATGATGCCTTTGATCTCAATTCAGCTCAAGCATACAAGGCATAATTCATTTATTTTGAATTTGTCTTTAGTTTAAGATTCGAAATGGAAGAAACTTTTTAAGTTTAGAAAGGAAACTACAAGGGCATCATTTTGTTTCATCCAAATGCTTACCAAGACTTTTTCAAAGATCAAATTCAAGTTACAATTGTAAATTGCAAATTGCAAGTTATGATTCCAAGATTAGTTTCAAATTACAAGTGTTAAAGGGACTTTACATCCAAAGCCTAATCCTAAGTCGTAAACATGTTTAAATCATCCCAAAATCTTTGAGATATTCTTCAAGCTTCATGGAAGCCCCATTCCTTCAAGACATAATCATTTCCCTTCAAGCCTATCCATGACTTCCAATTATAAATCGCCTTGCTGTTTCTCCATACCATCACATGAAACAAATCAAAGAAGAAAAATATGACCAGCACATAAATATTGAAGCATAAACAAGAAATTTTCAAAGTTTTTTTTTTGCAAATTCATCATTAGGGTTTGCGATTTGGAATCAGAATATTTGTTTGTTTTATCACAATCATTTTCCTCAATTGCAAATCACAAAAAAAGAATTGCCTTTCTTGGTTCAGAAAAAGGAAAATAAAGCTACAAGGCAGGCAAATACAAACAGGCTGCATAGCATACAAACTGCCCAAAACTGTAACAAAAGCAACAGGCTGCAAACAGCAGCAGTCAAACACAAAAGAGGGGCAAGCCTACAGCGGATGCAACAAATATCACAGTAGGATCTGAGTAAAAGCATGTTGCAAACACAAACCAACAAGCAAATACAACAAAGGCCACAACAGAACAAAACAAACAATATGCAAGCTAACATTAGCTCATATCTAGAACAAATGCATCATCATTTTCTAAAGCTGCAAACCCTTCAAAATTTTAAATAAAATAAGCAAAAGCTGCTTTTGTTTCATAGAAAGAGGAAAGAGGAAAGAAGATAGGGACAAGTTAGAAAAGTATCACCCAAGTCAAAACTGTCCAAAAACCTGCCATGACCAGCCTGCATTACAGTCCAAAACCTGCACCAAAACTTGCACTAAAATGGCAAAACATAACCTACACTCAAAGTGTTCAAGGTCAGCATACCATAATGGTTCAAAATCCTCAAAACTTTCCCTCCAATTCTTACTTGTCAGCTATTATATTACAAAGAACAAGCAGCATATCAAAACAAGGCGAGAACACACCAAAAAAAAAAAGAAAACAACCACAAAATCAAGAGAACTTAACTTTTGTTCATCAATTTCCTCAAACCAAAAACCCTTCAGAAACTAAAAAAAATAAAGAGAGAAAGAGAGAATTTTTTTTAGAAAAGGAACTTTCCTGAAGAAAATCGAAAAACTCTCCATCAATATGCATCACACGATACCTTTAGAACCGTAGCCACTTCACACACTCAATTCAAACCAACCTCATCATTCAACAACAATATAAACCGAAATTCATTCACAATACCCTAATAGTCACTAAAAAAAGCACAAGAAGAGGATGAATTAAAAAGACACACGTGAGAAAGTCTGAAATGCATTGACCACTCTGCAATTCACGTTTAACCGCGAGTCCCAACTCAGACCTCAAGCCTCCACTACAATTTTGACAGATAAACCCATCTCCACCGTACATTTGAGAACCCACTGTCGATCCGGTAACTCTCTTTTTCACTCACTCTTTCTTTGCTACGATTGATATTATTTTGGTTCTGAAACTCAAACGATATTATATTGTTGATTTGTTTGACATTCTAAACCAAAATTAGAGTGATTGTCATTATTACCTTCATGATACAGTGAGCTCCTGTTGTTGTTGTTGTTTTCCTAAGCACGATCATGAAACCGTGAAGCGAGATCAGATTGTTGTTGATGTTCATTAGAATTAAGGACCGTAAGAGACATAGAGATTGATTTACATAGGAAGTTTGATAAAGGGTGTTGTACCCCAAAATTTTCCCTCTCATTTTATCAACATTTCTCATCACAAGGCTCTTGGAACTCAAGATCTAGCTAGGGTTTGCTCTGCTCAAGACATCTCCTTGCACTGTTGACCTAAACTAGGGTTTGAGTTTGCACAAGGATTTTTGGACCTTCAATGCTCAAATTGACTTTCATACTTCATATTGGACTCATAAGTTTCTCCATACCAAGTTTCAAGCCTTGAATCAAATTTTTGCCCAGTGAATTGGACAGTTGACCTAGAAATCAACTATATTGGGAAAAAGTCAACTGTGGCCAATTTACAGTCAAACCTCATGAATTTTGACCCACATCAACATTATGAACTCATATGAACCATTGGATCAAGTTTCAATCACAACTCCATAAGAAATTTGATCAGATCACCAAAAGGGCAAAATGGTCATTTTTAGGGTTTTGAATGTACAAAGGCAATTTCTGAATTTTTGACCTTGCCAATGGCAAATTAGGTTCAACCATGGACTCAAGGACTCAATTACATCATCTTTACTTATTCAACAAGTTCAAAAGATCTCAAATGCATGGGATTGACAAATGAATTTTTTAGTCAATTGATAAAAATTTGACTGTACACTGAAAAGTCAAACTTTGACTTTTTGGTCAAAATCAAGTGCCAAGAGTCCTTTTCATCAAGATGTGTCAAATTATGAAACTTGTTCATCAAGAAACCCAAAATTGCAAATTAGGGCTTGAAATTGAAAAAATTCATAACTTAGAATTTTTCTAAGTTATGAAATTTTCTTAATTTTTCCTAATTTTCCCCCACATTTTCACCATGATGCAAATGGATTCAAACAAAACCTCCAACATAAAAGTTGTAGTCCTCCACAAAGTCTACGACTCTGATTCACAAAGTTTTCTCAAAAGAACCTTGGATCTCAAGTTATGACTTTTGGAACAAGGGTACCTAAAACTTTTAACTTAGTGAAATTTTGCCCTAATTTAGGCAGGATTTTGACCTATCTTCTTGGCCATTTTTCACATAGTTACACTTGGAATCACAAGTTTCATTTCAAAGATGGCTTATAGAGCATGTTGCAAGCTTTCCAAATTGTCAAAGAACTCCTCAAACACATTTGTGGTTAGGGAAAATCGAAGGCTTGAAGTTGGCAAAAACTCACTTTTCATCCATGGCATATTCATGTTCATACAAGTTACATTTTCAAGTCAGCATGCCTTACACTAGTTTGCAGGCCTCTAGACCACTTCAAACTCCATAATTAAATGCAAATCCATCAGTCTAAGCTTTTGTTTTTTTCATTTGGGCATTGTACACAAGATTAGGCCCTAAGTAAAAAAAGGCAAATTTCCATTTTTGTTTAAGTATGCTTTATGTCAAACCAATAATCCTTGAGCATTGGTCCAAGATCTCTTGAAGCAAAACAAATCCACAAATCAGAGGGGCCAAGGGCAATGTGTTGTACCCCAAAATTTTCCCTCCCATATTCTTCAAGATTTGTCAAGATCAATCTTCAAATGCTTCAAGATTCCTCAAGGGTTGCACAGTCCAATTGCCTCCTAAGGCAGTCAAAATTAGGGTTTTGGTTCTTGCAAGGAAGTTGAGGTTTTCAGTGGTCCAATCAAATCCCATATGCCTATATACATTGTCAAGCATCTACATGCTAAGTTTCAAGTCTCACAGCATCAAGTTGCACAGTCAAAAGCCCTATTTGGTTCATAATCAACTGCAGGGGCAAAATGGTCATTTGGCAGTCAAAAGTCAAAAATTTTGGTCAACATCTTATTTTGAAGCCACAATCATCATTTGATCAAGTCTTGATCATGATTCCACAAGAATGGCTCAAAAATCATCAAGATGCAAAAGTTTCCATTTTGGGACAGCTGAAAAGTCAACTGTAACTTGACCAAGGCATAACTTTTTCATGGTTCATCAGAAAAATCCCATACAATGCTCATTTTGAAGGGGATGACATTTCCTACAACTCATATTCACATTCCAAGTCCAAGAAATGCTCTCACAAAAAGTTATCAATTTCTACATTATAGGTCATTTTCAAAAGTCAACAAAAAGGCATTTTAAGTCAAAGAGCATAACTTGAGATTGGTAAATCCAAATGACATGGGACCAAAGGCATTGGTTAGAGGACTTCAAGACCTTTCCAAAATGTCCAAGAACATGTTCATATGATCAAAATTGAGCAAGATATGCATTGGAGAAGTTGGGAAATTTTTGTGAAATGGCAAAAGTCAACTATCCTTAAAACTTCAATTTTTGACAAAAGGGCCCACTTTCTTCCACTTGATTCAGCCTTGTCATGCCACCCACGTGTCCCATGATTAATTTCAAGACCAAACATTTATTTTTCCATTTTATTTAATTTTTATTGATTTAATTCATTTTAAATCCATAATAATTCAAATAAAATCTAAAAATTAATGGAAGGGCATCTTTTTTATTTGAGCAACTTTCATATACCACATGCCAGCTCACAAATTCGTGCTAGGGATATTTTGTGCATGAAATCTTGGTTTTGCTTCAAAGATGGAAAGTTCTTCAATGGTGTTAAAACAAAATTTCCAAACTTAATTGCACAAGGTTAAGGCTCAGCTGCTGACCTAATTTCATTCATACATACATAAGCAAGCAAGCTAGACCTAATTCACAACCCAAGCATCACTGAAACGGCCAGCACGGTTGCAAGCATTTTCAGACAAAAATAAGCACGTGGCTTTCTTCCTTGCCATCCCCTGAAGCCAACACGCCCTTTTCCAAGTCTTAAGACTCCCTACACAGCGCTGTAAGTCATCACAAACTTGCCTCTGAACACAAAACTTGAATCCTTTATTCTGGCATTTTTTTTCTCAAAAACGTTAGCATATTCATACTCCTTGCTTGATTTCTAACGTAACTGCATTATTCAATTTCGTTTTTAGGCTCTGTATGATGATACCCGCGTCTAGGGTTTGTTTTGTTTGTTTTTAGGCATTTTGTTTCCTGGTACAATCAGAACAAATCATAAGCATAGATGTGATCAGGAGACATGGACGATCCTGACCATGGGCTTGGATGGCGTTTTTGAAGCCTAAGGATGATTTTAGGAAAGGGCCTATGGAACTTCCTGCGGATAAACGATCGCGCGTTTTTATGACTTACAGCGATTTGGAGAAGACGACCACATGTCGTTCTCCCATTCGTCCTTTTAAACGATCGCGCGTTTTTATTTTATTTTTTAAGCATAGGCGTTGGTTTACAAATATAATATCCACTTATTATTATTATTTCAATTGAACACGCAACTCAGATGGCCAAGGCGCTTGTGCATAGTCCCTTGGGACCTGGGTTCGAATCCCAGGTCCCCCATAATTTCCATATTATTTATTCTTCATACAATTGTGTGCAGGCTTCAAAGAATAGTCCACCATATGCCTCCATCAACGTCATGCCATGTGGCCACCATCATCAATCCAATGGTCAGGATGGAAGCATACCATGCTCCTGGTCAACCCTGTGCATAGGCAAGCAAGAAGGTCAAACGTGGCTGAGAGTCAATGGGCCTCAGATTGCTAATCCACCTCCATAAGCTGGCCCAAACCCCCTTGGTTTTGTTACTCTTTTTTTTATTTTCTTTTCTTTTATAATTTCTTTTTATTAATTATTAGTATTATTATTATTTAATTAACAGATTAATATTTTTTCACAATAAAAATTCAGAAAACCAAAAAATGTAAATATTTTATTTTTATTAATTTCACTTAGGTAATTATTTTGTAAATAAACACTAATTTAAATTAATCTAGTTTAATTAGGTTTAATTTTAATTTTCTTTTACAATAAATAAAAATGAATTAGACTTAGGATTTTTTGACACTTTTAATTTCTTTTTTTTATTTTATTTCATTAAAAACATAAAAAACTCAAAAACATTTTTTTTTTCTTTTAATAAGTTAATTAATAATTAGGTTTAATTTCATTAATTGCAAAAAAAGGACAAATTCAATTCTTTCTCAAAAAAGGCTCAAAACCCTAAGGACGTCCTGATTCAATCTTTCGCGCGCATATTTATTTAATTCATTATATTTATGTATCGGCTCCGGAATTGTAATAGTTAATTAGGCTTTTATCGCTTTATTTACTTTTCTCGCACTTTATTTCCAAACGGGTTTTTGTTTTTGGCGATGTATAGACCCGCGCCTTGTAATAGCTAGATTTACCTTTCCGCACTTTATTTCCTGCAAATCATTTAACTGTTAATATGCCTGCAAGAATGTATGAAAAATAAAACCAATCCGTAGCTCACAAATAACATGTAAAGACAATTAACTGAAAAACAATACACATGCACATGCCACTCTTAGGGTACGCCTAACTGGTTGCCTCGAGGTGGTCATCAAGTATAGGGTGTCTTAGAGGTCGCCCTCCTGTCTAAGATCCAGTTGCCTTGAAACGGTTGCCTCGGATAAAAAGGATCTAGGACATTAGGGTTACCACTAAGGTGCCCTACCATTGCTTTGGTGACCACATTGTCCCTTAATCGAATTGACCCGAATACCTCCAACGATGGTGCTACCTACCTCTCAATGGTGGGATAGCACTATCTAAAGGACTCTTACACAGCCTAATTCCTTAGAATAGGTAGATTCTCCTGGGTACTTGCTCTCTCAAACAAACAAAAACATCTTTTCACACTTACACTTTCAAAAGGCTTTCAAACAAATTTTTCATACACTCTTGAGGACAGATACAAGAGTTACTTAGAAATTTTTCAAATGAAACTTTTTTCAAAACCCACAAACACTTGAAAAGCAAACAATTTTTGAAAACATAAGAGCAAGTACCTAAGAGCCCGTGGATAACCACGGATAGAAAGGGTGCTAACACCTCCCCTTTCTATAAATCTACCTCCCGAACCGAGAAACATTCTCAAAGAAGGAATTTTGCTGTGCTTTTGTCCTTTCCATGTTGGAGAACATAAAAGACGGTGGCGACTCTTGCTTACCGTGACATTTCGCGAACCAGCATTTCAAAACAGTCAGTTCTATTTCCACCTATCACAGAACTGGCGACTCTGCTAGGGATAAATAAAAGTGAGGTGTACCTTAGGATTAGACCACTCTTGTTTTCAATTGCTTGCTTTGTTTGCTTTAAAATTGTGGGCCTGTTTTGGAGTTTCATAGATCCTAACCCGGATCTGGGGGGATACCTTTTAGAAAGTAGCAACAAACTGTGAGGGAACTGTGCGGGGTATACCGACACAGTTGAAGCAGTTTGCTACGTTGATGTGGCACTTTGGTGAGTACCGGTAACCCTTGAGTCAAGTCAAGGAGAGTACGGGGCCGCCGCTTGGTGTCGTGAAGCATCAACTGACCTTAGGAACCTTACTTGACCATCCTGGCCTCTTTAGGGGTAGTGAGATGACCGACTTTGGTGCAGTCCAAAGTTGGTAGATACTCGATACTACACTCATTGAGGGTTGTTTTCTTGGAATATTTTGATCGCCAGTTCAGTGGCTAAATCAAAACAATGAACATAGAAAACAACCCAATGATATTGAGCTCCTTAGAACCCGGTTACTTTTGATAGGACAAGTTTTTGAGCCCACCAACTTCAAGAGGGTAGTATCCCAAACCTCATACTGGCCTAAACTCTAAGGGTTGTCTGGTGTGACTTGTGTGCCTTATCATGTTTGCTTCTTGTGAATACTTGTGGTGTGTCCTTATCATAACATCATAGCATCATACAGCATCATATGCATTTACTAACCACTTCAAGGGTTCGAATCTTCATCTTTGTTCTTGTTATGTAGGACATGGAATCTATCCGTAGAAAGACAATTCAGATCAACCTTGTAAGGATCCCTCCTCAGCTTAAGGAGCTTACATCCAGGATTCCCGAGAACTCTTCCTTCAGTGAAAGGCATGGTAGACTCATCAGCTTGGTCAATACCAACATTGAAGAGGATATGGTGAAAGTGTTGTTCCAGTTCTTTGACCCTCTGCACCATTGTTTTACTTTCCCGGATTATCAATTGGTGCCTACTTTGGAAGACTTTTCTCAGCTTCTGGAGGTTCCTATCCTTAGTCAACTACCCTACAACGGTACGGAAAAGGAACCCAAACTTGAAGAGGTTGCTAAAGCACTACGCCTACAACCATCTGACATCAAGGGGCACTGGGAAACCAGAAGTGGTATCAAAGGATTCTTGGAAAAATTCCTGTTTGAGAAAGCACAAGAATGTTGGAATTCCCTTGACCTACAAGCCTTTGAAGAAGTTGTGGCACTCCTTGTTTATAGGTTGGTGTTGTTTCCGAATCCAGATCAGCTTATAGATATCAATGCCGTCAAGATCTTCATGTCCAGGAATCCTATACCTACGTTGCTTGGGGACATCCTTCACTCATGTTACACTCGAACCATGAGAAAAAGAGGTGTTCTCATGTGCTGTACTCCTCTCCTGGCAAGGTGGTTTATTGCGCACCTTCCACAATCAGTTTTGAAGAACGAGCGGGGTTTGAGATGGTCACAACGATTGATGACTCTTACACATGCTGATATACATTGGTGTTCTCGGTCCAGAGAAAATGTCACTATCATTGATCGTTGCAGAGAGTATCCTAATGTTCCTTTACTTGGAATCAAAGGAGGTATTACTTACAACCCCTGTCTGGCTTTGAGACAGTTTGGATATGCTCGGAGGGATGGCCCTCATGACATGTTGATTCCTGACATAGTTTTTGACTTCGACAATGATGCACAAGGACTTCGCCAGAGATTCATCAGAGCTTGGAGGATGCCCAACAGGGTAGATAGCAAGACACTGAGGCACAAGAACTCCATCCCCCTGGAGCCTTATCTCAAGTGGGTACGAGCCCGCTCCCGGAAGCTTGTGATGCCATATCCTCACATTCTCCCCGTGATCAAAGAGCCAATTTTGGAAGGAGAGGTGCCATGCACCATTCAACATCCTGACATGCCGACATCTTGGGAAGAAATACAAGAAAGCTGGATCCAACTCAAGGAAGAACGGAATTCTCTTGAAACCAGTCTACATGGCAGTGAGAAGAAGGTCCCGAAGCTCACCCGTCTACTGCACGAGGAAAAGACTCTCAACACCTACATCGCACCAAAGAGGATGCGCAGTGTCTTTTGGGATTAATTATTTTGTAATGTTTTTCCCATGAGGCCCTGATGTACTGAACAGATTATTTCCTAATACAATGTGTGTTCCTTTTTTATCTACAACGAATTTGAACTTTCGAACCCTTGAATGCATTGCATAAATAGCATATCATGCATCATGTGCATAACAGGTACTCTTTTTTACAGGTTGCTTAATCTTCTTCGCTGTTTATTTCAGCAGTCATCATGAATCCTGAATCATCCAATGAACAAGCTATCAAGGCCCTCCAGGCCCAGAACGCCCAGTTTCAAGAGCTGGTCATGAGCTTAGCCCAGGGTCAACAGGAATTGAAGACTCTGCTTTTGAAGAAGAAGAAGAAGAAGAGGATTGTGCTATTTAACACTGGATGAAGGTTTGGGAATACACTGCAAAATGAGGCTGATCAGGCTACTTCCTCTGTAGGGAAAGACAGTCCCCAAGGGGGAAGGGTTCCTAGTCCTGTGGTCTCTGACAACGAGATGGATTTCAATGATGAACAGTACCCTCCTGCTGAGGACAGGTACAAACAACTAGAGGATCGTCTGAGTGCTATGGAGATCCAACATGTGCCCGGGTTGGATTTTGGAGATCTAGGTTTATCTTCTGGGGTGGTGATCCCACACAAGTTCAAGGCACCTTCCTTTGTGAAGTATGACGGGGCATCCTGCCCTAAGCTGCATCTCAGATCCTATGTAAGGAAGATCCAACCTTACACTACGGACAAGAATCTATGGATCCATTTCTTCCAGGATAGCCTTTCAGGGGCTCAACTCGAGTGGTTCTATCAGCCGGATGGAACCAGTATTCGTAACTGGGAGGACTTGGCTACTGCATTTTATAAGCAGTATCAGTATAATGCCGACCTCACTCCTACACGTACCCAACTCCAGGGTATGTCGCTTGGGACGGGTGAAGGTTTTAAGGAGTACGCGCAAAAGTGGAGAGACCTGGCTGGAAGGGTGCAGCCACCTCTGACTGACCGTGAACTCGTGGACATGTTCTTGGGGACCCTGTCTGGTCCGTTCTTTAACCACCTGATTGGTAATTCTTCTGCTGGGTTCACAGACCTGATCTTAATTGGTGAAAGGAAAGAAGCTGGTATCAAGTCGGGGAAGATACAAAAGGGTGCATCCTCGAGTTTTGAAAAGAAGCCTTTCAAGAAGGAATCTAGTGTTGTTTATGGTTCGAGGAAACAAAATAAACCAGAACGCCACCAAGCTGTCAACGCGGTGGTGATTTCAAAGCCCGTTGCTGCTCCTCAGCAATACAACCAACCAAGGGGTGAGAGACCCAAAAGGCAGTACACTCGGCTCAGTATGACCCTGTCTCAGATTTTACCGCAACTGCTGTCAACCAATCTGGTAACTGTCAAAGAAGCTCTGAAGGTAGTGAATACAACATCTCCAAAGTACAATCCCAACGCCCTTTGCGCTTATCACTCTAATAGCCCGGGGCATTCTACAGATGATTGTTGGGCTCTAAGGAATAAGGTTCAGGACCTTATTGATGCTAAAGAAATACAGTTCGAGGCACCCGAAAGGCCTAATGTTGTGACTGCTCCCATGCCCCAGCATGGAGTGAATGCTGTGGAAGAAGACCTGTATGTAGCCTCTGTGGAAGAGATTGTTACTCCGTTGTTGACTGTCAAAAGGAACCTGTTGTTAGCTGGTTTATTTCCGGGATGTAGCAAAGGTTTCCTTCTATGTTCTGTTTTACCTGCTGGTTGTCCTTTGTTGAAGTCAGGTATCCAAAGCCTGATGGATAATAAAGAGATCTTGTTCGAGAAGATTGTTATTCCTGCTGTCCCGGCTGAAGAAGTGTCTATTGTCACTATTTTCAATAACCCTCCTAAGGCTCCCTCAAAGAAGCCTGTCAAAATCAGGCCTACTCAGAAGATTGCTCCTATCATCATTACTGTTCTGGGGCCCCTCCCCTATACATCTGACAAAGCTGTCCCGTGGCACTATGGGGCAGATGTTTATGTGCTCGGAGTAAAACAAGAGTTCGATACTAGTACCGACATCAGTAACATCACCGGGCCTGCCAAAGTCACTCGCAGTGGCAGGCTCTTCTCACCTGATATTGCGCCACCAGCCATTCAAAGACCTCTTGTCATCACACCTGCCAGTGTGCCTGCTTCCCTTCCTGACCAAGTTCCTGTTTCTACCCCTGCTGCCGAGTCATCTAACGCTCAGGGCAAAGGGATTGCTACTGATGTGCCTGCCCGGACGGAGGCACCGAAGACAACCAATGTTGAAGCTTCCCAGCAAGAGATGGAAGAGATTCTCAAGATCATTAAGAAGAGTGATTTCAATGTAGTTGAGCAGCTGGGGCACACCCCATCAAAAATTTCTATGCTATCACTATTGTTGTGTTCAGAGGCCCATGCCAAGGCCCTGATTTCCTTCCTGAAAACGACCCACATGCCACAAGAAACGTCTGCTGATCAATTTACTGATTGTGTGGCCAACTTGACTGCTGATAATGGGTTGGGTTTCTCTAACGCCGATCTGACTGCCAAAGGAAAAAACCATAACGACGCCCTGCATGTCTCCATTGAATGCAGGGGCACTACTCTTGCCCATGTGTTGGTAGACACCGGTTCTTCGTTGAACGTACTGCCCAAGAAAGCTTTAGACAGGTTGGATTGTGAGGGTTTAGAGCTCAAGCCAAGTAACATTGTTGTTCGGGCCTTTGACGGGTCGAAAAGGATGGTACATGGGGAAGTTGACATTCCAATCAGGGTCGGTTCTCAAGTTTTTGATTCTACGTTCTATGTGATGGACATCTGACCATCCTATTCCTGTTTGTTGGGTCGTCCATGGATTCATAAGGCTGGAGCTGTGACCTCCACATTACATCAGAAGCTTAAGTACCCGATCAGAGGGAAGATTGTTACAGTGCAGGGGGAGGAAGAATATATGGTCAGCCATCTTAACTCGTTCCGGTACATAGAAATGGATGGGGAGTTCATTGAGACCCCCTTTCAACATTTTGAAGAGGTTCCTCAGACATTGGCATCAGCAGAGACTGTGACTGAAGAAGACTCTCCTTTGAAGATGGCTTCCTTAAAGGACGCCCGGGCTGTTATTGAGAAGGGTGAGTGTGCAAACTGGGGCCGACTTCCTGATTTTACTCCGAAGACTGACAAGTTTGGTTTGGGTTTCACTGCAGAAGCTCAGAGGGCTATTCGCAAGGCAAGGATTGGAAGACCTCCTGTGTTAATCACCAACCCGGGAGTGAATGCTATTGAAGACGACGGGGAGGAATCCGAATTTGACAGCTGGATCTACCCAACGACCAACGGTGGACTGAACAACTGGACTGCCAAAGATTTCATACCTATTACTTTTGTCACTCAGTAATGAACTCCTTTGTTTTGAATTTGTAACGAACAATAATTTGAAACTTTATGGTCCGGTGTCTTACCCGGGGCACCGTGGCTTCATTTGTGAGGGCTTTTGTATGCCACTTTCATATATCATGAATAAAAGCATTGGACGTTTTTCGCATTTCAAATCTTGCGCTCCTTTTCTTTCTTTATTATATATTGCAAAACAGCTATATTTACACACACTCACTTATACAGGTTCCAATCCACTCTGGATCCCACTGGTAACGACTCTGCTACTGCCAGTTATGACTTCGAAAATCCGATCAACTTAGCCGAAGACGAAGGTGAAGATGATTGCGAAGTGCCTGGTGAGCTTGCAAGACTGCTACTCCAGGAAGAGAGGGCCATTCAGCCACATGAAGAGCCAGTGGAAACGGTAAATCTGGGTACTGAGACAAATAGAAAGGAAGTCAAGATTGGTGCCAATCTAGAGCTCAGTGTGAAACAACGGTTGATTCAGATGTTGCATGACTACGTGGAAATCTTCGCCCGGTCTTACGAAGACATGCCTGGGTTGGATACCGACATTGTGGTTCATCACCTGCCTACCAAGGAAGAATGCCCTCCGGTAAAATAGAAGGTCCGTCGTATGCGTCCAGAGATGTCCGAGAAAATCAAAGCTGAGGTTATGAAACAATTCGATATCGGTTTTCTAGCAGTGACTTCTTACCCTTAGTGGGTTGCCAACGTGGTTCCAGTGCCGAAGAAGGATGGTAAGGTCCGAATGTGTGTTGATTACAGGGATTTGAACAGGGCAAGCCCCAAGGATGATTTCCCTCTGCCTCATATCGACGTTCTGGTGGACAACACTGCTCAGCATAAGGTATTCTCCTTCATGGACGGGTTCTCCGGTTATAATCAAATCAAGATGGCTCCTGAAGACATGGAGAAGACCACTTTCGTTACTCAGGGGCACCTTTTGCTACAAGGTTATGCCTTTTGGGTTGAAAAATGCTGGGGCAACCTACCAACGTGCCATGGTTGCTTTATTTCATGACATGATCCATCATGAGATCGAAGTATACGTCGACGATATGATTGCAAGGTCCCAAACTGAGGAGGAACACCTTGACCATCTACAGAAGCTGTTTGACCATCTGAAGTTGTACAAGCTGAGGTTGAATCCGAACAAGTGCACCTTCGAGGTAAGATCTGGAAAACTACTAGGCTTCGTCGTAAGCGACAAAGGTATTCAAGTGGACCTTGCCAAGGTGAAAGCCATACAAGAGATGCCAACTCCCAAGACAGAAAAAGAAGTCAGAGGTTTTCTAGGACGGCTGAACTATATTGCCCGATTCATCTCGCATCTAACTGCGACCTGTGAACCAATCTTCAAGCTGCTGAAGAAAGATCAAGTAGTACGTTGGAACGATGAATGTCAGGCCGCTTTCGACAGAATCAAAGAGTATCTCCAAGAACCACCCATTCTTATGCCACCGGTTGAAGGGAGACCTCTAATCTTATACTTGACAGTACTTGACAACTCAATGGGGTGTGTGTTGGGGCAGCATGACGAGTCTGGCCGAAAAGAGCATGCTATTTATTGCCTTAGCAAAAAGTTTACCGACTGTGAGACCCGATACTCACTGCTCGAGAAAACTTGTTGCGCTTTGGTATGGGCTGCTCGCCGGCTGAGACAGTATATGTTGACTCACACTACTCTGTTGATTTCAAAAATGGATCCAATCAAGTATATATTCGAAAAGCCTGCTCTGTCCGGAAGAATAGCAAGATGGCAAATGATCTTGACCGAATACGACATCTAGTACACGACTCAAAAAGCAATCAAGGGAAGTGTATTGGCAGACCATTTGGCACACCAGGCAGTGGATGACTACCGGTCCATGAACTTTGAATTTCTCGACGAGAATATCATGGTAGTGACTGATTGTGAAGTACCTGGACCGGATGAAGGACCTGAGGAGGGATCCCGATGGTCTATGCACTTTGATGGTGCCTCAAACGCTTTGGGTAACGGTATTGGCGCTGTGATCATATCCCCTAAAGGCACTCATACTCCACTTACTGCCCGACTATGTTTCAACTGCACCAACAACATGGCAGAGTATGAAGCGTGTATCATAGGTCTTCAGGCTGCAATTGACTTAAGGATCAAGTTTCTGAGTGTCTTCGGAGATTCCGCTCTCATGATCAGTCAGATCAAAGGCGAGTGGGATACGAAACATCCAAATCTTATTCCTTACAAGGAGTATGTGTTGACATTGATCCCCCATTTCGAGGAGATAACCTTTGAACACTTCCCAAGAGAGGAGAATCAGTTGGCGGACGCGCTGGCTACGATGTCTTCTATGTTCAGAGTCAAATGGGACAACGAGGCTCCCCGGATCATTATTTGGAAATTGGACGAATCTGCACACTGCTGTGACCTTGAGACTGAAGAGGTAACTGAAAAACCGTGGTATCATGAAGTGAAGAGGTACTTGGAAGCTCAAGAATACCTCGAGGGTGCATCTGTCAACGACAAGAAGTTTCTGAGAAGGTTCGCGGCAAAGTTCTTCCTCAGTAACGGCATTTTGTACAAGCGAAACCATGATTCGACCTTACTGCGTTGTGTGGATAAGACTGAAGCAGAAAGGATCATGGCAGAGCTACATGAAGGTACCTTCGGAACACATTCCAATGGACATACCATGGCAAAGAAAGTCCTTCGGCCAGGATATTTCTGGTCCACAATGGAAGCCGACTGTTACCAACATTCTCGGACGTGTCATAAGTGCCAGATCTATGCTGATAAGGTGCACATTCCTCCGGTTCCTCTGAACGTCTTGACAGCACCTTGGCCTTTTGCAATGTGGGGCATTGATATGATCGGCGAGATCAGACCTACGGCATCCAACGGGCATCGCTTCGTCCTGGTAGCGATTGATTACTTCACAAAATGGGTTGAAGCAGCTTCCTATGCGTAACCAAGAATGTCGTGGCACGGTTCATTCGGCACAACCTGATATGTCGATACGGCGTCTCGGAAAGGATCATTACGGATAATGGTACCAATCTTAACAATAAGATGATCACTGAGCTCTGCGAGCAATTCAAAATACAGCACCACAACTCTTCTCCCTACCGGTCGAAGATGAATGGGGCTGTAGAAGCAGCTAATAAGAATATTAAGAAGATTGTGCAGAAGATGACAGTGACCTACAAAGATTGGCACGAGATGTTACCGTTTGCTCTGCACGGGTACCGTACCTCAGCAAGGACGTCAACATGGGCAACACCCTTTTCCTTGGTCTATGGCATGGAAGCAGTCCTACCTATTGAAGTCCAGATACCCTCTCTCCGGATAATGAAGGATGCAGGTTTGAACGAAGATGACTGGATCCAGACTCGGCTTGATCAATTAAACCTAATTGACGAAAAGAGACTCACGGCTATTTGTCATGGTCAAACGTACCAAAAACGGATGATCAGGGCATTTAACAAGAAAGTCAGATGACAAGAGTATCAAGTTGGAGACCTGGTAATCAAGCGCATCATTCTACGTCAGAGTGATCCCAGGGGCAAATGGACCCCTACGTACGAAGGGCCATTTGTGGTTAAACATATCTTCTCAGGAGGAGCTATGATTCTAACCACCATGGACGGTGACGACCTTCCTCACCCCGCCAATGCAGACATAGTAAAAAGATACTACGCATGAATTAAAGACCCGCTAGGTTGACACACCTAGGTAAAAATAAGGGCTTCCCGACGAACCAAAAGGGTTCGGGCAAAAATAAGGGATGAAAAATGAAAAAATATGTACACCCGGCAAGTCGAAAACCTGAAAAGGCGGCTTGGGCAAGAATGGGTATCCCGGTGGACTGAAAACCCGAAAGGGCGGTCCAGGCAAAAGTTAGGGATAAGCGTAATACTATGTCTCATTGGATCACCTTGCATCCAGAATTCGACATCAACTATCAGGTTCAGATGGCATCAATCAATCAGCTTCATCTTCAACTAAGCAGCAAAGTGATGAGACGCTTGAAGACATAAAGGCGATAGCAGAGTTGGAACCCAGTGGGATTATTTTTTCACATAGCTGTTTTGTTTTCCTTTTCACAAAATTGTATAAACTCTATGTTGTTCGGCGGCGTTCTCTTACTAGGACGTCAGCCTCTTGTACATAAACGCCTATTTTCAGGCAAATTTCAAAATCAATACAAGCTCAATTTTTCAGACAAATTGCCAAATGTTTTTCCTTTATCTGTTTTGTTTTGCGAAGAACGTCCAATGTTCATTTTTGATATATGCATTTGACATTAATTGCTAATCATAAATATTTGCATGCGAAACAAAGGACTAATTACAGGTGACATTAGAAACAGGGGCAATACAAATTGTCTAAGCGATCTGGTTGCTTTGTCCACCGAGGTGCCAAGGTATGTTCAGCTGAAGAAAGTAACCAAGATATCTCCACTCCCTGTAGAGTAAGACAAGATTCAGCAAATACTCCATCCGAGCAGAGTTGGTCTCCCATCAGCTCAAAAAGGCACAGTATCTCCAGCAAGTCAGCAATACTCTCCCCAAGCAGAGTTAGTTTATTGTCAGCCTTAAGAAAGTTGGGTATCCCCAGAAGATCTCAACCTTCCCCAGCGGAGTATACAGATGTTCCTAATCAAGCATCCCCAGCAGTTTTAATATAAGATTGATCCCCGGCAGAATACAAGACATCCAGTGGAGCCACTCCCCAGTACAGTCCAAGAGTTTCCCCAGGAGAGTTGAATCCATATCCCCAGTAGATTCTGGAAGCTTATCCCCAGTAGATTCTGGAAGCTTATCCCCAGTAGATTTTGGAAGCTTATCACCTGCATAGTACATACGTCTCTCCCCGACCGTATTCAAAGGTTACTCCCCACCAGAGCTTATAACTGGGTTATCCTCAGCTAATTCCCACGGAAAGATCGTCCTCGGCGAAGTTCTTCCTATCCCCCAGCGGAGTTCATCTAATTCCCCAACAAAACTTATCAACGGAATCCCCAGCGGAGATCTCATCAAAACCTCAGCGAAGTATCTCTTCCCCATAGAGTATTCCCCACAGAGTAATCTCTCCAGCAAGTTTATTCCCCAACAAAGTCATCTTCTCCTACCGGTTTACTCGTGCAATCATCATCCCCAGCGGAAACGAAGAACGCTACTCTTCAACATCAGCCCAGGATTCCACAAACTCCCGGCATTCATCAAGGATTTATTTTCCTAGACGAAAACACATTCATAAACATATCACATTTCATACATCATGACATTGCATACAATTGATGTTTTGCCTTTTCAGGAAAAAGGTCAATCCAAAGATGATTACTATCAACTGTCGCAATTCCAGATTCGATACCTGTATCCAGCCAGGGCATATATGTAGACGACTAATTCCAGATTCGATACCTATATCTAGCCAGGGAATATCTGTGAGTAACTGATTGTAGATTCGACACCTATATCTAGCCAGGGCATATCTGTAGACGACCAGTTCCAGATTCGATTCCTGTATCTAGCCAGGGCATATCTGTGAGTAACTGATTATAGATTCGACACCTGTATCCAGCCAGGGCATGTCTGCATGAAGAGTTTAGAGATTCGATTCCTCTATCCAGCCACGGCATATCTGTAGACGACCAATTCCAGATTTGATTCCTGTATCTAGCCAAGGCATATCTGTGAGTAACTGATTGTAGATTCGACACCTGTATCTAGCCAGGGCATGTCTGCATGAAGAGTTTAGAGATTTGATACCAGTATCCAGCCAGGGCATATCTGTAGACGACCAATTCCAGATTCGATTCCTGTATCTAGCCAGGGCATATCTGTGAGTAACTGATTGTAGATTCGACACCTGTATCTAGCCAGGGCATGTCTGCATGAAGAGTTTAGAGATTCGATACCTGTATCTAGCCAGGGCACATCTGTAGACGACTAATTCCAGATTCGATACCTGTATCCAGCCAGGGCATATCTATGAGTGATTGATTGTAGATTCGATACCTGTATCTAGCCAGGGCATATCTGCATGGGGAGTTTGAAGATCAACACCTGTAATAGGCCAGGAAACCATCTTTCTTTCAAGTACGCAAGTTCTCGCTAAGGAATCTCTTACGCGATCGACACCCCCGATGGCATCTTTAAGCCCATCTTCACAACTGTCCATTACATTTCCAAATGGCATCTATAAGCCCATTCTCGACAAGGTTCTGTCACATTTCCAAATGGCATCTATAAGCCCATTCCCGACAAGCTTCTGTCACATCTCCAGATGGCATCTATAAGCCCATCCTCCCATCCATCATCTTTCCAAATGGCATCTGTAAGCCCATTCTCGACATCACATTGCTGATACCACACTATGTGAGTGCAAATTTCTGGGCACTCTAGTGTTCAATCATCTTCCACCTTCGGATCACGAAAGGCACGCAAGCCAATCTACATCCTCAGGTCTAAGAAGATTGAACAGGGGCAACTATATTACCCCAAAATTTGCCCTCCCATATTCTTCAAGATTTGTCAAGATCAATCTTCAAATGCTTCAAGATTCCTCAAGGGTTGCACAGTCCAATTGCCTCCTAAGGCAATCAAAATTAGGGTTTTGGTTCTTGCAAGGAAGTTGAGGTTTTCAGTGGTCCAATCAAATCCCATATGCCTATATACATTGTCAATCATCTACATGCCAAGTTGCAAGTCTCACAGCATCAAGTTGCACAGTCAAAAGCCCTATTTGGTTCACAATCAACTGCAGGGGCAAAATGGTCATTTGGCAGTCAAAAGTCAAAAAATTTGGTCAACATCTTATTTTGAAGCCACAATCATCATTTGATCAAGTCTTGATCATGATTCCACAAGAATGGCTCAAAAATCATCAAGATGCAAAAGTTTCCATTTTGGGACAGTTGAAAAGTCAACTGTAACTTGACCAAGGCATAACTTTTTCATGGTTCATCATAAAAATCCCATCCAATGCTCATTTTGAAGCGGATGACATTTCCTACAACTCATCTTCACATTCCAAGTCCAAGAAATGCTCTCACAAAAAGTTATCAATTTCTACATTATAGGTCATTTTCAAAAGTCAACAAAAAGGCATTTTAAGTCAAAGACCATAACTTGATATTGGTAAATCCAAATGACATGGGACCAAAGGAATTGGTTAGAGGACTTCAAGACCTTTCCAAAATGTCCAAGAACATGTTCATATGATCAAAATTGAGCAAGATATGCATTGGAGAAGTTGGGAAATTTTTGTGAAATGGCAAAAGTCAACTATCCTTAAAACTTCAATTTTTGACAAAAGGGCCCACTTTCTTCCACCTGATTCAGCCTTGTCATGCCACCCACGTGTCCCATGATTAATTTCAAGACCAAACATTTATTTTTCCATTTTATTTAATTTTTATTGATTTAATTCATTTTAAATCCATAATAATTCAAATAAAATCTAAAAATTAATGGAAGGGCATCTTTTTGATTTGAGCAACTTTCATATACCACATGCCAGCTCACAAATTCGTGCTAGGGCTATTTTGTGCATGAAATTTTGGTTTTGCTTCAAAGATGGAAAGTTCTTCAATGGTGTTAAAACAAAATCTCCAAACTTAATTGCACAAGGTTAAGGCTCAGCTGCTGACCTAATTTCATTCATACATACATAAGCAAGCAAGCCAGACCTAATTCACAACCCAAGCATCACTGAAACGGCCAAAAGCAAAACTGAAAACTGTCAAAAAAGTGTGAGATCTAGAACAAGGTTGCAAGCATTTTCAGACAAAAATAAGCACGTGGCTTTCTTCCTTGCCATCCCATGAAGCCAACACACCCTTTTCCAAGTCTTAAGACTCCCTACACAGCGCTGTAAGTCATCACAAACTTGCCTCTGAACACAAAACTTGAATCCTTTATTCTGGAATTTTTTCTCAAAAACGTTAGCATATTCATACTCCTTGCTTGATTTCTAACGTAACTGCATTATTCAATTTCGTTTTTAGGCTCTGTATGATGATACCCGCGTCTAGGGTTTGTTTTGTTTGTTTTTAGGCATTTTGTTTCCAGGTACAATCAGAACAAATCATAAGCATAGATATGATCAGGAGACATGGACGATCCTGACCATGGGCTTGGATGGCGTTTTTGAAGCCTAAGGATGATTTTAGGAAAGGGCCTATGGAACTTCCTGCGGATAAAAATCCGCAGGTAACTGAACCAGAGATTTGGAGAAGACGACCACATGTCGTTCTCCCATTCGTCCTTTTAAACGATCGCGTTTTTTTTAAGCATAGGCGTTGGTTTACAAATATAATATCCACTTATTATTATTATTTCAATTGAACACGCAGCTCAGATGGCCAAGGCGCTTGTGCATAGTCCCTTGGGAACTGGGTTCGAATCCCAGGTCCCCCATAATTTCCATATTATTTTTCTTCATACAATTGTGTGCAGGCTTCAAAGAATAGTCCACCATATGCCTCCAGCAACGTCATGCCATGTGGCCACCATCATCAATCCAATGGTCAGGATGGAAGCATACCATGCTCCTGGTCAACCCTGTGCATAAGCAAGCAAGAAGGTCAAACGTGGCTGAGAGTCAATGGGCCTCAGATTGCTAATCCACCTCCATAAGCTGGCCCAAACCCCCTTGGTTTTGTTACTCTTTTTTTTATTTTCTTTTCTTTTATAATTTCTTTTTATTAATTATTAGTATTATTATTATTTAATTAACAGATTAATATTTTTTCACAATAAAAATTCAGAAAACCAAAAAATGTAAATATTTTATTTTTATTAATTTCACTTAGGTAATTATTTTGTAAATAAACACTAATTTAAATTAATCTAGTTTAATTAGGTTTAATTTTAATTTTCTTTTACAATAAATAAAAATGAATTAGACTTAGGATTTTTTGACACTTTTAATTTCTTTTTTTTATTTTATTTCGTTAAAAACATAAAAAACACAAAAACATTTTTTTTTCTTTTAATAAGTTAATTAATAATTAGGTTTAATTTCATTAATTGCAAAAAAAGGACAAATTCAATTCTTTCTCAAAAAAGGGTCAAAACCCTAAGGACGTCCCGATTCAATCTTTCGCGCGCATATTTATTTAATTCATTATATTTATGTATCGGCTCCGAAATTGTAATAGTTAATTAGGCTTTTATCGCTTTATTTACTTTTCTCGCACTTTATTTCCAAATGGGTTTTTGTTTTTGGCGATGTATAGACCCGCGCCTTGTAATAGCTAGATTTACCTTTCCGCACTTTATTTCCTGCAAATCATTTAACTGTTAATATGCCTGCAAGAATGTATGAAAAATAAAACCAATCCGTAGCTCACAAATAACATGTAAACACAATTAACTGAAAAACAATACACATGCACATGCCACTCTTAGGGTACGCCTCACTGGTTGCCTCGAGGTGGTCATCAAGTATAGGGTGTCTTAGAGGTCGCCCTCCTGTCTAAGATCCAGTTTCCTTGAAACGGTTGCCTCGGATAAAAAGGATCTAGGACATTAGGGTTACCACTAAGGTGCCCTACCATTGCTTTGGTGACCACATTGTCCCTTAATCGAATTGACCCGAATACCTCCAACGATGGTGCTACCTACCTCTCAATGGTGGGATAGCACTATCTAAAGGACTCTTACACAGCCTAATTCCTTAGAGTAGGTAGATTCTCCTGGGTACTTGCTCTCTCAAACAAACAAAAACATCTTTTCACACTTACACTTTCAAAAGGTTTTCAAACAAATTTTTCATACACTCTTGAGGACAGATACAAGAGTTACTTAGAAATTTTTCAAATGAAACTTTTTTCAAAACCCACAAACACTTGAAAAGCAAACAATTTTTGAAAACATAAGAGCAAGTACCTAAGAGCCCGTGGATAACCACGGATAGAAAGGGTGCTAACACCTTCCCTTTCTATAAATCTACCTCCCGAACCGAGAAACATTCTCAAAGAAGGAATTTTGCTGTGCTTTTGTCCTTTCCATGTTGGAGAACATAAAAGACGGTGGCGACTCTTGCTTACCGCGACATTTCGCGAACCAGCATTTCAAAACAGTCAGTTCTATTTCCACCGATCACACAATGTATGCAAGCATATTTGATAGCCTATACAGGCCTGTAACCTCACTTCCACTTTCTAACTTCAAAAACAAGAAACTTGTCAAAAACTTGAGAACTTGAAAACCAGCCAATGTTAACTTACACAAACAGTTTGAACATCTTTATCACACCCCTTTGAGCTAGAAACACGATTGCTTGAGCCTCTAAACTCCCCATAGCCAGAAATCACATTCCTTTGGCAAAACAGGGCAAGTTCTGCAACTTGAGTTCCATAGCTCATTTTGCTCGTGCGTTTTTCCCCAAGTTGCTTCAAACACCTTCCATTCAACTCACTCAAGCTATCCCAAACCTCAAATACCAACTGTAACTCCATTTACAGTGTTCAAAATTTTCATTTTGAGCTTGTGCAGGTTGAGTTCTATAGGCTGATTAAAGGACATTCAAGGCAAGCTAGCTATTGGAGAAGGTCAAGTGAAGTTCAGGCAAGCTACCAGAGATCTCAAGCCTTGTTGAAAAGCACTACATTGCCCTACACGAATCCAACTGAAGTAGGTTTTTCTCCACTTTCAATCTCTCTATTTAGGAACATTTAGCCTTAGGTTTGTGAGTAAAAAATGTAGTGTTCATTGCCATGAAGCTGTACATATGCTCAGTTTTCATTTATATTAAGTGTGCTAGGAGAATTTCATCCATGAACATGCTGAAAAAACTAGGTCAGGTTTTAGGGCCAGAGAAATTCTCTCTGGTCTTTGAGAGTTAGGATTAGTTTTTTATATGGTTGGAATCGTCTTGAAATTCTCTACAAGTTTGATGTTGTGTGTTTTTGCAAAAGAGCTCGTATACAAGATCTGGTATTTGAACAGGGCACGCGCGCGTTTTCAAGTCTGAAGGTTGAAGATGAAGCTGGCTTGGGCTGGCTTGCTTTTGACACCTCCCATTTTCATTTTTACACCCCCTGGCCCAATTTCTTGTATTTTCATATTTTTGCATTTTTGTTTTCATTTTTGATTTTGTCTATTTATTTCTAAACATAAAAAATGCTCAAAAATATTTCCATAATTTTTTCACATTTATTTGGCATTTTATTTTAATTTTTTTTAACATAAAAAAGCATTAAAATACTTTTATATTATTTATTTAAACTTGAAAATAATATGTAAATTATACTTTTATTTTTATTTCTTATTTTTATTCACACTGAAAATATTATTATAAATATAATTTATTTTTGTACACATATATATTTTTATTTTATTAAATACTTTAGAATAAAAATATAAAATATTACATTTTTACTTTTATTTTTATTTTTATTTATACTAAAAAATTACTTTTTTTTTCTAAATATATTTCATTTTGTATATATTAATATATTTTATTGTACATAAATAATATAACATTTTATTTTCTTAAAGAAATTAGGGTTTACCCTTAAACAAATAAAATTAATCCTTTTTATTTATTTCTTTATACTTTTTTTTACATTAAAAAATACTTTTACATACATAAACAAACAAAAACCTTTTTGCATAATACATATTATTTGATATTTATTTTAATATTGTCCATTTGAATATTCATGCAATTAAATTCAATTTGGATGTAATAGTAAACTAGGGTTTATATTTCTTGTCAAATACCCCCCTATTCAAAGATTGTACCCTCATCCCCATAATCATGTTGTAATAGTCTAGATTTTAATTCTCGCACTTCACGCTTTCAATTATGCCATGATTAGAGAATTAGGGTTTGTATGCAAAAATCCAAATCAATAAATAGTTTGACCTAATCAAAGACAAAAATGCATGAAAATCAAATACAATGCACACTTGCACCCCTAGGGTTACAATCCACTTGCTGCCTTAAAAAATGGGCCATGTTATGCATGTTGGGTACTTTGGCAAAGCAAAAACAAAATAAAAGATCATAGTCCCTCGATGACGCTATCTTGGTTGCCTAAACAAAAATGGTCAAGTCCCTCAAAAATTTGCCAAAGATACTTGACACCATTGCTATCATGGTCTATACGATGACCCACGCCTGTCCCATTTAACATCCTAACACAAGGTTGTTCACCAAATGCAATGGTGAAACAACACTGTCAAAAGGGTTAAAAACATTAGGAAAGATCTTTGGGTAAAATAGGGTAGATAGCTCTTAGTTACTTGATCAAAAAGCTTGCAAAACACCCTTGCTATTTTCAAACACACTTCACAACACAATTTCAAAACATTTCCCAAATCAAACATTGAAATCTTTTCAAAAGACAAAAACACCTTTGTATACATTCAAACAAAAATCATTACAAAGGTTGCCACAACGATGGCCTCTTTTCAAAATAACTTTCAAAACCACACACAAAGCACCATTTCAAACAATTGGAAAAGCAAAGCAAGTGATCTAAACAAGTAATTAAGAGCCCATGGATAACCATGGATGAAAAGGGTGCTTGCACCTTCCCTTTTCATAATCTACTCCCCGAACCCAAGAAAACATCTCAAAGGTCTTTCCTGTGCTTTTTGACCTTTCCTTAGGATAAAATAAAAAGTCGGTGGTGACTCTTGCTAAACTGAAACATTTGCGAACACAAATGCAAAATCCCAAGTCAGTTCTCCCACTGTATCACAAAGGGGAAGTATTTTCGATTCACATTTGAGATAAAGGAATAGAGATTTACAGAGGGAGTTTCGTAAGAGATAGGGAGAAGAAGCTGTTGGAGTATCTAGAGATAGGATAAAAGCAAGGGAAGAGCTTTTTTTTGGTTATGTTAGGGTTTTCAACCCGTTTGGTGGGAGCATGGGCGAATCGGGATTCCTAAACCTAGGTTTATTCTTTTTTTGTTGTTGTTTGTTTTGTAACTTTTCTTTTAATTTTTTTCTTGGGCCATCTAACCTAACCTAGCGCCCCAGTTTTCACACCCCCCGGGGCTTTCACATTTTTTTCTTTAGTTCTTTGTTTAATTGTTTAACATCGTTTGAATTTTTAACATAATAAAAATATATAAAAATATAAACCCTTTTCAATTAAAATAATTAAGTTTAATAATATCTATGTTATTAAAATTTTCTAATTAATTTAAAATAGATTGTTTTAGTTTAATTAATTGTTTATTTTTAATTCGATTGGGTTGTATTGATTGTTTATTTTAACTTTTAATCGTATTGAAGATCCGACTCATCCCCATTCATAAATTTGTACCCCCACTCCTGAAAACTCTGTAATAGCGTAGAATTTCAATTTCTGCAATTACTGTTTTCCTTATACTGTATAGTAATTAGGCGTGCATGGCAAGACATGAAATCAAGCGCTAGATAACCTAATTTCAAAGACAAAATTAACTTGAATCAAAAACACTTTTTCACACGCGCACCTCTAGGGTAACCTTGCTTGTTGCCTTAGAAAAATAGTCATGTCCCTCGAACGTGGGACACTTTAGCAAAGATCCTCTAATAAAAAAGATCGTAGTCCCTCGATGACCATTCAATGTTTCCTTCGGTAAAATGATTTAGTCCCTTACGAAAAATTTCTAAAGCGTCCCATAAGTTGCTTTCGATGACTATAAAATTGACCCCCGCCTGTCGCTTCACATCCAACGATGGGGCTTCTTACCAAATCAATGGTAAGATAGCAACATCTAAAGGAGGAAGAAAAAAACATTTGAGACCTTTCGAGTAGGTAAATTCGCTCCTAGATACTCACTTACTCACGACAAAAAGCCTTTTTACACCGACACTCTCATTTCGAAAACATTTTCAAAAAGACAAAACATTTTGTATACGTTCTTATAGAGACGAGAACCATTGCAAAACATCTTTTCAAAACCACTTTCAAAAACACATTCCACAAACACATCTTTGAACTATTTTTCGAAACAACACTTTGTATGCGTTCTTATAGAAACGAGAACCATTACAAAGACATTTTCAAAATACTTTCAAAAAACACACCACAAGCATATTGTCAAACAAATGCAAGTGATCTAGTGAGTAACTAAGAGCCCGTAGATAACTGCGGATGAAAAGGGTGCTAATACCTTCTCTTTTCATAATCTACCCTCGAACCCGAGAAATAATCTCGAAAGGTATTTCCTGTGCTTTTTTACCTTTCCTTTTGGATAAAAGAAAAGTTGGTGGCGACTCTTGCTATCCGCACAAATGCGATCGAAACGCAAACACCTCAAGTCAGTTCTTCCACCGTATCACAGAATTGGCGACTCTGTTGGGGAATGAATCAAAATCTAAGCCGGGTTATCTTAGGGTTAAATCACCTTTACTTGCTTTCTTTGCGTGCTTTACATTTTGTTCTTTGAATTAGGCTTGCTTTGATCCTCCACCCGGATCTGGGACACCTTTTTAGGTAAGTAGCAATAGATTGTTGAAACTGTACGGCGTAGACCGATATGGTTGAAGCAATGGCTACGTTAGTGTGACACATTTGTGGGTACCGGTATCCCTCGTGTTGAATCGAGGAGAATACGGGGTCGTTGAGTGGCGTCATGAAGCACTAAATGACTTTAGAACCCTAGTTGAACAAACTTGGCCATTAGGATGTAGTGAGATAACCGGTTTCGGTGTAGAGCTGAAAATTGGTTGATACTCGATACTAAACTCATTGAGGCTGGACTTTTGGGATATCTCGACTGCAAGAAAAGAGTGATTGTGCCGAGACAATGCCTAGAAGAAAGGTCGGTGATATTGAGATCCTTTAGAACCCGATCACTATTACTAGGATAGGTTGAGCCAACTAAACTTCAGGAGGGTACTTACCTACAAACTCCATGCAAGCCTAAACCTAAGGACTTGTCTACTTTGTGTGTATATAACAACTTGCTTACTTTGCATACTTGTACATGCCATCACGACATCATACCATAGCATTTTCAATAACCTTTTCAAGGATCTCAAGGGCCTATGATGTAGGGTCATGTTGAACCAGACGCCTATCCAGGGGCAAGAGGATTTATTTTTCTCTAATCAAACATCATCGAAGACCAAAGCACGGTAACTTGAGTCAAGGGATATGACCCACTTGACATGGTGAGCTTGATTCTAGTTGAAGTACATTTATCGACACGAAGTTCTCCAATCAAAAATGTTGATCAAAATTCAATCTCTAACTTTTTCTTGTGTTTACCCCGCGAGATTCCTTGAAAACATGCATCCACATATCATGCATCGTATCATGACAGGTTTCTCCCATACAGGCCTCCTTATCTTCCTACTGTTTATTTCAGTAAGATGGATATGGAACAAACGGTGAAAGACATCCAGGCTCAAAACACCCAACTCCGAGAAATGTTCTTGAACCTATCCAAGGGGCAAGAAGAAGTGAAAGCTCTCCTCACTAGGGGCATGATCATGGGGAATCTTGAGGGCAACAAGGATGATCAGTTGGAAAGGCTACAAACTGAAATTGCCATAATGAGGGTCCAAATGATGGGACAGTTGGTGGGCCAGATGGCTCTTATCCAAAATCTGGCTCAAGGGAAAGAAGAGCTGAAAGTTCTTATCAACCAACTTCGTCAAGACGGTTGCAATCGTATGGGGGAAACAATCAGGATTGGAAATCAAGTCACTTCTCGGCCCCCATGATACAAGAAGCCAGAAGACCTTCCCAATTCGCTACTACCTCACGGATCCGACAACAACCTCGCCAACAACAACAGGGGAATCAGCGCAAAGAGGTCACACCTAAGAGAAAATTCACCAGGATCGGCATGTCACTAGCTCAGGTACTACAACACATGTTGAAGGCGGAGCTAATTACATTAAAAGCTCCCCCCAGGAATCTTAATACTGCTGATCCTAATTACCGTCCTAATGAGAGGTGTGAATACCAATCTGATGTTCCTAGGCATGATACAAACAATTGTTGGGCTCTGAAGAACATAATTCAAGACCTAATCAATGAAGGAGTGTTGGAATTTACACAAGACGATCAACTGGAGCTCTTCTATCACCCCTCAAGGGTATCTGTTGTACCCCAAAATTTGCCCTCCCATATTTATCAAAACATTTCAAGAAATATCCCCAAGTTGCTCAAGGAAGTCCAAGGGTTGACCAGACAAGCCCTCTCCTAAGGCAGTCTACCTCAAATTAGGGTTTCATGTTGCATCAAGATACTTGAGTCCAAGGGATCCCAAATTCTCACCATTGTCATAGTATGTTCTCAAGATCATCCATGTCAAGTTTCAAGCCTTGCAGAGGAAGTTTGCTCAGTCAATTGCTCAAAGGCCTAAAAATCAACTGTGTTAGGGCAAAAGTCAATTGTAGTCTACATACAGTCAAAATTCAAGATTTTTGGTCAACATCCTTATTTTGAAGTATATTTCATCATTTTATCAATGGTTGATCATGATTCATCAAGGATTGCTCATAATTCATCAAGACTCAAAAGTTGCTAAATTAGGGTTTTGTAGGAAAAGTCAACTCAACTTTGACCAAGCATAACTTTCTCATACTTTATGAGAAATGATCCATCAAAAACACATTTTGAAGAGGATGCAATTCTCTACAATCCATCTTCATCTCCCAAGTTCAAAATATGCACTCACAAGAAGTTATGAATTTGGACATTATAAGTCATTTTGAAAAGTCAACAAAAACACCTTTTTTGTCAAAGCTTCATACATGAGCATGGAATATCAAATTGAGATGAGACCAAAAGGGTTGCTTAGAGGACATCTCAAGATTTCTAGAAAGTCTAAGAAAACCTTCAAAGAGTCAAAATTGAGGAAGTTATGAAGCGGTGAAGTTGACCTTTTTTGCAAAATTGCCAAAAGTCAACTATGCCTCAAATTGTAAATTTTGCCAAATGGGCCCAATCTTTTGCACTTGTTTTGAGTTGGAAACATGGTCCATGAGCCCTAGCCCTTGACACTTGTCATTATCTTGTTTTTATTATTTATTTTGATTTTGATTTGAATTAAATCATTTTAAATCAAAAAACAAATCATAGAAAATCCAAAACATTGAAATTCAAAGATCTTGTGCTTGTTTCAGGTCCTACATCAAGCTAGCATGAGATTGAATTCGTGTAAAGGCTTGGTGTGCACAAAAAGATTGAATTTGCCTAATTTTAGAAAGATATTCAAAGTGAATCAAATCCAAACCAAAAGCAATGATGGAGGAAGATTGTGATCATATTGGCAACCCTAATTCATTCCTCAGTACATAAGGAGTATTTGAAGACCCAAAATAAGGCTAGAAAGAGGCGTGAGAACAAGAACAAAACTGGAAAAAATCACAACAAAGTGCTGACAAGATTTCACTGTTCTAGGCAATTTCAAAGCCTCTCGATCATCCCAATCACTTCCTGGGATCCCCAGTAAGCAAAACCAATCCAGAACAAGCATTTTTAGAGCACTGAAACTCATTGTAAGTCAGCCACGACTTTGAGGTGTTTTTGAAATCGATTTGCATGAATCCGGCATCTATAGCATGAAATAATGGCATATTCTTGTTCACTATCACATTTGCAAGCTATCTGGCACATTTAATTGCATTATTTTGGACTGCATGAAATTTCACCATTGTTAGGGTTTGTAGCTCCGATTTGGGATCTTTGTTTACAGGTGAAATTGGGCCACGATTAGGATACCATGAAGTTCGTGAGACTGAGACGAATGGATTGGTACCATCACCATTGATTTATTGTGCTTGTACTTGATTTTTTGAGATACACAGGTTTTAGCTATGATGGTTGTCCGTTGGTAAAGGTCTGTTGTCTAAAACAACAGATCCTTGGAGAAGACGAAGACGTGGCGAACAACCATTCACTTATTTGAAAGTTCGCGCGTTTTGGACTTAGTGTTTTTGCTTTTTCATATTATTATTTATGTTTATTATATGAACAAACAAAACAGCTAGCGCAGTTGGTAAGTGGAGCGTTGGAAAGTGTTACAGGGTCTGGGTTTGAATCCCAGGTCCCCCCAATTTTCTTCATATTATTTTCTTTCAGGTAATCAGGCGCACACGCAGGTTTGAAGCACACCATGGTCGTTCATGATCCAGCTTGCCAAGTGGCCAGATGGCCAGATCCAAAGGGCCATCAACGAAGGAGCATCATAGGCTTCAGTCAACGAATATCACTGGATCCAGCAAGTCAACAATGGGTCAATTCTTCTTGGGCCAGATTGCTATCCACACCTCACCAATTACTTTCAGGCCCATATCTCTTTCTATACTCTTTTTTATATTTTTCTTAATTAATTAATTTATTTAATTTACTAACACAAAATAAATTATTTATTTTATCAAAAATCACAAATAACATTTTTTCACCAAATTAGAATTAAGTTTATTTTTTATCAAAAATTAATTAATTAATTAGGTTATTTGATCTTAGATAACTTTGATTATTTTGTAAATAAATTTAAAAATAATTAGAACAATTATGGTATTTTTCATAATTTAATTCTATTTTTCTTTTTCTTAAAAAATACCAAAAATAAAAAAAAATAGGCCATTTATTTATTTTCATTAATTATTTAATTACTAATTATTTTGGTACTTAATTTTAAAACTTAATTCTTTTTCTTAAAAATAATTAAAAACAACAAAAACAATTTTCTCGTTCAATTAGGTTAGAAAGGGTCAAAACCCTAGTTCTCTCACAATCTAAATTTCCTCGCGCGCGCTTTATCATTTATTTTATCCTATTAATGTAATTGCTCACAAAGTTGTAATAGTTTAATTAGGTCTTTTATTTTCGTTTATCGCTTTATTTTTAAGGGTTTGTTTTTGGCTATGTAAATACCCGAAGCCTTGTAATAGCGTAGTTTAATTTCCGCACTTTAAATTCCGCAAAATATTAAGCTGTTAGATGTATGATATTAGGGATGCATGACAAGAATGTATGTAAACTTTAAAACGGTTAGATAACCCTAAATGTGCAAAGATAATAATCTGAAACTGAATCACTCGCACATGCGCACTCCTAGGGTATACTCTCACTTCAGTTGCCTTCGGTAAACGGTTATTAAGTATAGGATGCTTTAGTGGTTGCTCTCTTGTCTAAACAAAGATCAAAGTCCCGTTCAGAAAAGTTGCCTTAGAATGGTTGCCTCGGAATTGTTGCCTCGAATAATTGATCTAAGACATTAGGGTTACTACTAAGACGTCCTAACATTGCTTTAGTGACTGTACGTCCCTTTTCGAATTGACCCTCAAAACTCCAATGACGATGCTACCTACTCACTAATAGTGGGATAACATTGTCTAAAGGAAACAAACATAGAACAATTCTTTTTTTGAGTAGGTTGATAAGTTCTTAAGTACTTGCTCAATCCAAATAAACTTTTCACACTTACAATCCTTTTCAAACAAAGTTTTCAAAAACACTTCGTAACACTATTGAAGACAGAAGCAAGAGTTAAATCGAAGTCAAAAACTTTTCAAATCACACAAACACATAAGCAATTTTGAAAATAATGAGCAAGTACCTAAGAGCCCGTAGATAACTATGGATAGAAAGGGTGCTAATACCTTCCCTTTCTATATTCTACCCCCCGTACTCAGAAAATCTCGAAAAAAGGAATTTTTCTGTGCTTTTTTCCTTTCCTTGTTGGATAAAATAAAAGTCGGTGGCGACTCTTGCTTACCGCGGCATTTTTCAAACACAAACGCAAAACGCAAACCAGCAATTCCTAAAAAAAACAATCTCAGTTCTGGCCACCGTATCACAGAACTGGCGACTCTGCTGGGGAGTAAATAAGTGGGATATACCTTAGAATTAGTTCATCATATTGTTTTCCATTGTTTGATTTGATTGCTTTATTTTTGTGGGCTTTGTATCGGAGTTACTATAGATCCTAACTCGGATCTAGGGAACACCTTTTAGGTAAGTAGCAATAGACTGTGAGGGAACTGCACGGCATAGACCGATACGATTGAAGCAGTAGCTACGTTGATGTGGCACATTAGTTGGTACCAATATCCCTTGTGGAGCAACAAGGAGAATATGGGGCTGCTATATGGGTCGTTAAGCATCAACTGACCTTAGAACCTATAATTGACCAACTTGGCCATAGGAAGTAGTGAGATAGCCGACTCGGCATAGAGCCGAGAACTGGTTGATACTCGATACTACACTCATTGAGACCATACTCTTGAGATAGTTCCGGCTGCAAGAAAAGATTGCGTGAGCTGAAACCATGACCGATGGAGGATGGTCAGTGATATTGAGAACCTCTAGAACCCGATTACTATTATTAGGACAGGTTGAACCAACTGAACTTCAAGAGGGTAGTACCTAGACTCCATGCAAGCCGGAAACTTAAGGGCTACTGTGTGACTCGCTTGCCTTTACCATGTTTGCTATCTGTGATACCAATTGTGTGTTTTTATCATGACATCATGCATCATGACATAACATGCATATTTTATTAGACTAACCATTTCAAAGACCAAGGGGATTCATCTTTGTTCTGTTTTGCAGATCATGACTTCTATGCGCAGAAATACCATTCGAGTCAACTTCGTACAAATTCCTGCTCAGCTCAGAGAGTTAGTCTCAAAAGTTCCTTATACTTCTTCATTTGTTAGAAGACATGGTCATCTCCTTAGTTTGATAACTTCAAAGTTGGATGAGCAAATGATGAGTGTGTTATTCCAGTTCTTTGATCCATTGCATCATTGTTTCACCTTCCCGGATTATCAGCTAGTCCCTACTTTGGAGGAGTTTTCTGATTTGTTGGGTATATCCATTCTAGAGAAGACACCCTTCACCGGTTTAGAGGAGGTTCCTAGGCCTGAGGACATTACTTTAGCTTTACATCTGACAAAGGCTGATGTAGTGTCTAACTGGGAGACACGAAGTGGGGTTAAAGGTTTCTTGGCTAAGTTTTTGATGGATCAAGCTCAATAGTTCTGGGATAACTTGGATTTTCAAGCATTTGAAGACATCTTGGCTCTCCTCATCTACGGCTTGGTTCTTTTCCCGAATCCAGATTCTTTCATAGACGTGAATGCGGTCAAGATCTTCATGTCTCGTAATCCAGTGCCCACTCTCTTGGGTGATATTCTACATGCTCTTTATACTCGTACCGTGTGAAGAAGGGGAACCCTCATGTATTGCACGCCGCTGTTGGCGAGGTGGTTTATTTCGCACCTCCCCATGTCTGTTTTGAAGAAAGAGGAAGGTGTAGGTTGGGCCTATAGAATCATGTCCCTTGCTCATACGGACATCCTTTGGAGTTTTAAGGATATGGAGAGGGTAGCTATCATTGATCGATGTGGGGAATACCCCAATGTTCCGTTGCTTGGAATTAGAGGGGGTATAACCTACAATCCTTGTTTGGCTCTACGACAGTTTGGATGCGCTCGGAGAGACGGTCCCCATGAGCTGCTTCTTCCAGACATTGTCTTTGACTATAAGGGAGACGTGAATGAGCATTGCCGAAGGTTTATACGAGCCTGGGGCATGGTGAACAGGTCTGACCCTCAAGAGCTGGGACTAAAGACTTCTCTCCCGATGCAACCTTATCTCCAGTGGGTTCGAGCCCGTGCTCAAAAGCTGGGGATGCCATATGAAGCTGTTTTGCCAGTGATTATAAAGCATACTAATGAAGAAGGTGTTCCTTATACGGTCCTTCATCCATATATGCCTACTGATCTTGGGGCATTGAAAAGATCCTAGATTCAGTTGAAGGAAGAAAGGGATACCTACAGAGAGAAGTATCATGAGCAGGAGAGGAAGATCTTAAGGCTTACAAGGCAGCTTGAGAATGAAAGGACAATCAATGATTATGTCAGCACGAAGGGAAAGAGACCATGGGATTTCTGATGTCTTTTATTGTTTCTAGTTTAGATTTGCTTTTCAGTATTTCTTTTGTAACGCCTTGAAGGCATTGTTAAACATTGTTACAAGTTTTATCTAATAAAGTTTGTTTATTTCTTGTTTTACAAATTTGAATCTCCCAAAGTCTTTGAAATCATTTCATACGCATTCCATTACCATGCACCTCATTACAGGTACCATTACAAGTTTCTTATCTTCCTCGCTGTTTATTTCAGTAATCATGTCTTCAGAAACACCTACTGATCAAGCCATTAAGGCTCTTCAAGCACAAAATGCACAATCCCAAGAGTTGTTCCTGAACCTAACCAAAGGGCAGCAAGATTTGAAGACTCTCATCTTGAAGGAGAAGAAGAAGAAGAAGAAGAAGAAGAAGAAGAAGGTGGTCCTCCTAAATATGGGTCGCAGATTTGGGAACAATTTGCGACATGAAACTGATTTGTCCCATTCATCTGGAGGGGGAGAGAATCAAGAGGAAAGAAAGGGGCCTAGTCCTGTGGTCTCTGATAATGACACGGATTTTGATGAAGACCAGTCTCCTCCTGCCAGGATAGGTATAAGCAACTTGAAGACCGGTTGAGTGCAATGGAGATCTAGAAGATACCTGGGTTGGACTTCGGAGATTTGGGTTTGGCATCTAGGGTAGTGATACCTCACAAGTTTAAAGCTCCTGTCTTTGCTAAGTACGATGGGGTATCCTGCCCGAAGCTACACCTTCGCTCGTACGTCAGAAAGATTCAACCTTATACTGTTGATAGGAACCTGTGGGTTCATTTCTTTCAAGATAGTCTGTCAGGGACTCAGCTTGAATGGTTCTATCAATTGGAAGGAGCTAACGTCTGCAACTGGGAGGACCTTGCTGCTGCTTTTTACAAGCAATACCATTATAACGCCAACCTTGCTCCTACGCGTACCCAACTTCAGGGTATGTTTATGGGTACAGGCGAAGGCTTTAAGGAATATGCTCAGAAGTGGAGAGATATAGCTGGAAGGATCCAACCCCCTATGTCTGATAGGGAGTTGGTGGATATGTTTCTTGGGACTTTGTCTGGTCCATATTTCAATCATTTGATCAGTAGTTCATCGTCTGGGTTCATTGAATTGATTTTGACTGGGGAGAGAGTTGAAGCTGGTATCAAAAGTGGCAAGATACAGAAAGGTGCTTCATCAAGTACAGAGAAGAAGCCTTTCAGGAAAGAAGCCAGTGCAGTTTATAGCTCGAGGAGCCAAAACCGACCCGAACACCGCCAAGCAGTTAATGCGGTAGTAATATCAAGACCAACTGTTGCCCCACAATGCAACAATCAACAAAGAGTAGAGAGACCGCAAAGGCAATATACTCGGCTCAGTATGACCCTATCTCAAATTTTACCGCAGTTATTAAAGACCAACTTGATAACTCTGAGGGAAGCTCCGAAGAATCCCAGTACTACATCACCGCTGTATAATCCAAACGCCCGCTGCGCCTATCACTCCGATAGCCCAGGGCATGATACGAACAACTGCTGGGCCTTGAGGAATAAGGTACAAGATTTGATTAAAGCTAAAGAGATTGAATTTTACGCGTCGAAAAAGCCTAATGTCATGACTTCTCCTATGCCCAAGCATGGAGTAAATGCTGTGGATGATGATTCATTCGTAACCTCTGTGGAAGACGTTTCTACTCTGTTGATGACAATGAAGAAGAACCTATTATCGGTCGGTTTATTTATGGGCTGTGGCGAAGGTTTCCACCTATGTTCCATCCTACCTACTAGTTGCCATTTATTGAAGTCAGGTGTTCAGCGCCTGATGGATAACAAAGAGATCTTGTTCGAGAAAACTTTGGTTCCATTAATTCCTGTTGAAGATGTTTCCATAATAACCATTTTCGCCTATCCTTCCAAGGCTTCCTCGAGAAAGCCTGTTAGGATTACATCCGTTCTGAGAGTTGCTCCATTGATCATTATTATTCCTGGTCCTATCCCTTACACTTCGGATAAAGCTGTCCCGTGGCACTATGGGGCCGATGTGTATTATCATGGGATTAAACAAGACTTGAAGGTTAAAGAGGCTGATACTGATGTTAGTAACATTGTCGGGTCTAGCAAGGTCACCCGAAGCGGAAGACTGTTCTCTCTTGAGATTTCCCCACCAACGGTTCAAAAACTTATTGCTATTCCACCTGCCAGTACATCTACTATTGTCCCTGTTCATGTTCCAATCATTACCCCTGTCGCCGAGTCATCTGACGCTCGGGGCAAAGAGATCACAAGTGAGCCTGCCCGGATGGAGGCACCGAAGAAGATTATTGTAGAAACCTCTAGACAGGAGATAGAGGAAATTCTGAAAATCATCAAGAAAAGCGACTACAACGTAGTCGAGCAGCTGGGGCAAACCCTATCGAAGATCTCCATGCTATCTTTATTGTTGTGCTCAGAAGCCCATGCAAAGGCTTTAATTGCTTTCCTTAAAACTGCGCATGTGCCGCAGGAAACATCTGCTGATCAATTTAAAGACTGTGTGGCTAGTTTGACAGCTGACAATGGGTTGGGTTTCTTCGACGCAGATCTGACTGCCAAAGGAAAGAATTACAATTACGCCTTGCATGTTTCGATCGAGTGCATGGACACTACTCTGGCCCACGTACTGGTGGATACTGGGTCCTTGTTAAATGTTTTACCCAAGAAAGCATTAGACCGGTTGGATTGTGAAGGGTTGGTTTTGAGGCCAAGTAATATTGTGGTTAGGGCCTTTGACGGGTCCAAAAGGATGGTGCACGGGGAGGTGGATGTCCCTGTTAAAGTTGGTTCCCAGATTTTCGCATCTACATTTTATGTGATGGACATCCGACCATCTTATTCTTGCTTGTTGGGTCGCTCGTGGATTCATAAAGTTGGGGCAGTGACTTCCACGCTCCATCAGATGTTGAAATACCCAGTGAAAGGGAAAATTAGTACGGTACGAGGAGAGGAGGAGTACATGGTGAGCCACCTTAACTCTTTTCGGTATGTGGAGATGGATGGGGAGTTCATTGAAACCCCGTGTCAGAACTTTGAAGAAGTCCCCCAGACTCTGGCGTCAACTGAAATTGTTGCTGACAAACCTCCAATAAAGATGGCTTCCCTCAAGGATGCTCGGGCTGTTATTGAAAAAGGTGGGTGTGCAAATTGGGGTCAACTCCCCGACTTCGCACACAAAACTGACAAGTTTGGTTTGGGTTTTACTGCAGAAGCTCAAAAAGCGGTTCAACATGCGCGAATTGGAAGACCTCCCCTACGTATCAGTAATCCGGAAGTGAATGCAATTGAAGATGATGATGAAGAGTCTGAGTTTGACAGCTGGATTTACCCGACTACCGATGGTGGATTGAGCAATTGGATGGCAAAGGACTTCGTGCCTGTTTCTTTTATTATACAGTAATAGACTTTTGTTTTTGAGATTTGTAACAGACAATTTAAAACTTTACGGCCTGGTACCTTACCCGAGACACCGTGGCTTTGTTTATGAGGGCTTAATGTTTGTCATTTCCATATATCATCAATAAAGCATTGGACGTTTTCTTGCATTACAAATTTTGTGCTCCTTGTTTTTCTTTTCTATCCTGCACTTTATCAAAAACATCTATTTGTCTTACTCACATATCATAATACAGGTCCACATCCACTCTGGGTCCCACTGATAACGACTCTGCTACTGCCAGTTATGACTTCAAAAGTCTGATCAACCAAGCTGAGGACGAAGGTGAGGATGATTGCGAAGTGCCTGGGGAACTTGCTAGATTGTTACTTCAGGAAGAGAGGGCCATACATCCCCATGAAGAGCCAGTGAATCTGGGTACAGAAGAAGACAAGAAAGAGGTTAAGATCGGTGCAAATCTGGAGTCTAGTGTCAAGCAACGGTTGATACAAATGTTGCGTGACTATGTTGAGATCTTTGCTTGGTCTTATGAAGATATTCCTGGGTTAGATACCGATATTGTGGTTCACCGCTTGCCAACCAAAGAGGACTTTCCTCCAGTGAAGCAGAAAGTTCTCCGAATGCGCCTGGAGATGTCTGAGAAAATCAAAGTTGAGGTTATGAAACAGTTTGATGCCGGTTTTCTAGCAGTCACTTCTTACCCACAGTGGGTTGCCAACGTGGTTCGGGTGCCGAAGAAAGATGGTAAGGTTCGAATGTATGTTGACTATAGGGATCTGAATAGGGCAAGCCCCAAGGATGATTTCCCTCTGCCTCATATCGATGTTCTGGTTGACAACACCGCACAACATAAGGTCTTCTCCTTCATGGATGGTTTCTCTAGTTACAATCAAATTAAAATGGCTCCCGAAGACATGGAGAAGACAACCTTCGTTACGCAGTGGGGTACTTTTTGCTACAAAGTCATGCCATTTGGATTGAAGAATGCTGAGGCAACGTATCAGCGCGCCATGGTCGCTTTGTTCCACGACATGATCCATCATGAGATTGAGGTATACGTTGATGACATGATTGCAAGATCCCAGACTGAAGAGGAACACCTCGACCACCTCCAAAAGCTATTTGACAGGTTGAAGATGTACAAACTGAGGTTAAACCCGAACAAGTGCACCTTCGGAGTAAGGTCCGGTAAGCTGCTGGACTTCGTCGTTAGCGATAAAGGTATTTAAGTGGATCCTGCAAAGGTAAAGGCTATACAGGAGGTGCCTGCTCCCTGAACAGAAAAAGAAGTTAGAGGCTTTCTGGGACGTCTGAACTACATTGCCCGATTCATTTCGCACCTGACTTCTACTTATGAACCAATCTTCAAGCTGCTGAAGAAAGATCAAGTGGTAAGATGGAATGATGAATGTCAAGCCGCTTTCGAAAGGATCAAGGAATACCTACAAGATCCACCTATTCTGATGCCTCAAGTAGAAGGGAGACCTTTGATCTTATACTTGACAGTACTCGACAATTCAATGGGGTGCGTGCTGGGGCAGCATGACGAGTCTGGCCAAAAAGAGCATGTTATTTACTACCTTAGCAAAAATTTACCAACTGTGAGACCCGATAATTACTGCTTGAGAAAACTTGCGGCGCTTTGGCATGGGCTGCTCGCCGGCTGAGACAGTATATGCTGACTCACACTACTCTATTGATATCAAGGATGGATCCAATCAAGTATATCTTTGAAAAGCCTGCCTTGTCTGGAAGAATAGCAAGATGGCAGATGATCTTGACTGAGTAGCACATCCAATACACGACCCAAAAAGTAATCAAGGGAAGTGTGTTGGCAGATCATTTGGCGCATCAGGCCGTGGATGATTACCAGTCTATGAACTTCGAGTTTCTGGACGAGAACATCATGTTGGTAACTAACTGTGAAACATCTGGACCGGATGAAGGACCTGAGGAGGGATCCTGATGGTATATTTATTTTGATGGAGCTTCAAACGCTTTGGGTAACAGCATTGGCGCCGTGATTATATCTCCTGAAGGCTGTCATACTCCGTTCACCGCCCGATTATGTTTTAACTACACCAACAATATGGCAGAGTATGAAGCGTGCATCATGGGCCTTCGAGCAGCTATTGACCTAAGGATTAAGTTCTTAAGTGTATTCGGAGATTCCGCTCTCGTGATCAGTCAGATCAAAGGCGAGTGGGATATGAAGCACCCAAATCTTATTCCTTACAAAGAGTATGTGTTGACGTTGCTTCCAAATTTCGAGGAGATAACCTTTGAACATTTCCTCAGAGAGGAGAATCAGTTAGCGGACACACTAGCTACTATGTCTTATATGTTTAAGGTCAGGTGGGACAATGAGGCTCCCCAGATTACCATTGAGAGGTTGGACGAACCCGCACATTGCTGTGACATTGAGACTGAAGAAGTAGCAGATAAGCCCTGGTTTCACGAGGTAAAGAGGTATCTTGAGGCTCAGGAGTACCCCGAGGGTGCATCTGTTAATGATAAGAAGTTTCTAAGGAGATTCGTGGCGAAGTTCTTCATCAACAACGGTATCCTTTACAAGCGTAACCATGACTCAACCTTGCTGCGATGTGTGGATAAGAATGAGGCAGAAAGGATTATGGCAGAGTTACATGAAGGTACTTTCGGGACTCATTCCAGTGGACATAGCATGGCAAAGAAGATCCTACGGGCAGGATATTATTGGTCTACCATGGAAGCCGACTGTTATCAGCATTCTCGAACCTGTCATAAGTGCCAAGTCTATGCTGATAAGGTGCACATACCTCCAGTTCCTCTGAAATCTTGACAGCTCCTTGGCCTTTTGCAATGTGGGGCATCAATATGATTGGTGAGATTAGAGCTACTGCGTCTAACGGACATCGTTTCATTCTGGTAGCTATTGATTACTTTACGAAGTGGGTTGAAGCAACTTCCTTTGCTACAGTAACCAAGAACGTCGTGGCACAGTTTATTCGGCATAATCTGATTTGTCGATACAGTGTACCAGAGAGGATAATTATGGAAAACGGTACAAATCTCAACAATACAATGATCACCGAGCTATGCAAGTAGTTCAAGATACAGCATCACAACTCTTCTCCTTACCGGCCAAAGATGAATGGGGCTGTTGAAGCGGCTAATAAGAACATCAAGAAAATTGTGCAGAAGATGACAGTGACATACAAAGATTGGCACGAGATGTTATGGTTTGCTCTTCACGGGTTCCGAACTTCTGTACGAACTTCAACAGTGGCAACACCCTACTCTTTGGTATATGGCATGGAAGCAGTCTTACCCATTGAGGTCCAGATACCCTCTCTTCGGATTATGAAGGATGCAGGTTTGAGTGAGGACGACTGGATCCAGACCCGACTTGATCAGCTGAATTTAATTGACGAAAAGAGACTTACTGCTATTTGTCATGGTCAGACGTATCAAAAGCGAATGATCAAGGCATTTTAACAAGAAAGTCAAACGACAAGAATATCAAGTTGGGGATCTGGTAATCAAACGCATCATCCTGCCGCAAGGTGATCCCAGGGGAAAATAGACCCCTACGTACGAAGGGCCATTTGTGGTTAAAAACATTTTCTCAGGAGGATCCATGATTCTAACCACCATGGAGGGTGACGACCTTCCTCACCCCGTCAATGCAGACATAGTGAAAAAATACTACGCATAATCAAAGACCCGCTAGGTCGACTGGCCTAGGCAAAAATAAGGGCTTCCCGACGAACCAAAAGGGTTCGGGAAAAAGTAAGGGATGAAAATGAAAAAATCTGTACACCCGGCAAGTCGAAAACCTGAAAAGGTGGCTTGTGCAAAAAAGGGTATCCCAGTGGACTGAAAATCCGAAAGGGAGGTCCAGGCAAAAATTAGGGATTAAAGCGTAACACTATGTCTCATTGGATCACCTTGCAACCAGGCTTCGGTATCGACTATCAAGCTCGGACGACACTAATCAATCTGATCTACCTTCAACCAAGTAGCAAAGTGATGAAATGCTCGAAAGACATGAAGACAATAGCAGAGTTGGAACCCAGTGGGATTATTCACATAGTTGTTTTTCTTTCTTTTACACAAATTGTATAAACTCTATGGTTCGGCAGCATTCTCTTACTAGAACGTCAGCCTCTTGTACAAAAACGCCTATTTACATGCAAATTTTAAAATCAATACAATTCATTTTCACAAAGAAATTTCAAATTGTTTTCCTTTTTCTATTTTGTTTTGCAAGAACATCCAATGGTCCATTTTTGATATATGCATTTGACAATAATTGCTGCTCATAAATATTTACATGTGAAACAAAAGACAATCACTCGTAATATCAGGAACAGGGGAAAACGAGAAATGTCCAAACCTTACAGTTGATCTGTCCACCAGGTATAGGGATAGACCTAGTTGGAGAAAACGATTAAAGGTACATTCACTCCCCGCAGAGTAAGAAAAAGACAGTTATATTAGCGGTCCCGAACAAGACACCCCTCTCCCCAACTGAGGCTCGCAACCGCGAATGAGTCGGCAAGATTCTCCCCAAGCAGAGTTTATCTATCATCAGCACTAGAAGATTATCCCCAGTAGAGTTTGGAGGATTGTCCCCAGTAGAGTCTAAAATATTATCCCCAGTGAAGTCGCCATTGGAAAATTATCCCCAGCGGAGTTCATTTCTTTCACAAACAGAAACTCAATCCCCAACAGAGTGCGTCATCGCCAACAATGATAATTCATCCCCAGCCGAGGTTTTTCCTCTAAATCAGCAGATCTTCTAGCAGAGTATCTCTCTTCCCCACAAAGTCATTTCCACGCCAGTTTATTCTCCAGTAGAGTTGTTCTCTCACCAATTTATTCTCACAATCATCTTCGTTCATTATCCCCAGCGAGAACGAGGAATTCAACTTTTGTTTTCTCCAGCAACAATCCGGGATTTATTTTCCCCAGCTAGAGATTATCATAAGAAACATTACATATCCATACATCATGACATATGCATACACATCATACAACACAATCTCATTTATTTTGAGAACATCATTGCTTGATACATGTCATGCATTACATACGATTAACCCTTTACCTTTCAGGAAAGATACAATCAAATCCTTACAAAGTTCAAGCTATGAAGCCCGGATCCGATCAGATAGTATCTTGATTTCTACAGCATATTGCAAAGCTCGGATTACAACCGGATAGCAGTATCAAACACCACGAAGCCTGGATTCGACTAGATAGTAGTTTACCTTTAAGCTATGAAGCCCGGAGAACGACCAGATAATAGTTTAATCTCGAGCAAGCCGTGAAGCCCGGATTACGACCGGATAACAACTCAGCAAGTTATTGTGAAGCCTGGATTACGACCAGATAGCAATACAAGTTTCTGTGAAGCCTGGATTACGACCAGATTGAGTCAAAGACACCGCGAAGCCTGGATTACGACCAGATAGTGGTATATCTTTAATACAAGTTATAAAGCCCGGATTACGACCGGATAGTATCTTGATTTCCTTCGAACACCATGAAGCCTGGATTTCGACCAGATAGTGGTATGAGACATTGTGAAGCTTGGATTACGACCATATAGCGGTAAGAGACACTATGAAGCCTGGATTATGACCAGATAACAGTAAGGGACACTGTGAAGCTTGGATTACGACCAAATAGCAATTTACCCAGCCAAATACTATGAATCCCAGATTACGACCGGATATTAGTAGGCCCAAAAGGCAAAGGGAAGCCCGGATTACAACCGGATAACCATTTGATCTCTTCTGAAGCCCGGATTATGACCAGATAAGAAGTAAGGTATTGTGAAGCCTGGATTACGACCAGATAGCAGTACAGATCACCATGAAGCCTGGATTCGACCAGTTAATGGTACAAAGCATCGTGAATCCTGGATTATGACCAGATAACGATAAGAGGACTGAAGCCTGGATTACGACCAGATAACAGTACAAGACACTACGAAGCTTGGATTTCGACCAAATAGCAGTTTACCTGGACAATTACTAAGAAGCCTGGAGTTGACCGGATATTAGTGTGCCCTAAGTTCAAGTTGAAGCCCGGATGCGACCGGATAACAACTCATTTCCTTCTGAAGCCTGGATTACGACCAAATAAGAATCGAGAAATTGCGAAGCCTAGGCTACGACCGGATAGCAAGTTTAATCTCATCTCCTCAATAAGTCACTATAAAGCCTTGATTATGACCAGATAGCAGTCAGTCTTATTAGTATGAAGCCTGGATCACGACCAGATAGTAGTTTATTTTCACCTCTTCGACGAAGGGACGGTTCCTTAACAAGAATAACGGACGATCGAAGTTCCTAAAATTCAACTTTTCTCAAAAAATAGAGACGATTTCCCAATAGAATAACGGACGACCGAAGCTCCTAAAATTCTATTTCTCTCAAGACAGAGATCAACATTCCCCAGCAGAATCTTCCTCAACAACAGGTATACAAGCTCTCGCTAAGGAATCTATTAGGCGATCGACACTCCTTCAGATGGCATCTTTAAGCCCATCTTCCGTCATCAATTTCCAAATGGCATCTGTAAGCCCATTCCCGACATCGCAAGACGGACACCACATCATGTGAGTGCAAATTTCTGGGCACTCTAGTGTTCAATCCTCTTTCACCTTCGGATCACGAAAGACACGCAAGCCAATCTACATCTTCAGGTTTAAGAAGATTGAACAGGGGCACCTGTTGTACCCCAAAATTTTCCCTCTCATATTTGTCAAAACATTTCAAGAAAGATCCTCAAGTTGCTCAAGGAAGTCCAAGGGTTAACCAGACAAGCCCTCTCCTAAGGCAGTCTACCTCAAATTAGGGTTTCATGTTGCATCAAGATACTTGAGTCCAAGGGATCCCAAATGATCACCATTGTCCTAATATGTTCTCAAGATCATCCATGTCAAGTTTCAAGCCTTGTAGAGGAAGTTTGCTCAGTCAATTGCTCAAAGGCCTGAAAATCGACTATGCTAGGGAAAAAGTCAATTGTGGCCTACATACAGTAAAAATTCAATATTTTTGGTCAACATCCTCATTTTTAAGTATATTTAATCATTTGATCAAGGTTTGATCATGATTCATCAAGGATTACTCATAATTCATCAAGACTCCAAAGTTGCTAAATTAGGTTTTGTAGGAAAAGTCAACTCAACTTTGAACAAGCATAACGTTCTCATACTTTATGAGAAATGACCCATCCATATCTCATTTTGAAGAGGATGCAATGCTATACAATCCATCTTCAGCTCCCAAGTTCAAAATATGCACTCACAAGAAGTTATGAATTTGGACATTATAGGTCATTTTGAAAAGTCAACAAAAACACCCTTTTTTGTCAAAGCTTCATACATGAGCATGGAATATCAAATTGAGATGAGACCAAAATGGTTGCTTAGAGGACATCTCGAGATTTATAAAAAGTCCAAGAACACCTTCAAAGAGTCAAAATTGAGGAAGTTATGCATTGGTGAAGTAGACCTTTTTTGCAAAATTGCCAAAAGTCAACTATGCCTCAAATTGCAAATTTTGCCAAATGGACCCAATCTTTTGCACTGGTTTTGATTTGGAAACATGGTCCACGAGCCCTAGCCCTTTCCACTTGTCATTATCTTGTTTTTATTATTTATTTTGATTTTGATTTGAATTAAATCATTTTAAATCAAAACAAATCATAGAAAATCCAAAACATTGAAATTCAAAGATCTTGTGCTTGTTTCAGGTCCTACATCCAGCTAGCATGAGATTGAATTCGTGTAAAGGCTTGGTGTGCACAAAAAGATTAAATTTGCCTAATTTTAGAAAGATATTCAAAGTGAGTCAAATCCAAATCAAAAGCAATGATGGAGGAAGATTGTGATCATATTGGAAACCCTAATTCATTCCTCAGTACATAAGGAGTATTTGCAGACCCAAAAGAAGGCTAGAAAGAGGCGTGAGAACAAGAACAAAACTGGAAAAAAAATCACAACAAAGTGCTGACACAATTTCATTGTTCCAGGCAATTTCAAATCCTCTTGATCATCCCAATCACTTCCTGGGATCCCCAGCAAGCAAAACCAATCCAGAACAAGCATTTTCAAGCCCTGAAACTCACTGTAAGTCAACCACGACTTTGAGGTATTTTTGAAATCGATTTGCATGAATCTGACATCTATAGCATGAAATAATGGCATATTCTTGTTCACTATCACATTTCCAAGATATCTGGCACATTTAATTGCATTATTTTGGACTGTATGAAATTTCACCATTGTTAGGGTTTGTAGCTCCGATTTGGGATCTTTGTTTACAGGTGAAATTGGGCCACGATTAGGATACCATGAAGTTCGTGAGACTGAGATGAATGGATTGGTACCATCACCATTGATTTATTGTGCTTGTACATGATTTTTTGAGATATACAGGTTTTAGCTACGATGGTTGTCCGTTGGTAAAGGTCTGTTGTCTAAAACAACAGATCCTTGGAGAAGACGAAGACATGGCGAACAACCATTCACTTATTTGAAAGTTCGCACGTTTTGAACTTAGTGTTTTTGATTTTTCATATTATTATTTATGTTTATTATATGAACAAACAAAGCAGCTAGCGCAGTTGGTAAGTGGAGCATTGGAAAGTGTTTCAGGGCCTGGGTTCGAATCCCAGGTCCCCCCAATTTTCTTCATATTATTTTCTTTCAAGTAATCAGGCGCACACGTAGGTTTGAAGCACACCATGGTCCATCATGATCCAGCTTGCCAAGTGGCCAGATGGCCAGATCCAAAGGGCCATCAACGAAGGAGCATCATAGGCTTCAGTCAACGAGTAGCACTGGATCCAGCAAGTCAACAATGGGTCAATTCTTCTTGGGCCAGATTGTTATCCACACCTCACCAATTACTTTCAGGCCCATATCTCTTTCTATACTCTTTTTTATATTTTTCTTAATTAATTTATATTTTTAATTTACTAACATAAAATAAATTATTTATTTTATCAAAAATCACAAATAACATTTTTTCACCAAATTAGGTTTAAGTTTATTTTTTTATCAAAAATTAATTAATTAATTAATTAGGTTATTTGATCTTAGATAACTTTGATTATTTTGTAAATAAATTTAAAAATAATTAGAACAATTAGGGTTTTTTTCATAATTTAATTCTATTTTTCTTTTTCTTAAAAAATACCAAAAATACAAAAAATAGGCCATTTATTTATTTTCATTAATTATTTAATTACTAATTATTTTGGTACTTAATTTTAAAACTTAATTCTTTTTCTTAAAAATAATTAAAAACAACAAAAACAATTTTCTCATTCAATTAGGTTAGAAAGGGTCAAAACCCTAGTTCTCTCCCGATCTAAATTTCCTCGCGCGTGCTTTATCTTTTATTTTATCCTATTAATGTAATTGCCCACAAAGTTGTAATAGTTTAATTAGGTCTTTTATTTTCGTTTATCGCTTTATTTTTAAGTGTTTGTTTTTGGCTATGTAAATACCCGAAGCCTTGTAATAGCGTAGTTTAATTTCCGCAAAATATTAAGCTGTTAGATGTATGATATTAGGGATGCATGACAAGAATGTATGTAAACTTTAAAACGGTTAGATAACCCTAAATGTGCAAAGATAATAATCTGAAACTGAATCACTCACACATGCACACTCCTAGGGTATACTCTCACTTCGGTTGCCTTCGGTAAACGGTCATTAAGTATAGGATGCTTTAGTGGTCGCTCTCTTGTCTAAACAAAGATCAAAGTCCCGTTCAGAAAAGTTGCCTCGAAATGGTTGCCTCGAAATTGTTGCCTCGAATAATTGATCTAAGACATTAGGGTTACTACTAAGATGTCCTAACATTGCTTTAGTGACCATACATCCCTTTTCGATCTGACCCTCAAAATTCCAACGACGATGCTACCTACTCACTAATAGTGGGATAACACTGTCTAAAGGAAACAAACATAGAACAATTCTTTTTTCGAGTAGGTTGATTAGTTCTTAAGTACTTGCTCAATCTAAATAAACTTTTTACACTTACACTCCTTTTCAAACAAAGTTTTCAAAAACACTTCGTAACACTCTTGAAGACAGAAGCAAGAGTTAAATGGAAGTCAAAAACTTTTCAAATCACACAAACACAGAAGCAATTTTGAAAATGATGAGCAAGTACCTAAGATCCCGTAGATAACTACGGATAGAAAGGGTGCTAATACCTTCCCTTTCTATAATCTACCCCCGTACTCAGAAAATCTTGAAAAAAGGAATTTTTCTGTGCTTTTTTCCTTTCCTTGTTGGATAAAATAAAAGTCGGTGGCGACTCTTGCTTATCGCGACATTTTGCGAATACAAACGCAAAACATAAACCAACAATTCCTAAAAAAAATAGTCCCGGTTCTGGCCACCGTATCACAGCATCCATGTGAAGTGACGATCTAGGCGAGGAAATTTTATGTTTATTTGATTTTTCAGTTGTAATTTCTTTGCTTGCTTAAACACTTATCTTTATGTCAGACTTTGGTTACTCTCATTAATACATTAGATATGTTTGTCTTGAATCAATCCATTCATTTTCATTATATCTTAAACTATGCTCTTTACTCCCTTTATGATGTTCAACTCTTGTTTCAAAAGTTGCAAGCCTTTAGAGGGAGGATGACGAAAACAATGCCTTCATCTCATACAGTATGCTTTTGGACAAACCTTGCTGACGATGTACATGCGTTTTTTCAAATCCTAAACACTGGAGTTATAGGGAGGATAATCCCTAGTCAACCCCTTCGAGCCAAAGAAGTAGAAGTTTCCTTTTTACACAAATTGAAACCTTTAATCAAAACCTGGGGCAGGGTAGTCTCTCAGTTAATTCAAATGTGCATTCAAATCGCAAACTCTCATCTCGTAATACAATGAATGACATCAAAAACATTCCTTTGGAATCACAAGAGGTCACTGCAAATCCTCAACAACATGAAAAATATGGAAAAAATGACCGCCTTCCGACAAACTTAACTTGTCTGAGCCATCACCAACGCGTCATTCCAGACTCAATTGGAGTTCAAACGCACAATTAACTGAGTTTAGGACTGAAGAACATCACGAAGAGTGGGCGGGTACAATTACACTTTGAGCCTTATCCTTTGTTTCTTAAACCATGAACCTAGACCATGATACAACCTTTCAAAGTTCTAATTGAAGCATGGGTTAGTTCGAAAGCATACTGTAACAAAAGGTATCCTGACTCCTGTAAGGATTACTATAAATCCTTATTTAAACTCTCATACTTGCATAACTCTTTTATCTGCTAAAACGCATTTTCAAAACTTCAAGACAAGAACAAATTTTGCATTATTGTGAATACCGCCGCTTGCATATGGCTAATTGCTTCACAACAGAAAAATTCACACGACGAATATTCAGCAAATGAAAACTCTCTCAATAAACAAAATCACCTCAAATGGAAAGACGCTTCCAATGACAAATCTCTCATAACCAAGGGGCACGGCATGACCATTCTCCAACACATCTGGGGCAGTCAAGTCGAGATTCAAAGAATCTCTCAAGGAAATGTTGAATCACTCAAGGGGCAAATCCCCATCTGAATCACTCAAGGGGCAATGTTATGTTGATCATGGGTTTGAACAAAACCCACTATGAAGACTTCCGGTACCATCAAATCACTTGTCTGTGCTTGTAGTATTAGACGGTGTCAGTATCATGTCTTCGGATCCTCCCATGACAGTTCTTGGAAAATTATGAGACTTGACCAAAGATCTTGGGTACCACCAATTTGTTTGTTTGTTCTAGTAGTACCAGATGGTGTCAGTATCAGGTCTTCGATTTCTTCCACAACAGTCTTAGAAGATATCCCTAGAAAGTTCAGGGCTACCAGAAATGTGATTAAAATCTCAAACGTCGAGGTGCACTAGATTAACTCTAGGGGAAAATTGGCTCTCACATATAAAGGGTCATGTGTGATCAAGCAAACATTTTCTGGCATTACAACAAAACTTACTACTTTAGACAGTGACAAATCCCCATAAAATACCCTCCATAAGGTGATCCTCGGTGAAGTCGTCAGAGTCACAAGGCTATCCCCGACAAGTGCAGAAGCATATTTAAATAAAAATGGGGCATCCTCCAGCTGATGACATAGTCAAACTCACCAGCAAATAGAGGAGTTTTAATATTCTCCCAACAAATGCATACATCACACTAGTTCCCAAATAGAGGATACAATTCTCTTGCAGATACGGTTCAAATACGATCCAGATATGGACATCATTCTGATACTCATTCAATATCTCCTCAGATACCATCAAAGCTTGGAATCATTCTGACATTCCCCAACTGAGCTAGTCTTAATTGAGTTAAAAGCCTTATGGAGTTTTTGTCCGAAGCGCCCTTCTAGCAGATTAGCGACAGGGTTTATTTCACCAAAAAAAGGCAAGATTACCCAGTTTGAATTTGCTTCCCAGACCATCATAAATCAAAGGACCACAACTCCTCTTCCCCAGCAGACTGCTCTACAATCCCCATAGGTACTTTCTCCAGCAGGAGCGGAAATAAGAATATCCTACTACAAGATCACTAACGTATCTCCAGTATGCAGCCTAATGGTATCAGGTGCTCTCACATCCCCGACGGAGCAAAAATTCCAGTTACCGCTCCAGAGATTCCCTAGTGAAAGTCGCCCAGCTTCTCAGGATTCCCCAACGGGATTTCACAAAGTCCACAAGCAATGCACGACGTTTCCCTTCCCCAATAGAGTTTATTTCTCTAATAATGGAAACTCATCCATCCATGCTTCAACTTTAACAAAATATGAAGACTTACACTCCTCATTCCCAGCAGTACTCAGGGATTTATTTTCCCTGAGTCCAACAACATTGCGGCAAGAACAATTAATATGTGCATACATTGCATTCCTATGTCATGGAATTGACAACACAAATGCATATAGCGCAATCTCATGCCATGCATTTCATACATCATGGCATCGTATACAACTAACCCTTCACCTTTTCAGGAAAAATCAATCAACAGGAAATTATCATCAAATTTTCAACAGGATAATTATTTGTGAACAAATCAATTACAGATCAATTCCCGAGAAAGGACTGGTTGACCATCTACATAACAAATATTTCCTTCGGACCTCTGCCGGTTCAGTTTAAATCTCTCAACAGTTTATCCTGATTCTTCCCCTCAGAATTATTCTTAAGCAGAGTCTCTCCCTAGCAGAAGTAGAAGAACCACAATTTTCTACAACAGTCAGGAATGCTATTTCCAATACTCTCCAGCAGCAGTAATGGATTTATTTTACCAGACTCGGGTCCAAGATTGGCTCCTGAAACTAAACAGAGTAATCATTTGTGCAGCCAAATACTACTTCACACGAGTTTATCTTGAAAAATCTTACACGAGTCCCTTCTCATACATTTCCAAATAAAGTTTCACACGAATTCATTTCGAAGTAACCCTACGACCCGACTTCCTTCTCATAGCCCTACTATACAGGCTTTCATTTCGAAGTAACCCTATGACCCAGGTTCCTTCTCATAGCCCTACTATCCAGGCTTTCATTTCGAAGTAACCCTACGACCCAGGTTCCTTCTCATAGCCCTGCTATCCAGGCTTTCATTTCGAAGTAACCCTACGACCCAGGTTCCTTCTCATAGCCCTACTATCCAGGCTTTCATTTCGAAGTAACCCTACGACCCAGGTTCCTTCTCATAGCCCTACTATCCAGGCTTTCATTTCGAAGTAACTCTACGACCCAGGTTTCTTCTCATAGCTCTACTATCCAGGCTTTCATTTCGAAGTAACACTACGACCCAGGTTCCTTCTCATAGCCCTACTATCCAGGCTTTCATCTCGAAGCAACCTTACCCAAGTTCCTTCTCATAAGCCCTACTACCCAGGCTTTATTTCGAAGTAACCCTCTGACCCAGGTTCCTTCTCATAGCCCTACTATCCAGGCTTTCATTTCGAAGTAACCCTACGACCCAAGTTACTTCTCATAGCCCTAATACAAAGGCTCTATTTCGAAGTAACCCTACTGCCCAGGTTCTCATAACCTTACTACCCAGACCCCTGTTGGTTCAGCTTAAATCTCTCAACGGTTTATCCTGATTCTTTCCAAATAAACAATTTTCTCTGGTTCAGATAAATCACTCCAAGATTTATTCTAACTCTTTCCAATCAAACAACATTCAAGACTTCTGCTAGTTTCAGTTTAAATCAACCAAAGGCTTACTCTAATTCTTTTCCCAATTGAAGTCAAGTTCAGACTTAGTTTAATTTCTGTCAACAATCACCTTTGGATGGCATCTATAAGCCCATCTCTGACAACTCTCCATCATTTCTCCAAATGGCATCTTTAAGCCCATTCCCTACACAATCAACCAGCACATCGCCAAGTGCAAATTTCTGGGCACTCTAGTGTTCAATCATCTTCCACTTTTAAGCCACGAACGACAAACACGTCGATCTCACTTTTCAAGTTTAAGAAGATTAAACAGGGGCAGTTGTTGTACCCCAAAATTTTCCCTCCCATTTTTCACTCAAGATGCTATCCCAGGTTTCTCAAACACTCAATTTGGCACAAGATTTGATCAAACAAATTCTCTTCCTAGGCATTGAGTAAGCAGCTAGGGTTTGGTATTTCTTAAGCAAAATTGAGTTTCAAAAGTTTCAATTGGTCTTTATGGTCCTTCATGTGTTCTCAAGGATGTTTGTGTCAAGTTTCAAGCCTCGCATCGTGAGTTTGCTCAGTCTATGGTTCAGATGACTAAAAATCAACTGCAAAAGTTGGCCTTTTCAGTATCAAGTTCAAACGATCGTAACTTCTTCATTATTCAATATTTTTGAGTAGTTTTCCTTGCGTATGATTATCCTTGATGCCACCTCAATTTTATTTTCACAAATCAAGAGCTGATTACGCTTAGAAGATCACCAAAATTCGAATGCGTTAGAAGTCGCATCTTGAATTTTGACCTAATTTCAAATAACGGTTATCTGATTGTTATTTCTTCAAATTACAAGACCTTGAGACGATTATTTTTGCACATTTTCCTAAGTGATGTCATCAACAAGTTCTCTTCAAGAATCAAAGGAAAATTGTGCTTATAAGACCCTGGGAGTTATCAAATTGTCATAAATCATTTCCTTGATTAGAATGTTTTTAACTTCTAATTTCAACACCTGCCATATTTATTTTCTCAAGGATATTAATTCTTATGTTGAGATCGGGGATTCCTTGTTTGTTTGTCGCTGACTTCAAGTCATTGGTGTTGAAGCATTGGTGTTTATTAGTTTACAGTGGATTTTTGATAGAGTTTTCTTAAGACATTATTTGTTCACTCGAGTATCATTAACTTGTATCGCGAGTTACTATGAATTGAAGATGTGACTTAGAGTTTTAGTGAAAGATATTTGAGGATCCATTCAAATGATGCCTTTGATCTCAATTCAGCTCAAGCATACAAGGCATAATTCATTTATTTTGAATTTGTCTTTAGTTTAAGATTCGAAATGGAAGAAACTTTTTAAGTTTAGAAAGGAAACTACAAGGGCATCATTTTGTTTCATCCAAATGCTTACCAAGACTTTTTCAAAGATCAAATTCAAGTTACAATTGTAAATTGCAAATTGCAAGTTATGATTCCAAGATTAGTTTCAAATTACAAGTGTTAAAGGGAATTTACATCCAAAGCCTAATCCTAAGTCGTAAACATGTTTAAATCATCCCAAAATCTTTGAGATATTCTTCAAGCTTCATGGCAGCCCCATTCCTTCAAGACATCATCATTTCCCTTCAAGCCTATCCATGACTTCCAATTATAAATCGCCTTGTTGTTTCTCCATACCATCACATGAAACAAATCAAAGAAGAAAAAATATGACCAGCACATAAATATTGAAGCATAAACAAGAAATTTTCAAAGTTTTATTTTCGCAAATTCATCATTAGGGTTTGCGATTTGGAATCAGAATATTTGTTTGTTTTATAACAATCATTTTCCCCAATTGCAAATCACAAAAAAAGGATTGCCTTTCTTGGTTCACAAAAAGGGAAATAAAGCTACAAGGCAGACAAATACAAACAGGCTGCATAGCATATAAACTGCCCAAAACTACAACAAAAGCAATAGTCTGCAAACAGCAACAGTCAAACACAAAAAAGGGGCAAGCCTACAGCGGATGCAATAAATATCATAGCAGGATCCGAGTAAAAGCATGTTGCAAACACAAACCAACAAGCAAATACAACAAAGGCCACAACAGAACAAAACAAACAATATGCAAGCTAACATTAGCTCATATCTAGAACAAATGCATCATCATTTTCTAAAGCTGCAAACCCTTCAAAATTTTAAATAAAATAAGCAAAAGCTGCTTTTGTTTCATAGAAAGAGGAAAGAGGAAAGAAGATAGGGACAAGTTAGAAAAGTACCACCTAAGTCAAAACTGTCCAAAAACCTGCCATGACCAGCCTGCATTACAGTCCAAAACCTGCACCAAAACTTGCACTAAAATGGCAAAACATAACCTACACTCAAAGTGTTCAAGGTCAGCATACCATAATGGTTCAAAATCCTCAAAACTTTCCCTCCAATTCTTACTTCTTAGCTATTATATTACAAAGAACAAGCAGCATATCAAAACAAGGTGAGAACACACCAAAAAAAAAAGAAAACAACCACAGAATCAAGAGAACTCAACTTTTGTTCATCCATTTCCTCAAATAAAAAACCCTTCAGAAACTAAAAAAAACAAAGAGAGAAAGAGAGAATTTTTTTTAGAAAAGGAACTTTCCTGAAGAAAATCGAAAAACTCTCCATCAATATGCATCACACGATACCTTTAGAACCGTAGCCACTTCACACACTCAATTCAAACCAACCTCATCATTCAACAACAATCTAAACCGAAATTCATTCACAATACCCTAATAGTCACTAAAAAAAGCACAAGAAGAGGATGAATTAAAAAGACACACGTGAGAAAGTCTGAAATGCACTGACCATTCCGCTGTTCACGTTCAACCGCGAGTCCCAACTCATACCTCAAGCCTCCACTGCAATTTTGATAAATAAACCCATCTCCACCGTACATTTGAGAACCCGCTGTCGATCCGGTAACTCTCTTTTTCACTCACTCTTTCTTTGCTACGATTGATATTATTTTGGTTCTGAAACTCAAACGATATTATATTGTTGATTTGTTTGACATTCTAAACCAAAATTAGAGCGATTGTCATTGTTACCTTCATGATACAGTGAGCTCCTGTTGTTGTTGTTGTTGTTTTCCTAAGCACGGTCATGAAACCGTGAAGCGAGATCGGGTTATTATTGATGTTCGTTAGAATTAGGGACCGTAAGCGACAGAGAGATTGATTTACATAGGAAGTTTGATAAAGGGGAAGTATTTTCGGTTCACATTTGAGATAAAGGAATAGATATTTACAGAGGGAGTTTCGTAAGAGACAGGGAGAAGAAGCTATTGGGAGTATATAGAGATACAATAAAAGCAAGGAAAGAGCTTTTTTTGTGGTTATGTTAGGGTTTTCAACCCGTTTGGTGGGAGCATGGGCGAACCGGGTTTCTTAAACCCAGGTTTATTCTTTTTTATTGTTGTTTGTTCTGTAACTTTTCTTTTAATTTTTTTTCTTGGGCCATCTAACCTAACCTAGCGCCCCAGTTTTCGCACCCTCCTGGGCTTTGACATTTTTTTCTTTACTTCTTTGTTTAATTGTTTAACATCGTTTGAATTTTTAACATAATAAAAATATATAAAAATATAAATGATTTTCAATTAAAATAATTAAGTTTAATAATATCTATGTTATTAAAATTTTCTAATTAATTTAAAATAGATTGTTTTAGTTTAATTAATTGTTTATTTTTAATTTGATTGGGTTGTATTGATTGTTTATTTTAACTTTTAATCGTATTGACGATCCGACTCATCCCCATTCATAAATTTGTACCCCTATTCCCGAAAACTCTGTAATAGCGTAGAATTTCAATTTCTGCAATTACTGTTTTCCTTATACTGTATAGTAATTAGGCGTGCATGGCAAGACATAAAATCAAGCGCTAGATAACCTAATTTTAAAGACAAAATTAACTTGAATCAAAAACACTTTTTCACACGCGCACCTCTAGGGTAACCTCGCTTGTTGCCTCAGAAAAACAGTCATGTCCCTCGAACGTGGGACACTTTAGAAAAACCTCTCGAATAAAAAAGAGCGTAGTCCCTCGATGACCATTCGATGTTGCCTACGGTAAAATGATCTAGTCCTTTACGAAGAATTGCTAAAGCGTCTCATAAGTTGCTTTCGATGACTGTAAAATTGACCCGCGCCTGTCGCTTCACATCCAACGATGGGGCTTCTTACCAAATCAATGGTAAGATAGAAACATCTAAAGGAGGAAGAAAAGAACATTTGAGACCTTTCGAGTAGGTAGATTCGCTCCTAGTTACTCGCTTACTCACGACAAAAAACCTTTTTACACCGACACTCTCATTTCGAAAACATTTTCAAAAAGACAACATTTTATATACGTTCTTATAGAGACGAGAACCATTGCAAAACATCTTTTCAAAACCACTTTCAAAAACACATTCCACAAACACATCTTTGAACTATTTTTCGAAACAACACTTTGTATGCGTTCTTATAGAAACGAGAACCATTACAAAGACATTTTCAAAATACTTTCAAAAAACACACCACAAGCATATTGTTAAACAAAAGAAAGTGATCTAGCGAGTAACTAAGAGCCCGTAGATAACTACGGATGAAAAGGGTGTTAATACCTTCCCTTTTCATAATCTACCCCCCGAACCCGAGAAATAATCTCGAAAGGTCTTTCCTGTGCTTTTTTACCTTTCCTTTTGGATAAAAGAAAAGTCGGTCGCGACACTTGCTATCCGCACAAATGCGATCAAAACACAAACACCTCAAGTCAGTTCTTCCACTGTATCACAGCTAGTATCAAAGGTTTCCGAAACTTATGCATTCACTAAGAGACATGGTCGACTTCTCAACCTGGTCACTTTAAACTTTGATGAAAAGATGATGAGTGTACTCTTTCAGTTCTTTAATCCCAAGCACCACTGGTTCACCTTTCCAGACTATCAGTTGGTACCTACCACAAAAGAATTCTCTCAGCTGTTGGATATACCCATTCTTGAGCAGTTGCCCTTCACAGGTCTGGAAGAAGTTCCTAAGACAGAAGTCATTGCTTTAGCTTTGCATCTGAGACGGGTCGATGTGGTATCCAATTGGGAAACAAGAAGCGGAGTCAAGGGTTTTCTAGCCAAGTTCTTGATAGACTAGGCCCAACTGTTTTGGGATGATATGGATTTTCAGGATTTTGAGGAGGTCTTGGCTCTTCTAGTCTATGGGTTAGTACTATTCCCTAATCCAGACTCATTCATAGATGTGAATGCTATAAAGATTTTCCTCTCTCACAACCTTGTGCCTACCTTGCTCGGAGATATTTTGCACGCTCTTCATACTCGTACCATGAAGAAAAGAGGGGTCCTTATGTGCTGCATGCCATTGCTGTCAAGGTGGTTTATTTCTCACCTCCCTAAGTCCGTACTGAATAATGAAGAAGGTTTGGGTTGGTCGCAAAGGATAATGTCACTCGCCCACATGGATATTCTCTGGTGTTCCTGAGCTATGGAAAACACTGCTATTATTGACCACTGCAGGGAATACCCTAATGTCCCGTTGCTAGGCATCAGAGGGAGTATAACCTACAATCCTTGTTTAGCTATGCGACAATTTGGTTACGCTCAAAGGGATGGTCCCCATGAGTTACTTATCGAGGGCATTGTGTTAAACTATGAGGGTGATGTTCAAGAGTATCGCCAGAGGTTCATACGAGCTTAGGGCATGGTAAACAGGTATGGCGCTAAGGCTTTGGGGCCAAAGGCTTCAATTCCTATGGAACCTTACCTCCAATGGGAACGAGCTCGCGCCCAGAATCTTATGATGCCCTATATGGCCGTTTTACCAGTGATTGTGGAACCCACTACTGAAGGGGGTATTCCTTACACGGTCCTCTATCCTGATATGCCCACTGATCTTGGAGAATTACAGAGGTCTTAGATTCAGTTGAAGAAAGAGCAGGATACTTACATGGATCAGTTCTATGCCTAGGAGAGGAAGGTTTTGGAACTCACAAAGCAGCTCCATGAGGAAAGAGGACTCAATGCTTATCTCGGCACAAAGAGGAAGCATCCATGGGAATTTTGACTTTTTCTAGTTTTAGATTTGTTTTTATTGTAACGCCTAAAAGGCATTTAAACTTTGAATTCATCTAATAAAATCTTTGTTTTATTTTGGTTCGCAAATTTAAATTTCCCAAAGTCTTTGAAATCATTGCATGCGCATCCCATTCATAGCATTGCATGTACAAGTACCATTACAGGTTTCTCATCTTCTTCGTTGTTCATACACATAAATGTCTTCCGAACAAAGCATCAAGAACCTTTAGGCACAAAACGCCCAATTCCAGCAAATGTTTATAAATCTGGAAAAAGGGCAGAAGGATCTGAAATCCCTCATCCTGAAAGAGAAAAAGAAAAAGAAGAAGGTTGCCGGTATTCTGAATATGGGCAGAAGGTTTGGAGGGTCGTTGAAGAGACAAGTCGATCTGACCTCTTGATCCAAAGAAGGGGAGAATTAAGAAGAAGAAACAAGGGAGAAGGATCCCAGTCCTGAAGTTTCTGACAATGATACCGACTATAATGATGAGCAGTATGCTCCCCCTGAGGATAGATACAAGCAATTGGAAGATCGCTTGAGAGCTATGGAAGTCCAGAGGATACTTGAGTTAGATTTTGAAGAATTGGGATCGGTGTCGGGAGTGGTCATCCCGCAGAAATTCAAAGCTCCAATTTTTGCAAAGTATGATGGGGTGTCCTGCCCAAAACTCCATCTCCGCTCTTATGTTAGAAAGATCCAGCCCCACACCGCTGATAGAAATTTGTGGGTTAATTTCTTTCAAGATAGTCTGTCAGGGACTCAGCTTGAATGGTTCTATCAACTGGAGAGAGCCAATGTCCAAAATTAGGAAGATCTGGTTGTTGCTTTCTATAAGCAGTATCAATACAACGCCTACCTTGCTCCTACTTGTACTCAACTCCAGAGTATGTCCATGGGAGCAAGTGAATGCTTTAAAGACTATGCACAGAAATGGAGAGACTTGGCTAGAAGAGTTCAACCCCCGTTGTCTGATAGGGAGTTGGTTGATATGTTTCTGGGGACGCTATCTGGTCCATTCTTTAACCATTTGGTCGGCAGCTCGTCAGCTGGGTTCACCGAGCTGATTCTGACTGGGGAGAGAGTAGAAGCTGGGATTCAGAGAAGAAAGATATAGAAGGATGCCTCTTTGAGTTCGGTAAAGAAGCCTTTTGCTGGTAAGAAGGAAGCTAGTTCCATCTATAGCCCGAGGGTCCAAAACAGAGTTGAACATCGTCAGACAGTAAGTGTCGTAATGATACCTAGGCCTGCAGCCGCTCCATAATGCAACAATCAACCAAGGGTGGAAAGGCCACAACGATAGTTTACCCAAATTAATATGACATTGGCTGAAATTCTACCTCATCTACTGAGATGCAACTTTGCGACCTTGAAAGAGGCTCCCAAGAATCCAAAAACCATATCTCCCCGATATAATCCAAATGTTCGGTGTGCCTATCATTCTGAGAGTCCTGGCCACGATACCAATGACTGCTGGGCTCTAAGAAATAAGGTAGAAGATCTGATTGAAGCCAAGGAAATTGAGTTCGATGCTTCGGAGAAGCCCAATGTCATAACTGCTCCCATGCCTAAGCACAGTCGTGGAGTTAATGTTATTGATACTGACTTGTTTGTGACCTTGGTGGATGAAGTTTCTACTCCTCTCATGATTGTGAAGAAGAATTTGTTGATGGCCGGTTTATTTCCGGGTTATGGGGAAGGTTGCCACATGTGTTCATTCCTACCTTCTGGTTGCCATTTGCTGAAGTCAGGTGTTCAACACCTGATGGACATCAAATAAATTTTGTTCGAGAAAACTTTGGTTCCTGTTGTTCCATCTGAAGACATTGCCATTATAACCATTTCCGCCAATCCTTCCAAGGTCTCCTCGAGAAGACCTGTTAGGATTACATCTTCTCCAAGAATCACTCTGCTAATAATTACTGTTCCTGGTCCTGTCCCGTATGCCTCGGACAAAGCTGTCCCCTGGCATTATGGTGCCGATGTGTACTATCATGGCATCAAACAAGATTTGAAAAAGAAGAGGCTGATCCTGATATTGGTAACATTGTCGGAACCAGCAAGGTTACCCGAAGTGGAAAGGTTTTCTCTCTCGAGATTTCTCCTAAGACTGTCAACAAGCCTATTGTCATTCCATATGTTGTTCCTGCTGATACATCAACTACGGCTCCTGTTCTTGCTCTAGTTATTACCCCTTCTGGCGAATTGTCTGATACCCGCGAAAAAGAAGTTATAGGTGAGCCTTCCCGGACGGAGGCGCCTAGAAAAATTGTTGTGGAGGCCTCTAAGCAAGAGATAGAGGAAATTTTGAAAATAATTAAGAAGAGCGACTACAATGTGGTCGAGCAGCTGGGGCAGACCCCCTCAAAGATATCCATGTTATCCTTATTGTTGTGCTCCGAGGCCCATGCGAAGGCTTTAATTTCATTCCTCAAAACTGCGCATGTGCCGCAAGAGACTTTAGCTGATCAATTTAAAGATTGTGTGGCCAGCCTGACTGCTGACAATGGGCTAGGTTTTTCAGTTGCAGACTTGACACCAAAGGGAAGGAAGCATAATAATGCTCCACATGTCTCGATTGAATGCATGGGCACCACTATGGCTCATGTGTTGGTAGATACTGGGTCTTTGCTGAATGTTCTGCCGAAGAAGGTGTTAGACCGGTTGGATTGCGAGGGTTTGACTTTAAAGCCTAGTAACATTGTGGTAAGGGCTTTTGATGGGTCGAAGAGAATGGTGCACGGGGAGGTGGACATCCCTGTCAAACTGGGTTCTCAGACTTTTGGGTCCACCTTCTATGTGATGGACATCAAGTCGTCGTATTCTTATTTGTTGGGTTATCCTTGGATCCACGAGGCTAGGCCAGTTACTTCCAAACTACACCAAATGCTGAAGTATCAGGTAAAAGGGAAGATTGTCACTGTGCAGGGTGAAGAGGAGTATATGATGAGCCAGCTCAATTCCTTCTGGTACATAGAGATGGACGAGGAATTCATAAAAACTCCTTGTCAAAACTTCGAAGAGGTCCCTCAGATCTTGACATCGACTAAAACTACTACCAGCAGCAAACCTCCTCCGAAGATGGCTTCTCTCAAGGACGCCAAGGCCGTGGTTGAAGAAGGTGGGTGTACCAATTAGGGTCAGCTCCCTGATTTCACTCACAAAACTGACAAATTTGGTTTGGGCTTTACTACAGGGGCTCAAAGGGCTGTTCGACGCGCTCGGACTGAAGGACCTCCCCTACACATCAGTAATCGGGGAATTAATGCCATCGAAGACAACGAGGAAGACTCAGACATTGACAGCTGGATCTACCCAACTACGAACGATGGACCGAGTAACTAGACGGCTAGGGACTTTATACCAATTTCTTTTATTCCGCAGTAATTGTCTTACTTGTTTTGAGATTTTTGTAATAAACAATTTAAAATTTTATGGCCTTGTGCCTTGCCCGAGGCACATTGGCTTTGCTTGTGAGGGATATTATTTGTCATTTCATATATCACTAATAAAGCATTGGACGTTTCTTGCATACAAATTTTGCGCTCTCTGTTTTTTCTTTTCTGTTTTCACTTTATCAAAATAACTATTCTCTTACACACACTCACGTATCATACTACAGATCCATATCCACTCTGGATCCCAATGATAACAACTCTTCTATTTCCAGTTATGACTTTGAAAATCCGATCAACCGAGCCGAGGACGAAGGTGAGGGTGATTGTGAGGTTCCTGGAGAACTTGCTAGACTACTACAGCAGGAAGAAAGGGCCATACAACCTCATGAAGAGCCAGTTGAGATAATGAAATTGGGTACTGAGGAAGACAGAAAAGAGTGGGTTGCCAACTTCGTTCCGGTACCTAAGAAGGACGGTAAGGTACATATGCGTGTGGATTACAGAGATCTGAACAGGGCAAGCCCCAAAAATGACTTCCCACTTCCTCACATTGACGTTCTGGTCGACAACACCGCGAAACATACAATCTTCTCCTTCATGGATGGTTTCTCTGGCTACAACCAAATCAAGATGGCTCCTGAAGACATGGAGAAGACAACCTTTGTCATGCGGTGGGGCACCTTCTGCTACAAGGTGATGCCTTTTGGGTTGAAGAATGCTGGGGCAACTTATCAACCCACCATGGTCGCTTTGTTCCACGATATGATTCACCATGAGATAGAGGTTTATGTTGATGACATGATAGCCAGGTCTCAGACTAAGGAAGAGCACCTTGATCATCTCCAAAAGTTGTTCGACAGGTTAAAGAAAGCTGAGGTTGAATCCGAACAAGTGCACCTTCGGGGTAAGGTCTGGTAAACTTCTGGGTTTCATTGTCAGCGACAAAGGCATCCAAGTAGATCCTGCAAAGGTAAAGGCTATACAAGAAATTCCAGTTCCCCGTATAGAGAAGGAAGTTATAGGTTTCTTGGGACGCCTGAATTATATCGCCAGGTTCATTTCAAATCTGACTGCCACTTGTGAGCCAATCTTCAAGCTTCTGAAGAAAGATCAAGTGGTAAAGTGGAATAATGAATGCAAGACCTCTTTCGAAGGAATCAAGGAATACCTTCAAGAACCACCAATTATGATGCCTCCAGTTGAAGGAAGACCTTTGATATTGTACTTGATAGTGCTAGATAATTCAATGGGGTGTGTGCTGGGGCAGCATGACGAGTCTGGTCGAAAAGAGCATACAATACTACCTTAGCAAAAAGTTTACGGACTGTGAGACAAGATACTCACTGCTCGAGAAAGCTTGTTGCACTTTGGCATGGGCTGCTCGCCGACTGAGACAATATATGCTGACTCACACTACCTTGTTGATATCGTAGATGGATCCGATCAAGTACCTTTTCGAGAAATCTGCCCTCTCCGGAAGAATAGCAAGATGGAAGATGATCTTAACCGAATACGACATCCAAACACAACCCAAAGAGCAATCAAGTGAAGTGTATTGGCTGATCATTTGGCTCATCAGGCCATGGATGACTACCAGTCCATGAATTTTGAGTTCACGAATGAGAATAATATGTTGGTGACTGACTATGAAGAACCTGAACCAGATTAAGGACCTGAGGAGGGTTCCTGATGGGTTATGTATTTTGATGGAGCCTCAAACGCACTAGGTAACGGCATTGGCGTTATAATCATATCTCCCGGGGGCTGTCATACTCCGTTCACTACCAGATTATGTTTCAACTGCACCAATAACATGGCAGAGTATGAAGCGTGCATCATGGGTCTTAGGGTTGCTATTGACCTAAGGATCAAGTTCTTGAATGTATTCGAGGATTCCGCTTTGGTGATAAGTCAGATCAAAGGCGAGTGGGATACGAAACACCTGAATCTCATCCCGTATAAAGAGTACGTACTGACATTGCTCCCACACTTTGAGGAGGTAACCTTTGAACATTTCCCATGAGAGGAGAACCAGTTAGCGGACGTGCTAGCTACCATGTCTTCTATGTTCAAGGTTATGTGGGACAATAAAGCTCCCCAAATCACCATTGAGAGGTTGGATGAGCCAGCACACTACTGCGAAATCAATACCAAAGAAGTGGCAAACAAGCCCTAGTTTCACGAAGTCAAAAGGTATCTCGAGACTCAAGAGTATCCCGAAGGGGCATCTGTCAACGATAAAAAGTTTTTGAGAAGGTTCGCTGCAAAGTTCTTCCTCAGTAATGGAATCCTCCATAAACGCAACCATGACTCCACACTACTACGATGTGTAGACAAGAGTGAAGCAGAGAGGATCATGACAGATCTACATGAAGGCACCTTCGGAACCCATTCTAGTGGACACACCATGGATAAGAAGATCCTACAGGCAGGATACTACTGGTCCACTATGGAAGCCGATTGTTATCAGCACTCTCGAACTTGTCATAAGTGCCAAATCTACGCTGATAAGGTGCATGTGCCTCTTGTCCCCTTAAATGTCTTGACAGCTCTGTGGCCCTTTGTAATGTGGGGCATCAACATGATCGGAGAAGTCAGACCCACCGCTTCTAATGAGCATCGCTTCATCCTAGTAGCCATCGATTATTTCATGAAGTGGGTTGAGGCAGCTTCCTTTGCTACAGTTACTAAGAACGTTATGGCGCAGTTTATCCGACATAATCTGATTTGTCGATATGGGGTTCCAGAGAGAATTATTACTGATAATGGTACGAATCTCAATAACACAATGATCATTGAGCTCTGTAAACAGTTCAAGATACAACACCATAATTCTTCTCCCTACCGGCCAAAGATGAATGGCGCTGTTGAAGCAGCTAACAAGAACATCAAGAAGATTGTACAGAAGATGATGGTGACATACAAAGACTGGCATGAGATGTTGCCATTTGCTCTTCATGGGTACCGTACCTCAACACGGACGTCGACATGGGCAACACCCTATTCTCTGGTATATGGCATGGAGGCAGTCCTGCCCATCGAAGTCCAGATACCTTCTCTCAGGATTATGAAGGATGCAGGTTTGAACAAAGACGACTGGATCCGAACCCGACTTGATTAGTTAAATCTAATCCATGAAAAAAGACTTACTGCTATCTACCATGGTCAGACATATCAAAAGTGAATGATCAAGGCTTTTAACAAGAAAGTCAGACGTCAAGAATATCAAGTCGGGGATCTAGTGATGAAATGCATCATACTGCCGCAAGGTGATCCCAGGGGAAAATGGACCCCCACGTACGAAGGGCCATTCGTGGTTAAGAACATTTTTTCGGGTGGAGCTATGATTCTAACCACCATGGATGGTAACGATCTTCCTCACCCTGTCAATGCAGACATAGTGAAAAGATACTACACCTAATCAAGAGACCCGCTAGGTCGACTGGCCTAGGAAAAACTAAGGGCTTTCTGGAGAACCAAAAGGGTTCGGGCAAAAGTAAGGGATGAAAATGAAAAAATCTGTACACCCGACAAGTCGAAAACCTGAAAGGGCGGCTTGGGCAAAAAGGGTATCCCGGTGGACTGAAAACACGAAAGGGAGGTCTAGGCAAAAGTTAGGGATATAGAGCGTACCAATATGTCTCATTAGATCATCTTGCGACCAGACATCGGTATCGACTATCAAGTTCGGAAGACACCAATCAATTTGATCAACTTTCGGCCAAGAAGCAAAGTGATGAGACGCTTGAAGATATAAATGCAATAATAGAGTTGGAACCCAATGGGGTTGTTTCACATAGCTATTTTTTCTTTTACACAATTTTTATAGCTTCTATTTTTACGGTGGCGTTCTCTTACTAGAACGTCAACCTCCTTGTACAAAAGCGCCTATTACAGGCCAACTTCAAAAATCAATGCGAAATCATTTTCACAAGAAACTTTGATCTGTTTTTTTTTCTGTTTTGTTTTGCAAGAACATCCAATGACTTATTTTTGATATATGCATTTGAAAATGATTGCTGCTCATAAATATTTACATAAGAAACAAAAGACAATTACTCGTAATTCCAGAAACAGAGGCAAAAACAAGAAGTGCCAAACCCGACGGTTACTCTGCCCAGCAGGTGCCGGGATAAAGCCAGCTTGGGAACATAATCATTGGTACATACACTCCCCACAGAGTAAAAGTATTCAAAAGCATTAATGTCAGCCTTCCCGAAACAGGACGTAACCTCCCCAGCCAAGGTCCTTCTGAAACCCGACAGCTATATCCTCCAGCCGAATTTTGTAATCGCGGACGAGTCAGTAAAATTCATCCCCCAAGCAGAGTTTATTTCTCTGGATACAGAGGCTCAATCCCCGGCAGAGTTCATCATTTCAGCTGCAAAAATTCACTTCCTAAGTTTGTTCCCCGCAGAGTTTATTCTCAAGCAGAATCTCTTCTGGACATAACATTTGCAAATTTCCAGCAACCGTCAGGGTTTATTTTCCCAGACGCAGGCATACCCCAATAGCATTTCATGAACATATATCATGACATGCACATACACATACACATCATATACATCATAATCTCATTTATATTGAGAACATCATCTCACCTTGCATTTCACGCATCACATATAATTAACCCCAATATCTTTTCAGGAAAAGACGTTTAACTTCAACAAATCTAGCAATTATACAGGTCACATCTGTAGACGACTAATGGAAACTCAGTTCCCAAAACCAAACGGGTCGACTAATCTACATTATCACTTTGAAGAAACCCTACGACCCAGGTTCCTTCTCATAGCCTTACTATGCAGGCTTTCATTCCGAAGTAACCCTACGACCCAGGTTCCTTCTCACAGCCCTACGATCCAGGCTTTCATTTCGAAGAAACCCTACGACCCAGGTCCCTTCTCATAGCCCTACTATCCAGGCTTTCATTTCAAAGTAACCCTACTATCCAGGTTCCTTCTCATAGCCCTACTATCCAGGCTTTCATTCCGAAGTAACCCTACGACCCAGGTTTCTTCTCACAGCCCTACAATCCAAGCTTTCATTTCGAAGAAACCCTACGACCCATGTTCCTTCTCACAACCCTACTATCCAGGCTTTCATCTCGAAGTAACCCTACTATCCAGGTTCCTTCTCATAGCCCTACTATCCAGGCTTTCATTTCGAAGTAACCCTACGATCCAGGTTTCTTCCCACAAGCCCTACCATCCAAGCTTTCACCTCGAAGTAACCCTACTATCCAGGTTCCTTCTCATAGCCCTACTATCCAGGCTTTCATCTCGAAGTAACCCTACTATCCAGGTTCCTTCTCACAGCCCTACTATCCAGGCTTTCATTTCGAAGTAACCCTACTATCCAGGTTCCTTCTCATAACCTTATCATCCAGGTTTCTTCTCTCTTATCTCCAAATAACAGTTCACAACACTGTAAGACCTAGACCCGACTAGTTTTGGTCGATCTCACTTTTCCCCAGTAAGTTGCTGCGCAGCCTGTACCCTGACCAGATATGTAGTTCGCTTTCGCTCCCTCAAGCAGGAGTTAATTCCCCAGTAGAGTAACGGATAACTAAAGCTCCTAAAAATTCTACTTCTCCCAAGATAGATACCAACATTCCTTAGCAGATTCCTCCTCAACGACAGGAACATGGATTCTCATCAAAGGAATATCTCAGGAAATCAACATCCTCTAGATGGCATCCTTAAGCCCATCTCCGAAAATTCTCTGTCACATCTTAGATGGCATCTTTAAGCCCATCCCCGACAATATTCTGTCATCTTCTCCAAATGGCATCTGTAAGCCCATTCCCGACATCACCAAATCAAGTATCACTTCATACGAGTGTGAATTTTTGGGCACTCTAGTGTTCAATCATCTTCCACCTTCAGATCACGAAAGGCAAACAAGCCAATCTACATCCTCAGGTTTAAGAAGATTGAACTGGGGCAGCTGTTGTACCCAAAAAATTTCCCTCTCATTTTACTCAACACATGCCCATTGAGATCCTCAATTTTCTCAAGGGTGCCCAAGAGTTGACCAGACAAACTCTCTCTTAAGGAAATGTACATCAAACCAGGGTTTCCATTTTCATCAAGATGGGTGAATTCCAAAGAATTCATATTCTCTACATGGTCCTAATATGTTCTCAAGACCCTCCATGTCAAATTTCAAGCCTTGCACGAGAAGTTTGCTCAGTCAACTGCTCAGATGCTTGAGAATCAACTATATTAGGTCAAAAGTCAACAATGGCCCACATACAGTCAAACTTCAAGATTTTTGGTCAACATCAACATTTTGAAGTTATATCCATAATTTGATCAAGGTTTGATCATGATTCCTCAAGGAATTCCCCAAATTCATCAAAACCCAAAAGTTGCTAAATTAGGGTTTCTTAGGAAAAGTCAACCAAACTTTGACCAAGCATAACTTCCTCATACTTGTGTACTTGCTAAGATAGAGTGGTTATGCTTTAAACACACTTCACCAGAAAAACCAGAGGTAACAATAAACTTCATTCCTGTAACCAGTTTAGATAAAAAGGAACCGTGCCATGCCCAATAGAAAAATCAGAAATAACAGAAGAAAAAAATTCAGAAACAGAAAATATAAATAGAAGTGAAAACTGTGATAGCATTACAGCGGAAAACCCAGAAAAATAAAGAGGATAATGCTGCTCAGCAATCAGAGGAAAATATCAGAAAATTCATTTAAACAACTTAGCTCAGTGCAAACTTGCTAACCAAGTTTTATTGAGAAGCAATCTTAACCATCTATTTCATAGCCAACTCTCCCAATCTAAGGGCCAAGATTCTACAACCTCTAACAAACTTTTTGTTATATAACAAACTCTTCATTTCAGATCAATTCACGATTCACCCATCATAAATACACAAGAAAAACTCAAAGGACAAAAACACTCTCTCTGATCCTCTCATCACAAACACAAAAATTCATAACAAAAAAAGTTCACATAAGAATAACCAGAGAGAGGACTCATAGAGAAATATCAAGAACTCTGAGTTCTTTCCATCTTCTACAAGTTTCTTCAACCTGCAACTACAAATTTCTCGGTGCATCTTCATATGTTCTCCATCAAAACGTCAATAAATCTCCACTCATCAACGCGCAACAACAAGCCTCACAATAGAATTGCATGCACAGAAGATAACTGCCACTCAAACATTGTAGAAGAAGTTTGAATCTGAAGAAATAGCATAAAGAAGTGAAGAATTCAGCAATTACCTGAAGACCTCAATATTTCCCATCTTCGGAGTCGTTGTTGAAAAGGCAACGGACCTTCTCCAGTAGGTAAGTCGTTTCTAATTTCTTTGTTGCTTCCGCTTTTCACTATCTCGCGTATGTCAGGTCTTCCTCTCCCTCGCGTATATATGGTTTTAGACTTGAAGCTTTATGAATGTAAGGATTTAAGGAAAATGTTTTGTCCAAGTTAAAACTGTTAAGTTGGTGATACATTTAGAGCATGTGTTTATGATACGAGCAATGATGCATTGAGAATAGCGGAGAAAGTGATTGAGGACGGCGCTGACGTGGAGGTATTAGAACCACTGTGAACTGAGAAGAGGCTGAATCAGATCGAAAGAGATGAAAGTTCATAGGTCAAACAATGAAGAAGAAGAAGAATCAGAGGCGACGACGGATGAAAGAAGAAAGAAGGGTTTCTGGTGCCATTTGCGTGAGAGAGGTCGGAGACGATGGAAAAATTCGTGTGTCGTTGTGACGAGAAAAAGAGGAAGAAGAAGTGTTCTCGTAGAAGTTGAAGAGACTTAATCTGAACCCTAAATCCTCTTTTCATTTGTGCCATTTTTTTATTATTATTATTATTATTTTTTGTTGAATAATAATAATAATAAAACAAAATCTGATTAAATCGAGTGATAAGTTTTTTTTTGTTGAATAATAAAAATAATAAAACAAAATCTGATTAAATTGAGTGATAAGTTGTTGGTAATGACTTAGGTTAATGGGAATTCACAGGGCTTTGCATGTACCAATTTGCTTGGGCTTCGCTTACATTCCCTTCTTGGCCCATTCCATCTTTTTGGACACACGATGCTAGGTGAACCAAAAAACTAGCTAATGGACTCAACCTGAATGGTCCTAGCGCACTGATTCTAATCACACCCCTAGCGCCCTGCTTCTCTTCACTTCCTGATTTCACTTGCAATCCCCTTCTGATTATAATTTTAATTTCCCCTTCTCATTAATTTTCTTTTCTTAATTTTTGCTAATAAAATCAGTGATAAAAAGACAATAAAAAATAGTAGGAAATGATAGATTTGTTTTAGAGCTTTTCTTCTTTTAGAAATTAATTAGGATTTCTCGTATTATTTTCCTTAATCTTTTGAAGTTAATTTTGTAAATAATTGTGGATATTTATTTATTTACAATTCATAACAAATAATGCTTGAGATAATTTTGTGGTTGATTGCTTGTGTGATTACCATGTGCCCTTAGGATTGTTAATTCAATTTTAATATTTTGGTTAAATTTAATTAATTAGACCTTAGGATTTAATCCAAGCATGATAATATTAGGATATAATTTCCCCTTTTGATCCTAGTAGGATCATCATTACATGACAACATTAGGACTTTAGTCTCCCTTAGACATTTTCTTTCCCTTTTTGCATCTTTAAAACTACAATATTTTCTTAAATTAAAACTCAAAAACACTTAATCATAAAGAGGTGAACCACGTGTCACGAGCCTTAAGTATTGGGAGAAGTATGAGGCGGTACATTCATCGTTGGAGTTTGAGGGTCAATTCGAATGAGGGACTTACGGTCACTAAAGCAATGTTCGGACGCCTTAGTAGTAACCCTAATGTCTTAGATCATTTGTTTGAGGCAACAATATCTGAGGCAACCGTTTCGAGGCGACTATGATCTTTTAGACAAGAGGATGACCTCTAAAACGACCTATACTCAATGACCGTGTACGAAGGCAACCAAGTGGGGTGTACCCTAGGAGTGCGTATGTGCGAGTGTATTGTTTTCAGTTATTTTTATCTTTGCACATGTTAAGGGTGATCTAATTTGATTTTAAGATTAAACATTCATTCTTGTCATGCAAGCCCTATTATCAAACATCTAACGGTTGTATAGTTTGTGAAATTTAAATTGCGGAAATTAAATTACAAGGCGTCGGGTATTTACATCGCCAAAAACAACCCTTTGAAAATAAAAATAAAGTGGTAAAATAAATAAATGGTCCTAATTAACTATTACATAGTCGAAGCAGGTACATCAATAATTAAATAAAAATAAAGCGCGACGCGAAAACTAAATCAGATGCGAATTAGGGTTTTGACCCTTTTTTTTTAAAAGAAAATGTTTTTTTGGTTGTTTTTATTTAAGAAAGGAAATTAAATCCTAAATTAAAAGCTAAATTAATTAATTAAATAAATTAAATAAATTAAATGGAAAAAAAAATTAATGACATATTTTTGGGTTTTTGTTATTTTAAGAAAGAAAATAAAATAATTAAATTAGTAGTTAAAACCTAATTAAGTCTAATTAATTTTATTTATTTACAAAATAAATTAGAGTTTCCTAAAATTAACAACCTAACTAATTAATTAAAATTTATTAAAGAAAAATAAAGTTCTTAATTTTAATTGGATAAAATGATATTTTTGTAGTTTTTAATAAAAAGAAAAAAATTGTTATTGGTTAGAAACTAATTAAATAAAAAAAGGAATTAAATTAAATAAACAAAATAAAATAAAATAAAAAGTAGAAGAACTGGGCCTGATTAGGAGGTGTTGGAAGCAATTTTCTTGACCCAATAATGCTGACCCAATTGACTTTTCCTGATCTAGTGTGCATGCATTGACCTGGCTTATGGTGGACTTCCAACATTGACCACCAGATCTGGCCCTTTGGCCATCTGGCGCTTTTGATGATGAGGGAGTATGGTATACATCAAGCCTGAGCGTGCACATAATTTCCTGAAAAATAACAAGAAAATACAAATGGCTGGAGGCAGGGATCAAACCCCTGACCTCCAGCCTTGGAATGCCTTGAACGCTGACATGTTAACCGCTGGGGCGTGTTGTTGTTTTTGTTATAATAATGGAAATGAAACATAATATATAAAAACAAATCAAATTCCAGAAAAAATAAAAAAAGCGCGTAATATTTGAACCGGCCAATGGGTGGGTGACACGAGTTCATCCCTGTCCTATAATTCCTGTAATTTTTACCTGCAGATTTTCATTCGCAGCTAAAGTCGTAGCCTCATTCCAAAATCTTCCTCGGGCTATGAAAATGAGTTCTAAGGCTAGGGTTATGTTCGTCTCAATCTCCCGGATGCAACCATGTCCAATATGATGGCCAATTTTCCCTGAAATAGAAAACCCCAAAAAAACTCCAAGAACCCTAACTATGGTGGTTCTTGTTACAGATCAGATAAATGAAATTCGTTAATACCAAAAGCTTGCAAATGTTATTGTGATCACAAATATGCACTTATTTTACTCAATGGATTCCAGAATAACACAAATCTAATTCAAGAACAGGGGTAACTCGCGTGAGACTTACAGTTTTTTAGGATGCTTGAAAACGCGTGGTTTGGATTGGGTTAGCATGTGGAGATGGCCAGCAATCGATTGGGACAAGTCTCGAGCCCTGCAAACGTCTATAACCTTGATTTTGATCTCCCACTTTTTTGTGATTTTTGCAAAGTTGGTTCTGCCTCCACACTTGATCTCTAACCCTGATTCTCGTGACTTTAGCTTACTTATGTGTTGTACATTGGATTAGGGTAACAAACTTTATCCAAATCGTCCCACATTGATGATTGCATATTTGATTTGATTCTTCCATAAAAGCTTTCTAAACTTGGCCTAAATCACATCTTTTTGTACCCAATGCCTTTGATACGAATTTGATTGCAATGATAGCTGTATTTGGAGCCTAAAACAACCAGAAAATCATTTGTTATCAATGCCTTAGATTTTATGTGATTTTATTTGATTTAAAATGAATTAATTCAAATAAAAATCAAATTAAATAATAAAAATGAGATATGGACACATGGCCAAGGCTAGAGCACGTGGGAAATAATGAAAACTCAAATCAAGTGAAAAGAATGGGCCCATTTGGCAAAATTTGAAGTTTTGGGGATAGTTGACTTTTGGCAATTTTGCAAAAAAGTCCAACTTCAACAATGCATAACTTCTTCAATTTTTAACTTTTTGAGGTGTTCTTGGACTTTTAAGAAAGCTTGGGATGTCCTCTAACCAACCCTTTTTGTATCATCTTATTTTGATATTCCATGCTCAAGTTAGAAGGTTTGGAAAAAAAAGGTGTTTTTGTTGACTTTTCAAAATGGCCTATAATGTCCAAATTCATAACTTCTTGTGAGTGCATTATTTGATCTTGGGGTATGAATATGGATTGTAGGGAATTGCATACTCTTCAAAATGAGATTTGTATGGGTCATTTCTAATAAAGTATGAGAAAGTTATGCTTGGTCAAAGTTGAATTGACTTTTCCTATAAAACCCTAATTTAGCAACTTTTAAATCTTGATGAATTTTGAGCAATCCTTGATGAATCATGATCAACCATTGATCAAATGATTAAATATCCTTCAAAATAATAATGTTGACAAAAAATCTTGAAGTTTGACTGTATTTGGGTCACAGTTAACTTTTGCCCTAACACAGTAGATTTTTGGTCCTTTGAGCAATTGACTGAGCAAACTTCCTCTACAAGGCGTGAAATTTGACATGGATGATCTTGAGAACATATTAGGATATTGGGGAGCACTTGAGGTCATTTGGACTCAAGGATATTGATGCAACACAAAACCCTAATTTGGGGTAGACTGCCTTAGGAGAGGGCTTGTCTGACCAACTCTTGAGCAACCTTGGGCAACTTGGAGATTTTTATTGCAATGTTTTGAGAAATATGGGAGGGCAAATTTTGGGGTACAACAGCTGCCCTTGTTCAATCTTCTTAAACCTGAGGATGTTGATTGGCTTTCATGCCTTTCGTGATCCGAAGGTGGAAGATGATTGAACACTAGAGTGCCCGGAAATTTGCACTCGCATAAAGTGGTATCAGCCTTGTGATGTCGGGAATGGGCTTACAGATGCCATTTGGAGATTGCTTCCGGGAGGATGGTCTTAAAGATGCCATCTGAAGGAGTGTTGATCGCATAAGAGATTCCTTAGCGAGAACTTGCATACCTGCTGTTGAGGAAGATTCCGCTGGGGAAGTCTGATCTTTGTTGAGATTTAGGAACTTGCATGTACTTCAACAGAGAACATCTCTGTTGAGTTTTAAGAACTTGTCCGTAATTCAACTGAGGGGGAAACATCTTCATCGAGATTTAAGAACTCGCCCGTAATTCAACTGAGAAAACTTCTCTGCCGAGATTTAGGAACTGTCTGTAATTTAATGGAGGAACTTCGTCGAGATTTAGAACCTTATCTGTAATTAAAATGATAAAAACTCTGTTGAGATTTAAGAACTTGTCAGTAATTCGACTTTGGGAAACATCTTCATCGAGATTTAAGAACTCGCCCGTAATTCAACTGAGAAAACTTCTCTGCTGAGATTTAGGAACCTGTTTGTAATTCAACGGAGGCACTTTGTCGAGATTTAGGACCTTGTCTGTACTTCAACATCTCTGTTGAGATTTAAGAACTTGTCAGTAATTCGACTTTGGGAAACATCTTCATCGAGATTTAAGAACTCGCCCGTAATTCAACTGAGAAAACTTCTCTGCTGAGATTTAGGAACCTGTCTGTAATTCAACGGAGGCACTTTGTCGAGATTTAGGACCTTGTCTGTACTTCAACATCTCTGTTGAGTTTTAAGAACTTGTCAGTAATTTGACTGGAGGGAAACATCTTCATCGAGATTTAAGAACTCGCTCGTAATTCAACTGAGAAAACTTATCTGCTGAGATTTAGGAACCTGTCTGTAATTCAACGGAGGCACTTTGTCGAGATTTAGGACCTTGTCTGTACTTCAACATCTCTGTTGAGTTTTAAGAACTTGTCAGTAATTCGACTGGAGGGAAACATCTTCATCGAGATTTAAGAACTCGCCCGTAATTCAACTGAGAAAACTTCTCTGCTGAGATTTAGGAACCTGTCTATAATTCAACGGAGGAACTTTGTCGAGATTTAGGACCTTGTCTGTACTTCAATATCTCTGTTAAGTTTTAAGAACTTGTCAGTAATTCGACTTGGGGAAACATCTTCATCGAGATTTAAGAACTCGCCCGTAATTCAACTGAGAAAACTCTGCTGAGATTTAGGAACTCGTCTGTAATTCGACGGAGGAACTTTGTCAAGATTTAGGACCTTGTTTGTACTTCAACATCTCTGTTGAGTTTTAAGAACTTGTCAGTAATTCGACTTAGGGAAACATCTTCATCGAGATTTAAGAACTCGCCCGTAATTCAACTGAGAAAACTCTGCTGAGATTTAAGAACTGGTCTGTAATTCGACGGAGGAACTTTGTCGAGATTTAGGATCTTGTCTGTACTTCAACATCTCTGTTGAGTTTTAAGAACTTGTCAGTAATTCGACTTGGGGAAACATCTTCATCGAGATTTAAGAACTCGCCCGTAATTCAACTGAGAAAACTCTGCTGATATTTAGGAACTCGTCTGTAATTCGACGGAGGAACTTTGTCGAGATTTAGGACCTTGTCTGTACTTCGAC